>CM057343.1:403906431-404583614 GCA_030015575.1 Agapanthus africanus
GTACACATGTCACCAGGGAACTGCTATCTGACGTCTGATATAAGAACCAACTAGCAGGTTCCCGGCGAGTCCTGTCCGGTTGTACTCATAACCCAATGAGCACCTGTATACATCTTAGGTGAACCAACTGACACCAGTGGCTTGTGAGACCGGCCACCGCCCCATCGTCGGGGTCTCGACTGTATACACTAGTCTACTAATGGAGTATCGATGCCCTGTCTCGAAACTCTCACGACTAGGGACCTTTTAAGGATGTGCTTATAGACTACCACGCTCCCACGTATATGATCGCCATCATACCTGCTAGCAGTCAAGTAAGAATCCTAGGGGCTCTATCAACGTGTAATAGCGACATGTCAGGTCACCTAAAGCAGTACACGATGATAAAGATAAACCAGATAGCATACTATCATTTCGAGTAAGACTGTCCTACCGGGATAGGTCCTCCTCAATCATTGCAATCACGTGCCTGTGATCCAATAATTGACTCTGAGGGCACTATCTCCAACACATTATTGGTCGCCTATCCATAGTCTGTCGTCGGTTGCACATGCACTATATTACTAGGGATGATTAAAACATACCTAGCACGTTAATGCAAGATTTCATGGATTTAGATGCCCGGTCATCATATTTCCGGGAATATAAATATTCCCAGTAATCTTACATTTCATGTTTCAAGAGCAAACCTTACTTTTCCCATCTTCAAAGTATAATCTCTTCGGTAGCCACTTAAAACTCAAGATCGTTTTATATTTCTTGGAAGTGCCGAGATGGATACAAGGGGTGCAATCCCATCTGCATCAATGCACAACAAATGGATATAAAGGAAAAAGTCCTAATTTCTTTTATCTAATAACAAAATAATTTAGAAATTGAGTACAAATCCTAACCCTGCCCTAATCTGGGAGAAAAGAAGATTACCATTGTAGGCAATTCTGTCTTTATCAATTGATTAGTCGATGTAAACTTGGCTTGCAGAATTCCTATGAGATGCTGAGTGAAACAAACCAGGGAGGATTTTTTAATAACTTAAAAGAGTTATGAGTGAACTCTAGAATATTAATTTTTTGGGGGTGAAATTAAGAAACATGGAAGATGTGGCAATGAGATATTTTTTATTAAAAAACATTTTAATAATATGGATAGCTTTGAGAACAGAATATTTAGCATACATAAATTTATCAAAGAATTGAGTACATCTTTGCCTTACAAATAATTTACATCTGCTTAATTGTTTTTATGCGCAAACTTAATATTGATAGTGGGGTGGAACCAGAAATTTTGGTTTGGTTCGGGCCAGGAAAAACATATTCTTTAACATAAAAATATGCTCATATAGTAAAAAATATTACCAAATGATTTTAAAAACCATTTTAGATTAGTGTACTTGCCTTTTTATATTTTCACAATAAGAATAACGAGGAAAAGAGGCCATAGGAGAGAATTTCCTCCTATGACGTCGAAAAAATACACCTTCCAAGATTTTTTTTCGACGGTCGGATTCATCGCCTTCTGATGATACTCAACATCGGTGATCTCTAGGATCACGACACGTGGCAGATGACGTGTCACAGAACTCAGAAGAAAGGGTCCGACAGAGGCCGACCAGGCCATCCATGTACCCGACCCGCAAGCCCTGGCTGGCTCTCCTCAGAGCCCCCTTTGGAAACTGACCTCCTCGGCCTCTCAGCTCGTCCCGAGCTGCCACTGGTCCAAGACTCCTCGGCTTTTTTGCTCGCCTCCGAGCTCCCCAGCCGAGGCAATCTTCCTTGGTCCCTCCGGCCGACCAACTCCACCACTCGCAGGCGTAACCGCCGCTCTCCCGAATCTCGCCATGCGCAGATTCTTCGCCAGCAACATCCCACGTTCCACGCCATCACGATCCCCATTAATGAGCGATCCGCTCTTTACGCAGGCGTGACATCGGGAGAGTAACTGCCGGCGAGATCTTCGCGCCTGCTGCTGCATGCTACCGCCACTATATAAATCCCCATCACAGAGGAGTCAAGTAAGCCATTTTTTTATCCCACTTAGCTGTTACTCTGCTCGGATCGAGTGCTAACTTGATCGTCAGAGGGTCCTCGGTGGTACCAAATCACCCCGGGACTTCTTTGCAGGTACTCGGCGCTATATTCCTCAAATTCACCAATCTCCTCAAACCATTGAGATCCACACGCAACAGGAGATCACCTCCAAAGTCCGCCTGGAGATCGACGGAAGACACATCTGACGGAGACCCGAAAGGACCTCCATCAGTTGGCGCCGTCTGTGGGAACTCGAAGCTCCACAAAACACAAAGTTGGCTTTTCGATCTCCATCCACATGGCAACCGGTCCCCCCTGAAGATCCGAACACCCGCTGTCGCCTCCCCCTCAACGGGGGCACGGGCGAACCTTCACCGAATGTCATAGGTTCCCCCGCCGGCTGCAGTTTCGCAGCCGCAGGCCCCTCGATCCGTCCCATTCAATCCCAAAGTCCCACAACGGGGGGCTTCGCCCCGAGCCTCGCCGTATCCCTGTTCCATCCGAGGCGGTGGACGGTTAGCTCGCCTTCTTCCAGGCATGACCGACATCCCCTCCCCCGATGGGGTCACTCCCGCAAGGACCGGTCGAGCCCATTCGAGACCTGGCAACCACGCCAACAAGCAAACGCCAATGGTCGCCCGAGCAAGAAGGCCCGGGTCAACGAGCCTATCACCTTTGGCGATGGGGACCTCCACGGCATATCCATGCCCCACAACGACCCTCTGGTGATCACGGCATTTATCCACCGGTACGAGGTCCACCGAATACTTGTCGACTCGGGCAGCTCGGCGGACATCCTCTTCTACGACTGATTTCTGCGCATGAGGCTCACCACAGCATACTTGAAACCGACCTCCCGTATCCTTTCGGGATTCACCAACCACTCCATCCTAGCGCAGGGGTGGTCACCCTCCTGTTCAACGTCGGGGAGCCTGGCCGCACCCGTACGTTACCTGTGGACTTCATCGTGGTGAAGGTCCCATCGGCCTACAACGTCCTTCTCGGCCGCCCGAAGCGCTAAATCTCCCTCCGGGCCCAAATATCGACCTACCACTTGGCGATGAAGTTCCCTCTCGATCAGGGCGGGGTAGGTCGGGTCTACGGGAACCAGCGGGTCGCGAAGATATGCCTTACCGAAATGTCTTCGTCCGAGCAGTCGACCGACGACGCTGAGGTAAATAATGACATCAAGGGTTCTCTAGACACCCGAGACGAGTGGAAGGAGGTCCGGGGGACGCCGGTCGAGCCACTGACCGAGGGTGTCCCTGACGGAAGGGGACGAAGGAAAACCCGTCCAGGTCGGATCACTCCTGACAGGGACTCAGCGAGATGACCTGGTCAGATTTCTCAAAAACTACTCCGACGTCTTCGCCTGGGCGCCTGCTAACATGCCTGGGATCGACCCCAAAATCATCTCCCACAAGCTCGGGGTTGATCCTGCGGCCCGGACAGTCAGACAGAAGAAGCGGAGGTTCTCCCCGGTCAAACAGAAGGCTATCGAAGCAGGAGGTTGATCGGCTTCTCGCCGCAACTTCATCAGGAATGTGCCCTACTCGGAGTGGCTGGCGAACGTAGTTCTGGTCAAGAAGGCAAGCGGGAAGTGGCGCATGTGCGTCGACTTCACCGACCTCAATAAGGCCTTCCCCAAGGACAAATATCCGCTCCATCGGATTGATCAGCTCGTCGACAGCTCAGCCGGCCACGAGCTATTGAGCTTCATGGTGCTTTCTCTGGCTACATCCAGATCCGTATGAATCCGGAAGATGAAGATCTCACCGCGTTCACAACGGACCGAGGGGTATATTGCTATAAGGCGATGCCCTTCGGGCTCAAAAACACCGGGGCACGTACCAACGGTTGGTCAATCGCATGTTCAAGCTACAGATCGGCAGAAATATGGAAGTCTACGTTGAAGACATGTTCGTCAAATCCGTCTCGGCGGCCGACCATGCCAGGGATCTGGCGAGGCCTTCGAAGTGCTCCGCAAGTTCCAAAACGAAGCTAAACCTGCCAAGTGCGCATTTGGAGTCACCAGGGAAAGTTCATCGGGTTCATGGTCACTTACCGTGGAATCGAAACCAACCCAGAGAAAATCGATGTTATCCTTAACATGGCCGCGCCTAAAACTAACGTCGAGATCATGCGGCTCACGGGACGGCTCGCCGCTCTGAGCCGCTTCATGTCCAGGTCAGGGGAGAAATGCCTCCCGTTCTTTAAGGCTCTGAGAAAGATTCTGAGGTTCGAGTGGTCAGAAGAGTGCCAAGCCGCCTTCGAACAATTGAAGAAGCACCTCGCGAAGCCACCACTGCTCACCCGACCCATTAAAGGAGACGAGCTGTCGCTGTATCTGGCGGTATCTAATCAAGCAGCAGGCTCGGTGCTCGTCCGGGAGGTCGACGGAGCGCAGAAGTCGGTGTACTATATGAGCCACGTATTTAAGGACGCGGAAACGAGGTACCCAGCCATAGAGAAAATTGTCTTAGCCCTCGTGGTGGCCTCAAGGAAGTTGCGGCACTACTTCTAAGCACACACCATCAGCGTCCTCACCGAGCGCCCGTTGGGGGCTATCCTTGCGTCACCAGAGTCTTCGGGCCGCTTTGAAAAGTGGAGGTGGGAGCTATCTCAGTTTGATGTGAAATACCGCCCAAGGCAGGCCATCAAAGCGCAGGCCCTAACCGACTTCATCATTGAATGCACCATCCTAGCAAGAAACCGGAGTCCATTGCCGCCCCTCGCAACTCAGTGTCCCATCACGAAGAGGCTTGGATTGGTTCCTGAGTGGGTCATCTACGTCTACGGGTCTTCAACCAAGGAAGGCTGTGGTGCCGGCCTCATTATCTGGGGCCCGAACAAAGCAGGAATGGAGTACTCTCTGAAGCTCGGTTTCAAGGCCTCGAACAACGCGGCAAAAGTACGAAGCCCTCTGGCTGGACTGCGCATGGCCGCGGGGCTGGGGCTGAAGATAATTCGAATCCGCAGTGACTCGGCCCTTGTTGTCGGATAAGTGACTGGCCGCTTTGAGGCTCAGGAGCCTCTGATGGTGAAGTACCTGGACAAAGTGAGGAAGCTCCGGAGGAACTTTGATGAAGTCCAAGTAGAACAAATACCCAGGCAGCTGAATGCCCAAGCCGACGCCCTGAGCAAGCTGGCTTCATCGTACTCGGCCAACAATAAGCGGTCTATCCTCTTCGAAACCTTGCCTCAGCCCATCATGGAAGATGGAGCGACAACACTCCACGTGTATGCGACGCAGGAGGGCGGCCAAGATTGGAGGAAGCCCCTCGTGGAATTCCTGAAGGACGGTACGCTCCCAGAGGATCCGGAAGCCGCCCGCCGCCTCCGGGTCAAAGCCCGCCACTTCATCTGGAGTAATGGAAACCTTTACAAGAAGTCCTTCACTCAGCCCCTGCTCTGATGCGTTGACCCCCACGAAGCCGACTACGTCATCCGAGAAATCCATGAAAGGGTCAGCGGTGCGCACCAAGGGGCCCGAACCTTGATCCAAAAGGCGTTGCACTAGGGGTAATACTGGCCCACTATTCATGAGGACGCCCAGAAGCTAGTCGGGAGATGCAAGAGTTGCCAGCCTCCACGGCAGCATCCCCCGCCTCCCCGCTACCAAGCCGACCGCCCTATCATCCCCATGGCCATTCGCCCAGTGGGATTGGACATGATAGGCATGTTCCCTACTGGTACAGGCGGGCACAAATACGTCCTCGTCGCAGTAGACTACTTCACCAAGTGGATCGAGGCCGTGCCCATCAGGAAACCAGACGCCACCACTACCATCAAGTTCCTGCAAAACAATCTAATACTCCGGTTCGGCATCCCGAGATGTATCATCACCGACCATAGGACGAACTTCGAGAACGAGAAAGTGAAGGACTTCTGCAAAGAATATCATATCCTCATGAAGTTCGCCCGCCGGTCGCACATCCCCAATGCAAATGGGCAATCCAAGGTCGCTAACCAAGACGTCCTCCGGGGTCTCCGAACCCGCCTAGAAGGGCGACAAGGCAGTTGGGTCGAAGGATTGCCCCGGATCTTATGGGCCCTACGCACGTCAAAGAAGACCCCCACCGGGGAAACCCCCCTTCAGCCTCTGCTACGGGACCGATGCAATAGCCCCGCGGAGATCGGGCTACCCAGTCATCGGGTCGAGCACTTCGACGACGATGCGAATACCTCGGCGCTACGGACCCACCTGGACATCTTGTTGGAAAAGAGAGACCGGGCCCAGATCAGAGCTGCCGCTTATCAACAACAAACGGCCCGATACTACAGAACGCTCGGATCAAACACCGCTCCTTTCGGACCGGGGATCTGGTCCTATGGCGAAACGAGTTCGTTGATCAAAGCAGGCTACACAAGTTCTCCCCGAGGTGGGACGGTCCCTTCCTCGTCTCTGAGGTGCTTCCCGCGGGACCTACCGCCTGCAAGATGCGGACGGGCTCAAGCTCCCACGGCCTTACAACGCGGAGAAGCTCAAGCTATACCAATGAGGCCAAGGCCAACGAGTGTGTACCCTACCCATTCACAAAGACGATGTAAACGCCTTCCAAAAATCCTTTCCATTCGAATAAAGAAACGTCAAAACATTGCGAATAAATTCTTTTCTCTGCGATCCGAGGCCCTCCTTAGAGGCTGCTCAGCAGCTACCCTGCTCAGCTATCCCCGGCTGGTAGCCTCCAACCACGACCGACAGGGACCACAAAGCCCTCCTTAGAGGCAGCTCAGCAGCTACCCTGCTCAGCTATCCCCGGCTGGTAGCTTCCTACTACGACTGACAGGGATCACAAAAGCCCTCCCAGAGGCAGTCGAGCCCGAGGGTCCCTCGCTCGGCTATCCTTCAGGACAAAAGCCCTCGCCAAGAGGCACCAGGCAGTAACCCTGCCCGGCCAAGGGTCCTTGGTAGGCTTCTTACAGCCCCTCCCGCGCTAAGGACCAAAGTCCTCCCAGAGGCAGTCAAGTCCTTGCTTGGCTATCCCCGGCTAGTAGCTTCCTACCACAACCGACAGGGATCAAAGTCCTCGCCAAGAGGCACTGGGAAGTAACCCTACTCGGTCCCTGTCCTGAAAGATCAAAGCCCTCGCAAGAGGCAACCGAGCAGCTACCCTGCTCGGTCATCTCCAGCTGGTAACTCCCTACCCATGACGCCAGGGATCGAAGCCCTCGCAAGAGGCGTCCGGGCAGCTGCCCTGCTCGGTCATCCCAGGCTGGTAGTTGCCTATCCATGACGCCATAGATTAAAGCCCTCATCAAGAGGCGACCGCGTAGCTTCACTGCCCGGTCATCCTTAGTGGGCTTCTTACAACCCTCCAACACTAAAGATTAAAGCCCTCGCAGGAGGCAACCGAGAAGCTACCCTGCTCGGTCATCTCCGGCCGGTAGCTCCCTACCCATGACGCCAGGGGTCGAAGCCCTCACAAGAGGCATCTGAGCAGCTACCCTGCTCGGTCATCCTAGGCTGGTGGTTGCCAGCCCTCAACACCAAAGATCAAAGCCCTCACCAAGGGGCGACCGTGCGGCTTCACTGCCCGGTCATCCTTAGTGGGCTTCTTACAGCCCTACCAACTCAGAGGATCCGAGGCCCCAAAAATGGGCGACAAGTCTATCCAAGTCTAAGCAATACCCCCTCAACTTCAGGGCCATGAAGACGCCTCCTCGGCAGCACTTGACAAGTGATCAAAATCAACTTAACAAACAATCGCTAGACAGATAGCTGATCCAAAAATGCAAGCAGAGATACTTTGCAAACATTCTTCACACACAGAAGATAAAATGCAAACCAATGGAACAAAATTTTTTTATTACCAAAGGCAAAGATTTTACAAAAGGTATACTGGGGCTCCCCAGCCTTACAAGCTTCACGGAGGCTTACTAAGAGGAATGAGGAAATATCCAAAAAGGCCTAAGTCGCAAACCCCCTATGCACTTCGGTTCCCTCATCGCTGGCATCACGGCCTGCCGGGGGATTCACCACCGGAGGTTTCGCCACCAGGGGTGTGCCTCGCTCCCCTCGCCATTGCCTGCTGGAGACCCCGCCACCGGAAGCGGGACACGAGCTCGGAGCTCGCCATCGGCGAACTCGGGAAGCTGCTCCTTCACGGCGTCCAGAGCCTTATTCCACGCAACGGCAGAATACTCCCCAAGCTCGGCGTAAAACTGCTCTGACACCTTATAATTGGCAACAGCTTTCCTAGCCCGAACCTCGGCGGTCTGGGGCTCCAGGAGCACCGCCTCAGCATCCCCCCTGCTGGCATCCCTCTCCTTATCCATGGCCGCGAAGCGTTCGGCCAAATCTGCCAGCTTCCTCTCGGCGACCCGGAGGGATGCACTCAGGCAACGATGGACGCCCCGAGTCACCGAGTTGGCAAGTTCCACAGCCTCCGCAGGGACTTCCAGGACGTCGGCCCTCGCCCTCTCCAGACGCAGGTCACACCGCAAGACCTCGACCTCCGAAGGAAACGCTTCTACGGGCCTCGGTGCGTGGAACGCCCCCTCGGCCTCCATGCGAGTAGCAAGGGCGCAATGTTGAAGGACCTGACGGGAAGCGGATGAGAAACTTGGAAGCGCTCGAGCCGAAGAAAGGAATACCAAAAAACTACGCGAAGGGAAGTTCGTACCTGAACCGCCCCTTAGGCCATGGCCTCCAGTTGGGCCCTCAGGGTGCCATACGGGAGTTGTTGGCTACCTCAAAGCAATTATCATAGTCGCGGACTTGTGATTGTGATGATTGAAGAAGAGCCTATACCGATAAAACAGTCTTACTCAAGATGATAGTATGCTATCTAGTTTGTCTTTATCATCATGTTGATAGAGCCCATAGGATTCTTGCTTGACTGCCAGCATTATGATGGCGATCATATATGTGGGAGCTGGGGTGTTTAAACACATCCTTAAATGTCCCTAGTCGTAGGAGTATCGAGACCGGGCATCGATACTCCAGTGTAGACTAGTGTATACTGATCGAGACCCCGACGACGGGCGGTGGCCAGGTCTCACAAGCCATTGGTGTTAGTTTGTTCACCTAAGATAGTATACAGGTGCTCATTAGGTTATGAGTACACTGAACGGACTCGACGGGAACCTGCTAGTTGGTATTATACCTGTTGTCAGATAGAAGTTCCCAGGTGACATGTGTGCAGGTTAGTCTGCCGACCTGAGATCGTCATTTGTTTCGTGTGAGTTCCCATTGTGCTTTGATTACTACCCTACCACGGCTCAAAGGAGTCGTACAAACAGGATTTAGTTGGGTACAGTCCCGAGCCACATGGAGGCAGTGATCGGATCGTCGGGGATTCGTCTCTCCCGGTATTGTGGGTTGATGTCGCATTGTGTACGGGTGGCCATCACCACAAATCCATGGCCATGGTAGACGAGGATTACCGATCCAGGATCGATAGTTTCTCAGGAAGTGATGGGTATCATGCCGACACTAAATATCGCATTGTTGGGGGTCTGAATTTATCCACCCCCTAGACTCGATATGCGATGCTCTTAGACGAACAGACCGGACTGTACGGATATTGTCACTAACAGGCTCAGTAGGGGTTCAGGATGAGTTTGCTTGTCGGCCTCCCTTTCGCTCAATACCTGGGTAGCCGTTACGTACAGCTAGTGCCGCTGACGTGCTTGTGGTTAAACCCATTACCAGCGTATTGACGAGTCTTTAGAGTCCCACACAGAGGGTTTTCACGGTTCAGGCGATATGGTGTACATGACGTATGTTGATACATACAGATGTCCGATTAAATATGTGCACTTGCTGCGCAGACTTTAATTGGACGGTTGATAATATTAGCGGCTTAGGATTAAGCCAGTTTATTAAATCAGGTTTTGATTTAATAATTGATATATGTATTTGTATATACGTATTCTAGTATTATTGTTCACTATTAGTTTTCTCTCTTGGCTATTCGTATTTTTGTACGAATACGCGTATATGTATTTCGATACATCTACCGGGAAGTATTCCGTATTTTATACGGAATAGCTTCTAGAAGCTTTTCCACCTCATTATTTGATTTTCCATTTATGGAAATTCATTATGATTTAATAATAAGGTGGAGGTTGAAAAAGGTGATAAGGAATGGGCATGAGTCAAAGCATGGTTTAAAGCATGGTTGTGATTTGTTTATTGTTTTAATTTGAAAAAGAAAATGTTTTTATTTTGTGTGGAGGAAAGAGGGGGGCCGGCCATAATAGGGAGGGGGTTCATTTCATTTGTAATTTGGATGGTTACATTTTGCTTCATTAAGCCCACTCTCTCATTCACACAAAAAGACTTAGCAAACTTTTGCTCATGCCACTTTGTTTTTCATCTCTTTCATCTTCTTCTTCCATTGCTCTTTTGAGTTTTGAGTTGAGAGAAAAATATAGTGACATATCCTACACCCCCCACTCTCCATTGCTAGCGACCTCGGAGCGTCGGTTGCTTCGTTCGATGAAGTTGGAGCTTGTGCTGCTTCCCTCAGGTGGATCGTCACAGATGGAGGAAAACCGGCAACCAAACCACATCAACGAGCCGCTAGGACCTTGGAATGAAGACCGAAGGACTTGGATCATCTCGGTATAACAATTCTAACTCTTAGTTTAATTTGCTAGTTTAGGGTTTAAGGTCGATCCGGAAATCGGGTCGCGGTAGAGCCGGTTTAGAAAATTTGCGTCCCGCATTTTGGCCGCGTTTCGACGGCCGGGGCGCTGCCGGGACCCAATATGGTATCAGAGCCACCCTTTAAACCCCTTACTAGCTTGTTTAAACGTGCTTAAAAGATCGATCGACGGAAATTATCGAAATCACGATTCCAATTATCAGTTTGCTGTCGATTTTTAAATGTGGTCAAAAAATTATTTCACACATCTTAAAAATCCGTGCAGACAATTTTAAGGATACTGGAAAAATTTGAACTCATGATACCACTAAAGTGCCGCGGATCCGCTGCGCTAACCCCCTATTGGCGGCGGTTCCACGGCCATTTAGTGGCGACTGGCCTTCAAATTTTCAATGTAGCCCTCTGATGTGAAATTGTGATTTTTATGATGTCCTGTTTTGGCCCAAGTTTCTGTGCAGTATTGTTTTTGCTATTGGGGCCAATTTGGAACTTAGTCGATCGATATTTTAAGCGTGCGTTTGACAGTACATACATTATATTCTGCGACCGTGAATGTCATTTGATCGGTAAACTCGTCTAATTGCTATATGTCTTTTAGACGGGTTTGTGAACGTGATATTCACGTTGATGTTCTGTGATGTGCTGTGATGTTGGTTGGATAGTCGTGGTGGATAGCAATGGTGCAATGGTAGTACAGTTTTATTTTATTTGTACATTTGATATTGCGGGGCGAGCGTCCAACATGTGGACTGCCGTCACTGCCAGTTTATATATTATTCTTTTGGGGCACGACCGGGCTGAGGTCGATGTCACCCTTGTATATTATTTTCTTTTCTGTACTAGGATTACCCCGCGGTCGGGTGCACGAATTGCCGGATTCTAGAGGGCAACTGGTCCGCATCTCGAGGCATTCAGACGGAAGGGGACCTTACTCTAGAATTGGCGAGCTATTCCCCGCACTCGTAGGGGGTATAGGTGACCCAGGAGGGGTGCTTAAGTTACCGGATTCCGTGAAGTGCTGGGTGGTCCATTCACGTTGCTGAAGGGGGCTGCCTCACTTCTGGTTTTGGCTGGTAACTTGCCGCACTCGTAGGGGTCTAGGTTTCATTGTACATGCTATCCACACGACAGGGAACGTCGGGTCTCACTTGTGGCTCAAGTGAAACTCGGGGCTCCAGATTATCCACCATTCTGTGTTGCTTCTGTAATGTTTCTGTGATGTTGCTTTATATCATGCCTGGGACGAATGTTATATATATATTTATATATACTAGTAGATGTTGTATATGTTTTGCACCCGTACTAGCCCTGTCCCCGCTTTGTCGTTAGTTAAGTAACCTAACAGGTGATGACGGGACCCAGTGGCGAATGCGGATGGCATATACGTACATTTTATTTTCGTTCTTTTCTGGTGTGATTAATTGATGAGACTGCGTTGATTCTTATCAATATAAGGATAAAACAAACCTATATATGATGTTGTTGGAACCAAGTTTTTAAAAACTGACATTACAGACGTTTTCTTTTGCTTTGCACAGTGGTATTCATTTGAAATATCCTGCACCTCATTCGACGAGGCAAGGGCCGAGATCCCTTCATCGGGAGTGACCCCTTGGGTAAAAGTTGGCGTCAACGTAATAAATTTACTATAGTTGATCATTTTTGCTTTGCATCGTGGTATTCAGTTTGGGATATCCTGCACCCCATTCGACGGGAAAAGAGCCGAGATCCCTTCACTGGGAGTGACCTCTTTAGCAAAAGTTTTCGCCACTATATATTTATAAAAACCACTTGGATTCCATCAACAAGATCAAGTTCATTACGTTAAAGGTTTTTCGCCAAAAACCAGCCGTAGCCCTCCGTCATTTCAGATAGGTATCTCGTAGTATTCGTGCTATGTACATTGGTCTCTATCAAGGCATAGTGTACGGTAGCTGCGTGATACGTGTCTGTAGCATGGATATGCGATTATCTAAGACAGCCGCATAGTCACGTTGGTCTCTATCAAGGGCTTGTGCGGGTGGGTTTAGATCAATCTTGGATAATGACGGGTTGAACTTGACTAGCGACTTATGGCACGTTGGTCTCTATCAAGGCCATGAAGTCGTTAGGGGTAAAAATCATATCGGGAGTTTCAAACATACAGGAAACTTGCCAGGCTTGCGCATACCTTCTGGAGTGTGGTGACTTGAGTGGCTTCCATCAGGTTATCATGCGATGATAGTTGGATCACGATTCACACTGATGAGTAGGATTACTCCTCGGGTGATTCCGACTAATTCTCCTTTCAGGTTTTGTTACGCCCCGCTTCCCAGAGTACGCTAGATTGGGCACGTGACATAACCAACCATGCTACCTGTGGGTAGGAAGTATCCATCCACAGTCACATTACGGCTGTAGAGATATCAAGAACAAGATAAAACTATCTAAAACATGTCCATAATCCAGAATAACAGGAGTCAATAATAAATAAATGTGGAAGCAAATGATCCAATACAAATAACTGAAATGCATGCCCCATAATGCGGGCTCACATCTGGAAGTAAATGCAGGAAATAAAACTAACTACTACTGAACTCACAGCTCAGCCTGCTGGCTGAAGTACTCCTGCTCGGACTGCGACGGAGGTACAGAATCTGGGCCATGCAAAACCCAGACGTCAGCGCGTCATGTCATCAAGTAATATAATATGAACAGTGTAGCAGGCAATGTAATATATGTTAGTTATATGTATGCCCTAGAGGCCATTACTATACATAGGATGTATATTGTAGTGGATGCTTGGACATATATAAGGAGGACTTTCTTGCTCGACATGATAGTATGCTATCTGGTTGCTCTTTACCTTAACGTGTATACTGATTGTCTCTCTGTTACATGTTGGTAAAGCCCTTAGGATGTGTACTTGACCACCTGGACTATGATGCAGATTATACTAGTGGGGACATAATAGTCCATAAGTACATCCTTCAAGGTCCCTAGTCGTGGGTGTATCGAGACGGGGCATCGATACACCAGAGTAGACTAGCGTATACCTTCTCGACCCATACAGATGGGCGATGGATGATCCCATATCTATTGGTGTTTGACATCAGAGATGATATACGGGTGCTCAGTGGAGACTGGGTACATTGGACGGACTCGCCGAGAACTCCCAGATGGTATTATACCTTACGTCAGATGGTAGTTCTCTGGTGACACTGGTACAGAGTAGTCTGTTGACCCGAGATCGTCATAGAGTCTTGTGTGGTTCCCACTGTGCTTTGATTTCCACCTTACCACGTCCAAGAGGGCGTGCAAAACGGTGGTTTTTGGGTACAGTCCCGAGTCACATGGAGGCAATGAGCGATAGGAGGGGATTCGTCTCTCCCGGTATAGGGAGTTGATGTTGCGCTGTGTTCGATTAGCTATAACCGGAAATCCCTGGCCAGGGTTGCTGAGATTTACTGGTAAGTGTTACCAGTAGTTTCTCGAACTGTTATACACCTCATATCGACACGACTTATCAAGCTATTGGGGTCCGACGTTTACCATCCCTAGGCGAAATATGCGACATATCAGACGATCAGACCGGACTGTACGGTAAGTGTTACTGGTTGGATTCACAGGAGTGTGAGCGGGCTTGCTCGTCGATCTTCTGATCGCTCAATACCCGGGTGGCCGTTACGTTTAGCAGACCGCTTGCGGCATGTGGGTGTTTGATATGATCATCACCTGCTGCCGGCGTATTGACGAGTCTTTAGAGTCCTACACAGAGGTTTCCTGGCTCAAGCGAAACGAAATAGGAGCGCATATAAGATATGTGCGGGACCGAGAATGATACCAGTATGTGATACTGTATTCGATTCTCACGATTTGTGACATTGATCGGTTATACGCGATATAGCCGGGTTATCGGATCAAGTGTTGATTCGATAAGTTGTTACTGTAGATATTAGTCGGTTATATGCGATATGACCGGATCATTAAATCAAGTGTTGATTTAATGATTTAATGCATAATTATATATTTGATATATTACTTTGCATTAACTAGTATCGGTTCACTTTAAATGGATTTTCTCACTTGATGTGCACATTGTATATGTGATATATTTTTTGTGCATTTGATTGTATTATATTTGATGATACATGATTGCTAGGCTTTGTGTAAAGAATTAAACCTTGGTTAAATAAATGGTTAGGGTTTTTATTAGATTATTCATTCATTTATCTATTTATTTTTGGATTAAATGAATGAGAAATGAAAACAAAAGGTTGCTTTTCTTCATGAAGCTTGTTGAAGCTTTGACCAATGTAACCATTTTGTCTTCATCTCCTTAACCCTAACCATTCCTGTAACCTTGGTCAATTCTCTACACATAACTATAGTTAAAATTATGATAAGAATTGATTTTTTCTATTCTATTCTAATAACTTATCATAATATTATCATCTTCTTCTTCTTCTTCAAGAAGAAAACCTAGACTTCATCAATGGTGACTTGATGAAATGAGTGAGAAATCCAATTCTAAAGTGAACCCACTTCCTATTTCTTCATCCTCTACCTCTTGCCAAGTAGTATAGGGTGTTTCCTTCACAAGTTTTCATGGCTTAGTGAAGGTGGAGCTTGATCTAGTGATGCCTCGACGTAGATCATCTTCGGCATCGAAGCCGACGACCAAGCCTGCCCGTTTCTCCGATGAAGCCGACGCTAGAGCCCGGGTTTCCGATTTGGACAGCGGAGTGACATGATTGCGGAGCTATGGAGGTGGAGCACCGGATCTACAAAGGTTGTATTTCCGTTCTTTTAGTTAAGTTGTTAACTAGTTTCATTGTTTCGCCTAAAATCTAGTTAACGATCCGTATTAGGGTTTCTCGGCACATGTAATTTTTGAAATTGGCATGGTTGATGCCTTGTGAGACCTCTTGAGAGTGCCTAGGAACCCTACAGTGGTATCAGAGCCTAGCTAGAGCCTTAGGCGATGCGTAGACGGAGTTAGAAGTCCGATCGAACCGAAACCCTAACTCAAGAATGCTCTCTGTACATTTTCTGAAATCTGGTCTTTTTCGAAATTAAAAATATGCAGAAAAATCAGCAGGGAACTTGATGAATTACTGTGGAGCACGTGCTCATGACTCACCTAAAGTGCGGCGGAAACGCGGCACAAGCTGGCTTGTGCCGCGGTTCCGCGGCCAATTAGTCACATCAACCTTTTTCATTTGCACAGTAATTCCTAATTTCTAGTGCTGTATTTTCTGGAATATTTTAATATTTATTCTACAGTTGAGTTTTCTGGGGTTGTTTAGGGAATTCGTAGATTCGATCGGATTGTCTAATTTTGTCTCTGAGTGATTCCGAATAATTTTAGAATATGTTAAAAAGTTCGATCGGATATAAATACCCACTTTTTCCCCTGCCGGGAAATTTCCAATTGTTGGATTTTTCCGTAGTTTAACGACGTTCTAAGTAGTGCAAGTAACGCGATGGTCCCTCTAGAAGACAACAAACCTTAACTCGATTATGTGACCGTCTTGAACTGCCCTTTGAACCTTCGGGTTTGGGGCAGTACGGCGTGCCACATGTGAGGCGTTGGCTTGACCCTTCTACGGATGGACCGTTGGTACTGAGGCACGAACTGAATGTTTTTAGACTTGTTTCATGTGTTGACCTGTATCGGGAAAACTTGGGTGTTCGAATGTTCGATCGGAAAGTTTAACATTTTCTAATTATCTGGAATGGGATACAATAATTGGAATTCACAATAAGTTATGAGATAACTGAATGAATGTTATAAACATAGCAGTTTAGTCTCACTTGATCGGTTGCCACGGAATTTTGATGTGATCAAAAGTCCGTCGCAATCACGTAGCGTACGCGAATACTCGCCGGGTAAACCTAATAGACAGCCTCACTCCATAGCCCCGACCAAGTGACTGTAGGAGAACCCCGTCGCCGAAAGCATCCATCTGGGTGCTCGCGGCAGCGGTGTTCCGCCTTGGTGCACTTCGTCGACGGCGTCGGGGGTGCGGCCGCCTACTAAAGTTTGCGACGAGCATTCGATCAGGATGTCGGGAATCTTGTTGAATTTCCCGACTTGATATTGAAAAGAGTTTTCGATAATGAGACTAAAATGCGGGGTTTATAATTGTTAGGCATGCGATGTCTAAAGAATTCATTTGGTCAGGCATGCGATGTCTATGGAGGTTGCGGATTCCAACTGTTGTTGTTTTACACTTTCTTTTCTGTGACCGTAAGTGTAATATGTGATATTGCCGGTTTCGTTGCTATATGTCAATGACAATTGGGATGCGCATATTTACTTTCGTTGATGACATGTGATGTTATGTGTTGCTGGATATGTTATATTGGATCGTCGTGTTTGAATAGCCGGGGGTTTTTATGTGAGATGAGTGTTTTTCATTTTCATTCATGTAAAAAATTGTATGTAATATTCTTTTATTGGGGCACTTCCAGGTTGCGGAAGATGTCACCCTTTGTATATTATTTCCTTTTCCGCACTAGGATAGACCCAAGGAGGGGAGCACAAGTAACCGGGTTCTAGGGTCCAGTGGGAGACCATCTCGAGGAGTCGAGTCCGGGTCTCCTAACCCTAGAATTGGTAGGGTTGCTTGCCGCTCTCGTAGGGGTCTAGGGGTATGGGTTTGGCTATTCATCACGACCGTGGAATCCGTGTTTTATACTGGCTCGTATTGAAAACACGGACGTCCTAGTATATCCAATATTTCATATGATTCTTCTGCTGCAATATCTGTGATGTGATCATGTGATATGTTCTGTGATGGATACTTTATATAGTATATTTGATATATTATATAGACGTTACTTATGTTTTACACCCGCGCTAGCCCTGCCCCGCTCTGCCGTTAGTTACCTAACCTAACGGTGCACGAGGGGACATCGAGGCGAATGCGGATGGCATAAGTGTACGTCGTATTTATCTGTGATGTTTAGGTACTTAAATGATGGGACTTCATTAATGTGATTAATGAAATAAAAAGAAACCTAAGATGTTGTAGAATCGAATTTCAAAATAAAACAGGTAGCTACAGTTCTTGCTTTGCACAGCGGTATATATGATATACCTTGCACCTTATTCGATGAGGAAAGGTCCGAGATCCCTTCACCGGGAGTGACTCCTTTAGCAATAACTGGCAGATGCTACACACTCGGTTTGTCTTTTGATTGCTTTTAAGAGTTTTTGCTTTGCACGGTGATATATATGATATATCCCGCACCTCATTCGACGAGGAAAGGACCGACGATCCCTTCACCGGGAGTGATTCCTTTAGCAAAACTAGAAAAGCCTCAAAAGCACTCCATTTTAAAATCATTTGATTCTACAATGATATCAAGTTCATTACGCAATAGGTTTTCAGAAAAACCTGTCGTAGCCCTCTGTCATTTCAGATAAGTACTAGTTAGTATTCGTGCTGCGGTTGTTTGGCATGCGTCAAAGCGTAGTGTACGGTAGCTAACTAGTGCTTATCTGCTAGCATACGATGTGATTGGATTAGGGTATTCGTACGGCGTTGTTTGGCATGCGTCAAGGGTCGTGCGGGTGGGTTTAATTCAATCAAGAAATGTACGGGTTGAACTTGACTAGCGGACTATGGGTTGTTTGGCATGCGTCAAGGTCATAGCACGCTAGGGGCAAAATATTATCGAGAATTTCAAGTGTTGAAACTTGCAATGAGATTGCATACCTTCTATGAGATAGTTAGATCCCGATACCCGCTGCGAGTAATTGTTACTCCTGGGAGAGTTTTGCACATTACAATTAGCCGATCAAGTAGGTGTCTAGAAACGTGTTAACGAGGTTACGCCTCTGGAAAAACGAGGTTTACATTAATTAGGTTCGTGCGAAAGCACGGGGGACCTCTCTCAAAGTACCGACACTGGCCTTGCTGAAAGATTGGCGAACTTGTAGTGTGTAATTAATCCCGGCTAGTCTTTCCTTTTAGGGTTTGAAGGAAGATTTGATAAAAACCAGTGGGAGCCATCCTGATTAGATAAAATAATAACCAATCTATTCTTGAAAGAGCGCACGCTGAGTGTTTTCTTCTCTCTCTCTCCAGGTAGCGACCATATCACGCCTTAATCAAGATAATAATACGGATATATTGACCGAACCCGCTTGTTATACTGAGCTGGGGAACGTTGGTCCCGCTCCAACTTATAAATATTATAAGACAGAGCAGGAAATTGGGGAATACCAGATTTCCCGTGCCGCCCAAACGAAGAGAGTGCATGCTGATGCATCATCTTCGGGTGTGTTCATTACAAAGAACTGTTTCTCTGTATCCTCTACGTCCTGGGTATGCGATACCAGATCAGGATCCTAGATATGTAATCTGTTACATAGGGCTACAGAAAGGTAGAGAACTGAGAACGGGTGATAAGTTTCATGAGGCAGAAAACGGGGCAAGAGTTGCAGCCAAGTCTGTTGGTCACTGTCACCCTGTATTCCAAATACATTGATTCTGAACGAACGTTATTAGATACCGAACTTGATATACAAAATCATATCACTCTCTTTAATAGTAAAGAAATGATAAAATTCTGTATTGTTGGATAATGTTTTGAACATTTCCTATATCAAAAGTTGATCGGTTCAGGCACGTTATCTAAAAGCATTGATGTTCTAAATCAAACTACAGTTCTTTAGTATACTGAACACACAAAAGAGGAAGAGTTCAGAAATGAACGGATCCTTCTTGAGGCATTGTAGACTAGGTCATATCAATGCGACCTGACTGGCTGAAGTTACATTTAGATGCATATTTAAATTAGTTTGCATTTACATCTTATGAAACTTGCGAGTCATGTCACAAAGATAAAATGACCTCAGCTCTGTTTATTGGAATCAGAGAAAGAGTTAGTAAACTCTTGGGATGATACATGTTGATGTATAAAGGTCCCCTGTCTACACATGCCAAGACCGGTTCTTTGTACTTCATTACATTCTCTGATGATCTCTCAAGATTCAGACATATGTTCCTGTTGAAACACAAGTCCGAACCTTTTGAGATATTCACAGAATATAAATTAGAAGTAGAGAACCAAATACGGGTAAAAGTATTATGTCCTATGATGAGATCAAGGAGGAGAATACTTGAGCACGAAATTCTTGGACTTTTCTAAAGGAGAATAAGATTCTCTCTCAGCATTACTCCTCCGAATACACCATAGCACGATGGTATATCGGGGTGGAGCAATCACATCCTATATGATAAGGTGTGCTCTATGATGAGTACTACTGAGTTACCTATTTCCTTTTTGGGAGTTATGCACTTGAGAAGCTGCATACCTATTGAATAGGGTTCAAATCAAATCAGTTGCCTACCACTTCATATTTGATATGATAAGGGAAGAGCCCATCTCTTAAGTTAGTTAAGATTTGGGGTTGTCCAGCCTATGTCTGAAAAGCAAAATTCGGACAAGCTCGAGGCAAGATCTGTTATGTAGAACTGGAAATGTTCCAGCTATACAAACTGCAGCTGATGATTTGAAAGAACCAAAGGATTCAATAGTTACCAACGAACCTCAGCCTCTCCGCCGACCTAGTAGGGTTCCTCACCCGCCTGAGAGATACTTCGGTTTCTCTATGATAGTGGGAGCGAGGATTGCATCATGTGATGATGACCCAACTAGTTTCGAGCTGGCCATCAGGAGTGGGACTCTGTAAGAATAGCTGGATGCTTAGCGATCTGAGATGGAATCCTTATACACCAACAAAGTATGGACTTTGGTTGCTAGATCTGAAGGGTTAAATCCCCATCAGGAGCAAGTATATCTTGAGAAGATTACTTGGTGCAGATGGAAAAGTTGAGACTTTCAAAGCTAGACTTATTAAAGGTTTGCATTATTGACCAGCTATGGATTTTGTTGAAACCTTTTCTAAGAAGCTATGCTTAAGTCCATCCAGATCCTACTTGCCACGGCTACATACCATGACTACGATATCTGGTGGTTGGGTGTCATGACAGCTTTTCTAAATGATGTTTTAGAAGAGAACGTCTATAAGTACACAGCCAGAGGGCTTCGTAGTCAGTGGGAGCAGCGGAAACGTGTGCAAGATGCTTTATAGGATAAAGCAGGCATCGCGGAGTTGGAACATCTGTTTTGATGTAGTAGTCAAACAGTTTGACATCATCAAAATGGTAGATGAACCTTGTATATACAAAAAGGTAGTAGGGAGTATGGTGATGATCCTCGTAGAGTACGTGGATGACATACTCTTGATAGGGAAGGAGTTTCCTATACTACGCTCGATCAATCTCCGCTTATCACAATAATTCTCCATATAGGATCAAATTGATACCTCCTAAAACCTGGATTTTGGATCTATGAGATAGATCTAATTGGATGTTAGGATTCTCACTAGTTGTAGTGAGATGGTATCAACCGATCCTGGGGAGAATCACTGGAAGGGTTCTAGGGTGATAAGGACGACTGAAAATCAGTCGCAGGCATTGTCTTTACCCTCAGTAAAGGGACGGTATGTTGGAAAAGTTCCAAGATAGATACCGTGGCATACTAGACGATAAAGGCTGGATACATCGCTACTTAAGATGCTACCAAAGAGGCAGTCTGGGTGTATATTAGTTCATGAGATGAACTTTGTTCCTCTCATTGTGTGACAATGGAGTTGTGGCTTATGCCAAGGAACGCCAGTCCCATCAGTGATCCAGACATATTCTAAGGCAGTGTCACCTGATCATGGAGATGGTTGATCTCCAGGGTGATCGAGGTTAGGAGAGTAGACTCAGAGGACAACACGGCGGATCCACTCACAAAGGCCTTTTCCCAGAGAGAGACTTTTATGGGATGGTTGAGTATGAGATACTACAACCACTGCTATCAGATGGCCCTAGTGCAAGTGGGAGATTGTTAGTTATATGTATGCCCTAGAGGCCATTACTATACATAGGATGTATATTGTAGTGGATGCTTGGACATATATAGGGAGGACTTTCTTGCTCGACATGATAGTATGCTATCTGATGCTCTTTACCTTAACGTGTATACTGATTGTCTCTCTGTTACATGTTGGTAAAGCCCTTAGGATGTGTACTTGACTACCTGGACTATGATGCAGATCATACTAGTGGGGACATGGTAGTCCATAAGTACATCCTTTAAGGTCCCTAGTCGTGGGTGTATCGAGACAGAACATCGATACACCAGAGTAGACTAGCGTATACCTTCTCGACCCATACAGATGGGCGATGGATGATCCCATATCCATTGGTGTTTGACATCAGAGATGATATACGGGTGCTCAGTGGAGACTGGGTATACTGGACGGACTCGCCGAGAACTCCCAGATGGTATTATACCTTACGTCAGATGGCAGTTCTCTGGTGACACTAGTACAGAGTAGTCTGTTGACCCGAGATCGTCATAGAGTCTTGTGTGGTTCCCACTGTGCTTTGATTTCCACCTTACCACGTCCAAGAGGGTGTGCAAAACGGTGGTTTTTGGGTACAGTCCCGAGTCATATGGAGGCAATGAGCGATAGGAGGGGATTCGTCTCTCCCGGTATAGGGAGTTGATGTTGCGCTGTGTTCGATTGGCTATAACCGGAAATCCCTGGCCAGGGTTGCTGAGATTTACTGGTAAGTGTTACCAGTAGTTTCTCGAACTGTTATACACCTCATATCGACACGACTTATCAAGCTATTGGGGTCTGACGTTTACCATCCCTAGGCGAGATATGCGACATATCAGACGATCAGACCGGACTGTACGGTAAGTGTTACTGGTTGGATTCACAGGAGTGTGAGCGAGCTTGCTCGTCGATCTTCTGATCGCTCAATACCCGGGTGGCCGTTACGTTTAGCAGACCGCTTGCGGCTTGTGGGTGTTTGATATGATCATCACCTGCTGTCGGCGTATTGAAGAGTCTTTAGAGTCCTACACAGAGGTTTCCTGGCTCAAGCGAAACGAAATAGGAGCGCATATAAGATATGTGCGGGACCGAGAATGATACCAGTATGTGATACTGTATTCGATTCTCGCGATTTGTGACATTGATCGGTTATACGCGATATAGCCGGGTTATCGGATCAAGTGTTGATTCGATAAGTTGTTACTGTAGATATTAGTCGGTTATATGCGATATGACCGGATCATTAAATCAAGTGTTGATTTAATGATTTAATGCATAATTATATATTTGATATATTACTTTGCATTAACTAGTATCGGTTCACTTTAAATGGATTTTCTCACTTGGTGTGCACATTGTATATGTGATATATTTTTTGTGCATTTGATTGTATCATATTTGATGATACATGATTGCTAGGCTTTGTGTAAAGAATTAAACCTTGGTTAAATAAATGGTTAGGGTTTTTATTTGATTATTCATTCATTTATCTATTTATTTTTGGATTAAATGAATGAGAAATGAAAACAAAAGGTTGCTTTTCTTCATGAAGCTTGTTGAAGCTTCATGAAGCTTTGACCAATGTAACCATTTTGTCTTCATCTCCTTAACCCTAACCATTCCTTTAACCTTGGTCAATTCTCTACACATAACTATAGTTAAAATTATGATAAGAATTGATTTTTTCTATTCTATTCTAATAACTTATCATAATATTATCATCTTCTTCTTCTTCTTCTTCAAGAAGAAAACCTAGACTTCATCAATGGCGGCTTGATGAAATGAGTGAGAAATCCAATTCTAAAGTGAACCCACTTCCTATTTCTTCATCCTCTACCTCTTGCCAAGTAGTATATGGTGTTTCCTTCACAAGTTTTCATGGCTTGGTGAAGGTGGAGCTTGATCTAGTGATGCCTCGACGTAGATCATCTTCGGCATCGAAGCCGACGACCAAGCCCGCCCGTTTCTCCGATGAAGCCGACGCTAGAGCCCGGGTTTCCGATTTGGACAGCGGAGTGACATGATTACGGAGCTATGGAGGTGGAGCACCGGATCTACAAAGGTTGTATTTCCGTTCTTTTAGTTAAGTTGTTAACTAGTTTCATTGTTTCGCCTAAAATCTAGTTAACGATCCGTATTAGGGTTTCTCGGCACATGTAATTTTAGAAATTGGCATGGTTGATGCCTTGTGAGACCTCTTGAGAGTGCCTAGGAACCCTACAATATAAACATGAATACAGCAAGAATAACAATAATATGAATCATACCAGTACAGGGTAGCGTGCAGTGGGTAAACTAAACTGTTCTATCAGGTTTTCTATTCTAATGTCTTTGAAATCAATTGATGAATCATCGATGTAACTCAATAGTATCCCGTGCATGCCCGGGACCACGGTCAAGACCCTCGGGGCTGAATCCGAGACGTGCCGCTAGGCAGTAACAGGTAGCAGGATGGGCGAGTGATGTCAGCATCATCACTCCGGGGCTGGCCAAGCCCGTAAGACTGATCAGAACAGGTATCGAACTGTTGAGTTACAAGTTAGGTTTCACCTTTGATTTCCCCATACCCCCAAGTTATGTATGTCAAGTCAGGTATTCAGTAGGCAAGAACTAATGCCAACACAGGATCAGGTAAAAGCAGGTTTGTCTGGATAGACAACAGGAATGGTCCATGAGGACTACATGTTATGTTTGTTGGCATTAGAAACAAGATCAGGTAACAGGTAAAGCCATGGTACATCAGGTTAAGCCAGGTAATGTATAAAGGTGTCATGTCATGTCAAGAGTATACGGTACCATGTCATGTCAAGTAGGAAGTGTAACAGGTCATGTCAGGAAGCACAAGATGTCATGTGAGTGCTCATAATCAAACTAACATAAGCATGTGTATAAATAAACAAGCATGAGTACTATCAGAACAATAAACTGGAACATGTAATATGATATGCAAATAGATATAATTTCAAGGATATGGATGCACAGTTATCGATTAGGGTTACATTTATAGTTCCAATATTAATTAGGATGCAATTTATTAAACATGGAGTGTTAATATCACATTATTATGTATTAATGTGATCTATGGATGCAATTATATGTATCTTAAATGAGTTGGATGCAAACGGGTATCCGAAAAGTTATAAAACTATAAAATGGTAATGTGGGATGTACAACTAAGCAATATGTGATTTAAATATTGATATAATAATATTAATATGGATAGCATATTCAAAGCGATTAATAACTGTAAAAGTGGTATTGATTAACCATGCACAAGAAAGTTCCGTTCAGAAATTCAGCGTCACCCTAATTTGTAAAATAGCTTAAAAATAACAAAAGTTCTCCAAAAGGGACGTGTCTTATACCAAAACAAAGATAATTCGATAAGGTTTTCAGTTTTATAAGTATAAGCATCTCAGGTTGTCCCTACAAAATTCTATGAACATTCGAAGTTGAAAGTTTGCTGCTGGAATTTCCCTGGACAGCAGTTTGGAGACATTTTCATTTGCATTTTACGTTATTTAAACAATTTATTTTGCAAGTAAATATTTCATAGAGTTATAGTATTCTGAGTTAGCTTCGTAACAAACTAAAGAACGTATACTAATGATTTTCCTATGATTTATAATTAATTTTATACGGTAAGGTGTACAGTAAATTTCAGATTTGTCGTATCCGCTTTTTCAACGACGTTTCATGTGTAAACTTTAATATTTTAAATATATAATATCATAAAATGCAGATTATAAACTAATTAAAGATAATAATAAGAAATATTACGACGATGTATATTTTAATTGATATGGATGCAGTATAATGTAATATAGTATGTCACAAGATAAGTTTTCATGATCTAGATTTAATATGATATAAACGGATGCAAACGGAACATCGAAACGTTATAAAATTAAACATGGGGCACTAGATTTAAACTATAGGTATGGTATTTATTTAAACAGGTATAAAATGAATTATATAGCATGTAGAAAGATTAACTTGCCTCGATGGGTCGCGAATGGGGAAACCGGAACGTTAACCGTCGGCGGGGAAAACTCGCGACGGGCGCACGGTTCACGGAATGAACCCAAACGACGAACAAAGGAACCACACGGGTCGGGGTACCTCGCTGGAACGTCGTGAAGCGTCACCGGCCCGACGGAATTCCGGCAACAAAAGAACAGTTAAAAAAAATGAGAAACGAGACATGAAGCAAGAAGAGAAAGAATGATAAAGAGAAGTACGAGAGAATATATGAGAGAGAGAGAAAAAGTGGAGAGAGAGAGAGAGAACGAGAGAGAGAGAAGAGGGACCCACGGGGTTAAAGGGGAGGTTGCGATTGGCTAAGAGAATAAATTGAGAAGGATATAAAAGATTGTAAAAATATTATATGGTTAACTTAAAGATTTAAAAGATAGGTAATGAACAGTAAGATATCAGGTTAGTTAGAAAAATATATGCGATGGTTTTAATAATATTAAAATTTGGGATTTTGGCGCCAAATAAAATATTTCCAAATCGCTGCCGGGTCGAGTCTAAAAATTTGAAATTGAAATAATAGAATTTTAGGCGGGATCCAAAATTTAAAATGAAGTGTTTTATGATCAAAAGCATACCCCCAAAACGGACACACGTACGTGCACGTAGCCATCCAAACTCGCCTGTTTCACTGAACGAGACGAGAACACAATGCACGGACGCTACCACGAGGCTAGGGGTGTCAAGTAGGCCAAGATGAATATTTTCAATTTTATTTTAGATGCCAAAATTTGTTATATGTAGAAATTAATTTCCGGGTAGAATTTACAATAATTAACCATCAAGCAAGATAAATGAAATAAGTGCCACACTACGTTCGAACAGTAACTGAAATTAGTAGCATTGGGCTAGGGTGTTACATTATACCCAACTACAAAAAGAATTTCGTCCTCGAAATTCTAAGAATACAAAGATAGATAATTACAAGAAAATGTGAGGAAACTTCTGCCGGATTTCATCTTCTCGTTCCCAAGTGGACTCTCCATGCGAGTGATTACCCCATGAAACAAGCACAAGAGGGATTACCTTGTTCTTAAGAAACTTTTCCCTTCGATCCATGATTCCAATCGGTCGCTCCTCAATAGTCAAGTCTTCTCGTACTGTTAGCTCCGAATGATCCAATACGTGTGTTTCATCTCGAACATACCTACGGAGTTGAGATACGTGAAACACATCGTGCACTTTCGCCAAGGACTGCGGTAACGCCAAACGATACGCTACCTCACCAACACGCTCCAAGATCTCAAAGGGTCCAACGAATCGAGGACTAAGCTTTCCTCGACTTCCAAAACGAATCACCCCTCTAGTCGGTGATATCTTCAAGAATACCAAATCACCCACGGCGAACTCTAGAGGTCTTCTTGATGTATCTGCCCAACTCTTCTGTCGGTCCTGTGCTGCCTTCATATGATTTCTGATAGGGTTAACATTCTCAACTGTCTGCATAACCAAATCTGGTCCCAATAATCTGCGTTCACCGACATCGTCCCAACAAACAGGTGAACGGCATTTACGACCATACAAAGCTTCAAATGGAGCCATCTGAATAATTGCCTGAAAACTGTTGTTGTAAGACAACTCCACCAAAAGTAGATGATCCTCCCAAGACCCCTTGAAGTCCAACCTGCATGATCTCAACGTATCCTCAAGAGTTTGGATCGTTCTCCCCGACTGACCATCAGTTTGAGGATGATAAGCTGTGCTAAACTTCAATCGAGTCCCCAAACTTTCCTGTAGACTCCGCCAAAAGTGTGATAAGAACCGAATGTCCCGATCGGACACGATGCTCACCGGTACTCCATGCAATCTTACAATCTCTTGCATGTACCGCTCTGCCAAAGTCTCTGTTGATTGACCAACCCGAAAAAGAATAAAATGAGCTGCCTTGGTCAATCGGTCAACAATCACCCATATAGCATGGTTGCCTTTTGGACTTCGCGGTAAAGCCGTCACGAAATCCATGGTTATATGTTCCCACTTCCACTGAGGAATCGGAAGTGGTTGCAATAAACCAGCAACCCTTTGATGTTCAGCCTTAACTTGCTGACACACCAAGCACTTTGCCACAAAGCGAGCAATCTCCCATTTCATGCCTTCCCACCAGAAATGCTGTCGAATATCTCGGTACATCTTTGTGCCTCCTGGATGTACAGAATAAGCTGAACTGTGTGCCTCCTTCATAAGCTCTTCACGAATATCTCCCTTTGGTACACACAAACGGGTACCAAACCTCAACGAACCATATTCAGGGATTAATAAATCTGTTCGTAATCCGGCTTCAACCTGTCCTCGAAACTTTTGCAGTCTAGGGTCCTGCGATTGTGCTGCTTTAATATTCTCGATCAATGACGACTGTACTTGCAGCTGCATCAACTGTCCCATAGAATGCGATAGCACAACCTCCAAGTCAAATCTTCGAAAATCTTCAACGATCTCCTTCTGCGTAGTTAACACCTGAATTGCTGGTAACCGACTAAGCGCATCCGGCACGACGTTAACCTTCCCCGGATGGTACTTAAGATCAAGATCGTAGTCAGCCATCAGCTCCAACCATCTACGCTGCCTCATATTAAGCTCCTTCTGTGTGAACACATACTTCAAGCTCTTATGATCAGTAAAAACTTCGACCCTTTCGCCCAGAAGGTAGTGTCTCCAAACCTTCAAAGCGAAAGTCACAGCCGCAGGTTCCAAGTCATGAGTTGGGTAATTCATCTCATGGGTCTTCAACTGTCTCGATGCGTATGCTACAACCTTCCCATGCTGCATCAAAACACATCCCAATCCTTTCCCAGATGCGTCGCTGTGAATCACCAATCGTCCGGAATTGTCTGGCACGGTCAGAATAGGGGCAGTTATCAACTTCTGCTTCAACGTCTCGAAAGCTAACGCACACGTATCCATCCGTACAAAAGGTACCTCCTTGCGCGTAAGCTTGGTTAACGGCTCCGCCAGACGAGCAAAGTTCTCCACAAATCTTCTGTAATAACCGGCGAGTCCAAGAAAGCTTCTTATCTCCGCAACATTCTTTGGAATCGGCCAATCACGAACTGCTGCAATCTTTTCTGGATCGACGGCAATTCCATCGCCAGACACAACATGCCCCAAAACTTTACTTCCTCCAGCCAAAACTCGCACTTGCTCATCTTCGCATATAACTTCTCCTGTCTCAACGTCCGCAGTGCGATCTTCAAATGCTCAGAATGTTCCTCAAAACTCTTCGAATAAACCAGAGTATCGTCAATAAAAAAAACCATGATGAACTGATCCAAGAACGGTGAAAAGATTCAGTTCCTCAAGTCCATGAATACTGCCGGCGCATTCGTTACTCCGAAGGGCATCACTAAGTACTCGTAATGTCCATACCGAGTTCGGAACGCCGTCTTACAAATATCTTCTGTTTTCACTCGGACCTGATGATATCCGGATCGCAAATCCAGCTTCGAGAATATCCTCGCGCCACTAAGCTGCTCAAAAAGTTCTCCAATGCGAGGGATAGGGTACTTGTTCTTAATAGTCACCCGGTTTAATTCTCGATAGTCGATGCACATCCTTCTTGTGCCATCCTTCTTCTTTACTAGAAGAACTGGAGCTCCCCAAGGCGAGTTACTGCTTCGAATCCAACCCTTTTCAAGCAATTCAGCAACCTGTTTCTTTACTTCTTCCAACTCTACTGGCGCCATTGGATAATACACTTCGGATACTGGCGCTGCCCCAGGAATAAGATCAATTGCGAACTCCACATCTCGCTTTGGCGGTAAACCCGATATATCTTCAAACACGTCCATAAAATCATGAACAACAGCCGGCTCTTTACTTTCATCACTTCCATTGATGCAAGAATATTGTTTGTCGGCCTAGCCCAAAACTCGACCGGCCCGACCGAACTGCTTCCTTTACGCAACTGTTGTCTGCTGCAAACTCCTTTTCATCCCAGATAAACTCTGCTGCTCTTGGCTGCTGCAAGTATTTGTGAGAAAGTGGTCAAACCCAAGGAGACAATCTGCCTCTGGATGTCCACGTCCAGTCTGCGCATGAACCTCCGTGCCCTATCTGCATCGTTGGCAACTAAAGGTCCAGCGAAACTACTGAGTCTCGTCCATTCTGCTACATGCACATCTACGTGTGCTCCCTTCTGCTTTAGTCCGATGAACTTCTCTTCCATTTCCTCCCTTGCAGTCCGCGGGAAGAACTTCTCCAGGAAACTCTTAGAAAAAATCCGCCCACTTGATCGGCTTGGGCAAGCGGGTCTCCTCAACAAGCCACCATTCTCGGGCGTAGTCCACTAGCTGAATGCGTACCACAACAACCTTTTTGTCATCTGGAATCTGTGCCGCGAAAAGCAAGTTCTCTGTGTCAACTACCACTGCTCCACTGGCAACGGCTCCTTTAAACCAGTAAATGTAGACGGACCCAACCGCCTGAAATCTGCTACGGTCCCTACTCGGTCAACTGGTCTAGCTCCAACATTGTTCACAGATTGCTGAACGATCTGCAAACCTTCCCGAAACGAGTCTGCTTGCTGCTGGATCAGCTCGGTCTGTTTCTTTGATTCTCCAGCATTCCTCTTATCACTCCAAGCATGGCGGCTTTGTCCACACGCCTCTGGTATGTCTTCAATTTCTTACCGGCCATAATCCTGAACTCAAAATACCCAACATTAGAATGATGATAGATTTTGAATATAGATCAAGGCTAGAACTCCACGATACTTAAATAGAGTACCGCATTGTAACTATGCCGCGGTATCATAGCCACAATTACATAACTCCATCCAAGTCGCCTAAGTCCTAGAGATAACAAGGAATCAGGTTTTCGAATCGATATGCAAAGGAAGTTTGCACATCGTAAAAGATATAATCAGGAAGAATGTGATTCAAGAATGGTAAAACGGTCAAGGTAGCAGGACATGTTTCCTAAACACGGGTATTCTGATTCGTGTATTGGATACAATACCCAACTACAAAAGAATCAACCCGACTATCATATGGCTCTAATACCAAAAGAACCATGTCACGCCCCGCTTCCCAGAGTACGCTAGATTGGGCACGTGACATAGCCAACCATGCTACCTGTGGGTAGGAAGTATCCATCCACAGTCACATTACGGCTGTAGAAATATCAAGAACAAGATAAAACTATCTAAAACATGCCCATAATCCAGAATAATATGAGTCAATAATAAATAAATGCGGAAGCAAATGATCCAATACAAATAACTGAAATGTATGTCCCATAATGCGGGCTCACATCTGGAAGTAAATGCAGGAAATAAAACTAACTACTACTGAACTCACAGCTCAGCCTGCTGGCTGAAGTACTCCTGCTCGGACTGCGACGGCGGTACATAATCTGGGCCATGCAAAACCCAGACGTCAGCGCGTCATGTCATCAAGTAATATAATATGAACAGTGTAGCAGGCAATGTAATATAAACATGAATACAGCAAGAATAACAATAATATGAATCATACCAGTACAGGGTAGTGTGCAGTGGGTAAACTAAACTGTTCTATCAGGTTTTCTATTCTAAAGTCTTTGAAATCAATTGATGAATCATCGATGTAACTCAATAGTATCCCGTGCATGCCCGGGACCACGGTCAAGACCCTTGGGGATGAATCCGAGACGTGCCGCTAGGCAGTAACAGGTAGCAGGATGGGCGAGTGATGTCAGCATCATCACTCCGGGGCTGGCCAAGCCCGTAAGACTGATCAGAACAGGTATCGAACTGTTGAATTACAAGTTAGGTTTCACCTTTGATTTCCCCATACCCCCAAGTTATGTATGTCAAGTCAGGTATTCAGTAGTCAAGAACTAATGCCAACACAGGATCAGGTAAAAGCAGGTTTGTCTGGATAGACAACAGGAACGGTCCATGAGGACTACATGTTATGTTTGTTGGTATTAGACACAAGATCAGGTAACAGGTAAAGCCATGGTACATCAGGTTAAGCCAGGTAATGTATAAAGGTGTCATGTCATGTCAAGAGTGTACGGTACCATGTTATGTCAAGTAGGAAGTGTAACAGGTCTTGTCAGGAAACACAAGATATCATGTGGGTGCTCATAATCAAACTAACATAAGCATGTGTATAAATAAACAAGCATGAGTACTATCAGAACAATAAACTGGAACATGTAATATGATATGCAAATAGATATAATTTCAAGGATATGGATGCACAGTTATCGATTAGGGTTACATTTATAGTTCCAATATTAATTAGGATGCAATTTATTAAACATGGAGTGTTAATATCACATTATTATGTATTAATGTGATCTATGGATGCAATTATATGTATCTTAAATGCAATGGATGCAAACGGGTATCCGAAAAGTTATAAAACTATAAAATGGTAATATGGGATGTACAACTAAGCAATATGTGATATAAATATTGATATAATAATATTAATATGGATAGCATATTCAAAGCGATTAATAACTGTAAAAGTGGTATTGATTAACCATGCACAAGAAAGTTCCGTTCAGAAATTCAGCGTCACCCTAATTTGTAAAATAGCTTAAAAATAACAAACGTTCTCCAAAAGGAACGTGTCTTATACCAAAACAAAGATAATTCAATAAGGTTTTCAGTTTTATAAGTATAAGCATCTCAGGTTGTCCCTACAAAATTCTATGAATATTCGAAGTTGAAAGTTTGCTGCTGGAATTTCCCTGGACAGCAGTTTGGAGACATTTTCATTTGCATTTTACGTTATTTAAACAATTTATTTTGCAAGTAAATATTTCATAGAGTTATAGTATTCTGAGTTAGCTTCGTAACTAACTAAAGAACGTATACTAATGATTTTTATATGATTTATAATGAATTTTATACGGTAAGGTGTACAGTAAATTTCAGATTTGTCGTATCCGCTTTTTCAACGACGTTTCATGGGTAAACTATAATATTTTAAATATATAATATCATAAAATGCAGATTATAAACTAATTAAAGATAATAATAAGAAATATTACGACGATATATATTTTAATTGATATGGATGCAGTATAATGTAATCTAGTATGTCACAAGATAAGTTTTCATGATCTAGATTTAATATGATATAAACGGATGCAAACGGAACGTCGAAACGTTATAAAATTAAACATGGGGCACTAGATTTAAACTATAGGTATGGTATTTATTTAAACAGGTATAAAATGAATTATATAGCATGTAGCAAGATTAACTTGCCTCGATGGGTCGCGAATCGGGAAAACGGAACGTTAACCGTCGGCGGGGAAAACTCGCGACGGGCGCACGGTTCACGGAATGAATCCAAACGACGAACAAAGGAACCACACGGGTCGGGGTACCTCGCTGGAACGTCGTGAAGCATCACCGGCACGACGGAATTCCGGCAACAAAAGAACAGTTAAAAAAAAATGAGAAACGAGACATGAAGTAAGAAGAGAAAGAATAATAAAGAGAAGTACGAGAGAATTTATGAGAGAGAGAGAAAAAGTGAAGAGAGAGAGAGAGAGAAGAGGGACCCACGGGGTTAAAGGGGAGGTTGCGATTGGCTGAGAGAATAAATTGAGAAGGATATAAAAGATTGTAAAAATATTATATGGTTAACTTAAAGATTTAAAAGATAGGTAATGAACAGTAAGATATCAGGTTAGTTAGAAAAATATATGCGATGGTTTTAATAATATTAAAATTTGGGATTTTGGCGCCAAATAAAACATTTCCAAATCGCGCCCATGTCGAGTCTAAAAATTTGAAATTGAAATAATAGAATTTTAGGCAGGATCCAAAATTTAAAATGAAGTGTTTTATGATCAAAAGCATACCCCCAAAACGGACACACGTACGTGCACGTAGCCATCCAAACTCGCCCGTTTCACTGAACGGGACGAGAACACAATGCACGGATGCTACCACGAGGCTAGGGGTGTCAAGTAGGCCAAGATGAATATTTTCAATTTTATTTTAGATACCAAAATTTGTTATATGTAGAAATTAATTTCCGGGTAGAATTTACAATAATTAACCATCAAGCAAGATAAATGAAATAAGTATCACACTACGTTCGAACGGTAACTGAAATTAGTAGCATTTGGCTCGGGTGTTACAGGTTTGGAGGAGGATTCGAGGATACAGTGGGAGCCATCCAGATTAGATAAAGTGATTAACCATTCTGATTTAGGTTAGAGTGCACGCTGAGTGTTTCTTCTTTCTCTCTCTCTCTGTGGCTGTGACTATGACCCGACTTTTGACTAAAACTCATGAAACCAAATTGACCGAACCTTCTTAAAACACTTTGGCTTTTGGAATATCACGGTGTCGCATACATCATTGCCATTTCTATATCACCTTTTACATTTCTCCAGAACACCCCGTTTTATTACGAACACCCACTTCCATTGGATAAATCCATCGTATGGTTATATACGAACTCGAAGGAACTTTTTCAAGGATGGATTCTGGTTTTGGAGAGTTTGAATAGAATTATTCGGTTGTCTTTTCCCTTTACCTTCTCTCAGGTTGTGAGGGCTCCTAGGATTAGGAGAGGGTACACCTATTGAGCTTATTGGATAGTCTTCCTCCAAACCATAGGCAGGTGCCGAACGGTAGGAAAGGAAGAAAACCAACAAGCTTAACTGTGGTGTACAGAAGGTAATAAGTAAAGACATATAAAGGGATTAGAATAATGGCAAAGAAAATTGCGATCACCATCATTCACAACGAAACCAGGTATACCCCTGCCACTCCTACATCCACTTTGCTATTCTCTAGGACACTCCTTATCACTACGGATATCCACTTCCATTGGATAAATCCATCGTATGGTTATATACGAACTCGAAGGAACTTTTTCGAGGATGGATTCTGGTTCAGAAGAAAAAGAATAGGATTATTCAGATGTCTTTTCTCTTTACCTTCTCTCAGGTTGCGAGGGCTCCTAGGATTAGGAGAGTACACCTATTGCGCTTATTGAATAGTCTTCTTCCAAACCTTAGGCTGGTGCCGAAGGATAGGGAATGAAGAAAACCAATTAGCGTAAAGGAGGTGTACAGAAGATAATAAGTAAAGACATAATAAAGGGATTGTAAAGAGGGCAGGCAAGTATATGGTTACTGTCGTGAATCAGGATAATGGAAGAGGCGTTACTAGGAATACCAGTTAACCCTTTTGAAACATTTTCATGTTTCAGTCTGACTGTGCGATGTTAATTGAAAACTGTTTTCCCAATAATAATCTAACTCCAGGGTATGTATTTACCAGATCAGTTTCTCACATCCGTATATTATTACAGATGGTGAGTGGGAGTAAGATATTGGGAATTGGGTGATTAGATCCTCGTTATATCGGAATTCGTTGTAATTGGTGATATTTGAGGAAATCATCTGGATTTTGCCGGATGGCAAATATTTGGTTTTGAATATCCATTGTTATGCATCAATTTCAAACTGATATATCTGTACGTTTATTTTTATAAAGTGAGATATATCTTTTTGATATTATATCTGTGACATTTACGTATATCGGTTGGTGATTAGGTAAAGTGCATTCAACGGCGGTGTAATTCTTCTTAACCATACTACAGTTTTTCAACCTATGACGCACAGGGTTTGAGTTGTTGAACTCAGGTGACTTATACAAAGTATTGTATGTTGTCCAGTGTCCATTAGGACAATGGGGTTGGTACTCATACTATATTCTGTTTACTTGTGACTTCTCCAGTTCTGAACAAGTATTTCGTTGAAATGCAAAGTCCATATATTGAGAAGTTATAGGTATAAAAATAAAATAGAGAACCATTTGTTGGAAGTATCAGGATTCTTCGATGAAGTCGAAGATGTAGATACTTGTGTTTGGTATTCCATTGATAGTAATAGTTTTGAGAACTTGCTTCTCTTTCGGGTTACTCATATATGGATGCACTCCTAGATGAGTAATGCTGAATGGCCTTTTTCAATTTGATTGATATGCACTGGAGATAGCTGCATGTTTTTGAATCTGGTTCCAATTAAATTAGTGCTTTTGTTTCTATATCAGAAATATATAGAATCAATTTATATCTTGACGATGTTAAGGTATAGGGAGTTGTCTGGCTGATGCTTAAAACCAGAATCCGGAAAAACTCAAGGCACGTTTCAGTAATGGCTGTTTGTGGGTTATCCCGGGCTTTGACGAGGGTTAATTTTCTACCATCAGGAAGATCAATATTTATATTGTTCTTGACTCGCCACAGTTTTAATAAAATGGATTTTTTCAAAAAACAGAAGTGGGAGTATGGTAGAATTGGAAGTTATTCCAGAACCACAAACGATTACTGGAAATTTAATAGAACCTAAGCATTCAATTAGATTTGATGTTCCATTAGCCACTTCGCAGATTTGGTGGGTAATCTCAGCCACCCGAGAGGTACTTCGGTCTTCTCAGAGACGGTGATAGGGAGGTTCTTGTTTACCCAGACTTTCCATTGCTGTTGTTCTAGACTATAAGACCTGGCAGGAGGATGAGTATAGCATCGTTCTAAACTAGCTTTAGAAGTGCACGTGTATATGACTCTGCCAGAGGGTTGTTGTAGTCAGTGGGAGCAGCGGAAGCATAGTAGGCAAGTAGCTTGTGTCTATTTATAGACTAAAGCAGGTATAGCAGAAATAGATCATCTATTTTTGATGTGACAGTCATAGGCTTTGTCTTCATCAGAATAGGAGATGGATCTGCTAAGAAGGTAGTAGAGAGTGATGTCCAGGTATTGGGATGACATGCACTTGATAGGAAGGGACATTCCTATACTACGATCGGTTATATTATGGTTGTCACAAAGTTGTTTCTCCACATAGGATATGGATGTAACATCAGGGTTTCTGATTACTAGATCTATGGTTTTAGATCTAGATTTGGGAAGTATCCTAATCTGGGTATTTTTGATATTAAATAGACGACTCCTAGCATGGTGGTCTACCTGCAGGTGATGGGGTCAACCTCTCTAAAGGTGTCTTACAGACTAAAGGGGAGAGGGATCTACATGATTAGTATATCACTTGTTTAGGCAATTGAGTTAATCATGAAATGTCAAGTACCATACCAGATATTGGTTTTTGCACTAGCTGCAATAAACATATATTAATCCAATTCTGAAGAAACATTAGGAAGCAGTTTATGAACATAAGTAAATGTTCTTGGGATATGGTAACGGCAGCCTCCTTCAGGAGACGGTTATCATTTCAGGCTTCCAAGGTGACCTGGATGACAGAGTGACTGTCAGAGTTATGGTTTTCCCTCCTTTAAGGGACAGTATGTTGGACAGGTGGTCCAAGAGGATACTGAGGAAAGGCATGGCGCAGGATACTGATTAAATTCAATGGACGATACAGTCTAAGTAGTTTGCTGGATTTGGAGTTCTTTTATGAACTGGGTCCCATCAGATATCCAGACAAATTCTAAGACAAGTATTGCTCATTTCGGGAGATAGTTTTCTCCGCGAAGTTGAGATTAAGAGAGTTACAGAAAGAAATATTGGAGCAGATCCACTCACTGAGACTATTTCTCGAACGCAATCATTTTCGCAAACGGGCTTTGCGAAACTGATTAGTAGAGAAATTGGGTGTTCGGTATCACACGGGCTGTGAGTATGCGACATCGCAATAATTGGCCTTAAGTGCAAGTGGGAGATTGTTGGCTATAGTGCCCTCAAGGCAATTATCATAGTCGCGGACTTGTGATTGTGATGATTGAAGAAGGGCCTATACCGATAAAACAGTCTTACTCAAGATGATAGTATGCTATCTGGTTTGTCTTTATCATCATGTTGATAGAGCCCATAGGATTCTTTCTTGACTGCCAGCATTATGATGGCGATCATATATGTGGGAGCTGGGGTCTATAAGCACATCCTTAAATGTCTCTAGTCATAGGAGTATCGAGACCGGGCATCGATACTCCAGTGTAGACTAGTATATACTGATCGAGACCCCGACGAGGGGCGGTGGCCAGGTCTCACAAGCCATTGGTGTTAGTTTATTCACCTAAGATAGTATATAGGTGCTCATTAGGTTATTAGTACACTGGACGGACTCGCCGGGAACCTGCTAGTTGGTATTATACCTATTGTCAGATAGCAATTCCCAGGTGACATGTGTGTAGGTTAGTCTGCCGACCTGAGATCGTCATTTGTTTCGTGTGAGTTCCCATTGTGCTTTGATTACTACCCTACCACGGCTCAAAGGAGTCGTGCAAACAGGTTTTAGTTGGGTACAGTCCCGAGCCACATGAAGGCAGTGATCGGATCGTCGGGGATTCGTCTCTCCCGGTATTGGGGGTTGATGTCGCATTGTGTACGGGTGGCCATCACCACAAATCCATGGCCATGGTAGACGAGGATTACCAATCCAGGATCGATAGTTTCTCAGGAGGTGATGGGTATCATGCCGACACTAAATATCACGTTGTTGGGGGTCTGACTTTATCCACCCCCCTAGACTCGATATGCGATGCTCTTAGACGAACAGACCGGACTGTACGGATATTGTCACAGACAGGCTCAGTAGGGGTTCAGGATGAGTTTGCTCATCGGCCTCCCTTTCGCTCAATACCTGGGTAGCCGTTACGTACAGCTAGTGCCGCTGACGTGCTTGTGGTTAAACCCACTGCCAGCGTATTGACGAGTCTTTAGATTCCCACACAGAGAGTTTTCACGGTTCAGGCGATATGGTGTACATGACGTATGTTGATACATACAGATGTCCGATTAAATATGTGCACTTGCTGCGCAGACCTTAATTGGACGGTTGATAATACTAGCGGCTTAGGATTAAGCCAGTTTATTAAATCAGGTTTTAATTTAATAATTGATATATGTATTTGTATATACGTATTCTAGTATTATTGTTCACTATTAGTTTTCTCTCTTGGCTATTCGTATTTTTGTACGAATACGCGTATATGTATTTCGATACATGTACCGGGAAGTATTCCGTATTTTATACGGAATAGCTTCTAGAAGCTTTTCCACCTCATTATTTGATTTTCCATTTATGGAAATTCATTATGATTTAATAATGAGGTGGAGGTTGAAAAAGGTGACAAGGAATGGGCATGTGTCAAAGCATGGTTTAAAGCATGGTTGTGATTTGTTTATTGTTTTAATTTGAAAAAGAAAATGTTTTTATTTTGTGTGGAGGAGAGAGGGGGGCCGGCCATAGTAGGGAGGGGGTTCATTTCATTTGTAATTTAGATGATTACATTTTGCTTCATTAAACCCACTCTCTCATTCACACAAAAAGACTTAACAAACTTTTGCTTATGCCACTTTTTTTTCATCTCTTTCATCTTCTTCTTCCATTGCTCTTTTGAGTTTTGAGTTGAGAGAAAAATATAGTGACACGTCCTACACCCCCCCCCTCTCCGTTGCTAGCGACCTCGGAGTGTCGTTTGCTTCGTTCGATGAAGCTGGAGCTTGCGCCATTTCCCTCAGGTGGATCATCGGAGATGGAGGAAGACCGGCAACCAAACCACATCAACGAGCCGCTAGGAGCTTGGAATGAAAACCGAAGGACTTGGATCATCTCGGTATAACAATTCTAACTCTTAGTTTAATTTGCTAGTTTAGGGTTTAAGGTCGATCCGGAAATCGGGTCGCGGTAGCGCCGGTTTAGAAAATTTTCGTTCCGCATTTTGGCCGCGTTTCGACGGCCGGGGCGCTGCCGGGACCCAACAGGAGCTTTCCCCCAGCCGACTCTTCCATCCCGGCGAGCAGGCCAACAGCGATGGAAATCCCGAATAGGACCGTGAAGACGGCGTCGCCCTCTTGCACTGGAATCCCCTCAGGAACCCTCGATGACGACACGCGAGAAACCGTCCTTTTTCTCTTAAAGGGGGGCATCCTCTCCCTCCCCTCCGTCTCCCGCCCGGGGCTCGGATGACCGTGGACGTCTCTGGCCTACGCCGAAATCATCACCAAACGCCGTCGACAAAGCGATCGGTGGCGCCGTTGCCGGGAAACGCTCGATGCAGAGCATGAGCCAGCCTGAGGCACGACCGCACCGCTGGCCTCCCTCTGGAACGAGTGACCCAAGGAGTGGGAACGAACCATGTATCCGGAAGGAGAAGAGCGACAAGCAGCCGAGAATTAGGAAGAAGGAAATTTGAAAAGGTAGGGACCCCGGAGCGGGTCCCACCCCTATTTATCGCTGCAAGCGACCACATCCAACGGTGCCCGTCGTCTCCCGCCAAAATGCCTCCTCGCGTCCATCGGCTCCGATCTCTCCACGTGTCGTTCCAGCACTGGGCCGCATCCCATCAGATGCCGCAGGCCAGCATACGTCGCGTCGGCCAACCGACGCTTGACACGTGGACCGTCGCTTCAGTGGCAGGATGCACGAACCGGCGCACCTTCCTTAAATGCAGAAGATCTCGTCCTGATTCGCTAGTATAAAAGACAACTGACAACCCAGGGACGCGTCCCGACGAAATCTTAGGAGAGAGCTCACCTCGGGCGGCCCAGCAGTCCACTCCTGACCCGACCCGCCAGCTGGTCGGGATAAGAGTGGGGGGCTAATGATGATACTCAACATTGGTGATCTCCAGGATCACGACACGTGGCAGATGACGTGTCACAGAACTCAGAAGAAAGGGTCCCACAGGGGCCGACCAGGCCATCCATGTACCCGACCCGCAAGCCCTGGCTGGCTCTCCTCAGAGCCCCCTTTGAAACTGACCTCCTCGGCCTCTCAGCTCGCCTCGAGCTCCCACTGGTCCAAGACTCCTCGGCCTTCTTGCTCGCCTCCGAGCTCCCCAGCCGAGGCAATCTTCCTTGGTCCCTCCGGCCGACCAACTCCACCACTCGCAGGCGTAACCGCGGCTCCGCGAATCTCGCCATGCGCAGATTCTCCGCCAGCAACATCCCATATTCCACGCCATCACGATCCCCATTAATGAGCGATCCGCTCTTTACGCAGGCGTGACGTCGGGAGCGTAACTGCCGACGAGATCTTCGCGCCTGCTGCTGCGTGCTACCGCCACTATATAAACCCCCATCACAGAGGGGTCAAGTAAGCCATTTTTTATCTCACTTAGCCGTTACTCTGCTCAGATCGAGTGCTAACTTGATCGTCGGAGGGTCCTTGGTGGTACCAAACCATCCCGGGACTTCTTTGCAGGTACTTGGCGCTATATTCCTCAAATCACCAATCTCCTCAAACCCATTGAGATCCACACGCAACAGGAGATCACCTCCAAAGTCCGCCTGGAGATTGACGGAAGACAACATCTGACGGAGACCCGAAAAGGACCTCCATCACCTTCATTTGTATCATTTAAGATGTAGATACACCAAATATATCATGTGATTTCACCAATTTTTCACCTTTGAAATAGTAATGTAAAATGTTCTATTGTCGGAAAACGGTTAATTTTGCACCCACTAAATCAACGGTGAAAATATGGTGGAATCATATGAAATTTGGCGTATCCATATCTTAGATGATAAAGATGAAGGTGATGAATGCCGGTTGTCAAAAAAATTCATAAAGCGTGAATTTTTTCGATATCATGGAAGGAAATTCCTTTCTATGGCTCCTTTTCTCCATTATTCCCTTTTACAATATTGATACAAATATAAGATTTCCTATAAAAGAAGCTGCACTTTATCTACAATTTTAAAAATAAATAATGCTTCAAAAATACATGATTTAGTGTTGTCTACATCATAAATTAATTTGAATTAATATATTATTCTAAGTAAATTATTATGTACGTAATATTTTTTTATATTGTTTTTGTCTTTATAATATATTATTTATAGTTGAAATAAGAAAAAATACATATATCAAAATCAAATATATACTATTAAATATACACTTCAAACTAATTGATGAAACTTTCAAAAGATTTCAATGGATAATAGATTTTCTTATTAAAGAAAATGAACTCAATGATTTCACCAATGAACTATAACTACTCTTTGTAAAATTACAATTAATATGTGTACAAATAGTATTCGTTAAAGATATTAACCAAAAAAAAGCAATATATATAAGTTTGCCGGAGGCCAGAGGATGTCCGGGACCCAACCAGCCTCCCCTGGCTTTGCCCATGTATTGATACAAATTGCATCTTCTCAATCATTTCATGAAAAGATGGGAATCAAAACAAAGCCAAAAAACGAATTTTATATCAAAATATTGAAACGAATGACAAATTAAATAGAATAAAACTAATGCATGGGTAACTGAGAATGAACTATTTTTACTGGACCAGTTTGCAACATTGAAACTAATGACAATCAGGAGAAGACTAATACATGGACAATTCATAATGAGCTCTTTCTACTTGACCAATTAGCCATATATCATGGCTCTTCTTATGTTCATCGTAACCAAAAAATATTAGGAAAAAATCCACACTACAAACTTAAAATAGAAAACAAGGGTTTTTTTAATATCACTGCCCTAAAACATTGCTATTTCACCGTAAAATCCAATCGTTAACTAAAAACACTCCTTTTCTAAAAAATGAATTAGAGCTAGCATGATGAATTGTGAGATAAAAAGTCCTATATACCCTTTTTTTTTTTTTAAGACACCCTAATCTTTTTTCATTTTCATGCAAAACCCATCACTCTCACTCTTTCTAAACACACACACATCCACACCCGCGCACTCTCCCTAATTCTTCAATGCAAAACCATATTTTCTTATTTAATTCTTCATAACATTATTAAATAATCAATCTCTCCCTCCCTCCCCCCATAATCCATTTTACTGTTTTTTCAATTCTTAAATGCAAATCCCAAATTTTCTCTTTCAATCCTCTATATTAATATTTCTTAATATTCTCTCATTAGAAAGAAAAAATTGTCATTTTAACTCTCTAATGAAGATTTCTAACGGTGCCAGCGACGATAATTGAGCATAGAGACCATTAGTTTAATTAAAAGTTATAGCGAGTGTATTTAAAATATAAACTTTTAGGGAATGTTTTCAAAATAGTAATGTTTTATGGGCCTATATTAAAAAAAAACAAATAAAACAAATAGAAACTATACAACATATGCCTGCCTTGTATCCTTCTATCTTCTTATTAAGCAACAAGTACATGGTCTGGCGCCATTGTACTCAATGTTCTCATTGTGATCTAAATATTCTTCTTGTTCTAGTCATGAGAAATATATATATATATATATATATATATATATATATATATATCAAGAAAAATGAAAATATTGGTTCACAAATTAAGTACATAAATATATGAATAGTTGAATACATCAAAGAAGAAGAAAGATATCATGAGAGTACAAATTTTGCTTTTACAAAGAACTGTTATATTTAAAAAAAGAGTGGGTTTCGTTTACTAGAGAATGGGCATTATGGCAATTTTGAAAAGAAAGACATGAGTCGAAGTGGAGCAATAGAAGTTTACATGCCTTAGATTACAGTATATCATTTTAGGCTTATTTACTGAAAACTCCTGATAGGTTTGGATCAGAATCAGAAAACTATCAATACCTTTAATATTGTCCAAAACTATCAAACTTAACAGTAACATGTCAGTTCCGTCTATGCAATGTCACTGCCAAGTCACTTAAGTTGCCACGGTAGCAAAAAAAAAAAATTTAAAACCCCAAATTACCTCTATCTAATCCTAACCCTAATTTCAAAAAATCAAGAGTAGCGATATTGTCGAATCTTAAATTGATAAAATCACATCAAAAATTGTGTATGGACAAAATTACCCACTACAACAGCCTTTAATTATACTGTTGGTTTAATTTACAAAAATCCCCCTATTGATATTCTCTCTACTACCCACTGATGAATTAATAACTTAAAAATACATCTGACCACACCGGATGAATTAATATTAAAATACCTTCTCATTTCTCCAAGCATCTCCGCCTGTGGTTTTAGTAATATATATCAATGAATAGACATTGATTTGTAATAGTTGGTAAAATTGGCAAAATGTATTTGTAGATTAAAGGTATATTCACATAGGCATGTTATACGTCAACAACAACAACAACAACAACAACAACTGAGCCTTTTATCCCAAGCATATGGGGTAGGCTATATGAACCAACATGAGAATCACGCCGGGTCCAGCACATGAATCCTCTGTCTCCACTCACTTCTATCGAACAATATACTTTCATTGAGTCCTTTGGCAACCATATCGTTTCGTATCACCTCCATCCATGTTTTCGTCGGTCTCCCTTTTGCCCTTTTGCCATTACCCATATCGAGAGTATCTATTCGTCGAACCGGTGCTTCCATAGGTCTGCGTCGCACATGACCAAACCATCTAAGCCGGTTTTCCCGCATCTTCTCCTCCACGGGTGCTACACCAACTTTTGCACGAATATCCTCATTTCGCACCTTGTCTTTTCTAGTGTTACCGCACATCCAACGAAACATACGCATCTCCGCTACGTGCATCTTCTGTGTATGATGCTTCTTAGGAGCCCAGCATTCTGTACCATATAATAAGGCAGGCCGAATAGCGCTCCGATAAAACTTCCCTTTCAATTTTAACGGAAAGTTACGATCACACAAAATCCCTGTTGCACTCCTCCATTTCAACCAACCAGCTTGGATCCTTTGATTAACATCGCTATCGATCTCCCCATTCCTTTGGATGATGGAACCTAGATATCTAAACTGGTCGCTCGGTGATATCTCTTGCCCTTCCAATGTTATACCAATATGGTTTTGAATTCTCTGGCTACTAAATTTGCAGTGCATATATGCTATCTTGGACCTGCTCAATCTGAATCCCCGAGATTCCAATGTTTGTCTCCATAATTCCAATTTGGTATTAACCCCTGCTTTCGTCTCATTTACTAGAACAATATCATCAGCGAATAGCATACACCAAGGGACCTCATCTTGGATAGTTCTAGTAAGCTCATCCATCACGATGGTAAACAGGAAAGGACTTAATGCAGATCCTTGATGTAAACCAATAGTAATCGGAAAATCACTTGTTAAGCCACCGCAAGTTCTGACATTTGCCACTACTCCGTCGTACATATCCTTGATTATGTCAATATACTTGACGGGGACTCCCTTTTTCATCATTGTCCCCCATAATACCTCTCTAGGTACCTTGTCGTACGCTTTTTCTAAATCAATAAATATCATATGCAAATCTCTTCTCCTCTCTCGAAAGTGCTCGACAAGTTGACGAAGCAAATGAATCGCCTCTGTCGTCGATCGTCCAGGCATGAACCCAAATTGGTTCTCTGTTATCTTAATATCCTTCCTTAGCCTGTGTTCAATCACTCTCTCCCAAAGTTTCATGGTGTGACACATTAGTTTTATTCCACGGTAGTTTGAGCAACTTTGAATGTCACCCTTATTCTTGTAGATAGGTACAAGGATACTTTTCCTCCATTCATTTGGCATCTTTTTTGTCTGCCCAATCTTATTAAACAGATCTGTCAGCCATTTAACGCCTATTTCTCCTAAGCATCTCCAAATCTCGATAGGAATCCCGTCAGGACCAACCGCTTTTCTTAAATCCATTCTGTTCAAAGCTTCTTTAACCTCAGTAAGTCTTATTTTACGCATGAAATCACGATTTATATCTTGAGATTGAATGACAAGTCCATCCAAATTCTTAGTAAAGCTCTCATTGAACAATTTTTCAAAATAATCTCTCCATCTTTCCTTGATATCCTCATCTCGAACTAAAACCTTCTGATTTTCATTTTTGACACACTTCACCGCACATAAGTCTCTAGTCTTTCTTTCCCGCATTCGAGCAATCCGGTATATATCATTTGCAGCCTCTTTAGTGTCTAATTTCTTGTACACCTCCTTGTAGACCTTAGATTTAGCTTCCCGAACAGCTTTCTTAACTTCCTTTTTAGCCATTTTGTACTTCTCAAATCTCTCCACATCTCTACTTTTCTTCAAATCTTTATAAGAATCTCTTTTAATTTTAATAGCAGCCTTTACATCTTCATTCCACCATGATATGTCCTTAGATGGTGGAGCACCACCTCTCGACTCACCAAGTAGATCTCTAGCTACTTTCTTGATACAACTAGCCATTTTGTTCCATGTTTTGTCTGGATCATCTTCCGACTGCCAATCCGCTTCTTGTACTATACGATCTATAAAAGCCTTTTGATTACCTTCTTTCAATAGCCACCATTTAATTTTAGGCTCTACCTTACGTCTAATCTTCCTAGGTTCTCTTCTAAATCGAAAATCTAGAACTAAAAGTCTATGTTGAGTAGTTGCACTCTCACCTGGCACTACCTTACAGTCGATACAACAACCTCTATCTATTCTTCTCGTCAGAAAAAAGTCTATTTGACTAGCATTTGATCCGCTTCTAAAAGTGATAAGGTGGGACTCTCTTTTCCTAAACCAGGTGTTTGCTAAGATCAAGTCATAAGATAAAGCAAAATCTAGAATCGAGTCACCTACTTCATTCCTTTGTCCGAAACCAAAACCTCCATGGATAGTATCAAACCCACTACGACTAGTACCTACATGTCCATTAAGATCACCACCAATAAATAACTTCTCTCCACTAGGTATACTTTGCACCACCTCGTCTAAATCCTCCCAGAATAGACGCTTACTAGCGTCATCAAGACCTATCTGTGGTGCATAAGTACTAATAACATTAAAGATCTCTCCACCTAGAATAAGCTTAACCAGTAAAATTCTATCACCTTTTCTCCTAATCTCAACTACATCCTCAAGCAACCGTCTATCTATGATTATACCTACCCCATTACGATTTTTATCTCTACCTGTATACCAAAGCTTATAACCCCAAGGCTCTATGACTCTACTCTTTTCACCTACCCACTTAGTTTCTTGCAAACACATAATACCAACTCTCCTCCTAATCATCACCTCCACTAATTCTATTAGTCTACCCGTAAGGGAACCTATGTTCCAGAAAGCTAGACGGATCCTATGAAACCCTTGCTTATTTGTCACTACACCCGGGGTCCGATGTAGCACGCCGTCTCTGGACGACGACCCTTGCTTATTTGTCACTACACCCGGGGTCCGATGTAGCGCGCCATCTGTAGACGACGACCCTTGCTTATTTATCACTACACCCGGGGTCCGATGTAGCGCGCCGTCTCTGGACGACGACCCTTGCTTATTTGTCACTACACCCGGGATCCGATGTAGCGCGCCGCATCTGGACGACGACCAAGCCCTTACATATTTAACACTACACCCGGGATCCGATGTAGCGCGTCGCTGAGTAGGGGACGCCCCAACGATATTCTTATTATGGTTCATGTCATAGAATGTGACAAAGTTTTACGTTGGCTGTCACAAGCCTACCACAACCCTCACCCTTTCTCATCCGGACTTGGGACCGGCAACGGTAGGTTTAAGTAGTTTGTTATACGTTGATTTTTTGAAGTACTTTGTTGCTTATTCTGCCAAGTTTTTGGAGTTAAAGTTGCATCACTAAGATATATTCTGTTATGTTTAAGTAGTTTGTTAAAACTATTTTTGTAAAAAAGAAATATAACATTGCCTTTTGAAAAGCGGCGGTACTGATGGATATTAGAGTAAAATATTTCCAGCAAAACATTATGATCTATCAAAAATATTCTCGGCATTTGAAAAAAAATTGAAATTTCGATCAGTTAAAATATGAGTTAATTATTCACAAAAAAATGTAGTAATATATCATTGATAGATGCTAGGGAGAAATATTTTATAAGTTATCGATGGGGTATTTTAGTAAATTAAACTAACAACATAATTAAAGGATATTTTAGTTGGGGTTAATTTTTTCCATACACAATTGTTGGTGTGGATTTATCAATGTATAGTTTGGCAATATCACAACCCAAAATTAAAAAATAAAAATAGGTAAATAAAAAAACATTGTCTCCTCTTTCTCAGCCTACTGCCTCCTTCCTTTTCCTCCTCCTCTTCAACCCACTGTCGTCGACGCCGCCATCAACAACATCACCATCACCACATTCTTTTTCAACCCACTACCACTACCGCCACCGCTACCACCACCATCGCCATCTTCCTCGTATTCTTCTTCAACCAGCCGCCGCCGCCGCTTCCCCAACCATCATTCTTGAATCCACCACCGCCATCATTGCCATCTTCTTCCTCACCCCTTCTCAAATCCCTCCTCTTCTTCCCTTCTTCTCCTTCATCCTTATCTTTCTTCTTCAACCTCAAACCTTATCCCTCTCTTTTCATCTCCTCCTCTGCCGCTGCCATAGTCCCCACTGCCGTCGTTGCCACAACTCCCTCCCCCAAGCCGCCATCGAGCGCATGGCTCCAGCTCCTGGAGCCTCCCCACAAAAAGGTATATTAATTACTTAATTGCTATTTAATAATATTTAAAATGTAATTTTTAATGAAAATGGCAAAATGGTCATTTGATATGAACAACAACGTTGGTCGTCTAGTCATTGTAGATTTTTTATAATATCAAAGATATTGGTAGTTTTTTGAAACTAACCAAAATCTGTTGGGAGTTTTCAGTAAATAAGCCATCTTCTTATTCATCTTGTTATAGAATTTTGGTGAAGATGATTTTTAAGGTTTGTAACTGATTAATTTGTATTGAATATTAAATGTGCATATATACACTTTGCATGATGAGGAAAATAAAACAAATAAAATCGCTCCTAAACAAATAATATCGGAAGAGATATGGAAAGATTTTTCTAATAACAAAGATCCGCAACAGCCGCGTCTACAGTCGGCATACGTCTATTGGGAAAATACTCAGACGTCTGTTTAGACTCTGGATTTTCTGGAGATCGATTTCCAGACATTTGTGCTTCCTTCAGCAGACGTCTGCCTTCGCTCTGTTGTGTTCTTAGACGTCTGCACGAGATTTCTTGAGACGTCTGCTTGTGTTGTGTCTTCATGTCACTAATACACCCCTGCAAGATTGAGGCTTCGTCGGAGACTCCAATCTTGGATCGCATTTTAAGAAATTGTGTGCGTCCATATGCTTTTGTAAGGACATCAGCAAGTTGATCATGAGTGCTGATGTGGTGGACATAAATGGTTCCATCATCAACGCACTCTCGAACAAAGTGATAGTCAAGAGCAATGTGCTTCATCCGAGAGTAGAAAACCGGGTTTGCACTGAGATAGGTAGCCCCGGTATTATCACAGTATAGAGAAACCGGTTTGCGCAGAAGCACCTGGAAGTCCACGTTACCTCTCTCGGTACTTACGGGCTTGCGGAAATGATGAAAAACGATTTTTCTAGAGGTGGTAACATGGACTCAAAATACGGATCTTTGTTAAACAACTATCTAACAATCCTAACAAGAGTTTTACCTACTCGGTTAGGTGGTTATACCTTAACTTGAACTCCTTCGTCTTCAACTCCTTGCGGTGGTCGGATCGGCCTCACCTCGTCGTCTCCTTGCGCCGAAGATGGATCCACCTGAAAGCTTCTACCTTTGGCTTCACTTCAAACTAGAAGAAACTAGAACACTTGGTTTGCTAAACCTTGTGAATAAGAATGAGTAGAGGAGTGTGTTGGGTTTTATCTCTATGGTTCTTGCTTCTCAACACATGAGACAAGTGAACCATAGACTAGAGAGAGAGCAAGAGGAAGAGGGAGAGCTCAAGCAAGAGAGAGAAAGCAAATGAGAGAATGAGCAAGCCTTTTGCCATCCAAGCTCTCATAATCCAAAATCATTATAACTCATAATATAATTGAGTATTATGTGATGGTTCAAGTCAAAATGGCCATATCATTTCATGCACTCATTTTGCAAAAAGAAACAAGCAAGCAAAAGTCTTTGCCATGAAATGATAGCCATTGTAATGATGATGGTCAACTAGTCCAACCTAGTCAACCGGTCAACAAAGTCAACAAGTCAACAAAGTCAACCCTCAACAACCATGTCACTATAATACTTAATTAATATTATTGTTAATCATATTTCATATTCTCATTAGGGTTTTAGCAAAAGTCAACAGTCAACAGTCAACAACCCCAATGAGAATCCTCTGCCTCTGTCTCTCTGTCAACTGTGCATATACACCCGCATCCGCGTTCCGAGGAACAAAAAATACAAACGAGATAAAACCAATCCCAAAACGTATACTAGGATCTGGCTTAAACCAAAGCCCGCTAGTGTTAACTGTCCGGACACTAAACGTGCACAAGTGTACGGATGTGACCGAACCCTGTCGCAAAACCATGCGACCTCTACTCTTTTGCCTAAAGGCGAATAGCTTTCTGTGTGGGACTCTAAAGACTCGACACTACGCTGGCAGTGGGTTTAACCACAGACCGCAAGCGGCACTAGCTGTGCATAACGGCCCCCAGGTAGATGCCGATAAGAAGACGGACGAGGTGAAACCCATCTGAACTCCTACTGAGCCTGAATATGACAATCTCCGTACAGTCCGGTCTGTTCGTCTGATAACATCGTATGGTGGGCCTAGGGGGCAGTAAACATCAGTCCCCTGATAGTGGTACAAATCGTGTCGGAGTGTAGCCCAGAACACCCTGAGATAACACTGGAAACCTACCAGTATATCCCGCTTGCCCTGGCCAGGGACGACTTTTGTAATGGCTCTCCTAGACACAGCGCGATATCAACCCCCAATACCGGGAGAGACGAATCATGTCTAACCGTCACTGCCTCCAAGTGCTTCAGGACTGCACCCAACTACTACCTGTTTGCACGACTCCTTTGAGCCGTGGTAGGGTAGTAATCTAAGTACAATGGGAACACACTCGAGGCGAAGTGACAGTGTCAAGTCAGCGGACTAAGCTGTACTCATGTCACCTGGGAACTGATAACTGACGATAGGTATAGTACCAACCAACAGTTCCCGACGAGTCCTGTCCAGTGTACTCGTAACCTAACGAGCACCCGCATACTATCTCAAGTACGATGTACTGACGGCTGTGGGACAGACCGTCTCCCACACTGGGATGAGAAGCGCATACGCTAGTCTACTCCGGAGTATCGATGCCCTATCTCGATAGTCCTACGACTAGGGACCTGCATAAGGATGTGCTTGTGGATTACCCAGCCCTCACTAGTGTGACTGCCATCACAACGCTGGTAATCAAGCAAAAATCCTAAGGGCTCCACTAATGTGTATAGGTGATATACTAAAATAAACACATGTACACATTAAAGCAGAAACAAACCAAGTAGCATACTACTATATTGAGCAAGATTGTCTATACAAGGTGAATATCCCAAGCTTCCATTAAGTAATATACAAACTAGTATGATACAGTAATGGCCTCTAGGGCATATACACTAACAATCTCCCACTTGCACTAAGGCCATGTACTGGCGTATCGATGACCTATCATCTCGATCAGCCGCTCGAACTTAGTCTGGGGTAAGGCCTTCGTGAATGGATCAGCAGTGTTATCTTCCGTAGCAACTCTCCGAACCTCGATCTCCTGGCAACCCACGATCTCCCTGATCAGGTTATACCGACTCAAGATGTGTCTGGACTTCTGATGGGGCATGGGTTCCTTTGCTAAAGCTATAGCCCCATTGTTGTCGCAATACAGAGGTATTGGATCAACAATGGACGGAACCACCTGAAGTTCAGTCAAGAACTTCCTTATCCAGACGGCTTCTTTTGCGGCATCTGCAGCAGCGATATATTCCGCTTCCATCATCGAGTCAGCAACGGTTTCCTGTTTGGAACACTTCCAACACACCGCCCCTCCATTGAGGGTAAAGACAAAACCCGACATGGACTTGGAATCATCCTTGTCACTCTGGAAGCTAGAGTCAGCAAAGGCCTCGATCTGGAGGTCTTTTCCGCTATACACCAAGAACATCTCCTTAGTCCTTCTCAGGTACTTGAGAATGTTCTTTACCGCTATCCAGTGTTTCTCCCCAGGGTTTGACTGATACCGGCTTACCACACTCAGTGCATAAGCTACATCTGGTCTGGTACACAACATCGCATACATTATAGAGCATACCGCAGAAGCATAGGGTATAATAGACATGCGATCCCTTTCCAAATCAGTCTTGGGAGACATCTCTTTGGAGTGGGTGATCCCGTGACATGCCGGTAGATTACCGCGCTTGGAATCTTCCATACTGAATCTTTTCAGTATGGTGTCGATGTACCTGGACTGTGAAAGTCCTAATATCCTCTTGGATCTATCACGATGGATCCGGATCCCCAGAATGTAAGAGGCATCACCCAGGTCTTTCATGGAGAACCTGTGTGACAAGAACCCTTTGACAGATTGTAGCATAGGAATGTCATTTCCTATCAAGAGAATGTCATCCACGTACAATAAGAGGAATACGACAGTTCTTGCTACAAATCTACTATAGATGCATGGTTCATCTGGATTTTTGATAAAGCCAAAATCTTTGACCGTCTCATCAAAACAGATGTTCCAACTCCACGATGCCTGCTTTAGTCCATAAATGGACTTAAGCAACTTGCACACCTTTCCGCTGCTCCCACTCTGAATGAAACCCTCTGGCTGGTCCATATAAACACACTCCTCTAAATTTCCATTTAGAAAAGCGGTCTTTACGTCCATCTGCCAAATCTCATAATCGTGGAAGGCAGCAATGGCAAGAAAGATCCGAATGGATTTCAGCATAGCTACTGGAGAAAAGGTCTCGTCATAGTCCAAACCAGGTCTTTGACGAAAACCCTTTGCAATAAGTCTAGCCTTATAGGTCTCAACCTGTCCATCTACACCAATCTTCCTTTTGAAGATCCACTTGCATCCTACGGGTTTTACCCCATCTGGAGGAATGTCCAACGTCCATACTTTGTTGGTGTACATAGACTCCATTTCGGTCCGCATTGCATCCAGCCAATTTACCAAGTCAACGCTCTGAATGGCCTGCCGGAAGCTAGTCAGCTCATCACTATCAATGATGCAATCCTCTCTATCCCCATCTATGAGAAAACCGTAGAGTCTCTCGGGCGGATGAGAGTGCCTACTACTTCTGCGGAGTGGCGTAGGAATGTCCTGATCTTTCGAACCCTCTGGTTCTACTAAGCTTTCAGTAATATCTCGTGGTTCTGGAATTTCTTCCAGTTCTATTGCGCTCCCACTTATCTGTTTTTCCAAAAACTGAGTTTCCAAGAAGTGGGCATGACGAGAAACAAAAACATTTTGTTCCTCTTCGCAATAGAAGAAATATCCCTTGGAGTTCTTTGGATATCCCACAAACTTGCACTGTATTGAGCGTGCCTCGAGTTTGTCCGCATGCTGCTTTTTGACAAAAGCTGGACATCCCCATGTCTTAATGTGATTAAGATAGGGTCTCTTCCCACACCACATCTGATATGGTGTAGTAGGCACAGTCTTAGTTGGAACTCGGTTCAAAAGGTATGCAGCTGATTCTAGTGCATATCCCCAGAATGATCGCGGTAACTCAGCGTTACTCATCATGGACTGTACTATATCCAATAGGGTTCGGTTCCGTCTCTCCGATACACCGTTATGTTGCGGAGTGTATGGAGGAGTAAGCTGAGAGAGAATTCCATTCTCTTTTAAGTAATCCAGGAACTCGGCACTCAAGTATTCACCACCTCGATCAGATCTCAGTGTCTTGATACTTTTGCCGGTTTGTTTTTCTACTTCATTCTTATAATCCTGGAATTTTCCAAAGGCTTCGGATTTATGTTTCATTAAGAAGACATATCCGTACCTTGAAAAGTCATCCGTGAAAGTAATGAAATAAGAATAACCGCTTCGTGCATGCGTAGACATTGGACTGCACATGTCGCTGTGTACGAGTCCCAAGAGCTCGCTCGCTCTTACTCCGTGTCCAGTGAACGGAGTCTTTGTCATCTTTCCTTTGAGACAGGATTGACAGGTTGCATATGATTGATATTCGAACGGATCCAAATATCCTTCTGTATGTAACTTCGTCAACCTTCTCTCATTGATGTGACCCAGTCTACAATACCATAAGAAAGCCTGATTTGTTTCCGGAGACTTTCTTTTGTGTGTATTCTGGACATTGAAAATCTGTGGTTGGTTTAATACGTATATACCATTGCTTAATGTACCTGACCCAATCAGAACTTGATTAAGGTGAATGTTTACAACATTACTTACAAACGCAAATTCATAACCTTCTTTAGATATTAAAGATACAGAAATGATATTACAAGTTGCATTGGGTACAAAAAAGCAATTACGTAAAACCAAAACATGTCCATCTGACATTCCCAGGTGATAGTCCCCCACGGTCTTAGCATCCATGCTAGCTCCATTTGCAACTTTGAGGGTCATGTCACCTGCCTTCAAAAACCTAAGCTTTCTCAACGCCTGCAAAGAATTACAGATATGAGATCCTGATCCGGTATCCAATACCCAGGAAGTAGAGTTTATTGATAGACAGTTTTCAATAACATACACACCTGAAGCTGAAGCCGCAACTTGCTTCAGATCCTATGTTCTGGCCTTCCAAGCCCTGCAATCTTTCTTCCAGTGTCCACTCTTGTGACAGTAAAAGCACTCTTCCTTCCCCACAAGCTTCCCCGCTACCTTTGTTGCTTTTGCCTTTCCCTTCGTATCCACTTTACTAACACCGCCCCTTGGTTTGGCAGGGACTTTCTTCTTCTTTCCCTTGGCTTTCGTCTTGGACCTAGAAGAGGAAGATCCTCCTACAAACAAAGTGGATGTTTCCCTACCTTTCTTTAGGGTGCCCTCTGCACTCCTCAGCATGTTGAGGAGTTCTGAAAGTTTAACTTCCTTTTCTTGCAAGTTGAAGTTCAGGATAAATTGGGCGTAAGTGGAAGGAAGGGACTGGAGAATCAAGTCCGTGTAGAGCTCGTTTTCTAACGTGGTCCCTAGGTCCGCGAGCTCCTCAATTGTCACGCCCCGCTTCCCAAAATACGGTATACGAGGGGTTGACAAGGACAGCCATGCTCCTACGGTCAAGAAAATGTCCTGCCGTAGTCACACTTCGGCTTCTAGCTTTACGTGGTAATCAGTAAACAATGCGCAGGTATTGAGAAATGCAGTAACTGAAACAAATTAAATACAAAGAACTGACCTGATGGAGGTAAAAAGAGTATAACTCTGGATAGCTGATCAAGATGTCCGCGATGTACGTCTAGTCCTGGTCCAGTCTAGATCCACTCCTCACTCTGAGCATGCATACTCAGGTCGTCAGAGCGACACAATAGCAATATAAACATATAGATGCAAGTGGCAAATCGGACAGTGATAATAGATATATAACAGTAATCAAGACAGAAAAGATATGAACATACAGTAACCAATGAAGTATCCAATAGATCAGGTGAATGGTAAAGCAGTAATATAGTATGCCAGGTATGTCAACACAGTAAGTAATGCATATCAATGCCATTATCCCTATCAGTCTCTAAGTCTCACTGTACAGGTCACTGAGTCTATCGTCAGTCTAAGTGTGAGAGTCAACCACTCGCGAGTGTCCTCCACCTAAGGGTAGGACCCAAGGGCAAGGGACCACGGGCCCAAAATATAACTCACGATAATAATCATGTACCCTGTAAATCTCCATATATCTCCATATATATAAGCCGGCATGGGACTCCCGAGATTCTGTTGAACTCACACTCAGACTACCCTACACCCCGTGGTCTACATCAAACGCTAATCATAATCTCAAATACCAGTCGGTCTGTGACAAGTCTGCGCAAGAACTGGAGACAGGATCTCCATCGAGCACGTCCCAACTAATACCCAAGATAAATGGAAGTGTCTGGTGCCTTATCTATGACACCCATGCAAGAGCTTCCATAAGTGTCCCATACCACTTATAGTCACACTTACACGCGTCCCACAGACGTCGATAATGCAATAGAATAATAGGGTTCACTGATTGTGTACAAGTACGTGTCACTTTTACTTATCCACTCATGCACGAACACTAGCGTACTTGACACAATCACCACTAATACCTAACACTGGATAATGCACATGATCACTAGGTTATCAATGCAGTGACATATGTATGATATGATGAGGAAACAGTATGTAAAGCATGATTAAGATGTCGTAAATCAATATTCTACCACTTGCATAATTTATCATAAATCATACGTATACAGTTTAGCGAAATGATGAACGGGGAATAAACAGTATGTTTGATTATCTATCCAGCGAATTTGGTTTCACGTCAATCGGGTTTCAGGATTACTAGATATGGCCATTTCATTTTAAGCGTTCGCTGCTGGAAATCCGGTTTCAGAATCGGAAGTCCGTTTCGCAACGCATTTTAACCCCAGTTGGGATCAGATTTTAGCGATGCTACAGTTGAATGAAATCTAGGGTTTTCAGTAGGGTACTCAACGAAATAGACGTATTCTCAATCGCGTCAGTACGTCGAAAGTTACACACTGTTTATCACTAGTTTGCCACTTCTGAATCTGTTCTGGACTGTTATACGTCCTGCCCTTTTAATTTACAATTTAAATAGCAAACGACGATGAAACGGGATAAAACCACTTGTGTTATCTAGATAACAGATTCACCTTTACTAAACTGCAGAGATCGGCAAAATACAAGTTTAGGAAACAAGGTGGCACGCATTACGGGACAGTAAACAGTAACCAGAGTTGCTCTGGACTGCAGTCCAGAGTCGCACTCCGATCCAAATATTGTCACAATTTAAGTACAGAAACCATTAGAAACTTGCATAGGATTATAGTTCGTCGAGTCAAATTTGATTTAAGCCCTCGAACGCATCATTCCAGTATGTACATAATTTATGGTGATTTTAACGGTTTTCAGATACGGGGAAAGTTCCAATTTTACAGATATATTTGGGGTTATCGTTTTAGTCATTAACAGTCGTATTATCCAGTGAAATTTATACACAGTATTCATCACTAAATGGGCCAACATGAACAATCCAATTCCGTCAATTTGGGTGAGTGTTTTCATTGGGATCATGTATCGAACAGGTATGTCGTTTAGTTTTATCGGGAATTGTAAATTCATAACTTATACTTTTGAATTTGTAACACGAGTAGATTAGCATGTAAGCAAGTAAATGAACTTGCCTTGACGATGAATTGATGGCACGGCAGTGAAGGCAGTGGTGACACGGCACGGGCACGAAGTAGCAACAACACGACGAGTCTCGGCTAGGCTTGGGCTTGGCCTCGGCTCGAACTTGGTGACGGGGCTGTTGCGGCTAGGGCATTGGGTGAGACGAGGCGAAGGTGCTCATACGGCTGAGAGAGCTCAGGTAGCGGCTAGGAGTCAGGCGATGCAACGGTGGCGGCGACAACCGAGACAACAGCGATTGACGACGTATGAAAGTGCTCGATGAAATACCAGGGCTTGATGGTTGTGTTGATTTGGATTCAATCGACGGCGGAGCTGCTGGCGACGACAATGGTAGTGCTCTGGCCGTGGAAGGAATGCTCTTTGTTGATGAGACAGTGGTCGGCGTCATAAGCGGCGGAGGCAACAGCGGCTTCAATTTGTTCGACATTGTGTGGTGATCTCGACTCGGCTTGTGGAGGGTGCGATGGTGGTTCTGGGTTGATATCTCGGTGCTAGAGGCGGCGGCTTGTCGGCGATGGCGTGCAGCAGGTGGCCGGAGCAGGGGTGTCGAGGGAGTTGGAGTTCGAGCTAGGGGTGCTCGGTGGGTTTTGGGGTATTGGGTGGTGGTTGCAAGGGAGTCGAGATGGGTGCAGGGGAGTCAGTCGGGCTCTGGTGGTGGAGGGGAGAGCGAGGGAGGAAGTTTGAAGGGTGGTAGGGTCGGCGGCGGCAACGTTGTCGTCGGTGGCGTGAGTGTGGGTGATGGAAGCAGTGGGTTGGGTGAACGAGGTGGGTGAGGACTAGAGATCGAGAGAGAGAGAGAGAGAGAGAGAGAGAGAGAGTGAAGAAAGTGGTAGAGGGACGGAGGTGATTGCGAGGGGTAACGGCGCACGAGCGTGGGCGACAAGGGCGCGGGCGTGGGCATGGGATGAGGCGAAGGAAGCGGAATAGGGAGGTTACCATTGGGGAAGAGGGGTGTAGAAGGCGGGTCGGGTTGGGTTTGTTGGGGGGAACGGGCTAGCGGGCTTGGGCCAGAGAAAAGATTAATTGTTTAAATCCTTGGGGAAAAATGAGTGTTGGGCTCGGGCTTGGATGAGACGGGCTGGCTGGGTTTAAATTAAATAATTTCCATTATATTTATTTGTTGGTGGGTTGGGGGTTTGCTGAGAGAAGCGGGCTTGGAGGCTGAGTAAAAGAATTGATTTAATTAATTCAAAAGAAAAGTGCTGGGCCGGAGTATTTATTAATAAAAGGGAAATGGGTGTTGGCTGAGGGAATTTATTTGAATGGGAAAAGTGGGCTGGGGATTTTAGGAAATAATCAAAATGAATTGGAAAGTCCGGGTCGGACTTGGGATTAAGAAAAAGAAAAGGAAGGATTTGGGTTTGGTGTTTAATGGGGTTTTAAAAATAAATAAATAATTATAAGTAAAAATAAATAAATTTTATAAGTGAAATAGAAATACAGATATTGGTATAAAAAGGGGCTGGGTATTACATCAATGAAGCCAATCATCTTAAGCACGTGTTCCGCTACCGATGATCCGACGGCCAATCTCGCCGAAAACAGCTTTTTCGAGACTTCGTATCTGGCGATACGAGATTGCTCTCCATACAGTTCTTTTGTATGGAGAAATATGGATTCAAGGTCCATATTCTCATGCCTCCTCTGATGTTCATTGTCCATAGAGGCAAGCACGAGGCACTTGGCCTTCGCGCAATCGATTTCCCAGGTTTTACGGATTTCCCTATCCGCGACGTTGGTTTTGGGACCTGGGACAGGGGGAGCTTTGGTGGTAAGGAGATACCCCAACTTGTCATAAGTGATTGCCATTTTGACATTCCTGAGCCAATCTTTGTAGTTTGACCCTGTCAGTATGTTTTTATCTAGTAGTAACTTAAGTCCGGTCATGATGTTTGGTCGCTGCAATTAGGAGAGAGAGAAGAAACACTTTAGCATGATGCTCTTGCAAGTTTGGAGTGGTTTTTAATTTGTCTAAATAGGATGGCTCCCACTGTCTCTCGAATCCCTCCTCAAACCAAAAAGGAAGAATTAGTCAGAATCAATCTCACCGTACAATACTTGCTTAACCGTTCAGCCAGGCTAGTGTCGGTACTTCGAGGGAGGTTTTCCAACGCTTTCGCGAAGTTCCTTAATTAAATAACCTCTTTTCTCTGGGGGCGTAGCCCTGCTAACACCTTTCTAGACACCTACTTGGTTTATAGTATTGATCGTTAAGTGAGAAATTTCCCGAGGAGTAGCATATACTCACAGTAGGATCGGGATCCAAATATCATCGCGTGACAAAACTGAAGGAATCCTACCAGAATCATCACATTCCAAATGGTATGCAGTGCTAGCAAATTTCAGTTCTTTTGAAACTCCCGATGTGGATTTTTGCCCCATGCTCTTATGACCTTGACTTTGGCCAAAATATCATAAGTCACATGTCAAGTTCTACCCGTCATTCTCCAGGTTAATTTGAACCCACCCGTACCTACCCTTTACTTTGGCCAACATGGCAGTACGACTGTCCCAAACCAACACATCTATCTGTGCTTCACATGAATACCCAATAGCTACCAATCACTATGCCTTGATTTTGGCCAACATACATAGCTTGAATACTTATTGACCATTCATGTGAAACGACGGAGGGCTACGAGTGGTTTTGGCGAAACCGTGAACGTAGTGAACTTGATATAATCGAAGGAACGAGATAGCTTTCAAAAAGGAGTGGTTCATGCTCCGCATTTAAAATTTGGTTTTGAAAAGAACCGAGTGGTTTTGAAAGTGTTCCAACGACTTTTACTTGGTTTATTTTTCTTTCATTAATTTTAATATGTCCCATCATTTAATCCTACCATTGCAGAAAACAACTAAAATATGACGTACGCTTATGCCATCCGCATTCGCCACGGGGCCCCGTCATTACCCGTTAGGTTACTTAACTAACGACAGAGCGGGGGCTGGACTAGCGCGGATGCAAAACATAAGCAACGCCTAAATAGATATCATATATAGATATATAGCAATGATAGCCATTCCAGATCACAGATGAACACATTGGATATACTAGGAATCCGCAATTCGTATGAACCTGTAACGAAAAGCGGATTACACGGTCGCGATGCATAGCCAAAACCCCACCCTAGACCCCTACGGGTGCGGCAAACTACCCGCCAAATATCCGAAGCGGAGCAACCTCCCTCAACGACGTGAGTAGGCCACTCGGCACTTCGAGATACCCGGTAGTTTGTGCACCCCACCTTGGGTCTATCTTAGGAGCAAAAACAGTAAAAGAAATTATACAATGACGGCTACAACCTCACCCCGGTTGTGCGGCCAAAAAAATATTACATCAATTACAAATTTACATGAATGGAAAGTAAAAGAAAAACTCTCATCTCACAACCCCCCGGCTATTCATCCGCGACAATCCAATGAATTCATATACACATACCATCAACATTACAGATCACAGATATGTATAACCCCCACTAATCGACGTATAGCGATTAGCAGACGTTCAATACATATAACACATCATAGATATATACCCGTCAGCTTAAGTCTTTAGAAGTTCGATCAAAATACGGATTTTTAAGCCCCAAACACAAATTTTTCTTTCTCGAAAATCTGGGCAGAAAAATCATATTGTAAAAATCCCAAAACAACCCCAGAAACACACTGCAGGAAATTTGTGCCACGGCCGAGTCAACTCGGCCGCGGATCCGCGGCGGGAGCATGCTCCTGCCGCGGTTCCACGGCGCTTTGACCGAGACAGTGGACCAAATTTCTTGGATGTATTTTAAAAAGCCTGAGTCGATTTTTGGTGCAAGATTTATTAATTTTTGAACAGAATACAGAATCGACAGAAACTTAATTTTTCGGGCGTGTTTCGTGACTTTTTCTCCGATCGAACTTCTACTTACTTTGCTAACATGTTAGATAGTGTTTAACTAGGCTTTTATAGCACTGTAAGTCCACGTTACCTCTCCCGGTACTTACGGGCTTGCGGAAATGATGAAAAACGATTTTTCTAGAGGTGGTAACATGGACTCAAAATACGGATCTTTGTTAAACAACTATTTAACAATCCTAACAAGAGTTTTACCTACTCGGTTAGGTGGTTATACCTTAACTTGAACTCCTTCGTCTTCAACTCCTTGCGGTGGTCGGATCGGCCTCACCTCGTCGTCTCCTTGCACCGAAGATGGATCCACCTGAAAGCTTCTACCTTTGGCTTCACTTCAAACTAGAAGAAACTAGAACACTTGGTTTGCTAAACCTTATGAACTAGGATGAGTAGAGGAGTGTGTTGGGTTTTATCTCTATGGTTCTTGCTTCTCAACACATGAGACAAGTGAACCATAGACTAGAGAGAGAGCAAGAGGAAGAGGGAGAGCTCAAGCAAGAGAGAGAAAGCAAATGAGAGAATGAGCAAGCCTTTTGCCATCCAAGCTCTCATAATCCAAAATCATTATAACTCATAATAGTAATTGAGTATTATGTGATGGTTCAAGTCAAAATGGCCATATCACTCCATGCACTCATTTTGCAAAAAGAAACAAGCAAGCAAAAGTCTTTGCCATGAAATGATAGCCATTGTAATGATGATGGTCAACTAGTCCAACCTGGTCAACTAGTCCAACCTAGTCAACCGGTCAACAAAGTCAACAAGTCAACAAAGTCAACCCCTCAACAACCATGTCACTATAATACTTAATTAATATTATTGTTAATCATATTTCATATTCTCATTAGGGTTTTAGCAAAAGTCAACAATCAACAGTCAACAACCCCAATGAGAATCCTCTGCCTCTGTCTCTCTGTCAACTGTGCATACACACCCGCATCCGCGTTCCGAGGAACATGAATACAAACGAGATAAAACCAATCCCAAAACATACACTAGGATCTGGCTTAAACCAAAGCCCGCTAGTGTTAACTGTCCGGACACTAAACGTGCACAAGTGCACGGATGTGACCGAACCCTGTCGCAAAACCATGCGACCTCTACTCTTTTGCCTAAAGGCGAATAGCTTTCTGTGTGGGACTCTAAAGACTCGACACTACGCTGGCAGTGGGTTTAACCACAGACCGCAAGCGGCACTAGTTGTGCGTAACGGCCCTCAGGTAGATGCCGATAAGAAGACGGACGAGGTGAAACCCATCTGAACTCCTACTGAGCCTGAATGTGACAATCTCCATACAGTCCGGTCTGTTCGTCTGATAACATTGCATGGCGGGCCTAGGGGGCTGTAAACGTCAGTCCCCTAATAGCGGTACAAGTCGTGTCGGATTGTAGCCCAGAACACCCTAAGATAACACTGGAAACCTACCAGTATATCTCGCTTGCCCTGGCCAGGGACGACTTGTGTAATGGCTCTCCTAGACACAGCGCGATGTCAACCCTCAATACCGGGAGAGACGAATCCTGTCTAACCGTCACTGCCTCCAAGTGCTTCGGGACTGCACCCAACTACTACCTGTTTGCATGACTCCTTTGAGCCATGGTAGGGTAATAATCTAAGTACAGTGGGAACACACTCGAGGCGAAGTGACAGTGTCAAGTCAGCGGACTAAGCTGTGCTCATGTCACCTGGGAACTGATAACTGAAGATAGGTATAGTACCAACCAACAGTTCCTGACGAGTCATGTCCAGTGTACTCGTAACCTAACGAGCACCCGCATACTATCTCAAGTACGATGTACTGACGGCTGTGAAACAGACCGTCTCCCACACTAGGATGAGAAGCGCATACGCTAGTCTACTCCGGAGTATCGATGCCCTGTCTCGATAGTCCTACGACAGGGACCTGCATAAGGATGCGCTTGTGGATTACCCAGCCCCCACTAGTGCGACTGCCATCACAACGCTGGTAATCAAGCAAAGATCCTAAGGGCTCCACTAATGTGTATAGGTGATATACTAAAATAAACACATATACATATTAAAGCAGAAACAAACCAAGTAGCATACTACTATATTGAGCAAGACTGTCTATACAAGGTGAATATCCCATGCTTCCATTAAGTAATATACAAACTAGTATGATACAGTAATGGCCTCTAGGGCATATACACTAACAGCATCTTGATTTTATATAGAATTTTTTTTATCCAAAGTACCTCGGCTGTGGCATTCTCAAGGGCTTTATATTCAGTTTCGGAAGATGATCGAGAAATAGTCTTTTGTCGGGTTGATTTCCATGATATGGGATTCATGCCTAGATAGAGAATGTCAATAGTTGTTGATCGACCATCATCGAGACTTCTGCCCCAGTCAGAGTTATTGAAGGCCTGAAGAGTTAAAGGAGATCATCGGTGGAGATAAAAACCATGATATATCGTATCTTTGAGATAACGAAGAGCACGCCAGAATGTCGTCTAGTGAAGTTCTATGTGAGAGTGCATGAAGTGGGAAAGACGGATGACAGCAAAAGAAAAATCGGGCCGAGTGTGAGAGGTATTGAAAAGCCCCAACTAGCTGACGGTATGGCGTGGGGTCGACAGAAGAAAACTCATCATGGCAGAGTAGAGGAGTAGTATTGCACATTGGAGTTGTAACTTCTTTAGCTCCTTCCATTGAGAACTTTTTAAGGAGATCGGCGATGTTGAGATAGAAAGAATCTTTAGGCGTAAGAATAGCTTCGAAACCAAGAAAGTGATGAAGATCGCCGAGATCATTTGGAGAGAAGCGTTATCCAAGTTGACAAACAAAAAATTGATGGAACTGAACGTTGTTACCTGTGAGAATGATGTCGTCAACATACACCAAGAAATAGGCAACAGTGCCATCTTTAGAGTAGACAAAGAGAGACATATCCGCCATGGAATTTGAGAAGCCACTTTGTAGAAAATAGCCTTTGAGTTCTTGATACCATGCCCTAGGCACTTGTTTGAGACCATGTAGAGCTTTTCGTAGTTTGCAGATATGGTTGGGTAAGGAGAAGTGGAGAAAGCCGAGTGGTTGAACCATATACACATCTTCATGGAAAGTACTAGTAAGGAAAGCATTGTTAATTAAAGTTGATGAAGAGATCATATATTGGAAAGTGCGATGCATAAAACTATTCGCAGTTTTGTTATCTTAATAACGGGGCTAAAGGTGGCGGAGTAGTTTAGGCCACACCGTTGGTGAAAGCCTTTGGCTACAAGACTAGTTTTGTATCAAGAAATTGTGCCATCAAAGTTGCGCTTGATTCGGAAAACCCATTTGCGACCTACAAGATTCTGATTTGATTATAGGACAAGATCTTATGTTCCGTTCTTCATGAGGGCATCAAATTCTTCGGACATTGCAGCACGCCGGTTAGACTCCTTCATAGTTTGAGATACACAGGTTGGTCAAGGGTTTGGGGTATGGGATGAACAGTGGTATGGTTTATATACTGAAAGTTGAAGTATTTTGGGTTTGGTTTTCGTTCATTGTTGGTTCGGAGATTGGGGTGGGGGAGTAGGGGATAATTGTGGAGAGGGTAAATGTGATTGAGTGGTTGTGGAGGAGGTAATGACGGGTAGGTTGGAGATGTTATTGAGATTGGAAGGTGAGGATTGTGAAGAGTCGGTGGATGTGGAAAGGTCGAGGGTTTGAGATGTTAATGATTGAGATTCCGTGGGGTTTGGGTAGGGTAACGTGGGTAGAATGTAAAGTTTGGTAGGTTGGGTATACGGAATTGGTTGCGATGCTGCACCAGGGGAGGCCAAATCTTGCGAAAGAGCCTCTTGATGTCTACTAGATACCTGCATGGGAAAATTAATTTCGATGAATTTGACATGACGAGAAATGTAAATTTTATGAGTGAAAGAATCTAGACATTTATACGCAAATTAGGATGTTGAATAACCTAGAAAAATATAGGGAGTGGATCTAATTTGAAGTTTGGAAGAGGTGTACAGCCTTAACCAGAGATAGCAAAGACACCCAAAAATCTTGAGACGTTTGTAGTTTGGTAGACGTTGAAATAGTTTTTTAAATAGGGATTGGAAATTAAGAATCGGTGTGGGAAAACGATTTATGAGATAAAAAGCAGTTTGAAAAGCTTGACTCTAATACTTAGAGGAAAGTGAGGCCGTATGCAAGAGTGTGATACCAGTTTCGATAATATGACAATAGCGACGTTCTGATGTGCCATTGTGTTCAGGGATGTGTGGAGGAGTGGTGAGATGAGAGACACCATAGGAAGTGAGGATGGAAGCAAGAGATGTGTATTCACCGCCATTATCAGAATATATTAATATGAGCGGTAATTGAAAATATTTTTTGACAGGATTTTTGAATTGGGGAAAGATGGTGGCAACATCAAATTTACGTTTCATAGGGTACAGCCAAATGTATTTTGTGTAATAATCAACAAAGATTACGTAATAACAAAAACCATTATACGACGATTCAGTGGGTCCCAAAACATCAGTGTAAATTAATTGTAAGGGTTTAGAAGCACAAAGGGAATTTTCAGAAAAAGGAAGTTAATGATTTTTATTGCAATCACGCAAATTACAGTGAAAATTATTAACTACCGAGATATTAGACAATAGCTTATTTCTCCTAACGACTGACTGAAGGATTCGGATGGAGGGATGATCAAGACGACAGTTTCACTCACTTATTTCTCATTTGGAAGTAGCATGAATTTGAGATTGGATGGAGGGTGGGAGGCAGTAGACATCATTATGGTTATCCCCGTGAAGAAGAAGCGCCTTCGTGCGAAGACCCTCCACCAAAAAATTATAGGGAAAAAACTCAAGTGAGACTTTGTTTAATTTGCAAAATTTATCAACAGAAATTAAGTTTTGAGTAGTAGATGGTGTACAAAGGACATTATCTAAAAGAAAGGGTTTTGGGGTGAGTGCATTGTTGTGTTATTGATGTGAGAGATTTTTAAAACTGAACCATCACCCATATTGATCTCATCGGGACACCGTAATCGGTGTAGCTATGAAGAGTCCCAACATCGGAAGTAACGTGATGAAAAACACCGGTGTCTAATATCCTGGAGGAGGGAGCGGTCTGGTTGGTATTTGTGTTGTTTGCCACAAGTTACGGGAGCTCTGTGCCGGGTGTTGCGGTGAATTGGTTTGCACTGCATTCTCACACAGAAAGCGAGCGAGTTGACGACAATCTTTAGTGTTGTGACCGGGACGCTTGCAGAAGTTGCAGTAGGAGTTGGAGTTGGGCAAGTTGTTGTTGCATGTGCCGGAGAACTAGTTGTTGCTGCTATTGTGAGCGAAGTTGTTGTGGTGATTGTAGGAGACACTTCCACGCTGTTGCAGAGGGCGATAGGAGGAGTGATTAAGTTGGTTGGCATAGTTAGCAGTTGCGAGAGAGAGAGATGCACCCATGTTTTTCTTCTTCAGATAGCATTCCTAGTCTATGAATTTGTCATAGGGCTCGTCAAAGGTGATGGCATTATCACGAACTCAGATAGCAACGGCAACTTCTTTGAATTTAGGTTCAAGATCAGCAAGGATATGGAAAGAGAGTGGTCGGAGAAAGCGAAGTCGTCGAAGATAAATCGCATCTCTTGTAAGTACTTGCTCATAGATCTAGAACTGCGTTGAGTGTTGATCAGGCATTTTTTGAGCGACATAACTCGTGAACGAGATTTGTTCGTAAGGAGAATAACAAGTCGATCACATGCTTCCTTGGAAAAGGAAACAGAGGAGATGTGGGGCTGGATCGTCTAGACACAGCTGCCGAGGATAGCATTGAGAATAAGTTGATCCTGACAATACCATTGATGGTAGTCTGTATTTTCGACACGCATGGTTGTGTCATTGATGTCAGTGACAGTCCTCAGAGGAGGAGACTTGGAGCCGTCGATATGGCCAATTAAAGGCCGATTGAACTTGGGATCCCCACATGATGAAGTTTGTGTGGGAGAGTTTTGTTGGGAAATAGAATTTTGAGATGATAGTGGTTGAGTTTTTAGAGGATACCATGGATCAAAAATTGATCTTTTAATCGTAGGGCTTTGTTACCATATAGAATTTTGGTGAAGATAGTTTTTAGGGTTTGTAACTTGATTGATTTATATTGAATATTAAAGATGTATATATACACTTTACATAATGAGAAAAATAAAACAAATAAAATCTTTCCTAAACAAATAATATCAGAAGAGATATAGAAAGATTTTTCTAATAACAAATATCTATAACAGCCGCGTTTACAGTCGACAGACATCTGCTGGGCAAATGCTCAGACGTCTGCTTAGACTCTGGATTTTCTGGAGATCGATTTCCAGACGTCTGTGCTTCTTTCAGCGGATGGTTGCTTTCTCTCTGTTGCGTACCCAAACGTCTGCACGAGATTTCTTCAGACGTCTACTTGTGTTGTGTCTTCTACTCGGTAATTCTTGTCGGGTTTGTATGTTGATTGCAATTTAAAATTTATAGAGAAAAATCATACATGACTAATTGTTGTTACACTTTATGTACAGTAAATGTGAGAGAATGAAAGGCGGCATTGCAATTACTCTATTTTATTTGCCCCTTATCTTGTGAATCTCACATTAGGCTTTTTCCATTCTTAAGCCTAAAAGTAATTGTAGAAGAATAATAAATGACTTGAATATTAAATGCCTAAATTAAATTGCAACCATCATGATATGGATTGTAGTATTCAAATCATATATGCAATTGATTAATGCCATTTAGGAATCGAATAAACATGAGATTGTTTTAAAATGGACATGAAAATGAACTCCATGCATGATCTGGTTAGTTAAGACTGTTAGCTGGTAATCACATAAATAACCATCTAAATTATTAGATAAATAAACCAATAATACCACACCCATCACCCATATATGCTATATTCACATCAAATTGTAAAGATAAAAGAGAAATAATGGAAGTGTGCCTTTTACTTAAAAAAAGTGTGATAATATAAAAAAAAAGACTAACAAAGGATTGCTCATTTTCACTTAAGATATAACCTTGCACAAAGCCATGGGCTTGTTTCAAATAATCTCATTGTTTATATAAGTTCATTTGGTTGGTTTTTCCCCCCAAAAAAACGAATTGAACCGAGCAGACATAAAAACCGGACCGAATAGAACAAATCAGTTCGAGTTAAATCATCGGTTCCCGATGGATAGCAGAAGGGAAAAAAATAGTAATTAATGGAAAGAAGCTCCAAAGATTCCAAACTATTATCTTCTGGAAGATGAAACTTTCTGATACTGAAGGTGATGATGCACAATAGTGAGAACTCTTCAGATCACGACACGTGGCAGATGACGTGTCCCAATGCTTACAAGAAAGGAGTAAGAACGGTACGTTGAAGGCATGTCCCGGGCCTTCCTCCCGAGGATGTTCCCGACCCTCGGTGGCCTTCCAGACCACTCCTATGCTCGTCTTACAAATAACCATTGGCTCGCCTCCGAGCCCTCCTGCACACTGACCTTCCTCGGCCCTCCCAGCACGCCTCCGAGCTGTCACAAAATCAAGCTTGCTCGACCTCCCGCTCGCCTCCGAGCCTCCCGCCGAGCTCAGCTTCCACGGTCTCATCGACCGACCCAGACCGCAGATCATCGGCGTCCCGGACATGGTCCCGCGAATCTCGCCGTATGTGAGATATCTGCCGCCCCACGATCCCGCATCCCACGCCATCGCGTTCCACCGTTAACGGGCGTATCTCGCCATTAATGGATGATCTCAGGCGTATCTCCAAGGGCGTAACGGCCGGCGTAAATCTCGCGCTCGCCAGCCCATGGCTGCCACTATATAAACCCCCTCTCAGACGACTCAAATAAGGCAATTCTTATCCAATAGGCCACTGCTCTGCCCAAATACCTCGACTAACTTGATCGTCAGAGGGTCCACGGTGGTACAACCACCCTGGGGCTTCCTTGCATGTAGCTCGGCTTCATTCCAAATAAAACCCACTGAGATCCACATGCATCAAGATGCAACCCTCAAATCCAATCTCAGCCATTCATCAACGCTCGCAGCAGATCAACGGAAGACAACATCTGAAGGAGATCATGACCTCCATCAGTTGGCGCCGTCTGTGGGAACGTCGAAAATTCCACTCAACGAAAGTTGATCTTCCGATCTCGAATTATGGTGAGTGATCACCGCGACAATCCAAGCACTAGTCACCGCCCCTCTCACAACAGGGGCACGGATGGATCACCTCCCCTCCGAACACCGTTCACGCCTTGTTTGCACGGATCGACAGGCTCGCGTCCATCGTAGAAGCCCTCGTCCGTGTCCAGACTGCTGGGCAAGCCACACAGGTCGTCGTTCCCCTACCTCGGGACCGAGACCTCTATAGAGGGGGAGAAGACACTGCCCACGCTGGCACGACTGAGCAGCGCCTCGCTATTTCCGGTGGCCATAGATCCCCCGTGGCGACCAATTCGATGACCCGTTAGGCACCTCATAGCTCCACGCTGAGGTCTCATGAAACAGCATCATGCCCTGAGGCCTACCGCGCTCATGTCCCTCCCAAAGAGGTGTCGGTCAGCTTGACTGCTCCCAGGCATGGCTGGCGCCCTCTCCCTCGACAGGGTCGCGCGGACGGGACTCACCACGGTAGCTCGAGGACGACCTCGCGAGGGGACCTGAGAAACCTCATAGAACGGAACCGGAACCGCGGCCAGGCGCAGGCCACCAGTAGGAAGGGCCATCACTTCGAGTTTGCCGAATCCTTGGGATACCACGATCGACTTGATGCCCTCGAAAAGAGGATCGAGTGTATACATGGGGAGAGTCGCCCTTCATGCGAGGGGGCTAGATATGCCGCCGACTCGCTCACGAATCCCTTCACTGAATGGCTGCTCGCTATCTGCGTCTCCTCCAGGAACAAACCGCCAAAGGTGTCCCTCTTCGATAGAAAGTCCGATCCGAAAGACCACTTGGACGCGTTCACAGCGGGGATGAGCTTCCAGGATAACTCAGATGTCGCCCAATGCCGAGCGTTCCCTGCCACTCTCATCCACGCTGGACAAGATTGGTTCCGAGGACTTACGCCATGCTCCATCTCTACCTTTGATGAGCTGGCCACCTAATTCCTCGGCCACTTCGTTGGAAACAGACGGCAAAAGCGGACCGTCGACCACCTCTTTACAATAAAAAGCGGGGATAAGGAATTCTTCAAAAGATATGTCACCCGCTTCTACAACGCTCTTCTTGAACTCCCAGAGCACCGGGACGAGACGGTCATCACGGCCCTTAGGTCAGGTCTTAGGCACAAGGAGTGGCTCCGCTCCTTTGCATTAGCGCAACCCAAGACCATGGCCGAGGTAAAAGCCTGGACCGAGCGAAAGATCCAGCTCGAGTCCAAGGTGAACGCGAACCTACCCCGGACCGACCAGGCCGATCAAACGAAGAGAGCCAGAGAAGAGAAAAAGAAGATTGACCAGCCAAAGCCATACTCCCCGAAGTTCCAGGAGTATACCACACTCAACATCTCCCGGACAGAGCTGTTGGAGGAGGCAAAGGACGGGAGATTCTTTAAACTCCCCCCGTTCGACATTAGGGCGGCCGAACGGACACAGGGCCCCTACTGCGCCTTCCACAGGTCTCAGGGACACCCTACTGAGAACTGCAAACAGCTCCGAGTCTACATCGAGGAGTTAATTCACTCGGGGCACCAGGAAAAATACTTGCAGGAAAAGTGAAAAGCAGACCGAGAGCAAGAGCAACGTCCCCCTCCCGGAGAGTTGACGATCGGCCAAATTATGGACGTATCAGTGGGGGGTGTGCCTGGGGCCGGCGAGACTCGACGCCTCCTGCCGGTCGAAGGGACAAGCAGCCAGCCCTTAAAGAGGACCAAAGCAGCCGAGCCCATCACCTTTACCGACGAGGATCTCCACGGGATATCCATGCCTCACAACGACCCCCTGGCAATTACAGCACGGGTTCACCACTATGAGGTTCAAAGGATACTGGTCGACTCGGGAAGCTCGGCAGACATCTTCTTCTACGACTGCTTCATACGTATGGGGCTTAGCCCGTCGGACCTGAGGATATCTACCCACTTCCTGTCGGGGTTTACTAACCACTCCATCCCGACGGAAGGAGTGGTCACCCTCTTACTTAACATCGGGGAGGCAGGCCGTACACGAACCGTGCTTGTGGAGTTCATCATCTCCAGAATTCCATCAGCCTACAATATCCTCCTGGGACGTCCGACGCTAAACTCCCTCTAGGCCCAGATATCGACTTACCACCTCGCGATCAAGTTTCTTCTCGACCAAGGCGGAATAGGCCGAGCCTACGGGAACCAGCAAACCACAAAGATTTGCTTCACAGCGACATATGTGCCCGAGGAGCGAAGCGATGACCTTAAAAGCACGGAGGATTACAGGGGGTCCTTGGATACTCGGGACGAGCAAAAAGAAATCCGGGGAGCCCCGGTGGAACCGCTAACGGAAGTTCCCCTCCTCGAAGGGGACAATGAATATGTAAGTCGATGTACAACACCCCACGACTTGCGGGGAGGCGGAAATATGAAAAACGATCTTGTTCTTTGCTTAAACATCGACTAACCGCAAGAATCGAAGCTAAACGATAACTAACATCAAACATAGAAGTTAACAACTACTATGTAAAGGGATTATACCTAAAGAACCGTGTCCTTCGTCTTTACGAACTCCACCTCCTCCTCGGCCTTCTCGAAGTAGTAGACGATCCACCCGAGAGCTTTACTCCAAGCTTAGCCTCTAAACTTGAGGCAACTAAACTTCTTTAAGTGCTAATCAAAGAAGCTAGGTGATATAGAGTGAGGGTTATGGTTTAATTAGTCTAAATAATCCTTGTACTCAACACATGAGAGGGGAGGATTAGGGTTTGAAGAGGGAGAGCTTGAGGAGAGAGAAGGTGAAGATAATAATGAAGTGAGAATAATGAGTTATCATAATATATATCAAGCATTTCTTTTTATCAAGAAAAGAAAAGAAATGAATTTAACAACCATGCTTGATAATATCTAGTGATGATTCACATCCCTGAGTCATTAAGCATTTATGATGCATTAATGACATGGATGAATCATCCATATGACTCACTAATCACATTCATTGTATATGCCACCTAAACCTCCTTAGTCACCACCTTCTAGAAGCTTCTCGCGCAATTACGATAACGCCCCTCCTTTCCGCAAAAATACGGAAAAACTTTAGACTGTATAAATCCAATAACCGGATACCAGTAACTGGCTTAAACCAAAGCCGACTGGTAAAAACTGTCCGAAAGACATACGTGCGTAAACACACGTATGCGTCCGAACCCTTGTCGTAAAACCATACGACCTCTATATCGTTTCGCCTGGAGTAGGGAAACTCTCTGTGTGGGACTCTAGAGACTCGACTACTACGCTGGCAGTGGGTTTAACCACAGACCGCAAGCGGCACTAGCTGTACGTAACGGTCCCCAGGTAGATGTTGATAAGAAGGCCGATGAGGAAACCCATCCGAACTCCTACTGAGCCTGCTGTGACAATCTCCATACAGTCCAGTCCGTTCATCTTAGACTATCGCATATCGGGCCTAGGGGGCGGCAAGCGTCAGTCCCCTAATAGCGGTATAAGTCGTGTCGGAGGGAAGCCCATTACACCCTGAGAAACTACTGGAACCTACCAGCAAATCTCGCTTGCTCTGGCCAGGGACTTTGCGTAATGGCTCTCTGACACAGCGCGATATCAACTCCCAATACCGGGAGAGACGAATCCTGTCTAACCGCCACTGCCTCCAAGTGCTCGGGACTGCACCCAACTGCTATCTGTTTGCACGACTCCTTTGAGCCGTGGTAGGGTAGCAATCTAAGAACAGTGGGACACACTCGAGGCGAAGTAGCAGTGTCAAGTCTGCGGACTATGCTATACTCATGTCACCTGAGAACTGTTCACTGACGACTAGTATAAAACCAACCAACAGTTCCCTGTGAGTCCTGTCCGGTGTACCCGTAACCTAACGAGCACCTGCATACTATCTCCAGTACGACGTACTGACGGCTGTGGGACAGACCATCTCCCCAACTGGGATGAGAAGCGTACACACTAGTCTACTCCGGAGTATCGATGCTCAGTCTCGATAATCCAACGACCAGGGACCTGAATAAGGATGTGCTTGTAGACTACCCAACCCCCACTAGTGTGACTGCCATCATAACGCTGATAGTCAAGCAAGATCCTGAGAGCTCTATCAATACGTATACTCACATATTAAGATAGAAAAACCAAGTAGCATACTACCATGTTTAGCAAGACTGTTATATACATGTGAATATCCCAAGCTTCCATTAAGTAATATACAAACTAGTATGATACAGTAATGGCCTTCTAGGGCATAAACACTAACAATCTCCCACTTGCACTAGGGCCATGTACTGGCGTATCGTAGACCGATGATCTCGAGTAGCCTCTCGAACTGAATCTGAGGTAGGGCCTTCGTGAATGGATCAGCAATGTTCTCTTCAGAAGCAACTCTCCGAACCTCAATCTCCTGACGATCAATGATCTCCCTGATCAGGTGATACCGCCTTAAGATGTGTCTGGATTTCTGATGGGACCTTGGTTCCTTCGCTAAAGTTATAGCTCCGTTGTTGTCGCAATACAGAGGTATTGGATCAACTATGGTAGGAACCACCTGAAGTTCTGTTAGGAATTTCTTCATCCAGACTGCTTCTTTTGCGGCATCGCAAGCAGCTATATACTCCGTTTCCATCGTCGAGTCAGCAACGGTGTCCTGCTTGGAGCTCTTCCAGCACACCGCCCCTCCATTGAGGGTAAAGACATAACCCGACATAGACTTGGAATCGTCCTTATCACTCTGGAAGCCGGAATCAGCAAAGGCCTCCAACCTGAGGTCTTTTCCGCCGTAAACCAAGAACATCTCCTTAGTCCTTCTCAGGTACTTGAGAATGTTCTTTACTGCTATCCAGTGCTTCTCCCCTGGGTCTGACAGATACCGGCTTACCACGCTCAGTGCGTAAGCTACATCTGGTCTGGTGCACAACATCGCATACTTTATTGAGCCAACCGCAGAAGCGTAGGGTATAATAGACATGCGTTCCCTTTCCAATTCAGTCTTGGGAGACATCTCTTTGGAGAGGGTGATTCCGTGACAAGCCGGTAGATTACCGCGCTTAGAATCTTCCATACTGAATCTTTTCAGTACAGTGTCGATATACCTGGACTGCGAAAGTCCCAACATCCTCTTGGATCTATCACGATAGATCCGGATCCCCAGAATGTAAGAGGCATCACCCAGGTCTTTCATCGAGAATCTGTGTGACAAGAATCCTTTGACAGATTGTAGCATAGGAATGTCATTTCCTATTAATAGAATGTCATCCACGTACAAGACGAGGAATACAACACTTCTGGCTACAACTTTACTATATATGTACGGTTCATCTGGATTTTTGATAAAGTCATATTCTTTGACTGTCTCATCAAAACAGATGTTCCAACTCCGCGATGCCTGTTTTAGTCCATAAATGGACTTAAGCAGCTTGCATACTTTCCCGCTGCTCCCACTCTGATTGAAACCCTCTGGCTGATCCATATAGACGCATTCTTCTAAATTTCCATTTAGAAAAGTCGTCTTTACGTCCATCTGCCATATTTCATAATCATGGAAGGCAGCAATAGCAAGAAGGACCCGAATGGATTTGAGCATAGCCACTGGAGAAAAAGTTTCGTCATAGTCCAAACCAGGTCTTTGACGAAAACCCTTTGCAACAAGTCTAGCCTTATAGGTTTCTAGCTGTCTATCTACACCAATCTTTTTCTTGAAGATCCATTTGCATCCTATGGGTTTTACCCCATCTGGAGCAAAGTCCTAAGTCCATACTTTGTTGGTGTACATGGACTCCATTTCGGTCCGCATTGCATCTAGCCATCGTACCGAGTCACCGCTCTGGATGGCCTGCTGGAAGTCAGTAGGTTCATCATCATCTATGATGTAATCCTCTCTATCCCCATCTATGAGAAAACCGTAGTATCTCTCAGGCGGATGAGACGGCCTACTACTCCTGCGGAGGGGTGCGGGAATGTCCTGTTCTTCTTGAACTTCTGGTTCTACCAAACTTTCAGTAGCAGCTTGTGGTTCTGGAATTTCTTGCAGTTCTATTTCGCTCCCACTCTTCTGATTTTCTAAAAATTCAGTTTCTAAGAAGCGGGCATGACGAGAAACAAAAACCTTTTGTTCCTCTGCGTAATAGAAACAATATCCCATAGAGTTCTTTGGATATCCTACAAACTTACACTCTACTGAGCGTGCCTCGAGCTTGTCCGGATGCTGTTTTTTTACAAAAGCTGGACATCCCTATGTCTTCAGGTACTGAAGATAGGGTTTCTTCCCACTCCACATCTGATATGGTGTGGTAGGCACAGTTTTGGTTGGAACTCTGTTCAAAAGATATGCCGCTGATTCTAGCGCATAACCCCAGAAAGATCGCGGTAACTCAGCATTACTCATCATGGATCGTACCATATCCAATAGGGTTCGATTCCGTCTCTCCGATACACCGTTATGCTATGGAGTGTATGGAGGAGTAAGCTGAGAGAGAATTCCTTTCTCTTTTAGGTAACCTAGGAACTCGGCACTCAAGTATTCACCACCTCGATCAGATCTAAGTGTCTTGATACTTTTGCCGGTTTGGTTTTCTACTTCATTCTTATACTCTTGGAATTTCTCAAAAGCCTCGGATTTATGTTTCATCAGATAAATGAATCCGTATCTTGAGTAATCATCCGTGAAAGTAATGAAATAGGAAAAACCACCTCTTGCATGTGTAGACATTGGACCGCATACATCGCTGTGTATGAGTCCTAAGAGCTCGTTCGCTCTTACTCCTTGTCCAGTGAATGGAGTCTTTGCTATCTTTCCTTTAAGACAAGATTGACAAGTGTCATAAGTTTGATATTCGAACGAGTCCAAATATCCTTCTCTATGCAACTTAGTCAACCTTCTCTCATTGATGTGACCCAGTCTACAATGCCATAAGAAAGCTTTATTTAAATCTGGAGACTTTCTTTTTAGTGCGTTCTGGACATTGAAAATTTGGAGTTGGTTTAAAACATATATACCGTTATTTAGTGTACCGGACCCAATCAAACCATGATTAAGGTGGATGTTAACAACATCACTTACAAACGTGAAATCATAACCTTTATTTGATAACAAGGAAACTGATATGATATTACACGTTAAGCTTAGTACAAAATAACAGTTATGTAAAACCAAAATGTGTCCACTCGTCAATCCTAGGTGATAATCCCCGACGGACGCAGCTCCCACGCTAGCTCCGTTAGCAACCTTTAGGTTCATATCACCTTCCTTCAGCACTCTACGGTTTCTCAGTGCCTGCAAAGAATTGCAAATATGAGATCCTGATCCGGTATCCAATACCCAGGAAGTAGAGTTGATTGACAGACAATTCTCAATTACAAACACACCTGAAGTCGAAGCCACAGCTTGCTTCGGTTCCTGGTTCTTGGCGTTCCACGCCTTGCAATCTTTCTTCCAGTGCCATTTCCTGTGACAATGGAAGCACTCATCCTGGCCAACTACCAGTACCGCAAACTTTTTCTTTCCCTTCCCTCCCACCTTACTAACACCTCCACTAGGTCTGGGGACGGCCTTCTTCTTCCTTCCTTTGGCCCTAGCCTTGGACCCGGAAGAAGATGCACCGCCAACAAACATAGCGGGTGTTTCCCTTGCCTTCTGCAAGGTGCCCTCTGCACTCCTTAACATGTTCAGGAGTTCCGAAAGTTCAACTTCTTTTCTCTGAAGGTTGAAGTTCAGGATAAACTGGGCGTAGGTGGGAGGAAGGGACTGGAGAATAAGGTCTGTATAGAGCTCATTATCCAAAGTCGTCCCAAGGTCTGCGAGCTCTTCAATATAGCCGATCATCTTTAGGACAAGTTCTCCTACCGATGACCCGACAGCCAACCTCGCTCGAAACAAGTTCTTAGAGGTCTCGTATCTTGCTATACGAGATTGCTCTCCATAAAGTTCCTTTGTATGGAGAAATATGCCATCTAGGTTCATATCCTCGTGCCTCCTCTGATGTTCATTGTTCATAGAGGCAAGCACGATGCACTTGGCTTTCGCTCAATCTAAATCCCAGGTTTTGCGGATTTCCTTATCCGCATTGCTGGATTTGGGACCAGGGACAGCAGGTGCCGTAGCGGTGAGGACGTACCCCAATTTATAATAGGTCAAAGCCATTTTGACATTCCGCAGCAAATCTTTATAGTTTGGCCCTGTCAGTATATTTTTCTCTAAAAGTAACTTAAGTCCAGTCATATTCAGGGTCGCTGCAATTAGGAGAGAGAGAAGAAAACTCTTTAGCATGATGCTCTTGCAAGTTTAGAGTGGTTTTTAGTTTATCTAAACTGGATGGCTCCCACCGTTTCTCGAATCCTTCCTCAAACCATAAAAGAAGAATTAGCCAGGACTATTCTCACTGTACAATTCTTGCTTAACCGTTCAGCCAGGCTAGTGTCGATACTTCGAGGGAGGTTTTCCAACGCTTTCGCGAAGTTCCTTAATTAAATAACCTCTTTTCTCTGGGGGCGTAACCCCGCTGACACCTTTCTGGACACCTACTTGGTTTATAGCATTGATCGTTAAGTGACGAATCTCCTGATAAGTAGCATATACTCACAGTAGGAACGGGATCCAAATATCATCGTATGATAATGTTGAAGGAATTCTACCAACATTCATCAAACTCCAAATGGTATGCATCTCTTTGCAAATTTCAGTTTCTTTAGAAATTCCCGATATAGGTTTTTGCCCCATGCTCTTATGACCTTGACGTAAGCCAACAAATCATAAGTCACATGTCAAGTTCTGCCCATCATTATCTTGTTAATTTGAACCCACCCATATATACCCTTGACGTAAGCCAACAAGGTAATGCGACTGTCCCAAACCAACACATCTATCTACGCAACAAATGAATACCCAGTAGCTACCAAACACTATGCCTTGACGAAAGCCAACAAACATAGCTTGAATACTACTGACTATCCATAAGAAATGACGGAGGGCTACGACTGGTTTTGGCGAAACCGTGAACGTAGGGAACTTGATATAACCGAAGGAACCTGATAGCTTTTAAAAGGAGTGGTTAAAGCTCCGCATTTAAAAATATCTGTTTTAAAATTAACCGAGTGGTTTCTTTTAAATTGTTCCAACGATTTAAAATTTGGTTTGTTTTTCTTTGCATTATAGATAATGCGTCCCATCATTAACCTATCATTGCAGAAAACAACGAAAATACAACGTCCTCTTATGCCATCCGCATTCGCCACGGGGTCCCGTCATCACCCGTTAGGTTACTTAACTAACGACAGAGCGGGGGCTGGGCTAGCGCGGGTGTAAAACATAAGTGACGTCTAAATAGCTATCATATATAGATATTGTACATTCGTCAGATGCAATAATAGGCATTCCAGATCACAGATGAACTTTATTGGATTTGCAAGTAATCCGTGTTTGTTTTGAGCCTGCAACAAAAGACGGATTACACAGTTGTGATGAATAGCCATTACCCCACCCAAGACCCCAACGAGTACGGCAAACTACCCGCCCAGCAGTTTGTGCACCCCACCTTGGGTCTGTCCTAGGAGCAAAAAACAGAAAAATGAAATAATACAACGGTGGCTACAACCGCAACCTGGATGTGCCCCGCAAAATAATATTACAACAAATTACATTTACATCAAATGAATTAAAAAATAACCCATCACATAACCCCGGCTATACATCACAACAGTCCAACACAGTTCATATCCACAAACAGTAAAAACCATTACAGAAATGTGCAACCCCCTGCCAACCGACATACTAGCAGTTAGGGGAGGTTTACGAACACATTATACAAACACAGATATAATCCATCAAGCAAATACTGTATAATTTCGATCGATTAAACACTTTTAATTTTGCTCCAATACTTCTCTGTAAATCTGAAACCTGAGCAAAAATAAAATATTCCAGAAAATACCAAATATCACAGAGAAGCAACACAGGAAATTTGGGTTCCTGAATCGCCAACTCGGCAGCGGAAGCGCGGCGGATCGGTGCGATCCGCCGCGGTTCCGCGGCTCTTTAGGAGATTCAGGGGCCCAAATTTCTTGGGTGTTCTTCTACTGTCTTTTTAAGCTTTCTGAACCTCCCTGAAAAATTTTAGGACTTCATTTAAAATTCGACAGAAACTTGTGATTTCGGGGTTTTCCGGTTTCGTTTTTTTCGTTCGAAATTCATAGAAATTTGCAAGTAAGTTATTTATTATTTAGCGAGGCTCTAATACCACTGTAATTCGATGTACAACACCCCACGACTTGCGGGGAGGCGGAAATATGAAAAACGATCTTGTTCTTTGCTTAAACATCGATTAACCGCAAGAATCGAAGCTAAACGATAACTAACATCAAACATAGAAGTTAACAACTACTATGTAAAGGGATTATACCTAAAGAACCGTGTCCTTCGTCTTTACGAACTCCACCTCCTCCTCGGCCTTCTCGAAGTAGTAGACGATCCACCCGAGAGCTTTACTCCAAGCTTAGCCTCTAAACTTGAGGCAACTAAACTTCTTTAAGTGCTAATCAAAGAAGATAGGTGATATAGAGTGAGGGTTATGGTTTAATTAGTCTAACTAATCCTTGTACTCAACACATGAGAGGGGAGGATTAGGGTTTGAAGAGGGAGAGCTTGAGGAGAGAGAAGGTGAAGATAATAATGAAGTGAGAATAATGAGTTATCATAATATATATCAAGCATTTCTTTTTATCAAGAAAAGAAAAGAAATGAATTTAACAACCATGCTTGATAATATCTAGTGATGATTCACATCCATGAGTCATTAAGCATTTAGGATGCTTTAATGACATGGATGAATCATCCATATGACTCACTAATCACATTCATTGTATATGCCACCTAAACCTCCTTAGTCACCACCTTCTAGAAGCTTCTCGCGCAATTACGAGAATGCCCCTCCTTTCCGTAAAAATACGGAAAAACTTTAGACTGTATAAATCCAATAACCGGATACCAGTAACTGGCTTAAACCAAAGCCGACTGGTAAAAACTGTCCGAAAGTCATACGTGCGTAAACACAGGTATGCGTCCGAACCCTTGTCGTAAAACCATACGACCTCTATATCGTTTCGCGTGGAGTAGGGAAACTCTCTGTGTGGGACTCTAGAGACTCGACTACTACGCTGGCAGTAGGTTTAACCACAGACCGCAAGCGGCACTAGCTGTACGTAACGGTCCCCAGGTAGATGTCGATAAGAAGGCCGATGAGGAAACCCATCCGAACTCCTACTGAGCCTGCTGTGACAATCTCCATACAGTCCGGTCCGTTCGTCTTAGACTATCGCATATCGGGCCTAGGGGGCGGCAAGCATCAGTCCCCTAATAGCGGTATAAGTCGTGTCGGAGGGAAGCCCATTACACCCTGAGAAACTACTGGAACCTACCAGCAAATCTCGCTTGCCCTAGCCAGGGACTTTGCGTAATGGCTCTCTGACACAGCGCGATATCAACTCCCAATACCGGGAGAGACGAATCCTGTCTAACCGCCACTGCCTCTAAGTGCTCGGGACTGCACCCAACTGCTACCTGTTTGCACGACTCCTTTGAGCCGTGGTAGGGTAGCAATCTAAGAACAGTAGGACACACTCGAGGCGAAGTAGCAGTGTCAAGTCTGCGGACTATGCTGTACTCATGTCACCTGGGAACTGTTCACTGACGACTAGTATAAAACCAACCAACAGTTCCCTGTGAGTCCTGTCCGGTGTACCCGTAACCTAACGAGCACCTGCATACTATCTCCAGTACGACGTGCTGACGGCTGTGGGACAGACCATCTCCCCAACTGGGATGAGAAGCGTACACACTAGTCTACTCCGGAGTATCGATGCTCAGTCTCGATAATCCAACGACCAGGGACCTGAATAAGGATGTGCTTGTAGACTACCCAGCCCCCACTAGTGTGACTGCCATCACAACGCTGGTAGTCAAGCAAGATCCTAAGAGCTCTATCAATACGTATACTCACATATTAAGATAGAAAAACCAATTAGCATACTACCATGTTTAGCAAGACTGTTATATACATGTGAATATCCCAAGCTTCCATTAAGTAATATACAAACTAGTATGATACAGTAATGGCCTTCTAGGGCATAAACACTAACAGAATAAACCCATCTCCTTCTCTATTTATAGCCTCCACAGAATCCCCAAGAGCCCAAATTTACGCGCGCATGGGCGTGAGTCCTAGGATTCGCTCAATTCTTCCAATACTATACTGCCACGTGGCGGGATCCCGTAATTCTCAGTGAACCGAAGTCGAAACGATGCGGAACTTGGAACGCCTCGCCTCACCTATGCGTTTCTACCGCGTGCCGCCTGCGACGGTCACTCTTCTCGATATTCACACATTTAGGAAGGTCAAGCAGAGCCTCGCAAAACCGAGCAGCTTCCCTGCTCGGCCCATCCTTAGCAGGTAACTCTTACCCATTTACGCTAAGGATCAAAGCCCTCATCAAGAGGCCACCGAGCAGCTTCCCTGCTCGGTCCATCCTTAGTGGGTAACTTCTTACCCATCTACACTAAGAATCAAAGCCCTCATCAAGAGGCCACCGAGGAGCTTCCCTGCTCGGTCTATTCTTGTCACGACCTAAAGTTTGGCCCGTGACCGGCACTTAACCACGTAACGTCTACATGCGTAACGCGACTAAGTAAGCCGAAACCCAGAAATCAAAACCAGTAAAATTATAGAGTGTTTAAACATTTAATATGAACATTTACTAAAAAGTTAAGAAAACCTCAAGTAGACAATCACTATGGTAACAATATACGATGCCGTAGCGAAGAAAAGAGCAATAAGTGGAAAACATCACACATGATAAGAACTGCATAAGTAAAGTCGGCTCACAACGAGCTCGACACCAGAATACAAAATAATATACATCATCGTCCTCACATTGGTCTCTAAGTCAAATACATAAAAGTAGATGGAGAGTACTAGATACAAAACATGTACAATGGAAATAACGGATACCACAAACCCACCTAGCAGCAAACAGCTCACGTACCAACTGCAGTGGTATCCGTAGCAAAAAAGATATAGGAAAGCAGCCTGCCGCGACTACTCCGTAGGAAAACCTGCAAACATTGTGGCACAACGGGGGTGAGTTGCCAACTCGTGAGTAGTAGATAACATATAAAGGTAATCGTGAGTATGCACGTGCTGCGATACTCTAACCTATGCCAACAGATAACATCTATATGATGAACTATATGAGCAGTAATCATGCATCAAGTACGATCTAACAACATCTCTAAATGATAAGCAGGGTATGCAATAATCGTGCATAGCAAATGCAATCTAATAACATCTATATGATGAGAAAGGTATGCAATAATCGTTCATAGCAAATGCAATCTAATAACATCTATATGATGAACAAGGTATACAATAATCGTGCATAGCAAATACAATATAATAACATCTATATGATAAGCAAGGTATGCAATAATCATGCATAGCAAATGTACTCTATCAGGTACAACAGATACAGGATGAGATGTAAAATACTGAATGCTAAGCATAGGAATAATTAATATTTATACGGAATATCAACGTGGAAAATAATCAGTGTCCATCCATATACCCAAATCATGTAAATCTCATAGAATCATGGGTGCCTAGCATCGGCACACTAAAATATCATGAATCATCGTGCCTAACATCGACACGCAAATTCTCAAGTATCGGGCTCCGTCTGCGGAATCGGCCCTCGGCCCCGGCAGTACGAATCGTCCCGTATCCATCTCTCATCACCGGTCAGTATCCTCCGGATAACCGCCAGATCTAACCAATCACCGGTAGGTACTAGCCACCCTGCTAGGCTCATCGTCTGCTCCACGAAAAACATTTCTCGCCCCGGGGAACTATACCGGGTCCACCATGTACCCGCAATCGGCCCCGTCCAGCTCCTCGATTCGGGTTCACATGTCACACGTCTCAGAACCGAGAAAACACATGGTGGACGCACTAAAATATCATATCAAGGAAAACCGGGGTTTTACAACAGTGCGTATTTCTTAAAATAATACCCCGGTTCCCAAATCCAGAAATCACATAAATCCAAAGTAAATGCGTAAATCCATGCAATGTGTCGTATGACATTAAGAGTAAAAAGGGAAAACCGCTCTTTTAAAAAGATTCAGTTTTGAAAATACCACGTGCGGTCCCTTAGTTTTTTAAATCATGACAATATCATCCATGTATGTAACATATGTATATATATAGGTATGAATATGCAAATGAATATATACGCAATGTGAGTGTAGCAATGTATATGTGCACTAATATGGATATATCAAGGACGGTATGCACTAATGTGAATATACAGTGTATATATGCGCAAGTAGTGATGTATCAATATATGTGTGCACTGGTATGAATATATAGTGTGCATGTGCGCAAGTATGAAGATATCAATATATGTGTGCACTGGTATGAATATACAGTGTGCATGTGCGCAAGTATGAAGATATTAATGATGCAGCAATCAAACGATATGTATAATGCGTAGCAATCCTATAGTGCGAGTGTCATGGCAATCACTAATGGTGTGAGTGTAACAAACAAATAGTGCTCGTGCAGCTTGAACCGTTAGTGACAGTGCAGTGTTCTATGCTATCATCTCTATATGCAACAAGAAGGTATGCTACTAGTTCATATGAACATCTACAACTAAATATCCTAACACGCCCTGACGCTTAACACCATACGGGAGATTTCCCCATAGATGTTAAATCTACTCACCTGGTCGTGCGCTACTCGTAGCCAACCACCTCCTTCCCTTTCTTTGCTTCGTCCGACGTACCCGCCTGCGAACCTAGAATTCACACAAGGAAAATCCACATAAGCAAATATCTCGCAAAACGTGATATTGAAGTCAAACGATACACTCGCGTCGTGAACTAAACGCGCTTGTGTACGATACGCTAAAACGTGTGTATACGCGTCTAAAACTATCCCGACACGCCGCGATACGCTGGATCACAGAACCCACTCACGTATCGCGCGTATCGCACGAACTAAACATACTAGAAAAGCGATATATCGTCCCAGATTTTCCTACAGAGAGAAACTTACAAAATTGAACATGCCAAAACACTAGAATATGTAGCAGACTCCCACAGCCAAAACCCTAACCCCTAACTCTCCTGTCTGGCCGCAATCTGCAGCCAGAATGATTAAAATGGCGGCCAGGGTGGGGTGTCTGGGGTCCGTGCTCTGGTGGTGTGGTCAAGGTCTCCCAAGTAGTCTACAGTTAACTCAGATTTTATCTGAAGTGCCCGGGTCTATAGCAGATCACAGAAAGGTGAAATCTCACTTAAAAACGCTAAATTTTGCACAAAATGAAACCCTATGGTATTTTGGTGAAATCTGGGGTTTATCTTGGTTTACTTGGCCCTAAAAACACTTAATTAGGCTAGGTTAACCAACACTAACATCACTTGGACAAAAGTCCACACAATTCATCAAATCAAGCACTAAATCTCACATTTTACCCAAACCGAAGCTAATTCTACACAAGTTAAGAAAACTAGAGAGTTAGGCTCAGAGATTATACCTTACTAGACCCTACGTGCAAGGAGAAAGGAGGAGGAGAAGATCTGGAGTTGCTGTGGCTGCTGGAGCTGCTGCTGCTGCTGTTCCATGCTGCTGCTGATGCTGCCGCTTGCTGCTGATGGTGCTGCTGCTGCTGGAGCTGTTGAGTGTGTGTGTGGTGTGTGAGAGAATGAGAGAAGTGAGAGTGAGAATGAGAGCACAAGTCAAACACCCCCCCTCTCTCTTCATTTAATGAGCATGGCTCATGCCATGAAGCACATACTCCCTTTCTCTCTCACCAAGTCAACAAAGAACAAATCATTTATATAAAAAAAAAAACCATACCAATTTAAAACCTAAAACACTTAATACAAATTTTAAAATTAGCTTAAGGAAAAAGGTTTAACCCACCATGGTTGCTAATCATGGTTTAACCCCAAATTAAAACCCTAGTTTACATGCACAAGTGTGTTCAAGCCTAGAAAATTTCTAATAAAATATTCATTAAATAGGATAAAATATTTGAAAATCGATTTGGTAAACTTTTTATTCAAAACCATATATTAAAATATAATTAGCCACTAAACACATCCTAAGGTGTTATAATTCTTGGCTGGTAGTTTACTACCCACCGACGCCAAGGATCGAAGCCCTCGCCAAGAGGCCACCGAGCAGCTTCCCTGCTCGGTCTATCCTTGGCTGGTAGTTTACCACCCACCGACGCCAAGGATCGAAGCCTTCGTCAAGAGGCCACCGGGCAACTTCCCTGCTCGGTACATCCTTGACGGGTAGCTCCTACTCATTTACGCTAAGGATCAAAGCCCTCATCAAGAGGCCACCGAGCAGCTTCCCTGCTCGGTCCATCCTTAGTGAGTAACTTCTTACCCATCTACACTAAGGATCAAATCCCTCATCAAGAGGCCACCGAGCAGCTTCCTGTAAGTCCATGTCACGCACCCCATGAAGCTGCGGGGAGGGGGAATATATGAAAAACGATTATCAAAGCTTCGTAACACGGACTTTAGCGCATGAATCGTTTCTAAACCGTTACTAGCAAACTAAGAAAGGTTTAACTACTCAGATTCGAATTTATACCTCACGTTACTTGTCCTTCGGGTCTTCATCGCGGTCCTCCACTCCTCGTAGGCTCCTTGGAACATCGGCACCTCAACGGCCTCCTCGAATCAAAGATGATCCACCCGAGAGCTTCAACTTCAAGCTTTATCTCTAACTTGAGATAACTAGGTTGCTCAAAGTGCTAATCTAAGCTACCTAGGGGATATAGAATGAGGTTATGGATGTATTAGTCTAGCTAACCCTTGATCTCAACACATAAAAGGTTAGGATTAGGGTTTCAAGAATGAGAGTGCTTGAGGAGAGAGAAGGTGATGATAAGAATGATATTCAAAAATGAACTCATTAGAATATATCAACCATAACAATTTATCAAATAAATAATATATATGATTAATCATCATGGTTGATGCATTCACCTTGTGTGATTCATCTCATGAGTCATTAGCTTCATAAATGAAGCATTAATGAATCATACAAATGAGTCATTAAGCAATAAATGCTTATGCCACCTTAACCCCAAAGTCACCATGCTTCTAGAAGCTTTCCGGAAGATTACGAGAACGCCCCTCCAATCCGTGAAAACACGGAAAAACTTTAGACTATATAAATCCAATAACCTGATACTAGAAACTGGCTTAAACCAAAGCCGACTAGTAAAAACTGTCCGAACGTCATACGTGCGTAAACACACGTATGCATCCGAACCCTTGTCGTAAAACCATACGACCTCTATATCGTTTCGCCTGGAGCAGGGAAACTCTCTGTGTGGGACTCTAAAGACTCGACACTACGCTGGCAGTGGGTTTAACCACAGACCGCAAGCGGCACTAGTTGTACGTAACGGTCCCCAGGTAGATGTCGATAAGAAGGCCGATGAGGAAAACCATCCGAACTCCTACTGAGCCTGATGTGACAATCTCCGTACAGTCCGATCTGTTCGTCTAAGACTATCGCATATCGAGCCTAGGGGTGGCAAGCGTCAGTCCCCTAATAGATGTATAAGTCGTGTCGGAGCGTAGCCCATTACACCCTGAGAAACTACTGGAACCTACCAGTAAATCTCACTTGCCCTGGCCAGGGACTTTGCGTAATGGCTCTCTGACACAGCGCGATATCAACTCCCAATACCGGAAGAGACGAATCCTATCTAACCGCCACTGCCTCCAAGTGCTCGGGACTGCACCCAACTGCTACCTATTTGCACGACTCCTTTGAGTCATTGTAGGGTAGCAATCTAAGAACAGTGGGACATACTCGAGGCGAAGTAGCAGTGTCAAGTCTGCGGACTGTGCTGTACTCATGTCATCTAGGAACTGTTAACTGACGACGGGTATAATACCAACCAATCAGTTCCCCTGAGAGTTCTGTCCGGTGTACCCGTAACCTAACGAGCACCTGTATACTATCTCCAGTACGACGTACTGATGGCTGTGGGACAGACCATCTCCCCAACTGGGCTGAGAAACGTACACACTTAGTCTACTCCAGAATATCGATGCCATGTCTCGATAATCCTACGACTAGGGACAAGTATATGATGTTGCTTATAGACTACCCAGCCCCCACTAGTGTGACTGCCATCACAACGCTGGTAATCAAGCAAAGATCCTATGGGCTCTACTAATATGTATAAGTGATACGTTACAAGAAACATATGCACATATTAAAGTAGACACAAACCAAGTAGCATACTACCATTTTTAGCAAGACTGTATATACATCTGTGAATATCCCAAGCTTCCATTAAGTAATATACATACAAGTATGACACAATAATGGCCCCTAGGGCATATACACTAACAATCTCCCACTTGCACTAGGGCCATGAGCTGGCATATCGTAGACCTATCATCTCGAATAGCCTCTCGAACTGCGTCTGAGGAAGGGACTTTGTAATGGATCAGCAATGTTATTCTCCGTCTCTACTCTCTTCACCTCGATCTCCCGGCGATCTACGATCTTCCTGATCAGGTGATACCGCCTTAAGATGTGTCTGGACTTCTGATAGGACCTGGGTTCCTTCGCTAAAGCTATAGTGCTGTTGTTGTCATAATACAGAGGTATTAGATCAACACTGGTAGGAACCACCTGAAGTTCTGTGAGGAACTTTTTCATCCAGACAGCTTCTTTTGCGGCATCGCAAGCAGCTATGTACTCTGCTTCCATCGTTGAGTCAGCAACGGTCTCCTGTTTGGAACTCTTCCAACAGACCGCCCCTCCATTGAGGGTAAAGACATAACCCGACATGGACTTGGAGTCATCTTTGTCACTCTGGAAGCCGGAGTCGGCAAAGGCCTCAATCTGGAGGTCTTTTCCGCCATACACCAAGAACATCTCCTTAGTCCTTCTCAGGTACTTGAGAATGTTCTTTACTGCTATCCAGTGCTTCTCCCCTGGGTTTTCCTGATACCGGCTTACAACGCTCAATACGTATGCTACATCTGGTCTGGTACATAACATCGCATACATTATAGAGCCTACCGCAGAAGCGTAGGGTATAATCGACATGCCATTCCTTTCCAAATCAGTCTTGGGAGACATCTCTTTGGAGAGGGTGATTCCGTGACAAGCCTGTAGGGTACCGCGCTTAGAATCATCCATACTGAATCTCTTCACTATGGTGTCTATGTACCTGGACTGCGAAAGTCCCAACATCCTTTTTGATCTATCACGATAGATCCGGATCCCCAGAATGTAGGTGGCATCACCCAGGTCCTTCATGGAGAATTTCTGTGATAAGAATCTTTTGACTGACTGTAACATAGGAATATCATTTCCTATTAGGAGAATGTCATCCACGTACAAGACGAGGAATACTACAGCTCTCCCTACAATCTTACTGTATATGCATGGTTCATCTGGATTTTTGATAAAGTCGAATTCTTTGATAGCATCATCAAAACAGATGTTCCAACTCCATGATGCCTGCTTTAGTCCATAAATGGACTTAAGCAACTTGCATACTTTACCGCTGCTCCCACTCTGAATGAATCCCTCTGGCTGATCCATATAGACGCTCTCTTCCAAATTTCCATTTAGAAAGGTCGTCTTTACGTCCATCTGCCAGATCTCATAATCGTGGAAGGCAGCAATAGCAAGAAGGACCCGAATGGATTTGAGCATAGCCACTGGAGAAAAGGTTTCGTCATAGTCCAAACCAGGTCTTTGACGGAAACCCTTTGCAACAAGTCTAGCCTTATAGGTTTCAACCTGTCTATCTACACCAATCTTTATTTTGAAGATCCATTTTCATCCCACGGGTTTTACCCCATCTGGAGCAATGTCCAAAGTCCATACTTTGTTAGTGTACATGGACTCCATTTCGGTCCGCATTGCATCCAGCCATTTTACTGAGTCACCGCTCTGAATGGCTTGCTGGAATCTAGTAGGCTCATCATAGTCAATAGTGCAATCCTCTCTATTCCCGTCTATGAGAAAACCGTAGTATCTCTCGGGCGGATGAGATTTCCTACTACTTCTGCGGAGTGGCGTCGGGATGTCCTGTTCTTCTTGAACTTCTGGTTCTACCAAAATTTCAGTAGTAGTTTGTGCTTCTGGAATTTCTTCCAGTTCTATTTCGCTCCCACTAGTTTCCTTTTCTAAAAACTGATATTCTAGAAAATGGGTATTACGAGAAACAAAAACATTTTGTTCCTCTGCGTAATAGAATAGATATCCCCTGAAGTTCTTTGTATATCCCACAAACTTACATAGTACTGATCGTGCCTCGAGTTTGTCCGCATGCTGCTTTTTAACAAAAGCTGGACATCCCCAAATCTTTAGATACTGAAGATAGGGTTTCTTCCCACTCCACATCTGATATGGCGTGGTAGGCACAGTCTTGGTGGGAACCTAGTTCAAAAGATATGCAGCTGATTCTAGTGCATATCCCCAGAATGATCGCGGTAACTCAGCATTACTCATCATGGAACGGACCATATCCAATAGGATTCGATTCCTCCTTTCCGATACACCGTTATGTTGTGGTGTGTATGAGGAGTAAGCTGAGAGAGAATTCCATTCTCTTTTAAGTAACCCAGGAACTCAGCACTTAAGTATTCACCACCTCGATCAGATCTCAGTGTCTTTATACTTTTGCCTGTTTGTTTTTCCACTTCATTCTTGTATTCTTGGAATTTCTCAAAGGCCTAGGATTTATACTTCATTAAGAAGACATATCCATACCTAGAGAAATCATCCGTAAAAGTAATGAAGTAGGAATAACCACCTCGCGCATGTGTAGACATTGGACCGTACACATCACTGTGTACGAGTCCTAAGAGCTCGCTTGCTCGTACTCCGTGTCCAGTGAACGGAGTTTTTGTCATCTTTCCTTTGAGACAAGATTCACAAGTAGCATAAGATTGATATTCGAACGGATTCAAATATCCTTCTCTATGTAACTTAGTCAACCTTCTCTCATTGATGTGACCTAGTCTACAAAACCATAAGAAAGCCTGATTTATCTCTGGAGACTTTCTTTTAAGAGTATTTTGGACATTGAAAACCTGAGCTTGACTTAATACGTATATACTGTTATCTAATGTACCGGACCCAATCAGAACTTGATTTAGGTGGATGTTAACTACATCGCTTACGAATGTAAAATCATATCCCTCTCTCGAAAGTGAGGACACTGATATGATATTACAAGTCATACTAGGTACATATAAACAGTTACGTAATATCAATATATGCCCACTTGTCAAACCTAGGCGATATTCTCTCACGGATTCAGCATTCACTGTCATTCCGTTTGCAACTCTGAGAGACCAATCACCTACCTTTATAACTCTACTGTTTCTCAAAGCATGTAATGAATTACAGATATGAGATCCTGCTCCGGTATCTAGTACCCATGAAGTAGAGTTTATTGACATACAGTCTTCAATTACAAACACACTTGAGGCTGAAGCCACAACATGCTTCATATCCTGGGAACTGGCTTCAAAAGCCCTGCAATCTTTCTGCCTATGCCCAATCCCATAACAATAGGAACGTCCCTCTTTTACTATATCCAGTCCCGAAACTTTTGCCCTTCTCTTTCCTTCTACTTCCCTGGTTTCCTTCAGGGTAGAAGGTAGAGATTGTAGAATCAAGTCAGTATCTGACCCGTTTCCCAACGTGGTCTTCAGGTCCTGGAGCTTATCAATATAGCTAATCATTGTAAGGACGTTGTCCCCTACAGATGACCCGACAGCCAATCTCGCTTGAATTAATTCGGTCGAGGTCTCATATCTTGTGATATGAGACTGCTCTCCATATAAATCTTTGTTATGGAGAAAGATGGAAACTGAGTCCATCTTCTCGTGCTGCTTCTGGTATACACCATCAACTGAAGCTAACACGAGGAATTTGGCTTTCGCTTTATCCTTTTCCCTTGTCTGGCGGATATTCATATCCGTGACGGTGGAAACTGGACCTGGGACGACGGGATCTTGAGTAGTAATAGGGTGGTCCAGCTTGTCATAGGCAATGGACATCTGGATAGACCTTTGCCAGTCATATAAGTCAGATTCATTCAATTTGTTATCTAGATGTAACCTATGTGTGGTCACAAGGTTGCTGCAATTTAAGAGAGAGAAGAAAATACTATTAGCATGATGCGCTTGCAAGTTTAAATTGGTTTTTAATTTATCTAAATAGGATGGCTCCCACTGTTTCTCGAATCCCTCCTCAAACCATAAAAGAAGAATCAGCCAGGACTATTCTCACCGTACAATTCTTGCTTAACCGTTCAGCCAGGTCAGTGTCGATACTTCGAGGGAGGTTTTCCAACGCTTTCGCGAAGTTCCTTAATTAAATAACCTCTTTTCTCTGGGGGCGTAGCCCCGCTGACACCTTTCTAGGCACCTACTTGGTTTATAGCATTGATCGTTAAGTGACGAATCTCCTGATAAGTAGTATATACTAACAGTAGGATCAGGATCCAAAATATCATCGTATGATAATGTTGAAGGAATCCTACCAACATTCATCAAACTCCAAAATGGTATGCATCCCAAATATGTCATAAGTCACATGTCAAGTTCTACCCGTCGTTATCCAGATTAATTTGAACCCACCCGTATATACTCTTGACTAAGGGCCAAGAAAAGTAATACGACTGTCCCAAAGCAACGCATCTATCTATGCAACAAATGAATACCCCAACAGCTACCAAACACTATGTTTTGACTAAGGGCCAAATATACATAGCTTGAATACTACTGAATACCCAAATGAAATGACGGAGGGCTACGAATGGTTTTGGCAAAACCGTGAACGTAGTGAACTTGATATAATCGAAGGAACCTGATACTTTTTAAAAGGAGTGGTTAAAGCTCCGTAATTTAAAAAATTCTGATCTTTTAAAAATAACCGAGTGGTTTCTTTTTAAATTTGTTCCAACGATTAAACTTCGGTTTATTTTCTTTGCATTATAATAATGTGTCCCATCTTTATCCTATCATTGCAGAAAACAACAAAAATACCACGTCCTCTTATGCCATCCGCATTCGCCACGGGGTCCCGTCATCACCCGTTAGGTTACTTAACTAACGACAGAGCGGGGGCTGGGCTAGCACGGGTGTAAAACATAAGTGAAGTCTAATAGCTATCATATATAGATATTGTACATTCGTCAGACGCAATAATAAGCATTCCAGATCACTGATGAACTTTATTGGATATACTAGCAATCCGCATTTTCTTTGAGCCTGCAATAAAAGACGGATTACACAGTTGTGATGAATAATCATTACCCCACCCTAGACCCCTACGGGTATGGCAAACAACCCGCCAAGTACCCGAAGTGGAGCGGTCTCCCTCAACAAAGTGAGTAGGCCACTAAACACTTCAAAGTACCCGGTAGTTTGTGTACCCCACCTTGGGTCAATCCTAGGAGCAAAAACAGTAAAAAGAAATAATACAACGGTGGCTACAACCGCAACCTGGATGTGCCCCGCAAAAGAATATTACATCATATTACATTTATATCGAATGAATGAATATAAAACCCATCTCAAACCCCGGCTAATCATCACAACATTCCAATCAAGTCCATATACACAAACAGTAAACATTACAGAAATGTGCAACCCCCTGCCAACCGACATACTATCAGTTAGGGGAAGTTTACGAACACATTAAACATTACAGATAAAAACCCAATTAGCAATTAATTTAGAACATCGATCGACAACCTTTATCCGTGTCTACCCCAAAAGCAAACCTGTACTGAAGTAACCTGGGTAGAAAACAGAATATACAGGAAAACAAAACACCAGAAACAATGAATTACTGTGAAACTCCGAGTCAACTCGGCGTTGACTCGGCGGCGGATCCGCGGCCAAAAGCACCATTTGGCCGCGGTTCCGTGGCCGTCTTGCCGAGTTGTGCCCTCGTATTTTCCCAGAATTCTTATAATACCCTGCTGTGAATTTTAAGGCATATCAAAAAAAATTTTAGACACGTTTAAAATTTACAGAAACTGTTATGGTTCGGGGTGTTTCGTTTTCGTGTTTTTCGTCGATCGAATTTCTAATTAGTTGCTAACAAGCTAGTAATGGTTTAGTTGGCTCTGATACCACTGTAAGTCCATATCACGCACCCCACGAACTTACGGGGAGGCAGAATATATGAAAAACGATTATCAAAGCATCGTAACACGAACTTTAGCGCATGAATCGTTTCTAAACCGTTACTAGCAAACTACGAAAGGTTTAACTACTCGGATTCGAAGTTATACCTCACGTTGCTTGTCCTTCGGGTCTTCATCGCGGTCCTCCACTCCTCGTAGGCTCCTTGGAACATCGGCACCTCAACGGCCTCCTCGAATCAAAGATGATCCACCCGAGAGCTTCAACTTCAAGCTTTATCTCTAACTTGAGATAACTAGGTTGCTCAAAGTGCTAATCTAAGCTACCTAGGGGATATAGAGTGAGGTTATGGATGTATTAGTCTAGCTAACCCTTGATCTCAACACATGAAAGGTTAGGATTAGGGTTTCAAGAATGAGAGAGCTTGAGGAGAGAGAAGGTGATGATAAGAATGATATTCAAAAATGAACTCATTAGAATATATCAACCATAACAATTTATCAAATAAATAATATATATGATTAATCATCATGGTTGATGCATTCACCTTGTGTGATTCATCTCATGAGTCATTAGCTTCATAAATGAAGCATTAACTCCATGGATGAATCATACAAATGAGTCATTAAGCAATAAATGCTTATGCCACCTTAACCCCCAAGTCACCATGCTTCTAGAAGCTTCCCGAAAAATTACGAGAACGCCCCTCCAATCCGTGAAAACACGGAAAAACTTTAGACTGTATAAATCCAATAACCTGATACTAGAAACTGGCTTAAACCAAAGCCGACTAGTAAAAACTGTCCGAACGTCATACGTGCGTAAACACACGTATGCGTCTGAACCCTTGTCGTAAAACCATACGACCTCTATATCGTTTCGCCTGGAGCAGGGAAACTCTCTGTGTGGGACTCTAAAGACTCGACACTACGCTGGCAGTGGGTTTAACCACAGACCGCAAGCGGCACTAGCTGTACGTAACGGTCCCCAGGTAGATGTCGATAAGAAGGCCGATGAGGAAAACCATCCGAACTCCTACTGAGCCTGATGTGACAATCTCCGTACAGTCCGGTCTGTTCGTCTAAGACTATCGCATATCGAGCCTGGGAGGCGGCAAGCGTCAGTCCCCTAATAGCTGTATAAGTCGTGTCGGAGCGTAGCCCATTATACCCTGAGAAACTACTGGAACCTACCAGTAAATCTCGCTTGCCTTGGCCAGGGACTTTGCGTAATGGCTCTCTGACACAGCGCGATATCAACTCCCAATACCGGGAGAGACGAATCCAATCTAACCGCCACTGCCTCCAAATGCTCGGGACTGCACCCAACTGCTACCTGTTTGCACGACTCCTTTGAGCCGTTGTAGGGTAGCAATCTAAGAACAGTGGGACACACTCGAGGCGAAGTAGCAGTGTCAAGTCTGTGGACTATGCTGTACTCATGTCACCTGGGAACTGTTAACTGACAACGGGTATAATACCAACCAATCAGTTTCCCTGTGAGTCCTGTCCGGTGTACCCGTAACCTAACGAGCACATGTATACTATCTCCAGTACGACCTACTGATGGCTGTAGGATAGACCATCTCCCCAACTGGGATGAGAAGCGTACACACTTAGTCTACTCCAGAATATCGATGCCCTGTCTCGATAATCCTACGACTAGGGACAAGTATAGGATGTTGCTTATAGACTACCCAGCCCCCACTAGTGTGACTGCCATAACAACGCTGGTAATCAAGCAAAGATCCTATGGGCTCTACTGATATGTATAAGTGATACGTTACAAAAAACATATGCACATATTAAAGTAGTCACAAACCAAGTAGCATACTACCATTTTTAGCAAGACTATATATACATCTGTGAATATTACAAGCTTCCATTAAGTAATATACATACAAGTATGATACAATAATGGCCCCTAGGGCATATACACTAACACTTCCCTGCTCGGTCCATCCTTGGCTGGTAGTTTACTACCCACCGATGCCAAGGATCGAAGCCCTCGTCAAGAGGCCACCGAGCAGCTTCCCTACTCGGTCCATCCTCGGCTGGTAGTTTACTACCTACCAACGCCAAGGATCGAAGCCCTCGTCAAGAGGCCACCGAGCAGTTTCCCTGCTCGGTCCATCCTTAACGGGTAGCTCCTACCCATTTACGCTAAGGATGAAAGCCCTCATCAAGAGGCCACCGAGCAGCTTCCCAGCTCGGTCCATCCTTAGTAGGTAACTTCTTACCCATCTACACTAAGGATCAAAGCCCTCATCAAGAGGCCACCGAGCAGCTTCCCTACTCGGTCCATCCTTGGCTGGTAGTTTACTACCCTCCGACGCCAAGGATCGAAGCCCTCGTCAAGAGGCCACCGAGCAGCTTCCCTGCTCGGTCCATCCTTGGATGGTAGTTTACTACCCACCGACGCCAAGGATCGAAGCCCTCGTCAAGAGGCCACCGAGCAACTTCCTTGCTTGGTACATCCTTAGTGGGTATTGATCAGTCGAAAATACTGCATCTTTAACACGGCAATTTCCCTATCATTTGCACTCATCTAGAAGTGTTCGGTATTCATATAGCACATATTAGCAAAACAGTCGTAAAATACCAGATTTCATGCGTTAGACTTTAAAACCGGCACTTTAAGGGAAATTGACTGTATTTCATGGCATCGCATTATTCTTGTATAGCGCAACTTGTGTTTCGAAGTCTGTGCAGGAAATTCCAAGAGAATGGCTAAATTTGTGAAACAAAGACTGTTAAAAAGACGCCAACTCAAGGATTTGAAATCTGGAAATGATCTAGAAGGAATTCAGGGAATAAACATATCAGAAAGTACACCTGAAGACATAAGAAAGCAACATGTGAAGTCTGAAGCTCCAAAGAATCCACTTGGCCGCGGAACCGCGGCCGGAGCCGGCTTAAGCCGCGGTTCCGCGGCGGCCTTGCCACGTCAGCCCCCCTGCTCTGCTTCATAACTCTTCTCTCAGTTCCAGAACCTCATCAAGACATGACATTTTCCAGATTACTCCAGAACTTTCTGCCAGATCAGCAAACCTTGGGTTCAAAACTAATGATGTCCTGGCTTCCAAAGCAAGCTTCACCCTAACTACCTTAAGAGCCTAGAACCTTCTCCCTAACCTCCTAACTTAAGGCAGAAGATAAAACCTAACTAACTAGTTCTAGAGGCTTCTACCTAACTAACTAGCTTACAAGGGAAGCTAACCTAATCCAAGCTTCTTAAGGAAGCTACTCATTCCTAAACCTATAAAAAGGACCCTAGTCCTCACTTGAAAAGGTTGTTGTTCCTCAATTGGGTTGTTCATTAGTTGATCATCAATTGTTGTTGAGTGTTTCTCATCTCTTCAACCCAACACTTGCCACCTCCAAACCCTAACCCTAATCCAATCAAGAAACCAAATTCAAGATCCTTTGAGTTCTAGCAAAGCAAGCCTTCAACCATCCTTTAGAAGCGAAACCGGACTTCATCGGAGCATGAGATCCAAGCCGATCCGCGACTCAAGGAGCCGATGCAACACTAGATTCGACAATCTTGTTCCTTCTCAAATTCTTGTAGTCTTGAGCAATGTGTAACAAGTTGTTGAATAAATAAAGGTGAAGATTCTTTTAACTTTCTTATATTTCAATTCAAGCATTATGATTCAACTTCAATTCTTGAATGTATTCTTTGTGATGATGCTTGAATAAAACTCCGCTCGTGGAGGAATCGAGATGATCGGTAGAATGATGATGTTGACGAATCTTTAAACGTTTTCTTAAGTCCTATAACGATTTTAAATTCTTGAAAATTGAATGAACGATGATCTAGATCGATGCGAAAAGCGTTCTTGATTATTTTCGCACGATCTAGAGATCAACGATCAATCATTCGATTTCCAAGAAGCTATCTTGTGATTGTGATTCATCGAAAGGACAGAGGATAGGATGAAGAAACCCTAATTCTTCGCAAGATCCTTAATCCTCGATAAATCTACATCGATTTAGCATCAATTCGTTAATGGATAAGAAACGGTAATTGTTAGTCTTCTTCACATCTATGATCTAATCGATTCCTACGAGCTTTACTTCAAATCTTGAAACTTAAATCGATTGGAATTATATCAATTCTTGATTCTTGATGTTTAACGCTTTCTTGATTCTTGATTAGATTTAGTTGATTCTTGAAATTCATCGATATAAATCTTGAATCGTTTTGCTTTTCTTTTCTATTAAATTTTCAGTTCAATCAAAACAAAATACGAACGAATCACACAATCCCTGTGGACGATCCGCACTTACTAACGCGGTACAAACCGACACCGTTATTGATTGCGGTCAAATAATTCTTTGATTGTGATTTCTATTCATTTTCTAAACCGACACAACGAGAAATTAGATCAATCAGGTATCTTCTTACCCATCTACGCTAAGGATCGAAGCCCTCGTTGAGAGGCCACTGAGCAGCTTCACTGCTCGGACCATCCTTGGCTGGTAGTTTACTACCCACCGACGCCAAGGATCGAAGCCCTCATCAAGAGGCCATCGAGCAGCTTCCCTGCTCGGTCCATCCTCAGTGGGTAACTTCTTACCCATCTACACTAAGGATCGAAGCCCTCGTCAAGAGGCCACCGAGCAGCTTCCCTGCTCGGTTCATCCTTGGCTGGTAGTTTACTACCCACAGACGCCAAGATCGAAGCCCTCATCAAAAGGCTACCGAGCAGCTTTCCTGTTCGGTCTATCCTTGGTGGGTAACTCCCTGCCTATCTATACTGAGGATTGGAAGCCGTCAACCTCATCTACGCCGACCTATCTTCAGAGAGATGGTTGCCAGTCCAACTCGGGGAAATGGGCAAGTTTACGCCTTTCTACTCGGAGGTACCAACCGACATACCTTCAACGTGCGACTTCGAGGCCATAACGACGCCGACCTTACACCGGCCATTGTACACTTTGACAAATAATTGGGTTTAACTCGACGCGCGATCCCTAACTAAAGGATCGGTCGCCGACCTAGTGCTCATCAGGCAAGCAAAATGGAAACATTATCGTGAAATGGAGACATTGCCTCAAAAATTTCTACAAAAGGGCTTTATTCACAACTCGGGAGTTTTTACAACGGTATTGTGGGATCCTCAGCCTTACAAAACGCACGGAGGCTTACAAAATTCCAAAACAAAGAAATATAGTAAGAAGGCAGGAGATTCAGGCCACGGGGCCGGGAAGGACCTCGACGTGCTCCGCGGCAGCGTCGGGAGTCGGGGTGGAGGCTTGAGGGTCGGCGCCCACAGCAGGAGCTTAGACACTGGGAGCCGGGGTGACCGACTTTTCCACAACGCCCCCACCATGGGCCTGTTAGTTATATGTATGCCCTAGAGGACATTATTGTACATGTGATGTATATTATAGTGGATGCTTGGAGATATATATAGAGGACTTTCTTGCTCAACATGATAGTATGCTATCTGGTTACTCTTTATCTTAACATATTGACTGGTATTCTTTACAATCTTGCTCTCATATGTTGATAAAACCCTTAGGATATATACTTGACTACCAGGATTATGATGAGATCATACTAGTGGGGCCAGGGTGGTCCATAAGTACATCCATTAATCAGTTCTTAGTCTTGGGAATATCGAGACCAGGGAATCGATATTCCAGAGTAGACTAGTATGTACGTTTCTTATCCCTTAGAGGGCGATGGTTGATCCCACAACCATTGGTGTATGACATCAAAGATTGTACACAGGTGCTCATTGGAGAATGGGTACACCGAACAGGAATCGCCGAGGACTTCTATGTGGTAGTATACTTATCGTCAGATAGCAGTCCTCTGGTGACACTGGTACAGGTTAGTCTGTAGACCCGAGATCGTCATAGAGTCTTGTGTGGCTCCCGCTGTGCTTTGATTTCCTCCCTACCACGGCTCAAAGGAGTCGTGCAAATAGGTGGATTTTGGGTACAGTCCCGAGTCACATGGAGGCAATGAGCGATAGGAGGGGTTTTGTCTTTCCCGATATTAGGGGTTGATGTTGTGGTATGCTCGTTTGGCTATAACTGGAAGTCCCTGGCAGGGCTGCTGCTGAGATTTACTGATAAGAGTTATCAGTAGTTTCTCAAACCGTTATAGGCCAGACATCGGCATGACTTATCACGTTACTAGGGACTGACGTTTACCACCCCTAGACATGATATGCGACATATCAGACGAAGAAACCGGACTGTATGGTAGTGTTACCGATAGGCTTCATGAAGAGTATAGACGAGCTTGCTTGTTGATCTTCATATCGCTCAATACCCGGGTAGCCGTTACGTCCAGCTAGTACCGCTGACGGCTTGTAGGTGATTGATTTGATCATCACCTACTGCTAGCGTATTGACGAGTCTTTAGAGTCCCACACAGAAGTTTTCTGGTTCAAGAGAAACGAAGTAGGACACATATGCGATATGTGTGTGTGCCTAATTAAATACGTGTATGTAATACCGTATTGTAATCTGGCAGTTATGTGTTATCGGTTCGGTTATATGTGATATAACCAGATTGTTGAATCAAGTGTTGATTTGATAATATGATATACAGATAAATGATTTAGTCGGTCATATGTGATATAACCGGATTATTAAATCAAGTGTTGATTTAATAATGTGATATATATTATATGTGATATAATTATATCTTAACTAATATCATTAGCTCACTAATTATTCTTCATTATATATATATATATATATGATATATTTATATATATATATATATATATATAATAATGAAGCATGCTTGATTTTCTATTTTTGTGAAAATAGAAAATGAGATGGAAAAAAAGGAGACATGGAGAGTATGGTGTGAGTATGGTATTTGCTATAATTTTATTCACACTTGACTCACTATTCAAGCATGGTTCCATTTGTTTATTTGAAACAAATGGACGCTTGAATAAGTGAGGTCTTGTGATAAACCATTCTCACTTTAATTCCAACACTTAGACATTTTCCATGCTTGCTTCTTCTTGAGCTCTCTTGCTCTCTCTTTTTCCTCCTCAATTGCTTCAAAAATCCAAACCCTCACATGTAATGTGAATCATGGATTTTTGAATACATTAGTGAGCAAATCTAATCCCCTACTTCATCATTCTACACTTGACTAGCTATCAAGTGTAGAGTGTTTTCTTCACCAAAGTGTTTAGTGAGGAAAAAGCTTGATCTAGTGAGCTTCGAGTGGATCATCTTCGAGGCAAAAATCTACGAGGAGGTTCATTCAACTCGAAGTGAAGTCTAGAGGAGTCAAGAGGACTACTACAAAGGAGCTTAAGAAGAGTAGGACCTGATCCTATAGGGTATAACTCCTTAAACTTTCTTAAGTTGTTCACATCACATATCTTAAACCCCTAAAATTCTTGCAATGATCTTATATAGTCTAACTTAGCATCTAGAAAAATTTGATTCTGGCATGCTTGATGCCAGCCAAGCTAGAACATTAGGGTAGCTTGTATCAATGTTAGAAATCCACCATTTTTGTCGCGCGAAAACTGCAGATAAAAACAGTTTCGAAATGATGTTTTGAGATATTTGCACACCCTGCGGGCTCACGGTTTGAACCGAGAAGCCGTGGGGTGGAGTGTACGCATCCCGGTGACACCCCGGGAGGGGACCAGAGGCCGGACCCACACCCCAAGGCCACCACTTGGTGGCCTGGGGGTGGGTGACCTAAGAGCACCCCAAATGGGTGCTCTTGGGTCTGCCAACTTCTGGGGGCCACCTCGAGGTGGCCCCTACAGGTGGATACCCCCCTGAAGCCCTCCATTCGATACTTAATCTTGGGTCTTCGTCCTCGCGAAGATTCGGGCGGGTTTCGAGTTCGTTTCGACTCCCGGATTGGCTCAAAACGATCGGTTTTGGAACTTTAGCTCACTGGATTTTTCGAGTCTTGGAAAAATTTGTGTAGTGTGCTAATTGCGTGCGGAATTCTAATGTCGTGGTTACTTTAAAAGCTTGGTGATGTATGATACAATTATTAGAATCCGGATAATTAGTTTTATGAAAACCGGTTAGTATAATTGTAAACCTAGCCGTTTAGTCTCAATTGATCGATTGCAACGAATTTTTGATTCGGATCAAAACTCCGTCGCAATTGCGTATTGTACGTGATCACTAAGTCGGGAATCTTGTTGAATTATCCGACAACCAATTGAAAAGAGTTTTCAATTTGAGACTAAAATGCAAGTTTTACATGTTAGGCATGAAATCCGGAATATAAGATATTCCGGGTTTATGATGTCAAGGGTATTGCGGATTCTAATCATTGTAGTTTTCTATTTATTTTCTGCGACCGTAAGTGTAATATGTGGGGTATCCCAATCTCGTTGCTATATGTCAAAGAGTTTTTGGGATATGCATATTTACTTACGTTGAAGACATGAGATGTTATGTGTTGCTATTGATATGATTCATTGGATCGTCGTGATTGAATAGCCGGGGGTTTTATATGAGATGAGAGTTTTTATATTTTCATTCATGTAAAATTCAATGTAATATTCTTTTATTGCGGCACTTCCGGGTTGAGGATGATACCACCATTGTTGTATATTATTTACTTTTCCGCATTAGGATAGACCCAAGGTGGGGAGCACAAGTAACCGGGTTCTAGAGTCCAGTAGGAGACCATCTCAAGGAGTTGAGACCGGGTCTCCTAACTCTAAAATTGGCAAGGTTACTTGCCGCTCTCGTAGGGGTCTAGAGATGTGGGTGTAGCTATTCATCACGACTGTGGAATTCGTTTTTTACATTATTGGCTAAATTTAAAACGCGGACATCCTAGTATATCCAATATTTCATATGTTGCTTCTGCTGCTTGATTCTGTGATGTTGATCATATAACCGTGTGAGACAAATGTAATATTTTATATATGATATATAATAAACGTTGCTTATGTTTTGCACCCGCGCTAGTCCAACCCCCGCTCTGCCGGTAGTTAAGTAACCTAACGGTGCATGACGGGGCCTCGTGGCGAATGCGGATGGCATAAACGTACGTTCTATTTTCGTTTCATTTTTCTGTAATGTTTAGGAAACATTAATTGATGTGACTTCATTAATGAGATTAATGAAAAGAAAGAAACCAAAAGATGTTGTAGAATCAAATTTTCAAAAAGGGTAGCTCTAGTTTTTGCTTTGCATAGTGGTATTCCTTGATGAATATCCAGCACCTCATCGATGGGGAAAGAGCCGAGATCCCTTCACCGGGAGTGACCTCTTTAGCGAAACTAGCAAATGCTACAACTCACTCGGTTTTGTTTTGATAACTTCTCTAGTTCTTGCTTTGCATGGTGGTATTACTGAATATCATGCACCTCATTCGAAGAGGAAAGAGCTGAGATCCCTTCACCGGGAGTGACCTCTTTAGCGAAACTGGCAAAAGCCTCAAAAACACTCCTTTTTTCAAAATCATTAGATTCTACGACGATATTAAGTTTATTACGCTCATGGTTTTCTTAAAAACTTGCGTAGCCCTCCGTCATTTCAGATAAGTGCTATTTTAGTATTCGTGCTACGTTTGTTGGCCTGCGTCAAAGCGTAGTGTGCGGTAGATGAATTAGTGCTTATCTGCAACATGTAATGCGATTGGATTAGAGTAGTCGTGCGACTTTGTTGGCCTGCGTCAAGGGTCGTGCGGCTGGGTTTAATTCAATTAAGAAATGAACGGGTTGAACTAACGCCCTATGGTTTGTTGGCCTGCGTCAAGGTCATAGGACGTTAGGGGTAAAAACTATTATCGGGAATTTCAAGTGTTAAAATTTGCAATGAGATTGCATACCTTCTATATGATAGTTGGATCCCGATACCCACTGAGAGTAAGAGTTACTACTGGGAGAGTTTTACACATCACAATTAGCCAATCAAGTAGGTGTCTAGAAAAGTGTGAACGGGTTACGCCCCTGGGAAAATGAGGTTTATTTTAATTAGGTATGTGCGAAAGCATGGGGAACCTCCCTCAAAGTACCAACACTGGTCTGGCTGAAAGATTGGCGAACTTGTAGCGTGTAATTAATCCCGGCTAGTCTTACCTTTTAGGGTTTGAAGGAAAATTTGATAAAACCAGTGGGAGCTATCCTGATTAGATAAGATAATAACCAATCTAATCTTGCAAGAGCATACGCTAAGCGTTTTCTTCTCTCTCTCTCTCTCTCTCCAGGCAGCAACCAATATCAGGCCTTAATAAGATAATAATATGGATGTATTGACCGAACCCGTTTGTTATACTGAGCAGGGGAACGTTGGTCCCACTCCATCTTATGAGTGTCATAAGTCTGAGCAAGGGATAGAGGCATATCAGGATTCCCGCGCCACCCGTACAAAGAAATGACATGTTGATGCATCTTCTTCGGGTGTGTTCGTTACCGAGAACTGTTTCTCAGTTTGTTATACGTCCTGGGTATTGGATACCTGATCAGGATCCCACGTATGTAATTTGTTACATGGGCTAAAGAAAGGTAGAGAACTGGTAAAGGGTGATAAATCCCTAACAGTAGGGAATGGTGCAATTGTTGTAGCCAAGGCAGTTGGCGATTATCACCTTGTATTACCAACTGGTAATATATTGATTCCGAACGACTGTTACTACGTACCAAAGATGATGTGCAACATTATATCGGTTTTTTTGCTAACTAAAGAAGGATATAATCTCATATTAGAGGATAATGTTATGAACATTTTTCAGAATCAAGTGTTGATTGGATCTGGTAGGTTATGTAACGGTATATACGTTCTTAATCAAAGTATAGTTCTTAACATACAGAACACAAAAAAGAGGAAAAGTTCATAAATGAACGAAGCCTTCTTGTGGCACTGTAGACTAGGTCATATCAATGAGACAAGACTGGCTAAGTTGCATAAAAATGGATATTTGAATCCATTCATATTTTCATCTTATGAAACTTGCCACTTATGTCTCAAAGGCAAGATGACCAAAACTTCGTTTACTGGACACGGAGAAAGAGCTAGTGAACTCTTAGGACTGATACATAGTGATGTATGCGGTCCTATGTCTACACATGCCAGGAATGGTTTTTCGTACTTTATTACATTCATCGATGATCTCTCAAGGTTCGAACATGTGTTCTTGTTGAAACACAAGTCTGAAGCTATTGAGAAATTCAAGAAATATAAGTGCGAAGTTGAAAACCAGACAGGCAAAAGTATTAAAATCCTACGATCTGATTGGGGAGGAGAATACTTGAGCGGGGAATTCCGAGACTATTTAAAAGAGAATGGGATTCTCTCTCAGCTTACTCCTCCGTATACACCACAGCACAACGGTGTATCGGAGCGGAGAAATCGCACCCTATTATATATGGTGCGCTCTATGATGAGTACTGTTGAGTTGCCTATTTCTTTTTAGGGATATACGCTTAAAACAGCTGCAGACTTATTGAATATGGTTCCTTCCAAATCTTTGCCTACCACTCCATATAAGATATGGAAAGGAAAGAGATCATACCTTAAATATATTAAGGTATGGGGTTGTCCGGCCTAAGTGAAAACACAAAATCCGGAAAAGCTCGAGGCAAGGTCAGTATTGTGCAAATTTATAGGATATCCCAAGAATTCTCGAGGGTATATCTTCTACCACACAGAGGAACAAAAGGTATTTGTTTCTCGACATGCCACCTTTTTAGAAAAGGAATTTGTTGTTAAAGATAGTGGCAATGAGTGCAGGGTTTCCTAGCATGGCGGCAAGGTTTCAGGAGGCATCGTACATGCCAATTTCAAATTTTGCCGTTCTAGCTAACCCTAACCCTAGAATCGTCTACTAGAAAAAGCGACGGAACGATATGAAAACTACTTTGCAACTAAAGTGAACAAGGAATACAACCTTTGTTGACCGGTCCTTCACTTCAATAGCTCCGTATAGTAGTCCTTTCGCTGCGATCATGAACTCCGAACTCTAGAGAGGCTCCCATAAAGAAATGAACATGCTTGCATCAAAGTCTTCGAGGCCGAAGATGATCTACGTCAAGGAGACACGAACCCAAGCTATATCTTCACTAATTGTAGAATTAGTGAAGCAAGCACCTTATACAAAATGGCAAGTAGTAGAGGATGATGAAGTAGGAAGTGGGCTCACTTTATATTTGATTTTCTCACATATTTTCTCTCATCTCCATTGAAGCTAGAAAGCTTGAGAGGAAGAAGAAGAAGAAAAATCTCATGATCATTATCAAAAAGATAATTGCAACTATGGGTGAGTTAAGCATCATATGCTAACCCTTGTAAAGACATAACTATGGTTAGGATAATTGGTTGGGTTAAATATATCTAAGGCAAAACAAAAGAGTGGACATGGTCAATGATCACTACAAGCTTTTACAAGCTATCATCCATGACAAAATGCCACCATTTTGTAATTACCAAAATGAATAAAAACCCTAATAATTATCATAAGCATGTGTATGTCTCATACACCCATCTTGCATGTATCATCAAACATGACACAATCATGTACACAAATATACATATCACATATATACAATGTGCACATCAAGTGAGAAAAGAAATCTTAAGTGAGCTAATACTAGTTAATGTAAATTAATATATCAAATATATAATTATACATTAAATCAATACTTGATTTAAAAATCCGGTTATATCATATATAACCGACTAATATCAAATGTAACAACTTATCGAATCAACACTTGATCCGATAACCCGGCTATATCTCATATAACCGACCTATGTCACAAATCGCGAGAATAGAATACGGTATCACATATTGTATTAATCTCGGTCCCGCACATATCACATATGTACTCCTACTCCATTTCGCTTGAGCCAGGAAACCTCTTTGTAGGGCTCTAAAGACTCGTCAATACGCCGGCAGTAGGTGATGATCATATCAAACACCCACAAGCAGCAAGCGGTCTGCTAAACGTAACGGCCACCCGGGTATTGAGTGATCAGAAGATCAACAAGCATGCATGTTCACACTCCTGCGAATCCAATCAGTAACACTACCGTAAAGTCCGGTCTCTTCGTCTGATATGTCGCATATCTTATCTAGGGGTGGTAAACGTCAGACCCCAGTAACTCGATAAGTCATGCCAATGTGAGGCTCATAATGGGTCGAGAAACTACTGATAACACTTACCAGTATATCTCTGAAGCAGCCCTGGCCAGGACTTACTGTTATAGCCAATCGAGCACAGCGCAACATCAACCCCCAATACCGGGAGAGACGAAACCCCTCCTATCGCTCATTGCCTCCATGTGACTCGGGACTGTACCCAAAAGCCACCGTTTTGCACGTTCACTTGAACATGGTAAGGTGGAAATCAAAGCACAGTGGGAATCGCACAAGACTCTATGACGATCTCGGCTCTACAGACTAACTTGTACCAGTGTCACCAGAGAATTTCCATCTAACGTAAGGTATAATACCATCTGGGAGTTCTCGGCGAGTCCGTCCAGTGTACCCAGACTTTACTGAGCACCCGTATACTGTCTCTGATGTCAAATACCAATGGATATGGGATCATCCATCGCCCATCTACATGGGTCGAGAAGCTATACGCTAGTCTACTCTGGTATATCGATGCCCTGTCTCGATACACCCACGACTAGGAACATTTGAAGGATATACTTACCGACTACTCTGTCCCCACTAGTATGATTTTCAGCATAATCCTGGTAGTCAAGTACTCATCCTAAGAGCTTTATCAACATGTAACGTAGAGACAATCAGTGTACATGTTAAGATAGAGAGCAACCAGATAGTATACTATCATGTCGAGCAAGAAAGTCCTCCCTATATGTTAGTGTATATGCCCTAGGGGCCATTATTGTATCATACTAGTTTGTATATTACTTAATGGAAGCTTGGGATATTCACATGTATATAACAGTCTTGCTAAACATGGTAGTACGCTACTTGGTTTTTCTATCTTAATATGTGAGTATACGTATTAATAGAGCTCTTAGGATCTTGCTTGACTACCAGCGTTGTGATGGCAGTCACACTAGTGGGGGCTGGGTAGTCTACAAGCACATCCTTATTCAGGTCCCTAGTCGTTGGATTATCGAGACAGGGCATCGATACTCCGGAGTAGACTAGTGTGTACGCTTCTCATCCCAGTTGGGGAGATGGTCTGTCCCACAGCCGTCAGTACGTCGTACTGGAGATAGTATGCAGGTGCTCGTTGGGTTACGGGTACACCGGACAGGACTCACAGGGAACTGTTGGATGGTTTTATACCAGTCGTCAGTGAACAGTTCCCAGGTGACATGAGTACAGCATAGTCCGCAGACTTAACACTGCTACTTCGCCTCGAGTGTGTCCCACTGTTCTTAGATTGCTATCCTACCACGGCTCAAAGGAGTCGTGCAAACAGGTAGCAGTTGGGTGCAGTCCCGAGCACTTGGAGGCAGTGGCGGTTAGAAAGGATTCGTCTCTCCCGGTATTGGGGGTTGATATCGCGCTGTGTTAGAGAGCCATTACGCAAAGTCCCTGGCCAGGGCAAGCGAGATTTGCTGGTAGGTTCCAGTAGTTTCTCAAGGTGTAATGGGATTCGCTCCGACACGACTTATACCGCTATTAGGGGACTGACGCTTGCCGCCCCCTAGGCCTGATATGCGATAGTCTTAGACGAACGGACAGGACTGTACGAAGATTGTCACATCAGACTTAGTAGGAGTTCGGATGGGTTTCCTCATCGGCCTTCTTATCGACATCTACCTGGGGACCGTTACGTACAGCTAGTGCCGCTTGCGGTCTGTGGTTAAACCCACTGCCAGCGTAGTAGTCGAGTCTCTAGAGTCCCACATAGAGAGTTTCCCTACTCCAGGCGAAACGATATAGAGGTCGTATGGTTTTACGACAAGGGTTCGGACGCATACGTGTGTTTACACACGTACGACTTTCGGACAGTTTTTACCAGTCGGCTTTGGTTTAAGCCAGTTACTGGTATCCGGTTATTGGATTTATACAGTCTAAAGTTTTTCCGTATTTTTGCGGAAAGGAGGGGCGTTCTCGCAATTGCGCGAGAAGCTTCTAGAAGGTGGTGACTAAGGAGGTTTAGGTGGCATATACAATGAATGTGATTAGTGAGTCATATGGATGATTCATCCATGTCATTAATGCTTCATAATTGCTTAATGACTCATGGAGATGAATCATCACTAGATATTATCAAGCATGGTTGTTAAATTGTTTTATTTTCTTTTCTTGATAAAAAGAAATGCTTGATATATATTATCATAACTCATTATTCTCACTTCATTATTATCTTCATCTTCTCTCTCCTCAAGCTCTCCCTCTTCAAACCCTAATCCTCCCCTCTCATGTGTTGAGTACAAGGATTAGTTAGACTAATTAAACCATAACCCTCACTCTATATCACCTAGCTTCTTTGATTAGCACTTAAAGAAAGTTAGTTGCCTCAAGTTTAGAGGCTAAGCTTGGAGTAAAACTCTCGGGTGGATCGTCTACTACTTCGAGAAGGCCGAGGAGGAGGTGGAGTTCGTAAAGACGAAGGACACGATTCGTAAGGTATAATCCCTTTACATAGTAGTTGTTAACTTCTATGTTTGATGTTAGTTATCGTTTAGCTTCGATTCATATGGTTAGTCGATGTTTAAGCAAAGAACAAGATCGTTTTTCATATTTCCGCCTCCCCGCAACTCGTGGGGTGTTGTACATCGACTTACAGTGGTATCAGAGCCTCGCTAAACAATAAATAACTTACTTGCAAATTTGTATGAATTTCGAACGGAAAAACCGAAACCGGAAAACCCCGAAATCACAAGTTTCTGTCGATTTTTAAATGAAGTCCAAAAATTTTTCAGGGATGTTCAGAAAGCTTGAAAAGACAGTAGAAGAACACCCAAGAAAATTGGGCCCCTGAATCTCCTAAAGCGCCGTGGAACCGCGGCGGATCCCACCGATCCGCCGCTATTCCGCCGCCGAGTTGGCGATTCAGGAACCCAATTTTCCTGTGTTGCTTCTCTATGATATTTGGTATTTTCTGGAATATTTTATTTTTGCTCAGGTTTTAGATTTACAGAGAAGTATTGGAGCAAAATTAAAAGTGTTTAATCGATCGAAATTATACAGTATTTGCTTGATGGATTATATCTGTGTTTGTATAATGTGTTCGTAAACCTCCCCTAACTGCTAGTATGTCGGTTGGCAGTGGGTTGCACATTTCTGTAATGGTTTTTACTGTTTGTGGATATGAACTGTGTTGGCAGTTGTGATGTATAGCCGGGGTTATATGATAGGTTATTATTTAATTCATTTGATGTAAATGTAATTTGTTGTAATATTATTTTGCGGGGCACATCCAGGTTGCGGTTGTAGCCACCGTTGTATTATTTCATTTTACTGTTTTTGCTCCTAGGACAGACCCAAGGTGGGGTGCACAAACTGCCGGGCGGGTAGTTTGCCATACCCGTTGGGGTCTTGGGTGGGGTAATGGCTATTCATCACAACTGTGTAATCCGTCTTTTGTTGCAGGCTCAAAACAAACACGGATTGCTTGCAAATCCAATAAAGTTCATCTGTGATCTGGAATGCCTATTATTGCGTCTGACGAATGTACAATATCTATATATGATAGCTATTTAGACGTCACTTATATTTTACACCCGCGCTAGCCCAGCCCCCGTTCTGTCGTTAGTTAAGTAACCTAACGGGTGATGACGGGACCCCGTGGCGAATGCGGATGGCATAAGAGGACGTTGTATTTTCGTTGTTTTCTGCAATGATAGGTTAATGATGGGACGCATTATTTATAATGCAAATAAAATAAACCAAAAAGTTTAATCGTTGGAAAAATTTAAAAGAAACCACTCGGTTAATTTTAAAAACAGATATTTTTTTAAATGCGGAGCTTTAACCACTCCTTTTAAAAGCTATCAGGTTCCTTCGGTTATATCAAGTTCACTACGTTCACGGTTTCGCCAAAACCATTCGTAGCCCTCCGTCATTTCATTTGGGTATTCAGTAGTATTCAAACTATGCATTTTGGCCAAAGTCAAGGCATAGTGTTTGGTAGCTGCTGGGTTTTCATTTGTTGCATAAGATAGATGAGTTAGTTTGGGACAGTCGTATTATCATTTGACCAAAATCAGGGGTATATACGGATGGGTTCAAATTGACAAGATAATGACGGGTAGAACTTGACATGTGACTTATGACATTTTGACCAAAGCCAAGGTCATAAGAGCATGGGGCAAAAACTTATATCGGGAATTTCTAAAGAAACTGAAATTTACAAAGTGATGCATACCATTTGGAGTTTGATGAATGTTGGTAGCATTCCTTCAACATTATCATATGATGATATTTGGATCCCGATCCTACTATGAGTATATGCTACTTATCAGGAGATTCGTCACTTAACGATCAATGCTATAAACCAAGTAGGTGTCCAGAAAGGTGTCAGCGGGGTTACGCCCCCAGAGAAAAGAGATTATTTAATTAAAGAACTTCGCGAAAGCGTTGGAAAACCTCCCTCGAAGTATCGACACTAGCCTGGCTGAACGGTTAAGCAAGAATTGTACAGTGAGAATAGTCCTGGCTAATTCTTCTTTTATGGTTTGAGGAAGGATTCGAGAAACAGTGGGAGCTATCCAGTTTAGATAAACTAAAAACCACTCTAAACTTGCAAGAGCATCATGCTAAAGAGTTTTCTTCTCTCTCTCCTAATTGCAGCGACCCTGAAAATGACTGGACTTAAGTTACTTTTAGAGAAAAATATACTGACAGGGCCAAACTATAAAGATTGGCTGCGGAATGTCAAAATGGCTTTGACCTATGACAAATTGGGGTACGTCCTCACCGCTACGGCACCTGCTGTCCCTGGTCCCAAATCCAGCAATGCGGATAAGGAAATCCGCAAAACCTGGGATTTAGATTGCGCGAAAGTCAAGTGCATCGTGCTTGCCTCAATGAACAATGAACATCAGAGGAGGCACGAGGATATGAACCTAGATGGCATATTTCTCCATACAAAGGAACTTTATGGAGAGCAATCTCGTATAGCAAGATACGAGACCTCTAAGAACTTGTTTCGAGCGAGGTTGGCTGTCGGGTCATCGGTAGGAGAACATGTCCTAAAGATGATCGGCTATATTGAAGAGCTCGCAGACCTTGGGACGACTTTGGATAATGAGCTCTATACAGATCTTATTCTCCAGTCCCTTCCTCACACCTACGCCCAGTTTATCCTGAACTTCAACATTCAAAGAAAAAAAGTTGAACTTCCGGAACTCCTGAATATGTTAAGGAGTGCAGAGGGCACCTTGCAGAAGACAAGGGAAACACCCGCTATGTTTGTTAGCGGTACATCTTCTTCCGGGTCCAAGGCAAGGGCCAAAGGAAGGAAGAAGAAGGCCGCCACCAAACCTAGAGGAGGTGTTAATAAGGTGGGAGGGAAGGGAAAGAAAAAGTTTGCGGTACCGGTAGTTGGCCAGGATGAGTGCTTCCATTGTCACAGGAAAGGGCACTGGAAGATGTAGGGTTCCTAGGCACACTATAGAGGTCTCACAAGGCATCAACCATGCCAATTTCAAAAATTATGGGTGCCGAGAAACCCTAATGCGGATCGTTGACAAGAAATCTAGGCGAAAAGTTAATCTAGTTAACTACTTAACTAAAAGTTAGATGCTACAACCTTTGTAGATCCGGTTCTCCACTTCCTTAGCTCCACGTGGGTGTCCTCTCGCTGTCCATCATGAATCCCGAACTCAATCGTCGGCTTCATCGGAGAAACGGGCGAGCTAGGTCGTCGGCTTTGTGTCAAAGACGATCTACGTCGAGGTTGCACAAGCTCAAGCTCCGACTTCACAAAGTTGTGAAACTTGTGAAAAAACACCCAAAACAACTTGGCAAGAGGTAGAGGGTGAAGAAATAGGAGGTGGGTTCACTTTAGAATTGGATTTCTCTCACTAGAACTCAAGTTGCCATTGATGGCATCAAGGTTTCTTTCTTGAAGATGAAGATGAAGATGAAGAAGAAGAAAGAATATGATAAGTGTTCTATTTAAAAATGAAACTAATATGAATACTTATCATATCTTGACCATGGTCAAGTGTAGAGATTAAACTAAGGTTAGTTGGAATGGTTAGGGTTAAGGATGAGATAAGGATGGTGGACTTTGTCAAAGCTTCAACATAGCTCCAAAATAAGCCACCATTCTTAACTTAATCCTTTCCAAATAAATAAACAAATAAATAAATGAAAAACCAAAACCCTAATCATCACTTAACCATGGTTTAATCCTTTACACTTAACCACATTATCAAGTATCATCAAACATGATACAAAAATGTGCACAAAAGTATATCACATATACTTTTTGCACATCAAGTGAGAAAATCCATTTAAAATGAACCAATACTAGTTAATGCACAGTAATATATCAAATATATAATTATACATTAAATCATTAAATCAACACTTGATTTAACGATCCGGTCATATCGCATATAACCGACTAGTATCCCATGTATCGGCTTATCGAATCAATGATTCGATAACTAGGTCATATCAAATATAACCAATATAAACATATATCGCGAGAATGAAATGCAGTATCACATACACGCATTATTCTCGGTCCTGCACATATCTCATATGCGCTCCTATTTCGTTTCGCTTGAGCCAGGAAACCTCTGTGTAGGACTCTAAAGACTCGTCAATACGCCGGTAGCAGATGATGATCATATCAAGCATCCACAAGCCGCAAGCGGTCTGCTAAACGTAACGGCCATCCGGGTATTGAGCGATCAGAAGATCGACGAGCTAGCCCGCTCACACTCCTGTGAATCCAACCAGTAACACTTACCGTACAGTCCGGTCTGTTCGTCTGATATGTCGCATATCAAGTCTAGGGGTGGTATACGTCAGACCCCGATAACCGATAAGTCGTGCCGATGTGAGGCTCATAACGGGTCGAGAAACTACTGGTAACACTTACCAGCAAATCTCTGATCAGCCCTGGCCAGGGACTTTCCTGTTACGGCCAATCGAGCACAGCGCAACATCAACCCCCAATACCGGGAGAGACGAAACCCCTCATATCGCTCATTGCCTCCATGTGACTCGGGACTGTACCCAAAGACCACCGTTTTGCACGCCCTCATGGACGTGGTAAGGTGGAGATCAAAGCACAGTGGGAATCACACAAGACTCTATGATGATCTCGGGTCTACAGACTAACCTGTACAAGTGTCACCTGAGAACTGCCATCTGACGTGAGGTATAATACCATCTGGGAGTTCTCGGTGAGTCCGTCCAGTATACCCAGTCTCCACTGAGCACCCGTATACCATCTCTGATGTCAAACACCAATGGATACGGGATCATCCATCGCCCATCTCATGGGTCGAGAAGCGTATACGCTAGTCTACACTGGTATATCGATGCCCCGTCTCGATACACCCACGACTAGGGACCATGAAGGATGTACTTATGGACTACCATGTCCCCACTAGTATGATCTGCATCATAGTCCAGGTAGTCAAGTACACATCCTAAGGGCTTTATCAACATGTAACTATAAGACAGTTTAAAGAGACAAGTGTACATGTTAAGATAAAGAGTAACCAGATAGCATACTATCATATCGAGCAAGAAAGTCATCTCTATATATGTCCAAGCATCCAATATAATATACATCATCTGTACAATACTGGCCTCTAGGGCATACATACAACTAACAGAAGAAGGATTGCAAGGCGTGGAACGCCAAGAACCAGGAAACGAAGCAAGCTGTGGCTTCGACTTCAGGTGTGTTTGTAATTGAGAATTGTCTGTCAATCAACTCTACTTCCTGGGTATTGGATACCGGATCAGGATCTCATATTTGTAATTCATTGCAGGCACTGAGAAACTGTAGAGTGCTGAAGGAAGGTGATATGACCCTAAAGGTTGCTAACGGAGCTAGCGTGGGAGCTGCGTCCGTCGGGGATTATCACCTAGGATTGACGAGTGGACACATTTTGGTTTTACATAACTGTTTTTTTGTACCAAGCTTAACGTGTAATATCATATCAGTTTCCTTGTTATCAAATAAAGGTTATGATTTCACGTTTGTAAGAGATGTTGTTAACATCCACCTTAATCATGGTTTGATTGGGTCCGGTACACTAAATAACGGTATATATGTTTTAAACCAACTCCAAATTTTCAATGTCCAGAACACACTTAAAAGAAAGTCTCCAGATTTAAATAAAGCTTTCTTATGGCATTGTAGACTGGGTCACATCAATGAGAGAAGGTTGACTAAGTTGCATAGAGAAGGATATTTGGACTCGTTCGAATATCAAACTTATGACACTTGTCAATCTTGTCTCAAAGGAAAGATGACAAAGACTCCATTTACTGGACATGGAGTAAGAGCGAGCGAGCTCTTAGGACTCATACACAGCGATGTATGTGGTCCATTGTCTACACATGCAAGAGGTGGTTTTTCTTATTTCATTACTTTCACGGATGATTACTCAAGATACGGATTCATTTATCTGATGAAACATAAATCCGAGGCTTTTGAGAAATTCCGAGAGTATAAGAATGAAGTAGAAAACCAAACCGGCAAAAGTATCAAGACACTAAGATCTGATCGAGGTGGTGAATACTTGAGTGCCGAGTTCCTAGGTTACCTAAAAGAGAAAGGGATTCTCTCTCAGCTTACTCCTCCATACACTCCACAGCATAACGGTGTATCGGAGAGACGGAATCGAACCCTATTGGATATGGTACGATCCATGATGAGTAATGCTGAGTTACCGCGATCTTTTTGGGGTTATGCGCTTGAATCAGCAGCATATCTTCTGAACAGGGCTCCTACCAAGACTGTGCCTACCACTCCATATCAGATGTGGACTGGGAAGAAACCCCATCTTCAGCATATGAAGATTTGGGGATGTCCAGCTTTTGTTAAAAAGCAGCATGTGGACAAGCTCGAGGCACGATCAGTAAAATGTATGTTTGTGGGATATCCAAAGAACTCCAAGGGATATTATTTCTATTACGTAGAGGAACAAAAGGTTTTTGTTTCTCGTAATGCCCATTTTCTATAACATCAGTTTTTAGAAAAGGAAATAAGTGGGAGCGAAATAGAACTGGAAGAAATTCCAGAACCACAAGCTGCTACTGAAAGTTTGGTAGAACCGGAAGTTCAAGAAGAACAGGACATTCCCGCACCCCTCCGCAGGAGTAGTAGGTCGTCTCATCCGCCTGAGAGATACTACGGTTTTCTCATAAATGGGGATAGAGAGGATTGCATCATAGGTGATGATGAACCTACAGACTTCCAGCAGGCCATCCAGAGCGGCGACTCGGTACGATGGCTAGATGCAATGCGGACCGAAATGGAGTCCATGTACACCAACAAATTATGGACTTTGGACTTTGCTCCAGATGGGGTAAAACCCATAGGATGCAAATGGATCTTCAAGAAAAAGATTGGTGTAGATGGACAAGTGGAAACTTATAAGGCTAGACTTGTTGCAAAGGGTTTTCGTCAAAGACCTGGTTTGGACTATGACGAAACTTTTTCTCCAGTGGCTATGCTCAAATCCATTCGGGTCCTTCTTGCTATTGCTGCCTTCCATGATTATGAAATCTGGCAGATGGACGTAAAGACGGCTTTTCTGAATGGAAATTTAGAAGAGTGCGTCTATATGGATCAGCCAGAGGGTTTCAATCAGAGTGGGAGTAGCGGGAAAGTATGCAAGCTGCTTAAGTCCATTTATGGACTAAAGCAGGCATCGCGGAGTTGGAACATCTGTTTTGATGAAACAGTCAAAGAATATGACTTTATCAAAAATCCAGATGAACCGTGCATATATAGTAAAGTTGTAGCCAGAAGTGTCGTATTCCTCGTTTTGTACGTGGATGACATTCTATTAATAGGAAATAACATTCCTATGCTACAATCTGTCAAAGGATTCTTGTCACACAGGTTCTCCATGAAAGACCTGGGTGATGCCACTTACATTCTGGGGATCCTGATCTATCGTGATAGATCCAAGAGGATGTTGGGACTTTCGCAGTCTAAGTATATCGACACTGTACTGAAAAGATTCAGTATGGAAGATTCTAAGCGCGGTAATCTACCGGCTTGTCACGGAATCACCCTCTCCAAAGAGATGTCTCCCAAGACTGATTTGGAAAGGGAACGCATGTCTATTATACCCTACGCTTCTGCGGTAGGCTCTATAATGTATGCGATGTTGTGCACCAGACCAGATGTAGCTTACGCACTGAGCGTGGTAAGCCGGTATCAGTCAGACCCAGGGGAGAAGCACTGGATAGCAGTAAAGAACATTCTCAAGTACCTGAGAAGGACTAAGGAGATGTTCTTGGTTTACGGCAGAAAAGACCTCAGGTTGGAGGCCTTTGCTGATTCCGGCTTCCAGAGTGATAAGGACGATTCCAAGTCCATGTCGGGTTATGTCTTTACCCTCAATGGAGGGGCAGTGTGCTGGAAGAGCTCCAAGCAGGACACCGTTGCTAACTCGACGATGGAAGCGGAGTATATAGCTGCTTGCGATGCCGCAAAAGAAGCAGTCTGGATGAAGAAGTTCCTAACAGAACTTCAGGTGGTTCCTACCATAGTTGATCCAATACCTCTGTATTGCGACAACAACGGAGCTATAGCTTTAGCAAAGGAACCAAGGTCCCATCAGAAGTCCAGACACATCTTAAAGCGGTATCACCTGATCAGGGAGATCATTGATCGTCAGGAGATCGAGGTTCGGAGAGTTGCTTCTGAAGAGAACATTGCTGATCCATTCACAAAGGCCCTACCTCAGATTCAGTTCGAGAGGCTACTCGAGATCATCGGTCTTCGATATGCCAGTACATGGCCCTAGTGCAAGTGGGAGATTGTTAGTGTATATGCCCTAGGGGCCATTATTGTATCATACTAGTTTGTATATTACTTAATAGAAGCTTGGGATATTCACATGTATATAACAGTCTTGCTAAATATGGTAGTATGCTACTTGGTTTTTCTATCTTAATATGTGAGTATACGTATTGATAGAGCTCTTAGGATCTTTCTTGACTACCAGCGTTGTGATGGTAGTCACACTAGTGGGGGCTGGGTAGTCTACAAGCACATCCTTATTCAGGTCCCAAGTCGTTGGATTATCGAGACAGGGCATCGATACTCCAGAGTAGACTAGTGTGTACGCTTCTCATCCCAGTTGGGGAGATGGTCTGTCCCACAGCCGTCAGTACGTCGTACTGGAGATAGTATGCAGGTGCTCGTTGGGTTATGGGTACACCGGACAGGACTCACAGGGAACTGTTGGATGGTTTTATACCAGTCGTCAGTGAACAGTTCCCAGGTGACATGAGTACAGCATAGTCCGCAGACTTGACACTGCTACTTCGCCTCGAGTGTGTCCCACTGTTCTTATATTGCTACCCTACCACGGCTCAAAGGAGTCGTGCAAACAGGTAGCAGTTGGGTGCAGTCCCGAGCACTTGGAGGCAGTGGCGGTTAGAAAGGATTCGTCTCTCCCGGTATTGGGGGTTGATATCGCGCTGTGTCAGAGAGCCATTACGCAAAGTCCCTGGCCAGGGCAAGCGAGATTTGCTGGTAGGTTCCAGTAGTTTCTCAGGGTGTAATGAGCTTCGCTCCGACACGACTTATACCGCTATTAGGGGACTGACGCTTGCCGCCCCCTAGGCCTGATATGCGATAGTCTTAGACGAACGGACCGGACTGTATGGAGATTGTCACATCAGACTCAGTAGGAGTTCGGATGGGTTTCCTCATCGGCCTTCTTATCGACATCTACCTAGGGACCGTTATGTACAACTAGTGCCGCTTGCGGTCTGTGGTTAAACCCACTGCCAGCGTAGTAGTCGTATGGTTTTACGACAAGGGTTCGGACGCATGGTTTTACGACTTGAGGTCGTATGGTTTTACGACAAGGGTTCGGACGCATACGTGTGTTTACACACGTACGACTTTCGGACAGTTTTTACCAGTCGGCTTTGGTTTAAGCCAGTTACTGGTATCCGGTTATTGGATTTATACAGTCTAAAGTTTTTCCGTATTTTTGCGGAAAGGAGAGGCGTTCTCGTAATTGCGCGAGAAGCTTCTAGAAGGTGGTGACTAAGGAGGTTTAGGTGGCATATACAATGAATGTGATTAGTGAGTCATATGGATGATTCATCCATGTCATTAATGCTTCATAATTGCTTAATGACTCATGGAGATGAATCATCACTAGATATTATCAAGCATGGTTGTTAAATTGTTTTATTTTCTTTTCTTGATAAAAAGAAATGCTTGATATATATTATCATAACTCATTATTCTCACTTCATTATTATCTTCATCTTCTCTCTCCTCAAGCTCTCCCTCTTCAAACCCTAATCCTCCCCTCTCATGTGTTGAGTACAAGGATTAGTTAGACTAATTAAACCATAACCCTCACTCTATATCACCTAGCTTCTTTGATTAGCACTTAAAGAAAGTTAGTTGCCTCAAGTTTAGAGGCTAAGCTTGGAGTAAAGCTCTCGGGTGGATCGTCTACTACTTCGAGAAGGCCGAGGAGGAGGTGGAGTTCGTAAAGACGAAGGACACGATTCGTAAGGTATAATCCCTTTACATAGTAGTTGTTAACTTCTATGTTTGATGTTAGTTATCGTTTAGCTTCGATTCATGCGGTTAGTCGATGTTTAAGCAAAGAACAAGATCGTTTTTCATATTTCCGCCTCCCCGCAACTCGTGGGGTGTTGTACATCGACTTACTCTATATATGTCCAAGCATCCACTACAATATACATCATATGTACAGTAATGGCCTCTAGGGCATACATATAACTAACAATGAGGTAGAGCTGGAAGAAGTTCTAGCTTCACAAACTACAACTGACGATTTGGTGGAACCGGAGGATCCAATATTGCCCAACGAACCCCAGCCACTCCGCAGATCTAGTAGGGTTTCTCATCCACCTGAGAGATACTACGGTTTTCTTATAGACGGTAGGAGCGAGAATTGGATCATGGAAGATGATGACCCGACTAGTTTCGAGCAGGACATCACGAGTGGAGACTCTGTGAAATGGCTGGATGCTATGTGATCCGAGATGGAATCTATGTACACTAACAAAGTATGGACTTTGGGTGTTGCTTCTGAAGGGGTAAAAGCCATTGGGAGCAAGTGGATCTTCAAAAATAAGATAGGTGTAGATGGAAAAGTTGAGACTTTTAAAGCTAGACTTGTAGCAAAAGGTTTTCGTCAACGACCTGGCGTCGACTATGATGAAACCTTTTCTCAAGTCGCTATGCTTATGTCCATCAGGATTCTACTTGCCATTGCTGGATGCCATGACTACGAAATCTGGCAGATGGACGTCAAGACCGCTTTTCTAAATGGTGATTTAGAAGAGAGCGTGTACATGACACAGCCAGAGGGCTTCGAGACAGTGGGAGCAGCGGAAAGGTGTGCAAGCTGCTTAAATCCATCTACGGGTTAAAGCAGGCATCGCGGAGCTGGAACATCTGTTTTGATGAAGTTATCAAAGAGTTTGACTTCATCAAGAATGTAGAAGAACCTTGTATATATAAGAAGGTAGTAGAGAGTAAGATGGGCTTCCTCGTATTGTACGTGGATAACATACTCTTGATAGGAAACGATATTCCTATGCTACACTCGGTCAAGCCCTTCTTATCACTCAAGCTCTCCATGAAAGATCTTGGTGATGCCTCCTACATTCTGGGGATAAAGATCTATAGAGATAGATCTAAACGGATGTTGGGATTGTCCCAATCCTGGTACATAGACACCATACTAAAGAGGTTTAGTATGGAAGATTCCAAGGGAGGTAATATACCCGCTTGTTCAGGAATCACTCTCTTCAAAGAGATGTCTCCCAAGACTGATTTGGAGAGGGCTCGCATGCAAGGGATACCCTATGCTTCGGCAGTAGGCTCTATCATGTATGTGATGTTATGTACTAGACCGGATGTAGCTTACTCACTAGGTGTAGTGAGAAGCTATCAATCAGATCCTGGAAAAAACCACTGGACAGATGTGAAGAACATTCTTAAGTACTTGAGAAGGACTAAAGAAATGTTCTTGGTGTATGGTAACGGAGAACTCCAGGTGGAGTCCTTTACCGATTCGAGCTTCCAGAGTGATAAGGACGACAATAAGTCGGTCTCGGGTTTTGTCTTTACCTTCAACGGAGGGGCGGTGTGTTGGAAGAGTTCCAAGCAAGACACCATAGCAGACTCGACGATGGAGGCTGAATACATCGCTGCCAATGATGCTGCCAAAGAAGCTGTCTGGATGAAGAAGTTCATTACTGAGATTGGTGTGGTTCCATCCATTGAGCATCCAATACCTATGTATTGTGATAACAATGGAGCTGTGGCTTTGGCCAAGGAACCCAGGTCCCATCAGAGATCCAGACATATTCTGAGTGATCAGGGAGATAGTAGATCGTCGGGAGATCGAGGTCAGGAGAGTTGACACGAAGGACAACATAGTGGATCCACTCATGAAGGCCCTCCCCCAGATACAGTTTGAGAGACTTTTTGGGATGTTGGGTATGAGATACTACAACACATGGCCTCAATGTAAGTGGGAGATTGTTTATTATATGTATGCCCTAGAGGCCATTATTGTACATGTGATGTATATTATAGTGGATGCTTGGACATATATATATATATAGGAATTTCTTGCTCGACATGATAGTATGCTATCTGGTTACTCTTTATCTTAACATGTTGACTGGTATTCTTTACTGTCTTGCTCTCACATGTTGATAAAGCCCTTAGGATATGTACTTGACTACCAGGATTATGATGATATCATATTAGTGGGGCCAGGGTGGTCCACAAGTACTTCCTTTAATCAGTTCCTAGTCGTGGGAATATCGAGACTAGGGCATCGATATTCCAGACTAGACTAGTGTGTATGTTTCTTGTCCCTTAGAGGGCGATGGTTGATTCCACAACCATTGGTGTGTGACATCAAAAATTGTACACAGGTGCTCATTGGAGAATGGGTACACCGAACAGGACTCACCGAGGACTCCTATGTGGTAGTATACCTATCGTCAGATAGCAGTCCTCTGGTGACACTGGTACAGGTTAGTCTGTAGACCCGAGATCGTCATAGAGTCTTGAGTGGCTCCTACTGTGCTTTGATTTCGTCCCTACCACGGCTTAAAGGAGTCATGCAAACAGGTGGATTTTGGATACAGTCCCGAGTCACATGGAGGCAATGAGCGATAGGAGGGGTTTCGTCTCTCCCGGTATTGGGGGTTGATGTTGCGCTATGCTCGTTTGGCTATAACTGGAAGTCCCTGGCCAGGGCTGCTGCTGAGATTTACTGATAAGAGTTATCAGTAGTTTCTCAAACCGTTATAGGCCAGACATCGGCATGACTTATCATGTTACTGGGGACTGACGTTTACCACCCGTAGACATGATATGCGACATATCAGACGAAGAGACCGGACTGTATGGTAGTGTTACCGATAGGCTTCATGAAGAGTATAGACGAGCTTGCTTGTTGATCTTCATATCGCTCAATACCCGGGTAGCCGTTACGTCCAGCTAGTACCGCTGACGGCTTGTAGGTGACTGATGTGATCATCACCTACTGCTGGCGTATTGACGAGTCTTTAGAGTCCCACACAGAAGTTTCCTGGTTCAAGCGAAACGAAGTAGGACACATATGTGATATATGTGTGTGCCTGATTATATACGTGTATGTGATACCGTATTGTAATCTGGAAGTTATGTGTTATCGGTTCGGTTATATGTGATATAACCAGATTGTCGAATCAAATGTTGATTTGATAATGTGATATACAGATAAATGATATTAGTCGGTCATATGTGATATAACCGGATTATTAAATCAAGTGTTGATTTAATAATGTAGAGTGTTTTCTTCACCAACTTCATCATTCTACACTTGACTAGCTATCAAGTGTAGAGTGTTTTCTTCACCAAAGTCTTTAGTAAGGAAAGAGCTTGACCTAGTGAGTTCGGATGGATCATCTTCGACGCGAAAATTTATGAGGAGGTTCATTCAACTCGAAGTGAAGTCTAGAGGAGTCAAGAAGACTACTACAAGGAGCTTAAGAAGAGAATGACTTGATCCTATAGGGTATAACTCATTAAACTTTCTTAAGTTGTTCACTTCACATAGCTTAAAACCCTAAAATTCTAGCAATGATCTTGTATAGTCTAACTTAGCACCTAGAAAAATTTGATTTTGTCATGCTTGATGCCACTTGGAACCCCTTAACGATGCTTCCGTTAGCATCCCCCTGCACCTCACCCTCGATGGGGTACTCGAGCTAGAGCTTACCGTACAGAAACTCCGGCATCAGCGCCTTGACAGCGTCGAGGGCATCATACCAGACGAGGGCCGAGGCATCAGCTAGGTCGGCGTAGAATTGATCCGACGTCTTATAGCTCTCCACCTCCTTCGTATCCCGGAGGTCGGCGCGCCTCGTTCCTTCCTTCATCGCCTCGTTTTCCTTTTTTAGGGTGTCCCGCGTCTTCTTCAGAATGACGGCGAGCACCCTGGCATCCTCCAACTTGGGCTCAACAACCTTGTTGGACTCCATCAAAGCTCGAATGGACTCCCGGAAGTTGGCGTTCACCCCCTCCTCGGCAGCCACCGGGTCTTTGAGGGCAGCAATCCTCTCCCTCGCCTGACGCAGCTCACGGCTCAGGCTCTCCTCTCATGAGGAAGACTCGCCCGCTATCTGCAGCGCTGGGGCGATTTCCACGTGCTCCATGTTGGCGACGAGGGCACGGTGCTGAAGAACTTGAGGAAATAGAAAGGTGGGGTTAAAAAGGTATACAATCCTGCAAACAAAAAGGCTTAATGAAAATCCGAACGGGAGGCGAACACTAACCTGCACGGCCTTCTGAGCTATGGCCGCGATTTGGGCCTTGAGGGTCCCCCTGGGGATTCTGCCACCAGCCGACCGCTCCATCTCCGAGAGCAATCTATCGGCGACAGAAAACCCTGAGAGCACTTCGTAGCAAAGATCCCCCTCCTGCATGAAGATCGGGGAAGACGGGGCTCGGGACACCGTCCTCTTGCACCGTATTCATCACAGAAAACTGCATTTTAATGTCACTCATTCGTTATCTATTTTTGTATATATCGGTACTTTTAACCAGTGTCTGCTAAGTAATTACAGATTATAGGTGTTCATGACAAAATACTGGAAACACATTCAAAATAACGGATATAACGTTTGGGAGCCGACACTGCAGACAGAACAGAAAACTGGCCGATATCCAAAGAGCTTTTGCAATAACAAGTGTGCACATAATTTTTGGTCCAACATAATACATGTGCGACATTAGCTCTTTGACCTGGACCATGGATCATTTGTGGGCTGCCCTTGCACAAATCATGCAAGTTGGCATATGTATGGTGTGATGGGCATTCAATGAAATGAAGCTTTGATGTGATATTGGCATCAAGTTTCCATCCAATTCTCTGCATGCAGATCAGGTTATTTTAGACAAATCAAGCAGCATAAGAGTGATGTTGGAGTAGACACAAGACCACCACATGAATACGAGCCCCTATGCTCGGAATTTAGTCGGCCACATGCCTACCAAAACCGGCGAGCTCGGCCCCCCTTGCCCCAATGTGCACCAAACTTCTGTGGTCCCTCCCTTGCTGCCACGTCACCTTATTTTTACTGCTTGTTTATTTTTCTTTGTGCCAATAAAAGCAGACCAGTGAAGCAAGGGAACACCTCTCTCATTCTCTCATTCTCACATACATTTTCTTAGTTTCTTTAGTTCTTTTGTTTAGCTTGAGGGTGAGTGGGCTTCATCATTGGTTTCTTCTTCTTCTTCCCTCTTGAAACTTTCTTTGGAAAGCTTCATTAAGGAGGTTGAACAAGTAACCAAAATCTTGTATCTCTTTCTCAAGTGTTAATAATATTTGTGTTTCTTTTACTACTTGCACTTTTTTCTTATTTGTTTTTATTTTATTATGCTTAACTAATCTTTTATTGGTTGTGGTATTGGTGAGGAAGTGAGTTGAAAGGCTTTGCCTCCTCCTCCTCTTGCTTATGTTTAATGAGCTTAACATTATTATAACTTAAGCATTGTTTTATATATTAATGTGATATGGTATTTTGAAACCATGGTTACTTTGTAACCTCTTCATTTACCGTATTCACTCTCCTTCCCTATTTAACAAATGTTTAAGTTAGAATCAATTTGGTGTTAAATTTGCTAAGTTTGGATACGGTATTTTGTGACCAAGTGCTTGACAAACTCTCGGTTTTCATATACCTTATACCATCACAAACCCTTAGCAAAGTTAACAATAAAATTATTTGCCCACTCACTACTTTGTGTTTTTGTTGTTGTGGTATGCTTGCTAACCCTTGTGTTTAGTGTTGATACCCCAAGCTCGGACATACAAACGGTAAGTGATCAAAACGAACTCGTTTCGTGCCTTGCAGAGAATATCATAACTTGACGACTTGTGCCTCGCAACCGCTTCGACAAGTCGTGTTTCATGCCGGGATCAAGGTAAGGGCGGACAACTCATGATCAAGGGAGCGTCGAGGGAATCGTCGTGATTCAACCTTCCAATACAAAGCCACAACCATTCTTTCTTACCCTGTTTTACTTGTTTCTTTGTTTTCGTATTCCTTTTATATTTTTTGTGACAAACAACCAATTCGTTAATTTGTTGAACCTTAAAAGACAAAACCTAATACAAAATTCCCTGCGGATCGATCCGTGCTTGCCGGCTCGCTACAACGCGTCGTGCACGAGAACGATCTCGCGTGCACATTCTGTTTCCTTAAACAATCACATTTCCAAAACATACGCGTTTGTGCGCGCGGGTAAGTTCCCAATAATTTTTTGGCGCCGTTGCCGGGGAGTTGGTAGTATTAGGAATTGTTATTTCTGGTTCCTACTAACTCATTAACTACTAACTCAAAAACTAACAATACGACATTCTTTCTAACTTGTTCTCTGTCTTTACTGTCTGATATCACTCTATAATCCAACATAAAAATCAAGTTATACCATAAGAGCACTTAGCCTGTCTAGAGAACCCACCAAAATTTCCAGCACCTAGCTCCTAAACAAAACCGGCGACATCCAAGGGAAATCCGAGCTCGCCGGCCTGTTTGAGAGATTTTCGGTTTTTTATTTTTTTGTGATCTCCAATGCAGTGTTTTTACTCTATTGGTATTGCTTGATTTTTATAATTTTGAGTGTGCAGGAATTGAGGCCTATATATCACTTTTTGACACTAAATATCGTATTTTCTGACATTTCAGGTTTTAAGGAATTACGGCCAGCGATCGTGCGAAGCGGGGCTCAAATGCAATTGCAACACGTTAGTGAAGTATAGTGCCAAAGATCCGGATAGTTTGACCCGCGCAAGCGAACAATCAAAAGCTCGGATCACTTTCAAAGGGGTTTTCGTAAACCAAATCACATCGGTACATATTCCTAACACATTCCTCTTGAATCCAACGCATTCCACTATTCTTATCTTCTGCAGGATTCTTCGCACAAATTTGCCGCCAATTGCACAGAGAACTAACCCGTATTTTTTGCAGCGCTTAAAGTTAAACTGAAAAAGAATTGCTTAAATTGCTTGATTTCTTAAATTCTTTTATTAATTGCGCATTGCATCTTAATACGGAATTAAAGGAAAAAAGACCAAACAAGATACGGTAAAGGATTTCATCACCTTTTTCCGTAGCCTACAAATCATAAAACCGCATTCTTGCATACCCCCGGTAATTTTAAAATCAATTAGAACTTTGACGCTAAGGACTTCGTGCTCATTAGAAGAAGTTGACTATATTTAGAACACTACTTAACGGTATATCGTTCATGGGGTGTCTAGACAAGTGTTCTAATTAAGGAACTTCGCGAAAGCGTTGAAAAACCTCCCCTTCTCTCTTGCACTTACCTGGCTTCGTGATCCGTATATCTTGAGCCCGTTTCTCGACACAGTTTTACTTCGACAATCAGGTTTTTGAGCAGGTCTAGTTGACTAACATACCATAAACTGGTAGGGGTGTGATATTCTTTATTTTTATGATATTTGTGAATTCTTGTTAATATGGGTGATACACGATTCAATTCTATTTTTAACGATTCTTATTCATTTGTTTATACTCAGTCCCAATTCATTTGTTCAAATTGCAATAATTCTTCCCACATTCATGATAATTGTCATTTTCTAGGGGGTCACCAACCGTCCTAAATTTTTGATAATGGTCACCCACCTAACACTCCTGAACCAGTCCCACTTCAACCATAAACCAACTGATTGAAGATTTAGAGAAAGAGGTCGACAAATTGACTGCTTTAGCATCACCACCGTCACAACCCTCCTTACCTGAAAAAACTGACACATCATTAGGGAATGATAGTGAGATGGATGCTAGGTTGACCACTTTAGAGAAAGGTATTGAAGTGATGACTGCGGTTGAGAATCAAACAGCTGCAACGCTAGCCCTGTTCATACAGCAGTCTGAGCAATTATTTCTTGCTCAGGCCCAATCCTTGGCTAGCATTGAGGAACAAGTTTTTCTAGGGAGTGAACCCAGTCAATCGGAACCCATTAATGTTAATGTCTGTCATCTAGGAAGTCATCCGAGTGAGATAAACGATCAAATAAATTTTGATGATTTCATAGATAATGATGCAAATAAATTGACTAAGTGTTATCAGGACACACAAGAAAAACCTCCGATCAATTTTTGCAGTCCAATTTTAGAGGAGAAATCTTGTGAATTTGTTGGATATGGTTTGGATAGATTGTCAGCAGAGATCAATGATCAGGAACCCACAATTTTTGTATCACCTAGTGATATTTTTTCGGAAGAAATATTAGTGTAGGAACCTACTTTTTTGGATGACATATACCTACCCATTTGTGAATGTGATGAGGAAGAAATTGTATTGGGAGAGTCTGTGAGCTATAATGATACGAATAGTTTTGTGAAAAATTATAGAGAGGAAGACAGCATTGAAAAATATTCTTTCATGTCGAGTTTTGAGGAAATTTTTGCGGATGAACTTGATATTCTTGGTGAGTTTGAGTCAGGATCAATTTGGGAACATCCAAAAAACCTTTCTTTTGTTGAACTTTTTGTGGATGAACTCCAGTTCTTACACGAACTTGACTTTGAAACTCCACATATACTTCTTGAAAATTCAATTCATTCGAACAATAATTCTTTAACCTCTTCAAAACTTTATCTTCATCTTCAACGTCTTCTGATCCCTAGTTTCTCACGCCCATGCCCTTCACTAACATCTAACATATACCTTTTCTTTTTCTTTTTCTTCTTTTTAAATATATTCTTCTACCAGCCATTGCACTATATAGACAAAAAATTTATGTGGCTGGTATTAATTTCTGAACTAACCCAATCTTTTAACATGTATATGTTGTAATTAGTCTTAGGGTTTTTTTCTTTTTCTTTGAATAAAATTCTCATCCTGATATCTAAGTCTAGCTACCGGAGACGGGGGCAACGATGAGGACATCGTAAAACGCAGGTTTTGGGGCGAGCACTGCGTTTATTTTTGCTGCATCATGTGTATATTCTGTATTGCATACATATTAAAAAAACCATAAAAATTGAAAAAAATTTACGAAAACATAAAAACTTTGTCGTTGAGTTAGCTAGTAGGGTAACTTAGATTGTTATTCCGAAAATTTAGTTGATATATTAGAAATAACTAAATCCTAGGCTTAGGAATTGAAAACCCTAAAAATAACCCTCATTCTGTTTAAACTTGGTAATTATACGTCCGTACAGTTTAGTTTTTCTTAGAAATAGGTAATCTTGAGTTCAGTTCATTAGTTAAGTCAAGATGAAGGGAGAGTATTGAAGTTTTACTAAAAGATAAGTTCGAAAAATAGTTTCTATTCTTGAGTCCAAATTTATAAAATATATACCCTACAAACTGCACATACACGCACCTTGAAACTTGGGATAGTAGAGGACACCTAGAAATACTCTTGCCTAAAATCCTAGTATGAAAGAAAAAATGGTATTTAAAGCTAACCACCATAAGAGCATCATTGAAAAATATATCCGGTCTTGAAAAGAAAAAAGAAATAAATAAATAAGTAAATAAAGTCAAGACCTGCAAACTGCTATTTACGCTTTAAGCTCATACATTCAGTAATAGGCTGTTAGTGCCCCAAGAAGCATTAATAATCGCATGAAAGATGTGTAAGCAAAACCGTCCATCCATTAATGAAAAGAAGTAGTATTAGGTATTAAGGTAAGAGTACTATAGTTTGAATTGAATTCTTAAGTGTAGCGGTGAAAATTTACACACACGTAGGGATATACAATCGATATTTGGAGGAAAGATAGGGATGAAGAATAAGACTTATGTTTTCTACAATGATGATAAAAATCCCTGATTGGAGACCGCACTTTAGAAGGAAAACTCAGGAGATACCGAGATCTTTCTAAACTGTAAAAATAAATAGGATCTGGGGTTGAATAAATAGGAGGTGTGAAACATAAAGGTTGAATATTTCAAACTTAGGATGATAGAATTTCTAACTTAGATACTAAACTGTAGGAGTAGATTCGACGTTAACTTATGAAACTAACTTGACTGGATTTTGTGGGTGTAATCCGCTGAAAACCCTCAGGAGACAACACTCCTCCTACTAGGGACACCTAGAGGTTTAATGGCTTGTTGCACATGCTCAGTGCAATCGTGTTCCCTGCGAAAGTGAGGCTAGGATTTTTTGTTTTGGTCGGGACGAGCAAAAGATATTTTTCGGGGTATATGTTCATCACATAAAACTGCATTTTAGTGCCACTCATTCGTTATCTATTTTTGTATATATCGGTTCTTTTAACCAGTGTTTGCTTAGTAATTACAGATTACAGGTGTTCGTGATAAAATACTGTAAACACATTCAAAATAACGGATATAACGTTTGGGAGCCGACACTGCAGACAGAACAGAAAACCGGCCGATATCCAAAGAGCTTTTGCAATAACAAGTGTGCACATAATTTTTGGTCCAACACAATACATGTGTGACACTAGCTCTTTGACATGGACCATGGATCATTTGGAGGCTGCCCTTGCACAAATCATTCAAGTTGGTACATGTATGGTGTGATGGGCATTCAATGCAATAAAGCTTTGATGTGATATTGGCATCAAGTTTCCCTCCAATTCTCTGCATGCAGATCAGGTTATTTTAGGCAAATCAAGCAGCATAAGAGTGATGTTGGAGTAGACACAACACCACCACATGAATACGAGCCCCTATGCTCAGAATTTGGCCGGCCACATGCCTACCAAAACCGGCAAGCTCGGCCCCCATTGCCCCAATGTGCACCAAACTTATGTAGTCCCTTCCTTGCTGCCACGTCACCTTATTTTTACTGCTTGTTTATTTTTCTTTTGTGCCTATAAAAGAAGACCGGTGAAGCAAGGGAACTCCTCTCTCATTCTCTCATTCTTACATACATTTTCTTAGTTTCTTTAGTTCTTTTGTTTAGCTTGAGGGTGAGTGGGCTTCATCATTGGTTTCTTCTTCTTCTTCCCTCTTGAAGCTTTCTTTGGAAAGCTTCATTAAGGAGGTTGAACAAGTAACCAAAATCTTGTATCTCTTTCTCAAGTGTTAATAATATTTGTGTTTCTTTTACTACTTGCTCTTTTTTCTTATTTGTTTTTATTTTATTATGCTTAACTAATCTTTTATTAGTTGTGGTATTGGTGAGGAAGTGAGATGAAAGGCTTTGCCTCCTCCTCCTCTTGTTTATGTTTAATGAGCTTAACATTATTATAACTTAAGTATTATTTTATATATTGATGTGATATGGTATTTTGAAACCATGGTTACTTTGTAATCTCTTCATATACCATATTCACTCCCCTTTCCTATTTAACAATGTTTAAGTTAGAATCAATTTGGTGTTAAATTTGCTAAGTTTGGATACGGTATTTTGTGACCAAGTGCTTGACAAACCCTCGGTTTTTATATACCTTATACCATCACAAACCCTTAGCAAAGTTAACACTAAAACTATTTGCTCACTCACTACTTTGTGTTTTTATTGTTGTGGTATGCTTGCTAACCCTTGTGTTTAGTGTTGATACTCCAAGCTCGGACATACAAATGGTAAGTGATCAAAACGGACTAGTTTCGTACCTTGCGGAGAATATCAGAATTTGACGACTTGTGCCTCGCAACCGCTTTGACAAGTCGTGCTTCATTCCGGGATCAAGGTAAAGGCGGACAACTCATGATCAAGGGAGCGTCGAGGGAATCATCGCGATTCAACCTTCCAAGCCAAAGCCACAACCATTCTTTCTTATTATGTTTTACTTGTTTCTTTGTTTTCGTATTCTTTTTATATTTTTTGTGACAAACAACCAATTAGTTAATTTGTTGAACCTTAAAAGACAAAACCTAACACACAATTCCCTGCGGATCGACCCGTGCTTACCGGCTCGCTACAACACGCCGTGCACTTGCGGTTATAAATTTTAAAACGAGAACGATCTCAAGTGCGCATTCCATTTCCTTAAACAATCACATTTCCAAAACATAAGCGTTTGCATGCGCGGGTGAATTCCCAACACGCCGCTTGAGGGGGGCCATGTTAGTTATGTGTATGCCCTAGAGGCCATTATTGTACATATGATGTATATTATAATGGATGCTTGGACATATATAGAGAGGGCATTCTTGCTCGACATGATAGTATGCTATCTGGTAGCTCTTTGTCTTAACATGTAGACTTGTATTGTGATACTGTCTTGCTCTCATATGTTGATAAAGCCCTTAGGATGAGTACTTGACTACCAGGTCTATGATGAAGATCATACTAATGGGGTCAGGGTAGTCCACAAGTACATCTTTTAATTGTTCCTGGTCAAGGGTGTATCGAGACAGGGCATCGATATTCCAGAGTAGACTGCCGTATACGCTTCTTAACCCATATGATGGGCGATGGATGATCCCACATCCATTGGTGTTTGACATCAAAGATGGTATACGGGTGCTCAGTGGAGACTGGGTACACTGAATGGGCTCGCCGAGAACTCCTAGTTGGTATTATACCTATCGTCGGATAGCAATTCTCTGGTGACACTGGTACAGGTTAGTTTGTAGACCCGAGATCGTTATAGAGACTTGTGTGATTCCCACTGTGCTTTGATTTCCACCTTAACACGTTTAAGAGAACGTGCAAAATGGTGTCTTTTGGGTATAGTCCCGAGTCACATGGAGGCAATGAGCGATAGGAGGGGATTCGTCTCTCCCGGTATTGGAGGTTGATGTTGCGCTGTGCTCGATTGGCTATAACAGGAAGTCTCTGGTTAGGGCTGATACGGAGATTTACTGGTAAGTGTTATCAGTAGTTTCTCGACCCGTTATGAGCCTCACATCGGCACGACTTATCGGTTACTGGGGTCTGACGTTTACCACCCCTAGACTGGATATGCAACATATCAGACGAAAAGACCGGACTGTACGGTAATGTTACTGACAAGCTTTACAGGAGTATGAGCAGGCTTGCTTGTTGATCTTCTGATCCCTCAATACCCAGGTAGCCGTTACGTCCAGCTAGTACTGCTGACGGCTTGAGGGTGACTGATATGATCATCACCTACTGCCGACGTATTGACGATTCTTTAGAGTCCTACACAGAGGTTTCCTGGCTCAGGCGAAATGAAGTAGGAGCACATATGTGATATGTGCGGGACCGAGATTAATACGTGTATGTGATACCATATTCTATTCTCACGATATGTGATATCGGTCGGTTATATATGATATAGCCAGGTTATCGAATCAAGTGTTGATTCGATAAGATGATACATATTATATTAGTTGGTTATATGTGATAAAGCCGGATTATTGAATCAAGTGTTGATTTGATAATTTAATTTATAATTATATATATATATATGATATATTGATTTACATTAACTAATATTAGCTCACTTAAGTATTTTTTTTCTTACTTTTGCACACTAAATATATATGTGATATATATTATTGTGTCATGCTAGTTTATATATGAAACATGCGTGTAGGAGACTCATATCATGCCATTAGATAATTAGGGTTTCATTTACTTAATGCAAATATAAATTGATGGAAATTAAGCATGGTTGCAAACTTTGAAAGCTTGTGGAAACCATTGACTTAGTCCACTAAATTTGTCTTGCATTAGATATTTATTAACCTAACCATTATCTTGAGCCATGGTTAAGTCTCTACAAGAGTCATATATGATATGAACTCACCCATGATTTCCATTCACTCTCTCATCCATTATTTGTTTCATCTTCTTCATTGAGCTCTCCAGCTTTCTCAAGGTGAAGTAAAAGAGTAAGAAAATTAATTCTAAAGTGAGCAAAAATCCTACCTCATCATCCTCTACTAGATTAGCCATTTAGTTTAGGGTGTTAGCTTCACTAATCCCTAATTAGTGAAGAGGTAACTTGGGTTGGTGTTGTTAGTTATATGTATGCCCTAGAGGCCATTACTATACATAAGATGTATATTGTAGTGGATGCTTGGACATATATAGGGAGGACTTTCTTGCTCGACATGATAGTATGCTATCTGGTTACTCTTTACCTTAACGTGTACACTGATTGTCTCTATGTTACATGTTGGTAAAGCCCTTAGGATGTGTACTTGACTACCTGGACTATGATGCAGATCATACTAATGGGGACAGAGTAGTCCATAAGTACATCCTTTAATGTCCCTTGTCATGGGTGTATCGAGACGGGGCATCGATATGCCAGAGTAGACTAGTGTATACCTTCTCGACCCATATAGATGGGCGATGGATGATCCCATATCCATTGGTGTTTGACATCAGAAATGATATACGGGTGCTCAGTGGAGAATGGGTACACTGGACGGACTCGCCAAGAACTACCAGATGGTATTATACCTCATGTCAAATGGCAGTTCTCTAGTGACACTGGTACAGGTTAGTCTGTAGACCCGAGATCGTCATAGAGTCTTGTGTGATTCCCACTGTACTTTGATTTCCACCTTACCACGTCTAAGAGGGCGTGTAAAACGGTGGTTTTTGGGTACAGTCCCGAGTCACATGGAGGCAATGAGCGATAGGAGGGGTTTCGTCTCTCCCGGTATTGGGGGTTGATGTTGCGCTATGCTCGATTGGCCAAAACAGGGAAGTCCCTGGCCAGGGCTGGTTTAGAGATTTACTGGTAAGTGTTACCAGTAGTTTCTCGACCCGTTATGAGCCTCATATCGGCATAACTTATCAGTTATTGGGGTCTGACGTTTACCACCCCTAGACTTGATATGCGACATATCAGACGAGGAGACCGGACTGTACGGTAGTGTCACTGTCAGGCTTTTGCAGGAGTTGGAGCGGTCTTGCTTGCTGATCTTCTGATCGCTCAATATCCGGGTAGCTGTTACGTCCAGCTAGTACCGCTAACGGCTTGTAGGTGCTTAATATGATCATCACCTACTGCCGGCGTATTGACGAGTCTTTAGAGTCCTACATAGAGGTTTTACTGGCTCAGGCAAAACGAAATAGGAGCGCATATGTGATATGTGCGGGACCAAAAATAATGCGTGTATGTGATACCGTATTCTATTCTCGCGACTTTTGTATCGGTTGGTTATATGTGATATAACCGGGTTATCGAATCAAGTGTTGATTCGATAAGTTGGTACATTTTGTGTTAGTCGGTTATATGAGATATAGCCGGATTATTAGATCAAGTTTTGATTTGATAATTTAGTGTATAATTGTATATTTGATATACTAATTTACATTAACTAACATTGGTTCACTTAAGCATTAGTTTTTCTCACATGTGTGTACATGTAATATATATGTGATATATATTGATGTGCATTATTTTTTTAAGTGTGTCATGGTTGTTGAAACACTTTGCATGGGTGTATAAGACATACACCATTCTAATTTTAGTGGTGGAGTTTTAATATTCAAAGTAAATACAAAATTAGTGGATAATTGTTCAAGTGCATGAAGCTTTGAGAAGCTTGTGAGTGCATTGACCAAGTCCACTAGTTTTGTTTTACTTAGGATATTTATTAACCTAACCACTATAATTAGCCATGGTTATGTCTCTACATAAGTTAGTATATGATACCCACTCACCCATGGTTAGCTAATCTCACTTGGATTAATTTCATTCTCATCTCTTTCTGCATCTTCTTCTTGAAAAAGAAAAGCTTGCTAGGGTTTGATCCAAGTGAGGAAAAGAGATTCTAAAGTGAACCCATTTCCTATTTCACCATCCTCTACTAGATTAGCACTTTAGTATAGGGTGTTTACTTCACTTTGGTGAAGTGGTAGCTTGAGTTCGTATTCCTTTGATGTAGATCATCTTCGGCCTCGAAGACTTCAAACAAGACCGTTGCATTCTCCTCATAAAGCCGTCCAAGAGTCCGGGAGCAACATGATCGCAGCGAATGGACTACTACAAGGAGCTTATGAAGTGAAGGACCGATCTACAAAGGTTGTATTTCGATTTCACTTAGATGTAAAATAGTTTACATATGCTTCCGTATTAATTTCTAGTTATCGATTCTAGTTTAGTGTTCCTTGAAACGGCAAAAAATTTAAAAATGGCATGGACGATGCCTCCCAAAACCTTGCTGCCATCGATGGGAACCCAACAGTGGTATCAGAGCCTAACTAGGAAATTATACGGATATTGTTAGATTACGAACACGGAACAAACTCCAAACTTGAAACCCTAAAATCCATGTTTCTGTCGAATTTAAAACGAGCCCTAAAATTTTTTTAAACAAGTACAGAATCATAATTGTGTGATAACATGAACACTGAAGAAATCTGGAGGCATTCTGCCATGATTGGGCCGGCGACACCCCTCCCCCTCACCGGCCAATTCCGAGCCCCTCCCCCCTCCAGATTTTCCAGTGTTCTGTTACATGGGTTTTGGTGCTTCAGGTGTTGTTTATTTTTGTTAAATTGTCATGTGATGTTAATTTACTATAATGACAACTCGGAGTGTTTCGTAGTCGTAATTTTAACTATTTTCGGGTAATTTTAGACGATATTAAAAAGTTCAATCGGATGTCAAATACCCACTTTTTCCCTTGCCGGAAAATTTTCCAAGTGTTGGATTTTTCCCGTAGTTAAAAAGCTTTCACAGATCATGCAGGTTATGCGATGGACCCTCTAGAAGAACAAAACCTTAACTCGATTATGTGACCGTCAGAACCGCCACTGAACCCTCGGGTTTGTGGTGGTTCAGCGATGACATATGTGATGCGTTGGTTTGGCCCTTCTACGGCTGGTTCATTGGTGCTGTGGCGTGTACTGAATTACTTTAAACTACGCTCGAGTATTGAGTTTTCTGGGTAATCTTGGGTGTTCGATGATTCGATTGGAATGTTTAACATCGTCTAGTTTTTCTATGCTGTGATGACATGTGATGTTATGTACTGCTGGATATGTTATATTGGATCGTCGCGTTTTGAATAGCCGGGGGTTTTATGTGAGATGAGAGTTTTTATTTTCATTCATGTAAAATTAATTGTACGTAATATTCTTTTATTGGGTCACTTCCGAGTTGAGGTTGATGTCACCATATGTATATTATTTACTTTTCCGCACTAGGATAGACCCAAGGAGGAGAGCACAAGTAACCGGGTTCTAGAGTCCAGTGGGAGACCAACTCGAGGAGTCGAGTCCGGGTCTCCTAACTCTAGAATTGGTAGGGTTGCTTGCCGCTCTCGTAGGGGTCTAGGGGTGTTGGTTTGGCTATTCATCGCGACCGTCGAATCCGTGTTTTATAGAGGCTCAAAATAAAACACGGACCTCCTAGTATATCCAATAATTCATATGTTTCTTCTGCTGCGATATCTGTGATGTGATCATTTGATATGTTCAGATGGATACTATATATAGTATATATGATATATTATATAGACGTTGCTTATGTTTTACACCCGCGCTAGCACTGCCCCGCTCTGCCGTTAGTTACCTAACCTACGGTGCACGAGGGGACATCGAGGCGAATGCGGATGGTATAAGCGTACGTTGTATTTATATGTGATGCTTAGGTAATTTAAATGATGGGACTTCATTAATGTGATTAATGAAAGGAAAGAAACCTAAAAGATGTTGTGGAATCAAATTTTCAAAAACAGGTAGCTACAGTTCTTGCTTTGCATAGCGGTGTTCCTTGTAGAACATCCTGCACCTTATTCGATAAGGAAAGGGCCGAGATCCCTTCACCGGGAGTGACCCCTTTAGCAATAACTGGAAGATGCTACAACCCTCGGTTTTGTCTTTTGATTGCTTTTCTAGTTCTTGCTTTGCATAGTGATATTGTGAATATCCTGCACCTCATTCGACGAGGAAAGAACCGAGATCCCTTCACCGGGAGTGACCTCTTTAGCGAAACTAGCAAAAGCCTCAAAACACTCCATTTTAAAATCATTTGATTCTACAACGATATCAAGTTCATTACGCAATAGGTTTTCAGAAAAACCTGTCGTAGCCCTCCGTCATTTCAGATAAGTGGTAGTTAGTATTCGTACTGCGTTTGTTGGCCTTTGTCAAGACGTAGTGTGCGATAGCTGACTAGTGCTTATCTGCTTATGCATATGATGCAGATTGGGTTAGGGTAGTCGTGCGACCTTGTTGGCCTTTGTCAAGGGTCGAGCGGGTGGGTTTAATTCAATCAAGAAATGACGGTTTAAACTTGACTAGCATTTTATGGTTTGTTGGCCTTTGTCAAGATCAAAGGAGGTTAGGGGAAAAATTATCACGAATTTCAAGTGTTGAAATTTGCAATGAGATTGCATACCTTTTATGAGATAGTTGGATCCCGATACCCACTGCGAGTAATTGTTACTCCTGGGAGAGTTTTACACATTACAATTAGCCGATCAAGTAGGTGTCTAGAAAAGTGTCAACGGGGTTACGCCCCTGGGAAAACGAGATTTATTTTAATTAGGTCCGTGCGAAAGCACGGGGAACCTCCCTCAAAGTACCGGCACTGGTCTGGCTGAAAGATTGGCGAACTTGTAGGGTATAATTAATCCCGGCTAGTCTTTCCTGAAGGAAGATTTGATAAAAAAACAGTGGGAGCCATCCTGATTAGATAAAATAATAACCAATCTGATCTTGCAAGAGCGCACGCAGAGTGTTTTCTTCTCTCTCTCTCCAGGTAGCGACCATGTCACGCCTTAATCAAGATAATAATATGGATGTATTGACCGAACCCGCTTGTTATACTGCGCTGGAGAACATTGGTCCCGCTCCAACTTATAACTGTTATAAGACCTGTAAGGTTAGTATAGCACCCTATGAAGAGTTTTGAAGCATCACATGACCCAAAGTTTTAATTTTTAAGGTGCTAAACTAACATGAAAGGATAGATCCTAGAAAATTAGGGTTTGCTAAACATTAAGCTAACAAAAGTTAGGGTTTGAAGGCTACAACCTTTGTAGCTCCCGTTTTTGCTTCGCTCCTTAGGCTCTTTTGTGTTGAATCAAGGTCCTCTTGAACTCCCCTTGTGTCCACGATGATCCACCACGGAGATATCCGTCCAAGCTCGCTACTTCGACAAACCGAAGATAACACTCTAAACGAAACGGCTAAGCATGTGTAGAATGTTGTTGTGGCTTTGGATCTCACTTGAAAAACCTTTCTTTGATTGTGTTTTTCTCACTAGAAAAAACTAGAGAGGAGAAGATGAAGGAGAATGAAAATGGTGGCTATTTTTCTTCAAGAGATAAAAAGATAACCATTAGGTTAAGCTATGAAAGAAAATAAATATCACTATATATATTTATTCCTTCTTGACTCAAACCATGATTAAATAATAGATGATTAATTTAACTTGGGTTTAGAATGATAAAGGAGAGGATAACCATGGTTTAGTGGTGGGTGAGAATGGTTAGGTTAAAAGAAGCATGTAGAAACTAGCATAATTATCCTTTCCTTTTCATTTTCTTTTTAAAACCAAAATTAAATAATTATCCATTGTATAATCTATGGTGTGAAGCTTATATTGCCACCATTTCCATATATAAACAACCATGATAGTTTGATGTATGTATGTGTACATGTATGCACATCTACATGTGCATAAAACTAGAAAAGAAGAAAGAAACATATGCATGCATGCATACATCCATCAAACCCTAGAAAGGTTTCAAGTGAGATAACTTATGGTTAGATGATAAATCAACACTTGATTTATCAATCCGGTCATATCTCATATGACCCTACCAAAAGCAATTCACCCGATCAATGTTCGGTATCAAATACGCATATTTCAATCGGGTGCATGCGCATATCGCATATGCGCACCACAACGTTTCGCCTGGACTGGGTAACTCCTCTGTGGGACTCTAAGACTCGTCAATACGCCGGCAGAGGGTAATGATCATATCAAGTGCCCTCAAGCCGCAAGCGGTCAGCTAAACGTAACGGCCACCCGGGTATTGAGCGATCAGAAGACAACAAGCGAACCTGCTACAACTCCCATCGAGCCATCCGGCAACACTACCGTACAGTCCGGTCTCTTCGTCAAATATGCTGCATATCGAGCCTAGGGATGGTCACGTCGACCCCAATAACTCAATAAGTCGTGTCGGTGAATGGTCTATAACAGATCGAGAAACTACTGATAACACTTATCAGCAAATCTCAGCAGCCCTGGCCAGGGACTTGCTGTTATAACCAGTCGAACACAGCACAGCATCAACTCCCAATACCGGGAGAGACGAAACCCCTCCTATCGCTCATTGCCTTCGTGTGTCTCGGGACTGTACCCAACGGCCACCTGTTTGCACGACTCAGTAGAGCCGTGGTAGGGTGGCAATCAAAGTACAGTGGGAGAACACACAAGGCTCTATGACGATCTCGGGTCTACAGACTAACCTGTACCAGTGTCACCTGAGAACTGCTATCCGACGATAGATATAATTCCATATAGGAGTTCTCGGCGAGTCCGTCCAGTGTACCCAGTCACCACTGAGCACCCGTATATGATCTTGATGTCAAACATCGATGAATGTGGGAACATCCATTGCCCATCACATGGGTCTAGTATCATATACGCTAGTCTACTCTGGTATATCGATGCCCCGTCTCGATACACCTCCGACTAGGGACATTTCAGGATATGCTTATAGACTACAGATGTCCCACTAGTATGATCTCCATCATAATCAGAGTAGTCAAGCCGATATCCTTAGGGCTTTATCAGCATGTATGAATGAATAGAAGCATGATCAAATAAACATGTCAGATAAAGAATAACCAGATAGCATACTATCATGTCGAGCAAGAATGCAAACTGAATATATATACATGTATAGATACATCCACTATCACATAATGGCCTCTAGGGCATACATATATCCAACAATCTCCCACTTGCACTAAAGCCAGTTATTGGCGTATCTCATACCCAACATCTCAAAAAGTCGCTCATGCTGCGGCTGAGGGAGAGCCTTGGTGAATGGATCCGCGGCGTTGTTCTTTGTGTCAACTCTCTTAATCTCGATCTCGCGGCGATCTACAATCTCCCGGATCAAATGAAAGCGCCTCAGGATATGTCTGGACCGCTGATGGGATCTGGGCTCCTTGGCTAACGCCATCGCCCCATTATTGTCACAATACAAAGGTATTGGATCAATAATGGTTGGAACTACACCTAGCTCCGAGACGAACTTCTTCATCCAGACGGCTTCCTTGGCGGCATCATTTGCAGCAATGTACTCAGCTTCCATTGTAGAGTCTGCGACGGTATCCTGTTTGGAACTCTTCCAACTTACCGCCCCTCCATTGAGGGTAAATACAAACCCTGAGATAGATTTGCTGTCATCCTTATCGCTCTGGAAGCTCGAATCGGTAAAGGCCTCCATTTGGAGATCTTTATTACCATACACCAAGAACAATTCTTTAGTCCTTCGTAAGTACTTAAGAATGTTCTTCACAGCTGTCCAGTGGTTCTTCCCTGGGTTGGATTGATACCTGCTTACAACACTAACTGCATAAGCTACATCTGGGCGTGTACATAACATCGCATACATTATAGACCCTACTGCCGAAGCATAAGGTATAATGCTCATGCGAGCTCTCTCTTCATCGGTCTTTGGACAAGAATCCTTAGAGAGAGTGACTCCATGGCAAGCGGGTAAGGCACCCCGCTTGGAGTCTTCCATACTAAACCTCTTTAGGATGGTGTTGATGTACCTGGTTTGGGGCAATCCCAATAACTTTTTGGATCTATCTCTATAGATCCTTATGCCCAGGATGTATGTGGCATCACCCAGGTCCTTCATGGAGAACCTCAGTGATAAGAATGATTTGACCGACTGTAGCATAGGAATATCATTTCCTATCAGAAGAATGTCATCCACGTACAATACGAGGAATGTGAGAGCTCTTCCTACAGCCTTCCTATAAACATAAGGTTCATCTGGATTTTTGATGAAATCAAACTCTTTGATAACATCATCGAAACAGATGTTCCAACTCCGAGATGCCTGTTTTAATCCATATATGGATTTAAGCAATCTACATGCTTTCTCGCTGCTCCCACTGTCAATGAAGCCCTCTGGCTGATCCATATAAACACATTCTTCTAAATCTCCATTTAGAAATGCTGTTTTAACGTCCATCTGCCAGATTTCATAGTCGTAGTGAGCAGCAATAGCAAGTAGGATCCGAATAGATTTAAGCATGGCTACGGGCGAAAAAGTTTCGTCATAGTCCAAACCTGGTCTTTGACGAAAACCTTTCGCCACAAGTCTTGCCTTATAGGTCTCTACCTGCCCATCCACACCAATCTTTCTTTTAAAGATCCATTTGCACCCTACAGGTTTTACCCCAGGGGGTACAACGTCCAAAGTCCATACTTTGTTGGTGTACATAGACTCCATTTCGGATCTCATGGCATCCAGCCACTTCACAGAGTCACCACTCGTGATAGCTTGCTGAAAACTGGTAGGATCATCATCTTCCATGATACAGTCTTCTCTGTCACCATCAATGAGGAAACCGTAGTACCTCTCCGGTGGGCGAGAAGTCCTACCAGACCTACGGAGTGGCCGAGGTTCTTCAGTTTCTGTTGCAACAGCCGGCTCAACCAAATCGTCATTTGTAGTTTGTGTCTCCAGAACTTCTTCTAGATCTACCACCTTGCCATCATCTCTGTCCGTGAAAAACTCTTTTTCCAAGAATGTGGCATACTGAGAAACAAACACTTTTTGTTCCTCTTTGTGGTAGAACAGATATCCATAAGAATTCTTTGGATATCCCACAAAGTTACACATGACTGACCGTGTCTCGAGTTTGTCCGGATTCTGCTTTTTAACATAGGCCGGGCAACCCCAAATCTTAATTCTTTTAAGAGATGGTCTCTTCCCATTCCATATCTCATATGGCGTGGTAGATACGGCTTTGGTTGGAACCCTGTTTAGCAGAAACGCTGCAGTCTCCAATGCATGCCCCCAAAACGAGACTGGTAACTCAGCGTCACTCATCATGGACCGGACCATATCTAATAGGGTCCTATTCCGTCGTTCTGACACACCGTTGTGCTGTGGTGTGTAAGGCGGAGTGAGCTGAGAGAGAATCCCATTCTCTTTTAGGAAGTTTGCAAATTCTGTACTGAGATACTCTCCACCTCGATCTGATCGAAGCATCTTAATACTCAAGCCGGTTTGTTTTTCTACTTCTTGTTTATATTCAACGAACTTCTCGAAAGCGTCGGACTTGTGCTTTAGTAAAAATACATGACCGAATCTTGAGAAATCATCGGTGAATGTAATGAAGTATGAAAAACCACCTCTAGCCTGTGTAGACATCGGCCCACATACATCACTATGTATGAGGCCAAGGAGCTGAGTAGCTCTTTCTCCGTGTCCGGTAAACGGAGTTTTGGTCATTTTACCCTTGATACAAGACTGGCAAGTCGCATAAGATTTATATTCAAAAGGGTTTAAATATCCATCTTTATGTAACTTGTTCAGTCTTGTTTCGCTAATATGACCAAGTCTACAGTGCCAAAGAAAAGCTTCATTTAATTCTGAAATTTTTCTTTTATTAGTGTGTTGTATACTGAAAACTGTGTGTTGATTTAGGACATATATTCCGTTATTAAGCGTACCATACCCAACCAACATTTGATTTAGGTGAATGTTCATAACATTGTTCTGCAACACAAAATTATATCCTTCATTGTCCAACAAAGAAACGGATATTATATTACATAGCATAGTTGGTACAAAATAATATGGATTCAAAATCAAAATACATCCAGATGGCAACCCCAAGTGATACTCTCCCACTGCGACTGTATGTACATTGGAACCATTTCCAACGCGGAGAGTATGGTCACCTGTCCTCAAAACCTTGCTATTTCTCAGCCCCTGCATAGAATTGCAAATGTGAGAACCTGAACCGGTATCCAATACCCAGGAAGCAGAGTTTATAGAAAAACAGTTTTCAGTCACAAACGCACCTGAAGCAGAAGCATCACCATGCTTCTTCTTGAGACTTAGGTACTCCGTGCAATTGCGCTTCCAGTGTCCTGTCTTGTGGCAATGAAAACACTCGCCTTTCCCTGGGTCTCCAGCCGTGGACTGTCCCTTTCCCTTCACCTTTTTGACTCCACCCTTAGGATTAGTGGGTTTCTTCTTTTTCTTTCCCTTGGCCTTAGCTTTTGGGCGAGAAGAAGAAGACTGTCCAATGGTCATAACGGGAGTCTTTGCTGACTTCATAGTGCTCTCTGCACTCCTTAACATATTAAGGAGTTCAGGGAGGTCCTTCTCCATGCCATGCATGTTGAAGTTCACTATGAACTGAGCAAAGGTGGAGGGGAGGGACTGCAGAATAATATCTATATATTGTTCATTTTCCATTGTCCATCCAAGGTCCTCAAGCTCTTCTATAAGAGCTATCATCTTCAACACATGGTCTCCTACTGGTGTGCCAGGGGCCATTCGCATGTGAAACAATTTCCTCGATGCTTCGTATCGTAATACGCGGGACTGTTCCCCATACAACTCCTTTGTATGGAGCAGTATCCCGTGAATGTCCATGTCCTCGTGCTGCTTTTGATGTGTGTTGTCCATCGATGCAAGCGCGAGGCATTTTGCCGTGGTACAGTCAGCGTCCCATGTTTTGCGGACTTCAATGTCCGCAACTGAGGATTTTGGGCCTGGGACGGGCGGGGCTGAAGCCGTGAGGACATATGATACTTTATCATAAGTCAAGGCGATCTTCAAATTCCTTAGCCAGTCTTTATAGTTGGTCCCGTTCAGTTTGTTTTTATCTAGTAGAAGCTTAAGTCCAGTCATTGGTATCTGCCATTAAGAGAGAGAAAAGAATACACTCAGCGAAAGCTCTTGCATAGATTAGATTGGTTTATTATCTTTTCTAATCGATGTTTCCCACTGCTTTTTATCAAGTTTTTCTTTCAAACCTTAAAAAGAAAAACTAGCCAGGATTAATTACAGTCTACAACTTCGCTAACCGTTCAGCCAGGCCAGTGTCGGTACTTTGAGGGAGGTTCCCCGTGCTTTCGCACGGACCTAATTAGAGTAAACCTCGTTTTCCCAGAGGCGGAGCCCCGTTAACACCTTTCTAGACACCTAATGAGTTAGCTAATTGTAAACTGTAAAACTCTCCTAGGAGCAACTATTGCCCACAGTGGGATCGGGATCCAACCATCACATGGAAGGTATGCAATCTCATTGCAAATTTCAACACTTGAAATTCCCGATGTAATTTTTACCCCTAGCACTTATGACCTTAACTATGGTCAACAAATCATAAGTACCAGTCAAGTTCTACCCGTCATTTCTTGATCAATTAGACCCACCCATATGACCCTTAACTATGGTCAACAAAGTCGTATGAATGTCCTAATTAATCTGCATCATATGCAGTGTAGGAAGACATCACTTAGCTACCGTACACTACGCCTTAACTAAAGTCAACAAACGTAGCACGAATACTAAGTACTCTACTTCCTAAAATGACGGAGGGTTGCGAATGATTTTTAAGAAAATCTTTAACGCTTTGAACTTGATATCGTTGTAGAATCAAACAGTTTTTCAAAAGGAGTGGCTTAAGCTCTGCAGTTTTGAAATATAGCTTTTTCATAAATAGCCGAGTAGTTTTTAAATCCGATTCTACAACATCTTTTAGGTTTATTTTCTTTACATTAATCACATTAATGTAATCCCATCATTTAAGTCCTAAAGCCAATCACAGAAAAGAAACGAAAATAACACGTACGCTTATGCCATCCGCATTCGCCGCAATGTTCCGTTATGCACCGTTAGGTTACTTAACTAACGGCATACCGGGACGGGACTAGCGCGGGTGTAAAACATAAGCAACGTCTACTATATATCATATATATAATAAGTCATTCGTCTCAGATATCACAGAACACAGGCAGCAGAAATATAGATATAACGTGGGATATACTAGGACGTCCGTATTTAGTATTTAGCCAGAATAGAAAATACGGATTCCACAGTCGCGATGAATAGCCAAGCCCACACCCTGGACCCCTACGAGAGCGGCAAGTGACCCTACCAATCCTGGAGTTTAGGAAACCCGGTCTCGACTCCTCGAGATGGCCTCCCACTGAACCCCAGAACCCGGTCACCTGTGCTCCCCTCCTTGGGTCCATCCTAATGCGGAAAAGTAAATAATATACAACACTGGTGACACAACCGCAACCTGGAAGTGCCCCAAATAAAAGAATATTACATTATATATGAATTTACATGAATGAAAATATAAAACTCTCATCTCACAAAAAATACCCCGGCTATTCGATCGCGACAATCCTGCACATCATATCTCAGCAACACATAATATCACATATCATCAACGTAAGTAAGTATGCGTACCCCGATTGTCGTTGATGTATAGCAACGAAACCGGCGATATCTAACATACTACACTTACGGTCGCAGAAAAGAAAGTGTAAAACTACAATATTTGGAATACAGATTCTCTTTAGACATCATAAATGCGAAATATCACATATTTCGTATTTCATGCCTACACTATATGAATTCCACATATTGTATCACATTCCAGATAAACAGACAGTATTAAAGTTTTCGAACGAACTGTCAAGCACCCAAGATTCACTAAAGCTCAACACTTGAGCAGGGTTCAAAGATCCGGAGTGTGACACAGTAGCGGCGGTCCAGCCGTAGAAGGGTCAAGCCAACGCCTCACATGTGGCACGCCGTACTGCCCCAAACCCTAAGGTTCAAAGGGCAGTTCGAGACGGTCACATAATCGAGTTAAGGTTTGTTGTCTTCTAGAGGGACCACCGCAAAAAGACTTGCACACATCTCCAAACTATTTAAACCCCGTGAATATTGAGTAAATGATATTCGTTCAAACACTTCAATACTTTCTAGTTTACCCGGAAAAGAAATACGAAATGAAAATTCCGATCGAAACGACGAGTTCAAAACCACCTCCAGAATTTTCAACAGCAGATTCAGATTAAATACTCTCAAAATGTACTGTAGCAGGTAAAGAAAAGTACTGTGCAAAAAAATGTCAGAGAGCCCCTCATTTGGCCGCGGAAGGGCGGCATAAGCTTGCTTATGCCGCGCTTCCGCGGTGAAACTTACTGTTCATGGGTACGGATTTTCCAGATCGTCTAATTTTTACCTGCTCTATTTTTTGAGAATTTTTAATTCTGAAAAAGATCAGTTTTTAAAAAATTTCCAGAGAGCATCCCATAAATCCGTATTTTGGTTCGATCGGACTTTTCACTTCGCAAAAAGGTCGCCTAACGTTCTAGGTCGGCTCTGATACCAATGTAAGGTTAGTATAGCATCCTATGAAGAGTTTTGAAGCATCACATGACCCAAAGTTTTAATTTTTAAGGTGCTAAACTAACATGCAAAGGATAGATCCTAGAAAATTAGGGTTTGCTAAACATTAAGCTAACAAAAGTTAGGGTTTGAAGGCTACAACCTTTGTAGCTCCCGTTTTTGCTTCGCTCCTTAGGCTCTTTTGTGTTGAATCAAGGTCCTCTTGAACTCCCCTTGTGTCCACGATGATCCACCGCGGAGATATCCGTCCAAGCTCGCTACTTCGACAAACCGAAGATAACACTCTAAACGAAACGGCTAAGCATGTGTAGAATGTTGTTGTGGCTTTGGATCTCACTTGAAAAACCTTTCTTTGATTGTGTTTTTCTCACTAGAAAAAACTAGAGAGGAGAAGATGAAGGAGAATGAAAATGGTGGCTATTTTTCTTCAAGAGATAAAAAGATAACCATTAGGTTAAGCTATGAAAGAAAATAAATATCACTATATATATTTATTCCTTCTTGACTCAAACCATGATTAAATAATAGATGATTAATTTAACTTGGGTTTAGAATGATAAAGGAGAGGATAACCATGGTTTAGTGGTGGGTGAGAATGGTTAGGTTAAAAGAAGCATGTAGAAACTAGCATAATTATCCTTTCCTTTTCATTTTCTTTTTAAAACCAAAATTAAATAATTATCCATTGTATAATCTATGGTGTGAAGCTTATATTGCCACTATTTCCATATATAAACAACCATGATAGTTTGATGTATGTATGTGTACATGTATGCACATCTACATGTGCATAAAACTAGAAAAGAAGAAAGAAACATATGCATGCATGCATACATCCATCAAACCCTAGAAAGGTTTCAAGTGAGATAACTTATGGTTAGATGATAAATCAACACTTGATTTATCAATCCGGTCATATCTCATATGACCCTACCAAAAGCAATTCACCCGATCAATGTTCGGTATCAAATACGCATATTTCAATCGGGTGCATGCGCATATCGCATATGCGCACCACAACGTTTCGCCTGGACTGGGTAACTCCTCTGTGGGACTCTAAGACTCATCAATACGCCGGCAGAGGGTAATGATCATATCAAGTGCCCTCAAGCCGCAAGCGGTCAGCTAAACGTAACGGCCACCCGGGTATTGAGCGATCAGAAGACAACAAGCGAACCTGCTACAACTCCCATCGAGCCATCCGGCAACACTACCGTACAGTCCGGTCTCTTCGTCAAATATGCTGCATATCGAGCCTAGGGATGGTCACGTCGACCCCAATAACTCAATAAGTCGTGTCGGTGAATGGTCTATAACAGATCGAGAAACTACTGATAACACTTATCAGCAAATCTCAGCAGCCCTGGCCACGGACTTGCTGTTATAACCAGTCGAACACAGCACAGCATCAACTCCCAATACCGGGAGAGACGAAACCCCTCCTATCGCTCATTGCCTTCGTGTGTCTCGGGACTGTACCCAACGGCCACCTGTTTGCACGACTCAGTAGAGCCGTGGTAGGGTGGCAATCAAAGTACAGTGGGAGAACACACAAGGCTCTATGACGATCTCGGGTCTACAGACTAACCTGTACCAGTGTCACCTGAGAACTGCTATCCGACGATAGATATAATTCCATATAGGAGTTCTCGGCGAGTCCGTCCAGTGTACCCAGTCACCACTGAGCACCCGTATATGATCTTGATGTCAAACATCGATGAATGTGGGAACATCCATTGCCCATCACATGGGTCTAGTATCATATACGCTAGTCTACTCTGGTATATCGATGCCCCGTCTCGATACACCTCCGACTAGGGACATTTCAGGATATGCTTATAGACTACAGATGTCCCACTAGTATGATCTCCATCATAATCAGAGTAGTCAAGCCGATATCCTTAGGGCTTTATCAGCATGTATGAATGAATAGAAGCATGATCAAATAAACATGTCAGATAAAGAATAACCAGATAGCATACTATCATGTCGAGCAAGAATGCAAACTGAATATATATACATGTATAGATACATCCACTATCACATAATGGCCTCTAGGGCATACATATATCCAACAAGACCGAGCAGGAAATAGGGGATTACCAGAATTTCCGTGCCGCCCAAACGAAATAGTGTATGATGATGCATCTTCTTCGGGTGTGTTAATTACCAAGAACTGTTTTTCAGTATCCTCTACGTCCTGGGTATGTGATACCGGATCAGGATCCCACATATGTAAAATGTTACATGGGCTACAGATAGGTAGAGAACTGAGAACGGGTGATAAAATTTCAAGAGTTGGAAATGGTGCAATTGTTGCAGCCAAGGTGTTGGCAGTTATCACCCTGTATTACCAAATACATTGATTCTGAACGAATGTTATTAGATACCGAACCTGATATACAACATCATATCAGTCTCTTCATTTAGTAAAGAATGATATTATTTTGTATTGTTGGATAATTTTTTGAACATTTCCTACATCAAGTGTTGATCGGTTCAGACACGTTATCTAAAAGCATATACGTTCTAAATCAAACCACAGTTCTTAACGTATAAAATACACACAAGAGGAAGAGTTCAGAAATAAACGAATCCTTCTTGAGGTATTGTAGACTAGGTTATATCAATACGACCCGACTAGCTAAGTTACATAGAGATGCATATTTAAATCAGTTTGAACTTACATCTTGTGAAACTTACCAGTCAGGTCACAAAGATAACCATAGCTCCGTTTACTGGAAACAGAGAAAGAGTTAGTGAACTCTTGGGATTGATACATGATGATGTATGTAAGTCCCCAGTCTACACATGCCAGGTCTAGTTCTTTGTACTTCATTACATTCACTGATGATCTCTCAAGATTCGGACATATGTTCCTGTTGAAACCCAAGTCTGAACCTTTTGAGATATTCAAAGAATATAAATTAGAATTAGAGAACAAAAATGGGTAAAAGTATTATGTCCTTTGATGAGATCAGGGAGGAGAATACTTGAGCACGGAATTCCTGGACTATTCTAAAGGAGAATGAGATTCTCTCTCAGCATTACTCCTCCGTATACACCACAGCACAACGGTGCATCGGGGCGGAGCAATTGCACCCTATGAGATATGGTGCGCTCTATGATGAGTATTACTGAATTGCCTATTTCCTTTTGGGGGTTATGCACTTGAGAAGCTGCATACCTATTGAATGGCGTTCCAACCAAATCAGGTGCCTACCACTCAATATAAGATATGGTATGGGAAGAGACTGTTCGGCACGCTTTATTACATTTTAATACCACTCATTTCCTATCATTTTTGTCAATAAACAGTGCTATTAATCTCTTTCTGCTCATTAGTACAGAACACAGGTACACAGGCAAAAACACTGGAGTTGGTACACAACATGAACGGAAACAACGTTTTTTAACCAGAACTGCAGACGGGCAGAATACAGATCAAGATTTAAATGAGTTTGCAACAAAGAAAGTGTGTGACCAAGTGTGAACATGTGTAAACATGGATTTACCCATGATTTGTTCTCTGTTCATTGCTCTAGGATTCACCCACGTAAGAACTAGACTAAATTGCAATTACAGGGAGACATTTAACTAACTAGAAGACTAATGTACCAAGGTGGGCCCCACACTCTTCAAGTAGGCCGCAAATTTATTCATAATAGCCGCAATTTGCGGCCCAAACTGTGTCAAATTGGTTCGTTTTCTTTTTGTGGGTCCCCCATTGTGTATTTAGTCCACCTGTGGTTGTATCTTTTTAATTTGGGTTGCCTACAGATAGCAAATCTGAGATGTAGTTCAGATAGGTGATTTTTGAGAAGAAATTCTGATATTCTTGCATACTTGTACACTTTTGTAAACATTCTTATAGCTCTTGGATTTGGGTTGAGTTCTTTGCCCTCCTCTGGTCTTGCAACCTTTCTTTTTGAGCTTGCAAGATTAGATTTTGGTAGTTGAACTCATTACATGTATTTTGATCCATTGCAATAAATCTCTATTATCAAGTTTGATCCTTGTATCTCTTTTTCTTATTTTTGTCACTTCTTCTCATTATTCAGTTGTGTATTGCTATGATAATGTGTGAGTAGTTATTCTTGGGCTATGGTGAGGTAGGATGTAGAATGACTTTACTTCCAACCCCTCCCTTTTTGATTCTTGCACTTTTTCACTTCTTTTCTTAACATCGCAAGTTTATTATGTTTTGCTTGATAGGATATATCGTTTTGAATGGTTGTAAATCAACCTTTAACATATATCATATCCTTTCTTTACATTTTATCGTTGCTTTGTTACGATTTGAAGTAGGCGTGAATACGGAATTAAGTTACGTGTCGCAACTAGCTAGATAGGATATATAGCATTCTTGCATATATTCTATACTTGCTACTTCACTTAACTAATTCCATATCCACTCCATTATCAATCTCATTCTTGTTAGTTTCTGTTTTTCTAACCTTGATATCGTATTTCATCCCGATACATTTTTCGGATAAATACGGTATGCTTTCGGTATTCTAATGGAAACTAAAAAGAAATAAATCTTGAATCAAAAATGGAGAGTTGGGGGTAAATGTCATATTTCACTCTTACTGAACCTTAGCTTAAGTTTTTATATCCCAAACCTTGTTTCTTTTAGGTATTACACTAAAACGTGACAAAACACTATCTTCCAACTTATTGATCCATAACTCAATTTGATGTCGTGATAGCCACTCCTTGTGGTTCGATCCGTGCTTGCCGGCTCGCTACAACGCGCCGTGCACTTGCGGTATTTTTAAAACTCGATACTCACGTCGTGCGCTATTTTTCCGACAAAAACCGACATATCCGATATTGACCTCATTTTCCAAAAAGCACGTCACCGTGGGTTTCGAACAAGTTTTTGGCGCCGTTGCCGGGGAGTGGCAACACCACAAAGATTATTTTAAGTTATCTCTATATATATTTTGTATAAAACAAACAAAACACCAAAAACACCTCAAATATCCGACTCGTTGCTCTCTGTGTTTTCTGTTCTGCTGTTGATATAATTGTGCTAAAATTATTTTGCAGATAGAAAGGGTATACTAACAAAAATAAAAGAATACACAGAGAAAACGGAGCAATAAAACCAAAGTCTGGCCGCAATTTTATCCATATTGGCCGTAAATTGCGGCCTAACCCTGGTGTTTTGCTCCAAATTTTCTGTCACTTCTCTAATTTTCTGTTGTTAGTCCATTTCTGTATGCAAAATTATTTAATTATATATCTACAGAAATTTGGCCATAAATATCGTATTATGCACTAAGTATCGTATTTTTTTATCAAATTCCAGATTTCAACTGAAATACGAAGTATGATCGTGCGGAGCTGAGAACAAAAATTCTGGAGAAAGGAGTTACGAAGTTAACAGTGCCAAAGATCCGGGTAAATCGACCCATACAAGCGAACATTCAAGTGATCACGGATCAAGTCAGCGGGAGTTTCTAAACTCAAAAATTCAAGGTACGAATTTTTCCTAACCCCTTCTCCTCAAACCCGACGCTCCAATACTTCAATTTTGTGCAGGATTTCTTTCGCAAACTCTGCTGCACAAGTGCCAAAAGAAACTAACCATATTTTTTGCAGCGCGCTGCTTATAACATAAAAAACGATTGATTGATGATTTGAACAACTTTTATTGTTTGCGCATTGCATGAGTTTAATACAGACTTAAGGGCAAAGAACCCCAACAAGATACGGTAAGGGATTTCATCACCCTTCTCCGTGGCCCACAAAGCACAAAGAACGAGCATTTTCACACCTTCATTAACTTTAAAAGAAATTAGACTTTCAGCCTCTAAGGACTTCACACTCACTAGGGTAAGTTAAGTGTATTTCGAACACCGCCGATCGGTACATTGTTCCTGAAGTGTCTACGAAAGTGTGAAAGGCGCAACCGCCGAAAGAAAGAAGGTTACTCTAATTAAGGAACCTCGCGAAAGCGAGGGAAAACCTCCCTTCCTCTCTGCACTTACCTGGCTTCTCGATCAGTCTATCTTGGGCCCGTTTCGCAGTACATTTTTACTTCAAAAGGCAAGTTTTTTTTGAGCAGGTCTAGCTGACCTAGGTGACCCTAGACTGTTTAGGTGTGTGCAGTGTGTCTTGTTTGTGATCTTGTTATACCTTGTGTGTGATATTTGTGGTTGTGAATATTTTGGTTGAAAAACATTTTTTTTTCTTTCCTTCTTTTCTCCCAGTCTTTCCAACCACTCCCGGATAGTGCATGTCAGCTTGGACTAGAGATTCACAATCTCGATTAGTTCGGTTTGTGCCTATATCTTCCGATTCTTCTTCACCTTCTGATTCCTCGGAACCTTCCGAGACCTTCTTACCTTCTGCCTCATCGGATCCGTCCGATTCTACACCTTCACTTTCTTCTCCTACACCACCAATGACGGAGCAAACAATCGTTGAGCAACAGAAGGCGTCATTACAGGATAGATGTTACCCACACCGTTCATCCCTTCCTTCATGCATAGTATTGCCCACCATTGCGGCAAACAACTATGAGATCAAACCGCAATTCATACCACTACTCCCCAAATTCCACGGACTCGAGACCGAAGATGCTTACCTGTTAATCAGTGAATTTGAAGGAGTATGTGTCATGATGAAGATTCACGGAGTTGGAGAGGATGTCGTTAAGCTCAAATTCATTCCCTTTGCGCTTAAGGATAATGCGAAAAGCAGGTTAAACAGTTTACCAGCTAGATCGATCACGACATGGGATGACTTTGTGAAAGTTTTTCTTAAAAAAATTTACCCTATTCATAAAACCGTGCGAATTCGCAATGAACTCCACAATTTTAAAGAGAAAGAAGGTGAAATTTTTTGGAAATGCTTAGAAAGATTTAAAGACATCTTAATCAAATGTCCCCATCACGGGTTAGAACAGTGGAGGTTATGTCAGATTGTCTATGAGGGGTTAGATTTCAGTTCACGCATGATGTTAAAATCCATGTGTCAGTGCAAATTCCTGAGCTATGGTGCTAAGGACGCATGGAACTTTTTGGAAGAACTGGCTGACAAAATCATACAGTGGGAGAGTGTGAGTGAGAAACCATCTGTGACCAGGAGCGGTGCACACATAGTTGACACCTCTATAGCTGCCGAAGCCAAAATCGCCGCTCTTGTACGACAAATGAAAGCTTTAGAGGGCAAAAATTCACCGCTACCAGTCAATCAAATTTCTCCGACTTTGTGCACTAACTGTCATCATCCTAGCCATATAACGGAAGAATGTCCGTTTCTCGTTGGGTCCCAGTGACCTGAAAACGTTAATGCGCTGTATCAGAACCAGCGCCCCAAGAACGACCCTTTTGCACCGACGTACGACCCTGGTTGGAAGAATCATCCCAATTTGTTTGGAATCAGGCTCCTTTTCAAAACAACAATTCAAACCCGCCTTTCCAACAATTTCAAAATTCAAATTTTCAAAACCAAAAATTGGGATATTCAACTAACTAGCCCCAGCATCCCCAACAGCCGAATCAGCACAATCCAACCTTTACACCCCCTGGGTTCGCCCAAGATGACAAGAGGGTGGCATCCATCGAAAAAGGGTTGGAAGCTTTGATTAAAACTTCTGCGCAGACTTCATCTAGTCTGGCTACTTTTATGCAAACATCCGGTCAGTTGCATAGCGCTAACACTCAAGCGATATCCAGATTAGAAATCCAAATCAGTCAACTGGCTGCAGCAGTTAATGAACGTGAGAAGGGAACATTTCCTTATCAACCCGTGATAAACCCAAGAGAACAGAGAAACAACAACGCTCATGTTGTTCAGACGAACAATATTGAGAATGCGAACGCCGTCCCCATTCTCAGATCAGGACGAATGTTTGACAACAAGGTTGTCAACCCCAGCGACTCATCCAAGCGTGCGGTTGTCAGTTTGCCAGCACGTAGTTCATCTCCTGCTCCTCTTTGTGATCCGTCGTCATCTTCATCACCTTCTTCTTCTTCTTCTCCTCCTCCTGCTTCTTCTTCGTCATCTGCTGCACATCCTTCAAAGCAACATGAGAATTCGCCACACGACCACACTGATAATCCAGCAAGAACATTCTCGTCTTCTACACCTATTCCATCTGCAGCTTTTCCAAACTCAGTGTTTGGACCTAAGGCTCCCTATCCTAATAGGTTAAAATCAAAGAAGCCTTCTGCAAACATGGAAAAGGTGTTGGAAGTTTTTAAACGTTGTGAGGTCAACATTCTTTTGTTGGACGTCGTCCAACAAGTTCCGGCATACGCAAAATTTCTGAAGGACTTGTGCACCCAAAAACGACGCACAAACGTCCCTAAAACCGTCTTCTTGGCCGCCACTCTGAGCGATGTTTTGTCCAAGTCCATTCCTGTAAAATATAAGGACCCAGGTTGTCCTACTATTTCTTGCACCATTGGGGACAAACAAATTAACCGAGCCTTGTTAGACTTAGGGGCAAGTATGAACCTCCTTCCCTACTCAGTTTACAAACAACTGGAATTGGGAGAACTCAAGCCGACCAGAGTGACTCCGCAACTGGCAGATCGTTCAACAAAAGTACCGAGGGGAGAAATTGATGATGTTCTAATCAAGGTCGGGGAATTCATATTCCCCTTAGACTTCATTGTGTTGGAGACTGAGCCCGTCACCAATCCCAGTGGTCAAATTCCAGTCATACTAGGACGGCCTTTCCTAGCCACATCCAACGCGTTGATAAACTGTCGTAATGGGTCCATGAAACTTTCTTTTGGGAACATGACAGTGGACCTCAACATCTTCATGCTAGGAAACCAGGCGAGTGAGAAACATGATGACACTTTTGAAGTCAACGCTGTATACGATATGTCTGAGGAGGGGACATTTGACTTCAAAAATGAGTGTCTGGATGAGACTTTTGAAGAACTGTTTTCTGAGGAGCTTCTTTTCCTTGAGAAGCTAAATCCTGAACATGCATCCTACGCACATTGGGGGCCCTAATTTGAACCTCTTCGCAACGAACCAGCCCCTGAAATGCGACCATCTATAGAGGAGCCACCGAAACTTGACCTCAAGGTTCTTCCTGATCACCTCAAGTATGCGTACTTGGGAAATAATGAAACACTTCCAGAAATAATTGCAACTGACCTTACGCCTGAGCAAGATCAGCCTTCATGGATGTTCTGAGAAAAAACATGGAAGCAATTAGGTGATCAATGGCTGATATCAAAGAAATCAGCCCTGCTATCTGCCAGCACAGAATCCATATGACTGATGATTCCAAACCCTTCAAGGATCCTCAACGCCGGCTTAACCCGGTAATGAAAGAAGCGGTAAGGAATGAAATGCTGAAGTGCCTGGACAATGGGATCATCTATCCCATATCTGATAGCAAATGGGTAAGCCCCATTCACGTGGTACCAAAGAAATCGGGACTCACTGTTGTGACGAATGAAGCAAATGAGCTAATCCCAACCCGTACACAAACGGGATGGAGAGTCTGTATTGATTACAGAAAGCTCAACGTAGCAACTCGCAAGGACCATTTCCCGCTTCCCTTCATTGATCAAATTCTTGAACGCCTAGTCGGACATGCCTACTATTGCTTCTTAGATGGGTATTCCGGCTATAATCAGATCCCGATTGATCCAGAGGATCAGGACAAAACAACCTTCATTTGTCCTTTTGGTACCTTCGCCTACCGCCGCATGCCCTTTGGGCTGTGTAATGCACCCGCAACATTTCAGCGGTGCATGGTGAGCATCTTCTCTGATATGGTAGAGCGATTTTTAGAGGTTTTCATGGATGATTTCTCCGTCTTTGGAGATTCATTTTCTGAGTGTTTGAGGCATCTAGAGCTAGTAATGCTACGATATAGAGAAAAGCACCTCACACTCAACTGGAAGAAGTGTCATTTTATGGTCAAACACGGCATTGTGTTAGGCCATATCATTTCTGAAAAAGGAATTGAAGTCGATAGGGAAAAAATCAACGTTATCTCAAGCCTGCCACCTCCACGGATTGTTCGTGACATTAGGGCATTCTTAGGCCACGCCGGGTCTTACAGGCGTTTCATCAAGGATTTTAGCAAACTGGCTAGACCCTTGACTTCTTTGCTGGCCAAAGAAACACCCTTTGATTTCAACTCTGAGTGCCTTCACGCTTTCAAGCTTCTAAAGTCGGAACTCACTTCTGCTCCGATTTTAAGCGCACCAGACTGGAACGAACCTTTTGAACTAATGTGCAACGCTTCTGACTTTGCAATAGGAGCTGTCTTAGGACAGCGATTTGAAAAGAAGCCGCATGTTATCCATTATGCGAGCAGGACGTTGAATGATGCACAGCTAAATTACACCACGACTGAAAAAGAACTCTTAGCTGTTGTGTTCGCGCTTGAGAAATTCCGTCCCTACTTATCGGAACCCACGTCACTATTTACACTGATCATTCTGTGCTTAAGTACCTCTTTGCAAAAAAGGATGCCAAGGCTAGATTGATACGTTGGATCCTCCTTCTTCAGGAATTTGACTTAACCATCAAAGATAAAAAGGGGACCGACAATGTTGTGGCCGATCATCTGTCTCGCATACCAAATGCACTAAATGAGGAAATTCCAATCAATGAGCATTTTCTGGACGAACAACTTCTCTCCGTACCAAGAGAACCATGGTTCGCTGATATCGTGAACTTTCTGGTCACCGGAGAAACACCATCTTTTTGGTCAAATCAGGACAAGTATAAATTTCTCTCCCAGGTCAAATTCTTTTACTGGGATGAACCATACCTGTTTAAATACTGTCCTGATCAGATCATTAGACGGTGCATCTCTAACTCTGAGACAAGAAGTGTTTTGTCCTTCTGCCATGATCAAGCTTGCGGAGGCCATTTCGGACCCAGAAAAACAGCTGAAAAGGTTTTGCAAAGCGGCTTTTACTGGCCGACACTTTTCAAGGACGCTTTTGAACACTGCAAAACCTGCAACCGATGCCAACACATGGGCAAGATTGGAAAACAGAATCAAATGCCCCTACAGTCCATTCTGATTATGGAAATTTTTGATGTCTGGGGCATTGATTTCATGGGGCCATTCCCAAACTCTTTTGGGAATTTGTACATTTTGCTGGCTGTGGACTATGTGTCAAATGGGTGGAGGCCATCCCTTGTCGAACCAACGACAACAAGTTGTCGCAAAATTCTTGAAAGAAAATATTTTTTCTCGGTTCGGTACGCCTCGCACCATCATTAGTGATAATGGAACGCATTTCTGCAACAGATCTTTTAAATCATTGATGAAAAAGTATTCCATCAGCCACAAATTGTCAACACCCTACCATCCTCAAACTTACGGTCAGGTTGAAGTCTCCAACAGACAAATTAAACAAATTTTGGAAAAGACTGTCAACAATAACCGCAAGGATTGGTCGTTGAAGTTAAGTGACACGCTCTGGGCATTCCGCACAGCCTTCAAAACGAACCTAGGTATGTCCCCATACCGACTCATCTTTGGAAAGGCATGTCACTTGCCTATTGAATTAGAGCACCGCGCTTTTTGGGCAATCAAGCAGCTCAATATCGACTTGGAAAAAGCCGGCGAAGCGCAAAAACTTCAATTAAATGAACTTGACGAAATACGCAATGATGCGTACGAGAACGCCAAACTGTACAAGGAAAAGACGAAAGTCTTTTATGACAAGGCGATTCTCAGAAAAACGTTCACCGTGGGGCAAAAGATTCTGCTCTATGACTCCCGACTTCATTTGTTTCCCGGGAAGTTGAAATCACGATGGACAGGCCCATTTTTTGTGCGCACCGTTTTTCCGCACGGTGCTGTAGAAATCGAAAATCAGCAAACTGGCAATACGTTCAAAGTTAATGGCCAACGGCTAAAACCATTTTTAGAATTGCCCACGGAAATGGGGGAGCTCATGTTTTTGTATGAGCCAAGTTACATCGATTAAAACACCCCCCATGTTTTCTTGTATATGCTCTTTTTGGAGCCTTTTTGTAATTTTAGTTTTCTATTGCAAATTCTTTTTATAAAGGGGTGTCTTTGTAAATATCCTTTATAAGCTGTCCCAATCCCCACCCGAGACTTCATTTCTCATTTTGCTAAAACTCTGAAGCTCCTTCCCCAAAAGAACCCTAACCTCAAAACACCAGCCCCAGATCTCCAACTCCGGCCGCCGAAATATTCCAGTAAGCCGCAATTTGCGGCCTGATCTGCTCAGACAGCCCCGATCTCCTTTCTCCTCTGTAAGATTTCATCTCTTCTTGTTAAATTTCCACCTAGAATTTCAGATCTAAAATGGTAGCTTTCGATTGTGAGAAAAATTTCTTCGAGATTTTCTCCGACGCAACCTATGGACAGTATTTCTATAATGAAATCTGTGAAAGAGGGTGGGAGTATTTAATCTACAGAGGAAATGATTTATTTGCTGTGAGGGAATTGGTAGAGGATTTTTATGAAGCTTTAAGAAATGGCAAATTGGAAGCGAACTTCATAGAATTTTTTTTCCAAGGACGACGTAGAATCTTTCAGGCCAAGACCGTTTCTAGGGTCACAGGTATCCCCATGAGACCCGGAAATCAAGAACCGCGGGAATTGGCGGTTTACAGATCATTGATGGGGGACTTCGTGGAATTGAAAGATAAGGGGCTGAATCCAGCCCAGATGTACCGAAACGTGCTTGCGGTTTGCCGATGGGCAAACCGCAACATCAGGGGAAAGAGCCGTGTTTCTTCCTTCCCGGCTGGGGTGGGACATATTGTGCATTGTTTGATGGAAAAGGACCAGTATTTCTGTGTTGTAACACAATTGTTCAACACAATCATGGAGGGGGTGGCCTAGAACAAATTCCTGCTGCCAGTGCTAGTAACCCAACTTGCGAAGTACTATATTGATGTGATTGAGTTTGAAGGATATGCGACTGTTTACACACATTGGCCGGTCAAAATAGAGAGAATTTCACAAGGATACACCGGCAGCCACTATGAGCAAAAAATCTGGTCAAGGGAAGACCCAAGCGAACATCCGGGTCCGGAAAGCTCGACAGAAGCACTTTTGAATGAGCCAGAACCAGATAACAAGAAGGACCTGCAGCGCCTGACATTTAGGAGTATTCGCCACATACTCAAGAAACAACAGAAGATGCAGGAGCAGCTAGACAGGATTGAAGCGGCTCAACAGGAATCGCATGATGACGCCAGCGGAAGCAAGAACGGCAAGGAAAAAGCAAGACGACATTGAGGACAATGCCAATTTTCAAGTTGGGGGTGGTAGCATATAGTTTGCATTTGCATATTTCCTGCATTTCAGCATTTACTTATTGTATTTTTCTTTTCTTTTGCATGTAGTTGCATTTCATATCTACTTTTGTACTGCATTGTATAAAAATTGAAAAAATTGAAAAATTTATAAAAATTGAAAAAATTCCAAAATTATAAAAACTTTGTCAGGTTGGCTAGCAGGGGAACATTGATTCGAAATCTGACGGTTAAATTGAAAAGGTAGAAATAACTAAATTCAAGAATTGAGATTGACAACCTGAAAAATAACCCGCCTGTGTGTTTAACCTTAGCTGATACACGTCTTTTATATCACTTACACGTGTCGTATGTTTTTGCGAATTTAATGAATGTCTGACATGTCTGTAAAAACTTTTTAAGTGTTAAAACATCCTTAGGATCAAAAAGGTTTGGCTGAGTTAAATAATATCAAGGATAATTCATACAGTGACGTAGATATGAAGAATTTTATAGAGGCTTTTACAGAAGATACAAGTCCGAAAAGTAACCCATCTGGAACTTTGTGGAGTAATTACACACCTTATCACATGTAACGTCTTCTGGTTTTAAAAGAAAAAAAACTGGCTATATCTCCGTTTTACTAAAGTGCTAAAAATTTAAAATGAGTCTTTTGTTTTGTGGTCTTGGTAACTTGGGTAATTAAGTCCTTGGGGTGTCTCCACACCTAATGCCCTAAAACCATCTAGTTTGGGAGTCATTAACCCAAAGCCCGCTAAGTTTCCAATCGCCTGATAAAACAAGCTAAGCAAGTGTCCTCTCCGAGTTAAAAGTCCTTATGGTTCTTTGTGGGAGTATAATCTTGGCGGTGACAAATTTTCTAGTAAAACAGTTTTTCGCGGAGATATGAAGGTTTGTATTTATTAAGACGTTTTGCACAATATTGAAGGGTGTGTATGAATAAAAACAGGTGAAAGATAGGAGTGAACATTACGACTATGGTATTCTGTTAAAATCGATATATATTCTGACTTGAAGCCTAACTGGAAAATAAAACTTGAGAAAAGCATAACTCTTTTCGAACTTGTATGATCCTTTAGATGTTTACCTTGGTCCGTAACTTTTGACATGATCAAATTCTTAAAAACATGACGACACTACCGCACTATCACGGAAAGACGCATATTAGCTTGTTAAACAAATTGCGAGAAGTGAAAAATAGGGTTTAATATTTCTAACTTGGGTGATAGAAGTTCTAGCTTTGATACTTAACCTTAAGATTTGGATCAACTGTTTTCTAGCAAAACTAACTTGACTGGATTTTGTGGGTGTAATCCGTTGAAAACCCTCAGAAGACAACACTCCTCCTACTAGGGACACCTAGAGGTTTAACGGCTTATTGCACGCGCTCAGTGCAATCGCGTTCCCTGTGAAAGGGCGGTTAGGATTCTCTTTTGTGAATAAATGGTTTTGGTCGGGACGAGCAAAAGATAAGTTTAGGGGTATTTGTTCGACACGCTTTATTACATTTTAATACTACTCATTTCCTATCATTTTTGTCAATAAACAGTGCTATTAATCTCTTTCTGCTCATTAGTACAGAACACAGGTACACAGGAAAAAACACAGGAGATGGTACACAACATGAACGGAAATGACGTTTTTTAACCAGAACTGCAGACGGGCAGAATACAGATCAAGATTTAAATGAGTTTGCAACAAAGAAAGTGTGTGACCAAGTGTGAACATGTGTAAACATGGATTTACCCATGATTTGTTCTCTGTTCATTACTCCAGAATTCACCCACGTGAGAACTAGACTAAATTGCAATTACAGGGAGACATTCAACTAACTAGAAGACTAATGTACCAAGGTGGGCCCCACACTCTTCAAGTAGGCCTCAAATTTATTCATAATAGCCGCAATTTGCGGCCCAGACTATGTCAAATTGGTTCGTTTTCTTTTTGTGAGTCCCCCATTGTGTATTTAGTCCACCTGTGGTTGTATCTTTTTAATTTGGGTTGCCTAAAAATAGCAAATCTGAGATGTAGTTCAGATAGGTGATTTTTGAGAAGAAATTCTGATATTCTTGCATACTTGTACACTTTTGTTAACATTCTTATAGCTCTTGGATTTGGGTTGAGTTCTTTGCCCTCCTCTGGTCTTGCAACCTCTCTTTTCGAGCTTGCAAGATTAGAATTTGGTAGTTGAACTCATTACATGTATTTTGATCCATTGCAATAAATCTCTATTATCAAGTTTGATCCTTGTATCTCTTTTTCTTTTTTTTGTCACTTCTTCTCATTATTCAGTTGTGTATTGCTATGATAATGTGTGAGTAGTTATTCTTGGGCTATGGTGAGGTAGGATGTGGAATGACTTTACTTCCAACCCCTCCCTTTTTGATTCTTGCACTTTTTCACTTCTTTTCTTAACATCGCAAGTTTATTATGTTTTGCTTGATAGGATATATCATTTTGAATGGTAGCAAATCAACCTTTAACATATATCATATCCTTTCTTTACATTTTATCGTTGCTTTGTTACGATTTGAAGTAGGCGTGAATACGGAATTAAGTTACGTGTCGCAACTAGCTAGATAGGATATATAGCATTCTTGCATATATTTTATACTTTCTACTTCACTTAACTAATTCCATATCCACTCCATTATCAATCTCATTCTTGTTAGTTTCTGTTTTTCTAACCTTGATATCGTATTTCATCCCGATACATTTTTCGGATAAATACGGTATGCTTTCGGTATTCTAATGGAAACTAAAAAGAAATAAATCTTGAATCAAAAATGGAGAGTTGGGGGTAAATGTCATATTTCACTCTTACTGAACCTTAGCTTAAGTTTTTATATCCCAAACCTTGTTTCTTTTAGGTATTACACTAAAACGTGACAAAACACCATCTTCCAACTTATTGATCCATAACTCAATTTGATGTCGTGATATCCACTCCTTGTGGTTCGACCCATGCTTGCCGGCTCGCTACAACGCGCCGTGCACTTGCGGTATTTTTAAAACTCGATACTCACGTCATGCGCTATTTTTCCGACAAAAACCGACATATCCGATATTGACCTCATTTTCCAAAATGCACGTCACCTTGGGTTTCGAACAGAGCCCATCTCATAAGCAAGTTAAGATTTGGGGTTGTTTGGCCTATGTCTAAAAAGCAAAATACGGACAAGCTCGAGACAAGGTCAGTTCTGTGGAAGTTTGTTCGATATCCCAAGCATTCGCAAGGGAATATCTTCTACCACACCGAGGAACAAAAGGTGTTTTATTTCTCGGCATGCCACCTTTTTAGAAAAGGAATTTATTTTGGAAACAAATTTGTGGTCATGAGGTAGAACTGGAAGGAGTTCCAGCTATACAAATTACAGCTGATGATTTGGTGGAACCGGAGGATTCAATAGCTCCCAACGAACCTCAGCCTCTCCACCGATCTGGTAGGGTTCCTCACCCACCTGAGAGATACTTTGGTTTCTCTATGACAGTGGGAGCGAGGATTGCATCATGAGATGATGACCCAACTAGTTTCGAGCAGGTCATCAAGAGTGGGGACTCTGTAAGAATGGCTGGATGCTATGCGATCTGAGATGGAATCTATGTACACCAACAAAGTATAGACTTTGGTTGCTTTATCTGAAGGGTTAAATCCCCATCAGGAGCAAGTATATCTTGAGAAGATTACTTGGTGTACATGGAAGAGTTGAGACTTTCAAAGCTAAGACTTGATGCAAAAAGTTCTCATCATAGACCAGGTGTGGATAATGATGAAACCTTTTCTAATGCCTATGCTTAAGTCCATCCAGATCCTACTTTCCATTGCTACATACCATGACTACGATATCTAGCGGTTGGATGTCATGACTGCTTTTTTAAATGGTGATTTAGAAGAGAGCGTCTATAAGTACACAGCCAGAGGGCTTCGTAGACAGTGGGAGCAGCGGAAACGTGTGCAAGTTGCTTTATGGGATAAAACAGGCATCACGAAGTTGGAACATCTATTTTGATGTGGTAGTCAAAGCGTTTGACTTCATCAAAATGGTAGATGAACCTTGTATATACAAAAAGGAAGTAGGGAGTATGGTGATGATCCTCGTATTATATGTGGATGACATACTCTTGATAGGGAAGGAGTTTCCTATGCTATGCTCGGTCAATCTCCTCTTATCACAAGGATTCTCCATATAAGATCAAGGTGATACCTCCTAAATCCTGGATTTTGGATCTATGAGATAGATCTAATTGGATGTTAGGATTCTCACTAGGTGTAGTGAGATGGTATCAATCCTGGAGAGAATCACTGGAAAGCTTCCAGGGTGGTAAGCTCGACTAAATGTCAGTCACAGGCATTGTCTTTACCCTCGGTGGAGGGACGGTATGCTGGAAGAGTTCCAAGCTAGATACCGTGGACGATAAAGGCTGGATACATCGCTACCAAAGATGCTACCAAAGAGGCAGTCTGGGTGTATATTAGTTCATGAGATGAACTCCGTTCCTACCATAGTGTGACAATGGAGTTATGGCTTATGCCTGGGAACGCCCGTCCCTTCAGTGATCCAGACATATTCTAAGGCAGTATCACCCGATCATGGAGATGGTTGATCTCCAGGGGATCGAGGTCAGGAGTGTAGACTCAGAGGACAACACAGCAGATCCACTCACAAAGGCATTTTCCCAGAGAGAGACTTTTTTGGGATGGTTGAGTATGAGATACTACAACCACTGCTATCAGATAGCCCTAGTGCAAGTGGGAGATTGTTAGTTATATGTATGCCCTAGAGGCCATTACTGTACATGAGATGTATATTATGGTGGATGCTTGGACATATATAGGGAGGACTTTCTTGCTCGACATGATAGTATGCTATCTGGTTACTCTTTACCTTAACGTGTACACTGATTGTCTCTCTGTTACATGTTGGTAAAGCCCTTAGGATGTGTACTTGACTACTTGGACTATGATGCAGATCATACTAGTGGGGACAGAGTAGTCCATAAGTACATCCTTTAATGTCCCTAGTCGTGGGTGTATCGAGACGAGGCATCGATATGCCAGAGTAGACTAGCATATACCTTCTCGACCCATATAGATGAGCGATGGATGATCCAATATACATTGGTGTTTAACATATACGGGTGCTCAGTGGAGACTGGGTACACTGGACGGACTCGCCGAGAACTCCTAGATGGTATTATACCTCACGTCATATGGCAGTTCTCTGATGACACTGGTACATGTTAGTCTGTAGACCCGAGATCGTCATAGAGTCTTGTGTGATTCCCACTGTGCTTTGATTTCCACCTTACCACGTCCAAAAGGGCGTGCAAAACGGTGGTTTTTAGGTACAGTCCCGAGTCACATGGAGGCAATGAGCGATAGGAGGGGTTTCGTCTCTCCCGGTATTGGGGGTTGATGTTGCGCTGTGCTCGATTGGCCATAACATGGAAGTCCCTGGCCAGGGCTGGTTTAGAGATTTACTGGTAAGTGTTACCAGTAGTTTCTCGACCCGTTATGAGCCTCATATCGGCATGACTTATCGGTTATTGGGGTCTGACGTTTACCATCCCTAGACTTGATATGCGACATATCAGACGAGGAGACCGGACTGTACGGTAGTGTCACTGTCAGGCTTTTGCAGGAGTTGGATTGGACTTGCTTGCTGATCTTCTGATCGCTCAATACCCGGGTAGCCGTTACATCCAGCTAGTACCGCTGACGGCTTGTGGGTGCTTGATATGATCATCACCTACTGCCGGCGTTTTGACGAGTCTTTAGAGTCCTACATAGAGGTTTTACTGGCTCAGGCAAAACGAAATAGGAGCGCATATGTGATATGTGTGGGACCGAGAATAATGCGTGTATGTGATACCGTATTCTATTCTCGCGACTTTTGTATCGGTCGATTATATGTGATATAGCCGGGTTATCGAATCAAGTGTTGATTCGATAAGTTGGTACATTTTGTGTTAGTCGGTTATATGAGTTATAGCCGGATTATTAAATCAAGTGTTGATTTGATAATTTAGTGTATAATTGTATATTTGATATACTAATTTACATTAACTAACATTGGTTCACTTAAGCATTAGTTTTTCTCACATATGTGTACATGTAATATATATGTGATATATATTGATGTGCATTATTTTTTTAAGTGTGTCATGGTTGTTGATACACTTTGCAAGGGTGTATAAGACATACACCATTCTAATTTTAGTGGTGGGGTTTTAATATTCAAAGTAAATACAAAATTAGTGGATAATTGTTCAAGTGCATGAAGCTTTGAGAGGCTTGTGAGTGCATTGACCAAGTCCACTAGTTTTGTTTTACTTAGGATATTTATTAACCTAACTACTATAATTAGCCATGGTTATGTCTCTACATGAGTTAGTATATGATACCCACTCACCCATGGTTAGCTAATCTCACTTGGATTAATTTCATTCTCGTCTCTTTCTCCATCTTCTTCTTGAAAAAGAAAAGCTTGCTAGGGTTTGATCCAAGTGAGGAAATATTGTGAGAAAAGAGATTCTAAAGTGAACCCATTTCCTATTTCACCATCCTCTACTAGATTAGCACTTTAGTATAGGGTGTTTGCTTCACTTTGGTGAAGTGGCAGCTTGAGTTCGTATTCCCTCGACGTAGATCATCTTCGGCCTCGAAGACTTCAAGAAAGATCGTTGCATTCTCCTCATGGAGCCGTCCAAGAGTCCGGGAGCAACATGATCGCAGCGTAGGTCTACTACAAGGAGCTTATAAAGTGAAGGTGTTGGATGTAGTGCCCTCAAAGTCAATTATTGGATCGCAGGTACGTGATTGCAATGATTGAGGGAGGACCTATACCGGTAGGAAAGTCTTACTCGAGATGATAGTATGTTATCTGGTTTACCTTTATCAATCGTGTACAGGTTCAGGTGACTGATAACTATTACACGTTGATAGAGCCCTTAGGATCTTGCTTAACTACCAACAGTATGATGGCGATCATATACGTAAGAGTTGGGTAGTCTATAATCACATCCTTAACAGTGGTCCCTAGACGTGGGAGTTTCGAGACAACGCATCGATACTCCAGAGTAGACTAGTGTATACAGTCGAGACCGTGACGAGGGGCGGTGGCCGGTCTCACAAGCCACTGGTGTCAGTTGGATCACCAAAGATGTATACAGGTGCTCATTGGGTTATGAGTACACCGGACAGGACTCGCCGGGAACCTACTAGTTGGTATTTATACCTAGGGTTAGATAGCAGTTCCCTGGTGACATGTGTACAGGTTAGTTCATCGACCTGAGGTCGTCATTTTTCTCATGTGAGTTCCCACTGTGCTTTGATTTCTACCCTACCACGGCTCAAAAGAGTCGTGCAAACAGGTCTTTTTTGGGTACAGTCCCGAGCCATATGGAGGCAAGTGAGAGGATCGGCAGGGGATTCGTCTCTCCCGGTATTGGGGGTGAGATCGCGCTGTGTCTAGGAGAGCCATTACACAAAGCCCTCGGCCGAGGCAGGAGATTTACTGGTAGGTACTCCAGTAGTATCTCAGGGTGTTCTGGGCTACACTCCGACATGACTTATACCGCTATTGGGGGTCTGACGTTACCAGCCCCCTAGGCCCGATATGCGATACTCATAGACGAACGGACCGGACTGTATGTATATTTTCACTAATAGGCTCAGTAGGGTTTCAGGATGAGTTCGCTCATCGGCTTCCCTTGAGGTCAGTACATGGGCAGCCGTTACGCACAGCTAGTGCCGCTGACGTGCTTATGGTTAAACCCACTGCCAGGGTACTGACGAGTCTTTAGAGTCCCCCACAGATAGTTTCCCAAGTTCGGGCGAAACGTTGTAGAGACCGTATGGTTTTATGGCAGGGTTCGGAAAATGCACGTGCGTTTACGCACGTGTCATATTTCGGGCAGATAATACTGGTGGGCTTTGGTTTAAGCCGGATCCATGTATTATATTGAGTCGGAATATTTTAGTCTCTCGTATTCATATTCGGTCGGAATACGGATACAGGTATGTATATACAGGTGAGGGGTATTTTCGTAATCCGTTACGAGAATATTTTAGAAGATATATTTCTTTTTGGATTAATCATTTTGGTGTAAATGATTATTTGGTTTTGGAAATGGTGACTCATTATGGATGACACATTATTCTAGCATGTTCATTAGTGACTCATGCTAATGAGTCACTAAGTGAGTCATGAAGAATTAAATGTGTTTTGTTTTGGGTTTGGATATTTGAGGAGATATTTTCATTAGATATTGGTTTATGGTTTTGATTATATATCCTCTCATATCTATTCACAAGAAAAGAATAATGATAACACAAGTATTTGAGCTTAGTTTTCTTTTGGCTCACTAGTGTTTCTTGAGTTCACCATTTCCAATCCTAAACATCTTCTTCTACCTCCACCCTACCCCTCTCATGCGATGAGAATCCTAGGGTGTTTGAGACAAACTATTCTACTCGTTCTCTACTTCATCTTGGTCATCTCTTTTAGCAGACTTGATGATCGAGTTGCCTCGGTATAGAGGCGGGAGCCCGTTTAAAAATCCGAAGATGTGGTGCCACCTCGACGAGGAGCAAAGAGATCGGAGTTGCCGTAAAGGAGCGTGGGATGATGGCTAAAGACCGAAGGACTCGGATCGATCGGTATAGCCTTTCTACCTCTTTACAGTTTGTTAGTTTAGCGTTAATTGCAAGATCCGGGTTATAGTATGCGATGGCGCCAGTTATAAAAGTTTTTGTTCCGCGTTTGACGTCAGAATGACGGCCGGGGCGCTACCGTAGACTTACATGGTATCAGAGCCACGCCATTAAGCTTTACTAACTTGTTCTAACGCGTTTAAAACATCGATCGAACGAAATTTCGAAAACCGCATTTTTCAGTGTAAAGTTTCTATCGATTTTAAAAACTGGTCTAAAAATCATTTTGAGCATCTCAGAAAATCGAGCAGGCTTTTTTAAGAATTCTGGTGAAATTTGGTCGACTGACTCTACTGTACTGCCGCGGAACCACCGTACAAACCGGGGTTTGGCCGCGGTTCCACCGCAGGTTTGGAGCATTAGACTACCATTTTCTACAGTAACCTCCTGCATAGAAAATTATGGTTTCTAGAATATTTCTTTTGGGCCCAGATTTTGTTTGTGTACTGCAGATGTACGTGGGGCCCACTTCAGGAAGTTTTGTCGATCGAAATTTTAAACTTGTTAGTTTACAGTACTTACATTATATCTCCGACCATGAATATCATTCGAGCGGTAAATTGCATCTAATTGCTATAGCTCTTTCAGACGGATTTGTGAACGTGACATTCGCATTGATGTTCTTTGTTGTGCTGTGATGTTGCGGATTTGTCGTGGTGGATAGCAGTGTGCAATGGTAGTGCAGTTTGGATTTATTTGTACATTTGATATTGCAGGACGAGCGTCCAACATGTGAACTGCCGTCACTGTCTGTTTGTATAATATTCTTTTGGGGCATGACCGGGCTGAGGTCGATGTACCCGTTGTACATATTTTTCAATTCTGTACTAGGTTTTACCCCGCGACGGAGTGCATGGATAGCCGGATTCTGGAGGGCAACGGGTCCGCATCTCATGGCTTTGAGAGGTAGAGGGGCCTCACTCTAGAATTGGCAGACTATTCGCCGCACTCGTAGGGGGTACAGGTTGACCCAAGGAGGGGTGCTCAAGTTACCGGATTCCGTGAAGTGCAGGGTGGTCCATTCACTTTACTGTAGGGGGCTGCCTCACTTCAGGTTTTGGCGGGTGACTTGTCGCACCCGTAGGGGTCTAGGTTTCATTGCACAGGCTATCCACACGACCAGGGGAATGTCGGGTTTCAGTTGTGGCTCTGTGAAACCCGGGGATCCCAGATTATCTGTATTGTTCTGTGATGCTTATTACTTTTCTGTAATGTTGCATTTATCACGCCTGGAGCGATTATTGTATATTGGTATATATACTAGTAGATATTGTATATGTTTTACACCAGCGCTAGTCCAGTCCCCGCTCTGTCGTTAGTTAAGTAACCTAACGGGTGATGACGGGACCAAGTGACGAATGCGGATGGCATATACGTACATTTTAATTTCGTTCTTCTCTGGTGTGATTAATTGATGGGACTGCGTTGATTTTGATCAATGCAAAGAAAACAAACCTGTTTGACGTTATTGGAACAGTTTTAAAAAGTGTTATTACAAGGACGTTTTCTTTTGTTTTGCATAGTGGTATTCAGTTGAAATATCCTGTACCTCATTCGACGAGGCAAGGGCTGATATCCCTTCACCGGGAGTGACCCCTTGGGCAGAAGTTTGCGTCAGGGTAATAACTTCACTATAGTCGATAACATGTTGCTTTGCATCACGGTATTCAGTTGGAATATCCTGCACCTCATTCCACGAGGAAAGAGCCGAGATCCCCTTCATCGGGAGTGACCTCTTTAGCAAAGGTTTTCGCCACTATATTTTTATAAAAAAGCCATCAGGTTCCTTCAGCGATATCAAGTTCGTTACGTTAAAGGTTTTTCACCAAAAACTAGCCGTAGCCCTCCGTCATTTCTTTTGGGTATTCGGTGGTATTCAAGCTATGTATTTTTACCAAAGCCAAGGCATAGTGTTTGGTAGCTGCTGGGTATTCATTTGTTGCATAGATAGATGAGTTGGTTTGGTACAGTCGTTCTGCAATTTAGCCAAAGTCAGGGGCATGTGCGGGTGAGTTCAAATTGATAAGATAATGATGGGTAGAACTTGGCATGTGACTTATGGCATTTTGGCCAAAGTCAAGGTCATAAGAGCATGGGGCAAAAATCCTATCGGGAGTTTCTAAAGAAACTGAAACCTGCCAAGTATGCACATACCTTCTGGAGTGTGATAACATGAGTGGATACCTTCACGTTATCATGCGATGAGAGTTGGATCCCAATTCCCACTGATGAGTTAGTTTACTCTTCGGGTGATCCCGATTGATTCTTCTTTCAGGTTTGGAGGAGAATTTGACAGTACAGTGGGAAGTTTCCTGATTAAATAAAGTGATAACCATTCTGATCTAGGTTAGAGTGTACGTAGAGTGTTTCTTTTCTCTCTCTCTCTTTGGCAGCGACCTTTGACCGACCCTAGACTATGACTCAGTGACCAAGTTGACCGAACCTTCATAAAATACTGGCTTTTGGATTGTCTAAGTTGCATAAGTCATTGCCGCTCCTTCTTTTACCCTTTGCATTTCTCAGAACACCTCGTATCACTACGAACATCCACTTCCATTGGATAGATCTATCATATGGTTATATACGAACTCGAAGGGACTTCTTCAAGGATGGATCCAGGTTCAGGAGAAATTGAATTGGTTTATTCGGTTGTCTTTTATCATCACCTTCTCTCAGGTTACGAGGGCTCCTTGGTTTAGGAGAGTACACCTATTACGCTTATTGGATAGTCTTCTTCCAAACCATAGGCAGGTGCCGAAAGATAGGGAATGAAGAAAACCAATTAGCCTAAGTAGGGTGTACAGAAGGTAATAAGTAAAGAAAAAATAAAGGGATTAGAAAGATAGCAAAGTAAATTGCGACTGCTATCTTTCACGACCAAACCGCGTACTTCATCGCCACTCCTATTTCACCTTTCCCTTTTTCCCCAGTTCGGAAGAAATAGAATAAGGTATTATTCAGTTGTCTTTTATCATCACCTTCTCTCAAGATGCGAGTACTCCTAGGATTAGGAGGGTACACCTATTATGCTTACTGGATAGTCTTCTTCCAAACCATAGGCTGGTGCCGAACGGTAGGGAAGGAAGAAAACCACTTAGCCTAAAGGGGTGTGCAGAAGGTAACGACTAAAGACAAATAAAGGGATTTGGAGAGATGGCAAAGAAATATACGGTTACAGTCATGAATAGGATTATGGAAGAGGCATTGTAACAACCCTAAATTTCCTATACAAAATTTTTCAAATATTTTTTTAAAAATCCACAAAGGGGTATTTTATCCTGAGCACAAGATATATGTAATTATTTTGTTTTTAATTACAAGCTACAAGAATGTAATAAATCCATTTTTAGTGTACAAGAAATTACTTTAAATTTAATGTATACTTGGAGTATTTACTCTTGATGCTATCATAAGTAATTAAATAACTCCATAATTACAAGAAGGAGCATGTAGCTCATTGGTAATACCTTGCACTGCTGAACCAAGCCACCAGAGCTCAAATCTCATACCCCACATTATTTTTAATATTGATTTTTTTAAAACCTTTAGAATACCAAGAGTTTACACGTGCATATCTCACAAAACCCCCCACTACACCCAAACATGTAACACTTACAGGAGTTATATGAACCGTCGGAGGGGATCCAGGCTACCGGACTCGACCGGGAATTGGCCAACTCGGCCTTGACTCGGCCGACTCAGAGCTCCGACCGAGTCACGGCCGAGTCACCCCCGATTCGGCCGATTCCGGCGATGGTCACAACATGAAAGTTGTGTCTTTTCATATTCCCTATGCACCTGCAAAATTTCAGCTTCATACTACATCCAGAGCTCTATAAAAACCCTAATTACTCCACTTTTAATACATTTTTTATTACATTTTATCACATTTTTATTTTTAACTTTTCATCTACCCTAACCCTAGCCTAACCCTATAAATACCAACCCTACACACTACCCTCTCACCCCCAAAATCTTGAGCCACTCTCTCAAAAGTTTTCCAAGAAGTGTGTGCTTTGAAAACAAGTTCGCGGCGAAGCTCCGACGAGATTCTGACAGAATTCCGACGACGTTTTTTAGAAACAACCGGCGACGAAGCAACGCCTCGACAACTCATCTAGTTCCCCTATACTCTTTAGTATAGATCAAAACCCGTAAGTCCCATTCTTCCCTTCTTTCTACTTCTCAAAAATACGAACTCACGAAACCCAACGGAAATCGGAACAAACCGATTTTCGATTCGGTTTTTCTATAAAATCTCACTTGTCACCAATTCCATAATACCTAAACTTATCCATGATGACTATTAATTACATAACAATTAATTTGGACAAAGTTTCTCACATGAAATGATAGCTTTTGCAATATCGTATTCTTTTTCACTTTAATACCATATTGTTTATTTTTCTTCTTCTAATCAATTCAATCATTCCTAAACATCTTTATCTTGACCATTAAACTTGTAAAAATCAATTTGAATAAGTTTTCACACATGAAATGATAACCTTTTCAATTTACCGTATTTTTACACTTTAATACCATCATGTTTAAATTTCACATTTAACCCTTAACTTGTTATACATTTAAAGTAGAGCACGAGGTAACGACCTACCTCCACACACACGCAAATACAACCCTAAAATGATATCATCAAAACTTAGAATACGATAAAACGAAATTTCCATTAAAATACCATAATCTTCATAAAATTATTCTTAAAGGTTTTAGATTTGTTACACTTTTAAGTAAACATTTCTTACTAAGAAAATACGATAAGTTGTGGACATCGATCGTTTATCTAAACCTGACTTTGTGGTGTCTAGGCAAGTGTGTCTAAGGCAAGTGGTTACTTAATTAGGGCCACTACTTGTAGTGGAGAGCCTCCCACTTACCTGGCACATACCTGGCCACAATTGGCGGTGAAGAGGCGATTTGAGACTTCTAACGACTCGTCGTTTAGACCATTTAGAAATAGGCTAGTTGGCTTACGAAACCCTAGAACCTAAAATACGGAAAATTACACTTTTCAAATAAATACCTTTTACTTTATAAAAACCGTTTCCGAAAGGATTAGTATTTTACAATCTTTGCAAAGCGCCGCTACAACCCATTTTTTAGGGAACCCGTTCGGGATTGTGTGGTTTATCGCGCACCCTCAGGCTAGTAGTGCGAGATTCAGATCTCCGCAAGGAGCATTCGGTCTCGAAAGGTTTAAAATACGACATCTTAAGAAAATGAGATTTTTTTGAATATAAAATATTTATTAAAATTATTTTTGTATAAAAATATGTATATTTATCATTTAAATATCTATTATAATATAAATTTTCCACCTTTTCATAAAAATCATAAGAATAAATTTTACACTAAAATACCATGAACTTCAAATAAATCAATATTACAGATAAATACCTATAACTAGGATATTTTTACTAGAAATGTCACAACATAAAATCCACAACTCTAAAGACGAAAAATAAATACTTGAGGTGTATTTTGAAAAGTATATAAAAGTATTTTTACATAAAACCCCCTCAAGTTTATAAATTACCCTAAGGACCTTAGCAGTTATAAGACTTCGTTTCACATTCCTGATTGTCTGATTCGGGTTTGAGTCTGATTAATCTGACTTGAATATGATTCAAGTCAATCTATAATCTACAAGTTTCCATTTCAATATAAACACATGAATCCATGAATACAATTATCAGTTTATACAATTTGGCTGAACCGAACCATGGATATATTCCTTTTACATGATTCCCAGTATTCCATTTACATGACTCTACGGTTATAACCATTTCCTGATATCATGGTTTCGGTCAGTCAGTCAATTAATCATACAACCAACACAATTTACAAGATAACAATACAAACAAGACATCGCGGGGTTTAAGGGGTAGATTGGTACGGAAGGTGTTAAAGGTGGCACGATGTGGTCAGATTTAATACACCTAACATGAATCCAGTTGCTATTGTACCATGGCATAAACGGTTCCTTGAGTTCCTGATACCTTAGTCTCCGGGGCAAGTGAGGCTCCTCTCGTATACACTGGCATTCTTTTGTAACAAGCTACAAACAACAGCGTTAACACGAAATACAACAATATGATAATATAATACAACTGTAAAAGCTACTCTCTCTCTCTCTCTTACTCTCTGTCTATTCCTCCCTTATCTTTGGGACTTACCGAGCGACCTGTTCACTGACGACATTCTGTTTCTCTCTTCTTTGAATGTCGTCAGGTGGTTTGGACCCGGCGGAGATCGAGCCATCTCAAGAAGACATGGAGCAATTTGCCGAAGACCCTGCACTTTAGTTCATTGTACACTTTTTCTTTCTGTACTTTTCATTTCCTGTTATGCCACTGTTTAGGCATCTTTTTATTTCAGTTGTATTTCCTTTCATGTATTGTACAAAGAATGTTAATGAATAAAAGTTGCTGTTCTTTTATATCTTGTCTCTTGTGTATTTATTTTATATTGCTTAGATACGCTTAGCGTATGTACTTCTGAGTACATACGTAGCGGGCCTCGTCGCGTCCCCTTCGCCGTATACCGGGAAGCGGGGCGTGACAGGTTTTGTTGGTGGCCCTTGCAGGTCAGAGCTGTATGAATCCCTATCATGCAGTTCTGGTCTGCGTGAACAATCTAAGCAATATAACACAAGAACCAGCAACTAAAACATTCTTTACAATTCATGTTCCTTGAACCTTGCAATTTCATATTCCTTGAATCTTATCATTTCAAGTACTTGAATCTGTCCTAACCCAAATTTTTCTTCAGGGTTATGGATTCTCCGAACAACACTAGCACTAATGTCAACAATACACCTCCAGCACTACCTCTCACACCGGCTGTTACTGCGCCACCTACCGAGCAAACGGTGCTACTTGAGGCAATCCGCAGCCTTCTCAAGGGACAGCAGCAACTCTTGAACCGTCCCGAGACTGACGCTCCGGGGGTAAAGCAATTCAGAGCTTTACATCCCAAACAGTTCTCAGGAAAGGGAAGCCCACTGGAAGCTAAGGAATGAGCTCAAAGTATCGAGGATGATCTGGCAGCAGCACAAGTGCCAAAAATATCTTGGGTCCGAGTTGCAAAGCTGCAACTCACGGACAATGCACGGAACTGGTGGAAGGCGGAAGAAAGCCGTCTTGATCAGCCCATTGAATGGAAGACTTTTCGCGAGAAGTTCGACGCGAAATACTTCCCTGTGACTGCCAGGTTTGCCATGGAGCAGCAGTTCATTCATCTACAGCAAGGATCAATGTGGGACAAATCGGTAGATGAATACGACGCTGAATTCACTATGTTAAGCCGATTCGCGGCACACTTGATACCGACGGATGAGATCAGAGCCCGTCGCTTTCAACAAGGTCTGGACACAGAGATTCAGGCTGTACTAGCCACAGGGAAATTTTTGACACATGAAGATGCTTTGGAAGCTGCCCGCAGTTATGAGGCGGTGATAAAGGCAAGGGGCAGACCCCAATCTGCCGGTTCGAAACGCCATGCCTCTCAAATGGCAGGAGGGGCCTCTTCCAGGCCAACGTTCGAACCCAGGAGAACTGAAGAACCCAATCACCAGCCAAGACCACATTTCTGTTTCCATTGCAAGAGAGATGGACATTTGATAAAGGACTGTAGGCGCGTAAAAGGTTTGTGCCTAGTTTGTGGCGCGTTCAATCACAGAATTGAGACCTGTCCATATAGATACAACTCAGCTCACACACACACCAACTACCCGCAGCGGCCAGCTATCCAGGATCCTGCAACTCGTCCTGCACTACCTGCTCCACCACCTGCACAGCCTACTCGCCAATTCCAACAGGCAATGAGGGACATGCCTAGAGGGCAGAGAAATAGGCCCGAAAGGCAGAATATGCCTCCAGCTAGAAGGAATGTACCACGGCGACAGACCTTCACATTAGAAGCCGTAGAAGCCGAGACAGTAGGTCAAGGTAACACCGGTAAGCTTTTTTCACCCTTGTATCTCTTTGTTATTTTTATACACTATCTATACTACAGCCACCAAACTTCTTTGCACCGTTACACTTTCCTTTTACAAATTTCGAGAACGAAATTTTTATAAGGAGGGTAGAATGTAACAACCCTAAATTTCCTATACAAAATTTTTCAAATATTTTTTTAAAAATCCACAAAGGGGTATTTTAGCCTGAGCACAAGATATAGGTAATTATTTTGTTTTTAATTACAAGCTACAAGAATGTAATAAATCCATTTTTAGTGTACAAAAAATTACTTTAAATTTAATGTATACTTGGAGTATTTACTCTTGCTGCTATCATAAGTAATTAAATAACTCCATAATTATAAGAAGGAGCTTGTAGCTCATTGGTAATACCTTGCACTGCTGAACCAAGCCACCAGAGTTCAAATCTCATACCCCACATTATTTTTAATATTGATTTTTTTAAAACCTTTAGAATACCAAGAGTTTACACGTGCATATCTCACAAACACCCCACTACACCCAAACATGTAACACTTGCAGGAGTTAGATGAACCGTCGGGGGGGATCCAGGCCACCGGACTCGGCCGGGAATCGGCCCACTCGGCCTTGACTCGGCCGACTCAGTGCTCCGACCGACACGGCCGAGTCACCCCCGATTCGGCCGATTCCGGCGATGGTCACAACATGAAAGTTGTGTCTTTTCATATTCCCTATGCACCTGCAAAATTTCAGCTTCAGACCACTTCCAGAGCTCTTTAAAAACCCCAATTACTCCACTTTTAATACATTTTTTATTACATTTTATCACATTTTTATTTTTAACTTTTCATCTACCCTAACCATAGCCTAACCCTATAAATACCAACCCTACACACTACCCTCTCACCCCCAAAATCTTGAGCCACTCTCTCAAAAGTTTTCCAAGAAGTGTGTGCTTTGAAAACAAGTTCGCGGCGAAGCTCCGACGAGATTCTGACGGAATTCCGACGACGTTTTTTAGAAACAACCGGCGACGAAGCAACACCTCGACAACTCATCCAGTTCCCCTATACTCTTTAGTATAGATCAAAACCCGTAAGTCCCATTCTTCCCTTCTTTCTACTTCTGAAAAATACGAACTTACGAAACCCGACGGAAATCGGAACAAACCGATTTCCGATTCGGTTTTTCTATAAAATCTCACTTGTCACCAATTCCATAATACCTAAACTTATCCATGATGACTATTAATCACATAACAATAAATTTGGACAAAGTTTCTCACATGAAATGATAGCTTTTGCAATATCGTATTCTTTTTCACTTTAATACCATATTGTTAATTTTTCTTCTTCTAATCAATTCAATCATTCCTAAACATTTTTATCTTGACCATTAAACTTGTAAAAATCAATTTGAATAAGTTTTCACACATGAAATGATAACCTTTTCAATTTACCGTATTTTTACACTTTAATACCATCATGTTTAAATTTCACATTTAACCCTTAACTTGTTATACATTTAATGTAGAGCACGAGGTAACGACCTACCTCTACACACACGCAAATACAACCCTAAAATGATATCATCAAAACTTAGAATACGATAAAACGAAATTTCCATTAAAATACCATAATCTTCATAAAATTATTCTTAAAGGTTTTAGATTTGTTACACTTTTAAGTAAACATTTCTTACTAGGAAAATACGATAAGTTGTGGACATCGATCGTTTATCTAAACCTAATTTTGTGGTGTCTAGACAAGTATATCTAAGGCAAGTGGTTACTTAATTAGGGCCACTACTTGTAGTGGAGAGCCTCCCACTTATCTGGCACTTACCTGGCCACAATTGGCGGTGAAGAGGCGATTTGAGCCTTCTAACGACTCGTCGTTTAGACCATTTAGAAATAGGCTAGTTGGCTTACGAAACCCTAGAACCTAAAATACGGAAAATTACACTTTTCAAATAAATACCTTTCACTTTATAAAAACCATTTCCGAAAGGATTAGTATTTTACAATCTTTGCAAAGCGCCGCTACAACCCATTTTTTGGGGGACCCGTTCGGGATTGTGTGGTTTATCCCGCACCCTCGGGCTAGTAGTGCGAGATTCAGATCTCCGCAAGGAGCATTCGGTCTCGAAAGGTTTAAAATACGACATCTTAAGAAAATGAGATTTTTTGGAATATAAAATATTTATTAAAATTATTTTTGTATAAAAATATGTATATTTATCATTTAAATATCTATTATAATATAAATTTTCCACCTTTTCATAAAAATCATAAGAATAAATTTTGACACTAAAATACCATGAACTTCAAATAAATCAATATTACAGATAAATACCTATAACTAGAATATTTTCACTAGAAATATCACAACATAAAATCCACAACTCTAAAGACGAAAAATAAATACTTGAGGTGTATTTTGAAATATATAAAAGTATTTTTACATAAAACCCCCTCAAGTTTATAAATTACCCTAAGGACCCTAGCAGTTATAAGACTTCGTTTCACATTCCTGATTGTCTGACTCGGGTTTGAGTCTGATTAATCTGACTTGAATATGATTCAAGTCAATCTATAATCTACAAGTTTCCATTTCAATATGAACACATGAATCCATGAATACAATTATCAGTTTATACAATTTGGCTGAACCGAACCATGGATATATTCCTTTTACATGATTCCCAGTATTCCATTTACATGACTCTACGGTTATAACCGTTTCCTGATATCATGGTTTCGGTCAGTCAGTCAATTAATCATACAACCAACACAATTTACAAGATAACAATACAAACAAGACATCGCGAGGTTTAAGGGGTAGATTGGTACGGAAGGTGTTAAAGGTGGCACGAGGTGGTCAGATTTAATACACCTAACATGAATCCAGTTGCTGTTGTACCATGGCATAAACGGTTTCTTGAGTTCCTGATACCTTAGTCTCCGGGGCAAGTGAGACTCCTCTCGTATACACCGGCACTCTTTTGTACCAAGCTACAAACAACAGCGTTAACACGAAATACAACAATATAATTATATAATACAACTGTAAAAGCTACTCTCTCTCTCTCTCTTACTCTCTGTCTATTCCTCCCTTATCTTTGGGACTTACCGAGCGACCTGTTCGCTGACGACATTCTGTTTCTCTCTTCTTTGAATGTCGTCAGGTGGTTTGGACCCGGCGGAGATCGAGCCATCTCAAGAAGACTTGGAGCAATTTGCCGAAGACCCTGCACTTTAGTTCATTGTACACTTTTTCTTTCTGTACTTTTCATTTCCTGTTATGCCACTGTTTAGGCATCTTTTTGTTTCAGTTGTATTTCCTTTCATGTATTGTACAAAGAATGTTAATGAATAAAAGTTGTTGTTCTTTTATATCTTATCTCTTGTGTATTTATTTTATATTGCTTAGATACGCTTAGCCTATGTACTTCTGAGTACATACGTAGCGGGCCTCGTCGCGTCCCCTTCGCCGTATGCCGGGAAACGGGGCGTGACAGGCATTAGTAGGAATACCAGGATACCCCTACGAAAAATTTTCATGTTTCAGGTTCACTGTGCATTGTTAAAAAGAAAACTGATTTCCCGATTAGATACTTACTCTAGGGTATGTATTTTACCAGGTATGATTCTTACATCTGTATGGTTTTACAGATGATGAGTGGGAGTAAGTTATTGGTAATAAGGTGATCATCCTCATTATATCGGAATTCGTTGTAATTGGTGATATTTGAGGAAATCGTCTGGGTTTTTGCCGGACGGCAAGTATTTGGTTTTGAGTATCCATTGTTATGCACCAATTTCAAAATGATATATCTGTATGTTTATTTTTATAAAGTGAGATATAACTTTTTGAAATTATGTCCTTAACATTTACCTATATCAGTTGACGATTAGATAAGGAGCATTGAACAGCGGAGTAGTTCTTAACCATAAGTACAGTTTTCAACCTACGATGCACAGGTTTTGAGTTATTCGACTCAGGAGACTCATACAGAGTATTGTATGTTGTCCAGTGTCCATCAGGACAAAGGGGTTGGTCCTCGTATTATGTTCTGTTTACTTGTGACTTCTCTAGTTTTTAGACAAGTGTTTCGTAGAAATACAATGTCTAAGTTTTGAGAAGTTGTGGGTATAAGAATAAAGTAAAGAGCCAGAAGTCGCAAGTATCGGGATTCTTCAAAGAGATCGAAGATGTAGATACTTGTGATTGGTATTCAGATGATAGTAAGGGTTTTGAGAAACTTGTTTCTCTTTCAGGTTACTCATAATTGGATGGATTCCTAAGTTGAGTAATGCTGATTAGCCTCTCTCCATTAAGTTGATATGCACTGGAGACAGCTGCATGATTTGAATCTAGTTCCAATTAAATAAGTGCCAAAGTTTCTTTATTGGATATAGAATGGTTCATATCTTAACGATGTTAAGGTACGGAGAGTTGTCCGGCTTATGATTAAAACCAGAATCTGGATAACTCAAGGCACGTTTCTGTAATGGCTGTTTGTAGGTTGGCACAGGCTATGACGAGGGTTGACTTTCTACCATCTGAAAGATCAATGGTGATATTGTTCTTGACTCGCCACAGTTTTAGTAAAACGGATTTTTTTTCAGAAAACAGTAGTGAGAGTATGGTAGAACTGGAAGTGATTCTAGAACCAAAAACGATTACGGAAAAATTAATAGGACCTAAAGATTCAGTCAGGTTTGACATTCCATTAGCCACTCCGCAGATATGATGGGTAACCTCAGACACCCGAGAGGTACTCCGGTAGCCTCAAGGATGGTGACAGGGAGGTTCTTGTTTACCCAGACTTGACACTACTGTTGTTCCAGGCTATGAGACCAGGCAGAAGTTAAGTATAGCGTCGTTCTAAACTAGCTTTAGAAGTGCACGTATATATTATTCTGCCAGAGGGTTGTTGTAGTCAGTGGGAGCAGCAGAAGCATAGTGGGCAAGTAGCTTATGTCTATTTATAGACTAGAGCAGTTATAGCGGAGATAGATCATCTAATTTTGATGTAACAGTCATGGGTTTGACTTCATCAGAATAGGGGATGGATCTGTTAAGAAGGTAGTAGGGTGTGATGTACTAGTATTTGGATGACATACACAGAGTAGGAAGTAAAATTCCTATACTACGATCGGTTATACTGTGGTTGTCACACAGTTGTTTCTCCACACAGGATATGGATATAATATAAAACATTCTGGTTACTAGATCTATTATTTTAGATCTAGATTTGGGTAGTTTCCCAATTTAGGTACTTTGACAATATTCTAATAGTATTTTAGAATAGATGACTCCTGGCATGGTGGTGTATCTGCAGGTGATGGAGTCACCCTCTCTAAAGGTGTCTTACAGACTAAATGGGAGAGGGATGTGCATGATTGGCAGATCACTTGCTTAGACAATTGAGTCAATCGTGAGATGTCAAGTACCACACCAGATGTTGTTTTTGCACTAGATGCAATAAGTTTATATTAATCCAATCCTGAAGAAATATAAGGAAGCGGTTTTAGAACATAAGTGGATGTTCTACGGATTTGATGACGGCAGCCTCCTTCGGAGACGGTTATCATTCCAGGCTTCAAAGGTGACATGGATGACAGAGTGATTGTCAAAGTTATAGTTTTTCCTCTGACAAAGGGGGCAGTATTATGGACAGATGGTCTAAGAGGATACTGTGGGAGGCATGGTGCTGGATACTGATTAGTTTCAGTTATCGATACAGTCTGAGAAGTTTGGATTTGGAGTTCATTTATGAACTAGGTCCCATCAGATATCCAGACATACTCTAAGACAGGTATTACTCAATTCGGAAGATGGCTTTCTTCGCGAACTTGAGATTAAGAGAGACATAGAAAGAAATATCAGGGCGGATCCACTCATTGAGGCTATTTCTCGAACACAAGAGTTTTACAAACGAGTTTTGTGAAACTGATTAGTAGAGGAGTTGGGTGTTCGGTATCACACGGGCTGTGAGTATGCGACATCGCAATAATTAGCCTTAAGTGCAAGTGGGAGATTGTTGGATGTAGTACCCTCAAAGTCAATTATTGGATCGCAGGTACGTGATTGCAATGATTGAGGGAGGACCTATACCGGTAGGACAGTCTTACTCGAGATGATAGTATGTTATCTGGTTTGCCTTTATCGGTCGTGTACAGGTTCAGGTGACTAATCACTATTACACGTTGATAGAGCCCTTAGTATCTTGCTTGACTACCAACAGTATGATGGCGATCATATACGTGAGAGTTGGGTAGTCTATAAGCACATCCTTAATAGTGGTCCCTAGTCATGGGAGTTTCGAGACAGGGCATCGATACTCCGGATTAGACTAGTGTATACAGTCGAGACCCTAACGAGGGGCGGTGGCCGGTCTCACAAGCCACTGGTGTCAGTTGGATCACCTAAGATGTATACAGGTGCTCATTGGGTTATGAGTACACCGGACAGGACTCGTCGGGAAACTGCTAGTTGGTATTTATACCTAGCGTCAGATAGCAGTTCCCTGGTGATATGTGTACAGGTTAGTTCATCGACCTGAGGTCGTCATTTGTCTCGTGTGAGTTCCCACTGTGCTTTGATTTCTACCCTACCACGGCTCAAAGGAGTCGTGGAAACAGGTCTTTTTTGGATACAGTCCCGAGCCACATGGAGGCAAGTGAGCGGATCGGCAGGGGATTCGTCTCTCCCGATATTGGGGGTGAGATCGCGCTGTGTCTGGGAGAGTTATTACATAAAGCCCTCGGCCGAGGCAGGAGATTTACTGGTAGGTACTCCAGTAGTATATCAGGGTGTTCTGGGTTACACTCCGACACGACTTATACCGCTATTGGGGGTCTGACGTTACCAGCCCCCTAGGCCCGATATGCGATACTCATAGACGAACGGACCGGACTGTATGTATATTGTTACTGATAGGCTCAGTAGGATTCCAGGATGAGTTCGCTCATTGGCTTCCCTTGATGTCAGTACATGAGCAGCCGTTACGCACAGCTAGTGCCGCTGACGTGCTTGTGATTAAACCCACTGCCAGGGTACTGACGAGTCTTTAGAGTCCCCCACAGATAGTTTCCCAAGTTCGGGCGAAACGTTGTAGAGGTCGTATGGTTTTATGGCAGGGTTCGGAAAATGCACGTGCGTTTACGCACGTGTCATATTTCGGGCAGATAATACTGGTGGGCTTTGGTTTAAGCCGGATCCATGTATTATATTGAGTCGGAATATTTTAGTCTCTCGTATTCGTATTCGGTCGGAATACGGATACAGGTATGTATATACAGGTGAGGGGTATTTTCGTAATCCGTTACGAGAATATTTTAGAAGATGTATTTCTTTTTGGATTAATCATTTTGGTTTAAATGATTATTTGGTTTTGGAAATGGTGACTCATTATGGATGACACATTATTCTAGCATGTTCATTAGTGACTCATGCTAATGAGTCACTAAGTGAGTCATGAAGAATTAAATGTGTTTTGTTTTGGGTTTGGATATTTGAGGAGATATTTTCATTAGATATTGGTTTATGGTTTTGATTATATATCCTCTCATATCTATTCACAAGAAAAGAATAATGATAACACAAGTATTTGAGCTTAGTTTTCTTTTGGCTCACTAGTGTTTCTTGAGTTCACCATTTCCAATCCTAAATATCTTCTTCTACCTCCACCCTATCTCTCTTATGCGATGAGAACCCTAGGGTGTTTGAGACAAAGTATTCTTCTCGTTCTCTACTTCATCTTGGTCATCTCTTTTAGCAGACTAGATGATCGAGTTGCCTCGGTATAGAGACGGGAGCCCGTTTAAAGATCCGTAGATATGGTGCCACCTCGACGAGGAGCAAAGAGATTGGAGTTGCCGCAAAGGAGCGTAGGATGATGGCTAAAGACCGAAGGATTCGGATCGATTGGTATAGCCTTTCTACCTCTTTACAGTTTGTTAGTTTAGCGTTAATGGCAAGATCCGGGTTATAGTATGCGATAGCGCCAGTTATAAAAGTTTTTGTTCCGCGTTTGGCGTCAGAATGGCGGCCGGGGCGTTACCGTAGACTTACAGAAGGACCGATCTACAAAGGTTCTATTTCGATTTCACTTATATGTAAAATAGTTTACATATGTTTCCGTATTAATTTCTAGTTATCGATTCTAGTTTAGAGTTCCTTGAAACGGAAAAAAAATTTGAAAATGGCATGGACGATGCCTCCCGAAACCTTGCTGCCGTCGATAGGAACCCAACAGGTGTCTTCTCGACGTAGATTATCTTCGGCCTCGAAGACTTCGTGCAAGCTTGTTCCTTTCATTTTGTGGAGCCATTCAAGAGTCCGGAAGATCACTGCTTGGAGCGAAGGGACTACTACACGGAGCTATTGAAGTGAAAGACCGGTCTACAAAGGTTGTATTCCATATTCATTTAGATGTAAAGTTGTTTACATGTTGTATTGTCTAATTCTCAAGTTAAGATTCTAGGGTTAGGGTTATGTAGCATGGCAATTTTTTGAAAATGGCATGGACGATGCCTCCCGAAACCTTGCTGTCGTGCTAGGTAACCCTACAGTGGTATCAGAGCCAAGCTAGAGAATTAGACGATATTTGTAGAATTACGAAACCGAAACAACTCCGAAACACTCGAAACCATAACCTAGTTTCTGTCGAAATTTTTAAGTCGTCTAAAAATTTTTTAAGCAATTGCAGAATGTTACATGAGATGTAATATGAGTACCAAACGAATACGAACCCCATCCGCCGGATTTGACTCGGCGAGATGCTTCCAAAATCCGGCCTGGCCGGCCCATTAATGTCTTTTCGAGTTCGTTTTGGTTTGGTGCTTCAGGCTCTGGGTTTTGGTGTTTCAGGTGTTGCTTGTTTTTACTGAAATTGCATATGATGGTAACTTTCTGTAAAGGCAATTCGGAGTGTTTCGTAATTGTAATTCTAACATCGTTTCGGGTATTTTAGACGGCGTTAAAAAGTTCGAACGAATATTAAATACCCAATTTTCTCCCTCGCTGGAAACTTCCTAAAAGTTGGATTTTTCCAAGTTAAAGAACATTCAAAAATCATGCAAGTAATTCTATGGACCCTCTAGACGAATGAAACCCTAACTCGATTCTATGACCGTCGGAACCGCCACCAAACCCTAGGGTTTGCGGTAGTTCCGCGGCGCCATAGGTGAGGCAAGGGTTGGCCCTTCTACGGTTGGTCCATAGGTACTATGGCATATTATGAGTATTTTTAAACTGTGCTCAAGTGTTGAGCTCTTTGGGAAATTTTGAGTGTTTGTTGATTCGATCGGAATGTTTAACATCGTCTAGCTATTTGTGGAATGTAATACAATATTTGGAATTCATTTGGTCAGGCATGAAATCCGAAATATGTGATATTTCGGGTTTATGATGTCTAGAGAGTTTGTGGATTCCAAATGTTGTAGTTTGACATTTTCTTTTCTGGGACCGTAAGTGTAATATGTGGTGTATCACCGGTTTCGTTGCTATATGTCAACGACAATTGGGATACGCATATTTACTTACGTTGATGACATATGATGTTATGTGTTGCTGGGATATGTTATATTGGATCGTCGTGTTTTGAATAGCCGGGTTTTTTTATGTGAGATGAGAGTTCTTCATTTTCATTCATGTAAAAATTATGTATGTAATATTCTTTTATTGGGACACTTCCGGGTTGAGGATGATGTCACCATTGATATATATTATTTACTTTTCCGCATTAGGATAGACCTAAGGCGGGGAGCACAAGTAACCGAGTTCTAGAGTCCAGTGGGAGACCATCTCGAGGAGTCGAGACCGGGTCACATAACTCTAGAATTGGTAGGGTTGCTTGCCGCTCTCGTAGGGGTCTAGGGATGTGGGTTTGGCTATTCATCGTGACCGTGGAATCAGTGTTTTTTACAGGCTTAATATAAAACACGGACCTCCTAGTATATCCAATATTTCATATGTTGACTTCTGTTGCTGATCTTCTGTGATGTGATCACTTTATATGCTTGAGACGAATGATTTATTATTATATATATGATAGATAATAAACGTTGCTTATGTTTTGCACCCACGCTAGTCCCGCCCCGCTATGTCGTTAGTTAAGTAGCCTAACGGTGCATAACGAGACATTGTGATGAATGCGGATGGCATAAGCGTACGTTGTATTTTTGTTTCTTCTGTGATGCTCAGGAAACATAATTGATAGGACTTCATTAATGAGATTAATGAAAAAGAAAGAAACCTTAAAAGATATTATGGAATCAAATTTTCAAAAAAGGGTAGCTCTAGTTTTTTCTTTGCATAGCGGTTTCCTTGTAGAATATCTAGCACCTCATTCGATAAGGAAAGAGCCGAGATCTCTTCCCCGGGAGTGACCTCTTTAGCGAAACTAGCAGATGCTACAACCCACTCGGTTTTGTCTTTTGATTGCTTCTATAGTTCATGCTTTGCATAGTGGTATTTGTGAAATATCCTGTACCTTCTTCGAGAAGGAAAGAGCCGAAATCCCTTCACCGGGAGTGACCTCTTTAGCGAAACTAGTAAAAACCTTTAAAACACTCCTTTTCAAAATCACTCGATTCTGCAATGATATCAAGTTCAAAGCGTTAAAGGTTTTCTTAAAAACCATCCGCAACTCTCCATCATTTTAGGAAGTAGAGTACTTAGTATTCGTGTTATGTTTGTTGACCATAGTTAAGTCGCAGTGTACGGTAGCTAAGTGATGTCTTCCTACATAGCATATGATGCGATTAATTAGGACAGTCATGTGACTTTGTTGACCATAGTTAAGGGTCATGTGAGTGGGTCTAATTAATCACGAAATGACGGGTAGAACATGATTAGTGCTTATAATTTGTTGACCATAGTTAAAGTCATAAGTCACTAGGGGTAAAAACCATATCGGGAATTTCAAGAGTTGAAATTTGCAATGAGATTGCATACCTTCTATGAGATAGTTGGATCCCGATACCCACTGCGAGTAAGAGTTACTCCTGGGAGAGTTTTACACATCACAATTATCTGATCAAGTAGGTGTCTAGAAAGGTGTTAACGGGGTTATGCCCCTGGGAAAAAGAGATTTATTTTAATTAGGTATGTGTGAAAGCACAGGGAACCTCCCTCAAAATACCGACACTGGCCTGGTTGAAAAATTGGCGAACTTGTAAGGTGTAATTAATCTCGGCTAGTCTTACCTTTTAAGGTTTGAAGGAAGATTTGATAAAAATAATGGGAATCATCCTGATTAGATAAGATAATAACCAATCTAATCTTGCAAGAACATATGCTAAGTGTTTTCTTCTCTCTCTCTCCAGATAGCGACCATGTCAGGTCTTAATCAAGATAATAATATGGATGTATTAACCGAACCTGCTTATTATACTGAGCAGGGGAACGTTGATTCCGTTCTTTCTTATAATTGTTATAAGACTGAGCAGGAAATAGGGGAATATCCGGATTCTTACGCCACCTAAACGAAGAATGAGAATGTTGATGCATTTTCTTCGGGTGTGTTAGTTACCGAGAACTGTTTCTCAGTACACTCTATGTCCTGGGTATTAGATACCGGATCGGGATCCCACATATGTAATATGTTGCATGGGCTGAGGAAAGGTAGAGAACTGTGAATGGGTGATCATTCTGTAAAAGTAGGGAATAGTGCAAATGTTGCAGCCAAAGCAGTTGGCGAATATCATCTTGTATTACCAAATGGTAATACATTGATTCGGAACGAATGCTATTACATACCGAACCTGATATGCAATCTTATATCAGTTTCATTATTAAGTAAAGAAGGATATAATTTTGTAGTACAGGATAATGTTATGAACAATTTTTTGAATCAAAAGTTGATTGGATCAGGCTCGTTAAATAATGGCATATATGTTCTAAATCAAACCACAGTTCTTAATGTACAAAACACACACACAAGAGGAAGAGTTCAGAAATGAACGAATCCTTCTTATGGAAATGTAGACTAGGTCATATCAATACGACACGACTGGCTAAGTTACATAAGGATAGATATTTGAATCCGTTCGAATTTTCATCTTATAAAACTTGCCAGTCGTGTCTCAAAGGCAAGATGACCAAAACTTCATTTACTGGACACGGAGAAAGAGTTACGGAACTCTTGGGACTGATACATAGTGATATATGCGGTCCCATGTCTACACATGCCAGGAATGGTTCCTTGTACTTCATTACATTCACTGACGATCTCTCAAAATACGGACATGTGTTCCTGTTGAAACGCAAGTCTGAAGCTTTTGAGAAATTCAAAGAATATAAGCATGAAGTCGAGAACCAGACGGGTAAAAGTATTAAAATCCTACAATCTGATCGGAGAGGAGAATACTTGAGCAATGAGTTCCTGGACTATTTAAAAGAGAATGGGATTCTCTCTCAGCTTACTCCTCTGTATACACCATAGCACAACGGTGTATCAGAGTGGAGGAATCGCACCTTATTAGATATGATGCGCTCTATGATGAGCACCGCTGAGTTGCCTATTTCCTTTTGGGGTTATGCGCTTGAGACAGCAGCATACCTATTGAATAGAGTTCTAACTAAATCGGTGCCTGCCACTCCATATGAGATATGATATACCATCTCTTAAGCGAGTTAAGATATGGGATTATCCGGCCTATGTCAAAACGAAAAATCCGGACAAGCTCGAGGCAAGATCAGCTCTGTGTAAGTTTGTGGGATATCCAAAGGATTCCTATGGATATATCTTCTACCACGGTGAGGAACAAAAGGTGTTTGTTTCTAAATATGCCACCTTTTTAGAAAAGGAATTTCTTGTAAAAGAAATTAGTGGCGAAGAGGTAGAGCTGGAAGAAGTTCCAGCGGCACAAACTACAACTGATGATTTATAGGAACCAGAGAATTCAGTAGTACCCAACAAACCTCAGCCTCTCCGCCGATCTAGTAGGGTTCCTCATCCACTTGAGAGATACTACGGTTTTCTCATTGATGGTGGGAGCGAAGATTGCATCATGCAAGATGATAACCCAACTGGCTTCGAGCAGGCCAATACGAGTAAGGACTCTATAAAATAGCTGGATGCAATGCGATCTGAGATGGAATCCATGTACACCAATAAAGTATGGACTTTGGAAGTTGCTCCTGAAGGGGTAAAACCCATTGGGAGCAAATGGATCTTTAAGAAGAAATTTAGTGTAGATGGAAAAGTTGAGACTTTCAAAGCTAGACTTGTTGCAAAAGGTTTTCGTCAACGACCAGGTGTGATTATGATGAAACTTTCTCTCCAGTGGCTATGCTTAAGTCCGTCCGAATCATACTTGCCATTGCTGCATACCATGACTACGAAATCTGGCAGATGGATATTAAGACCGCCTTTCTAAATGGTGATTTAGAAGAGAGCGTGTACATAACTCAGCCAGAGGGTTTCGTAGACAGTAGGAGTATTGGAAAGGTATGCAAGCTGCTTAAATCTATCTAAAGGTTAAAACAGGCATCGCGGAGTTGGAACATCTGTTTTGATGTGGTAGTCAAAGAGTTTGACTTCATCAAAAACGTAGATGAACCTTGTATATACAAAAAGGTGGCAGAGAGTAAGGTTGTCTTCCTCGTATTGTACGTGGATGACATACTCTTGATAGGAAATGATGTTCTTATGCTGCACTCGGTCAAGCTCTTCTTATCACAAAGATTCTTAATGAAAGATCTAGGTGATGCCTCCTACATCTTGGGGATTAAGATCTATAGAGATAGATCTAATCGGATACTGGGATTGTCCCAATCCAGGTACATTGACACCATACTAAAGAGGTTTAGTATGGAAGATTCCAAGCGTGGGTATTTACCCACGATCTCAGGACTCACTCTCTCCAAAGTGATGTCTCCCAAGACTGATTTGGAGAGAGCTCACATGCGAAGGACACCCTATGCTTCGGCAATAGACTCTATCATGTACGCGATGTTATGTACCAAACCTGATGTAACATACTCACTAAGTGTAGTGAGTAGGTATCAAGAAGATCCTGGAGAGAATCACTGGACAGCTGTGAAAAACATTCTCAAGTACTTGAGAAGGACTAAAGAGATGTTCTTGGTGTATGGTAGCGATGAACTCCAAGTGGAGTCCTTTACCGATTCGAGCTTCCAGAGTGATAAGGACGACTCTAAGTCGGTCTCGGGATTTGTCTTTACCCTCAATGGAGGGGCGGTTTGTTGGAAGAGTTCCAAACAGAAAACCGTGGTAGACTCGACGATGGAGGCTGAATACATCGCTGCCAACGATACTGCCAAAGAGGCTGTCTGGATGAAGAAGTTCATAAACGAACTTGATGTGGTTCCGTCCATCGAGCATCCATTACCTTTGTATTGTGATAACAATGGAGCTGTGGGTTTGGCCAAGGAACCCAGGTCCCATCAACGATCCAGACATATTCTGAGGCGGTATCACCTGATCCGGAAGATAGTTGATCGCCGGGAGATCGAGCTCAGGAGAGTTGACACGAAGAACAACACGGCGGATCCACTCACGAAGACTATACCCCAGATACAATTTGAGAGACTCTTCGGGATGTTGGATATGAGATACAACAACTGGCCTTAGTGCAAGTGGGAGATTGTTAGTTATGTGTATGCCCTAGAGGCCATTATTGTACATATGATGTATATTATAGTGGATTCTTGGACATATATAGAGAGGAATTTCTTACTCGACATGATAGTATGCTATCCGGTTGCTCTTTGTCTTAACATGTAGACTTGTATTGTGCTACTGTCTTGCTCTCACATGTTGATAAAGCCCTTAGGATGAGTACTTGACTACCAGGACTATGATGGAGATCATACTAGTGGGGCCAGGGTAGTCCACAAGTACATCCTTTAATTGTTCCTAATCGAGGGTGTATCGAGACAGGGCATCAATATTCCAGAGTAGACTAGCGTATACGCTTCTTGACCCATATGATGGGCATTGGATGATCCCACATCCATTGGTGTTTGACATCAAAGATGGTATACGGGTGCTCAGTGAAGACTGGGTACACTGAACGGACTCGCCGAAAACTCCTAGTTAGTATTATACCTATCGTCAGATAGCAGTTCTCTGGTGACACTGGTACAAGTTAGTCTGTAGACCCGAGATCGTCATAGAGTCTTGTGTGATTCCTACTGTGCTTTGATTTCCACCTTACCACGTTCAAGAGAACGTGCAAAACGGTGGCTTTTGGGTACAGTCCCGAGTCACATGGAGGCAATGAACGATAGGAGGGGATTCGTCTCTCCCGGTATTGGGGGTTGATGTTGCGTTGTGCTCGATTGGCTATAATAGGAAGTCCCTGGCCAAAGCTGATACGGAGATTTACTGGTAAGTGTTATCAGTAGTTTCTCGACCCGTTATGAGCCTCACATCGGCACGACTTATCATTTACTAGGGTCTGACGTTTATCACCACTAGACCGAATATACGACATATCAGACGAAGAGACCGGACTGTACGGTAATATTACTGACAGAGTTTACAAGAGTATAAGCAGGCTTGCTTGTTGATCTTCTGATCGCTCAATACCCGGGTAGCCGTTACATCCAGCCAGTACCGCTGACGGCTTGTGGGTGACTGATATGATCATCACCTACTGCCGGCGTATTGACGAGTCTTTAGAGTCCTACACAGAGGTTTCCTGGCTCAGGCGAAACGAAATAGGAGAACATATATGATATGTGTGGGACCGAGATTAATACGTGTATGTGATACCGTATTCTATTCTCGCGATATGTGATATCGGTCGGTTATATGTGATATAACCCGGTAATCAAGTGTTGATTCAATAAGATGATACATTTTATATTAGTTGGTTATATGTGATATAACCAGATTATTGAATCAATTGTTGATTTAATAATTTAATGTATAATTATATATATATATATATTGTAAGTCGATGTTCAACACCCCAATACTTGTGGGGAGGCGGAAATATGAATAACAATCAAGTTCTATGATCAAACATCGATTAACCGTACGAATCGTTTGCTATACAAGTTTTAATCAAAAGCTTTAGAGTTTTAATCTACTATGCGAAGGGATTATACCATACGATTCTAGTCCTTCGTCTTGATGTTGTCTACGGCCTTTTTGGATCTCCACGTCCTCTTCGGCTTTCTCCCGTGATAGACGATCCACCCGAGAACCCTAATCCAAGCTATAACCTCTAAACTTGAGGTTACTTAGTTTCTCTAGTTGCTAAATAGAGTTGCTAAGATGATGTAGAGATAGGTTATGGAGTAATTAGTCTTTCCTTATCCTTGTTCTCAACTCATGAGGGGTAGGATTAGGCTTTGGTGAAGGAGAGAGAACTTGAAGAGAGAGAGTGAGAAGATGATAATGATAATATTATATGAATAAAGTTTCTCACTTGATATATATGAAACATAATGAAATAAAAGATAAATGAATAATAAGTGAATATTCATCATGTTTCATTTAATCAAGTGGGTGATTCATCATGTGAGTCATTAAGCAATTAATGATGCATTAATGATATGATGAATCACTCACAATGAGTCACTTAAACATTAAATGAAAATGCCACCTCTCTCTTTATGTCACATCCTTCTAGAAGCTTCTCGGAAAATTACGAGAACGCCCCTCTCATCCGTGAAAACACGGAAAAACTTTAGACTGTATAAATCCAATAACCTGATACTAGAATCTGGCTTAAACCAAAGCCGGCTAGTAAAAACTGTTCGAATGTCGCACGTGCGATCAAACACGTATGCGTCCGAACCTTTGTCGTAAAACAATACGACCTCTATATCTTTTCGCCTGGGTTTGGGAAATCTCTGTGTGGGACTCTAAAGACTCGACTACTACGCTGGCAGTGGGTTTAACCACAGACCGCAAGCGGCACTAGCTGTACGTAACGGTCCCCAGGTAGTTGTCGATAAGAAAGCTGATGAGGTAACCCATCTGAAATCCTACTGAGCCTGTCTGTGACAATATCCGCGCAGTCCGGTCTGTTCGTCTGAGAGTATCGCATGTATGGTCTAGGGAGGTGGTGGACGCCAGACCCCTAATAACCGTACAAGTCGTGTCGGTATGGCTCTATCACCATCCGAGAATCTACTGATCAATCCTATCAGTAATTCTCAATCAGCCCTGGCCAGGGACTTATGGTAATGACCAACCGATCACCGTGCGATATCAACTCCCTATACCGGGAGAGACGAATCCCTAACAGTCACTCACTGCCTCCACGTGGCTCGGGACTGTGCCCAACTGAAACCTGTTTGCACGACTCCTTTGAGCCGTGGTAGGGTAACAATCAAAGCACAGTGGGAACTCACACGAGACAAATGATGACCTTAAGTCAACGGACTATCTGCACACATGTCACCTGAGAACTGCTATCTGACGTTAGGTATAATACCATCCAGTCAGTTCTCGGCGAGTCCTGTCCGGTGTACTCACACCCAGTGAGCATCTGTATACAATCTTAGGTGAACACCACCAATGGTTGCGGGACCAATCCATTGCCCTCGTCAGGGTCTAGATATGTATACACTAGTCTACTCCGGAGTATCGATGCCCAATCTCGATACTCCTGTGACCAGGGACATCTAAGGGTGTGCCTATTGACTATCCAGCTCCCACTAGTATGACTGCCATCACAACGCCGGTAGTCAGACAAACACCCTATGGGCTTTATCAACATATATATATAAATACCAAGTAAAATATATTATACGTTAAGACAAAGTCAAACCAAATAGCATACTATCATATTGTAAGTGCATGGCGGCGCCCCGGCCGTCAATCCGACGCCGGAATGCGGAAGCGGTGAATAACTTAAATTTTTGCGGACTTAGCAAACCGGCACCACCGCGCACTATAACCCGGATCGAACCATTAACTAGTCCTAGCTAACTACAAGAAAGGGAATAGAGATATACCGACGATCCAAGTCCTCCGGTCTTCTCGCCATCGTCCCGATCACTTGCGGAATGTCCCGTCTCCTCCTCGTCGCCGGAAGTGCACCACATCGCCTACATCGTTTACGGGCTCCCACCTCAATGCCGAGGCAACTCGGGCACGAAGCCGGCTACTCGACGTGCCCAAGATTCGTTGTAGAATATGTAGTAGAGGATTGTGTCTCATTTGGGGTTCATGGAGGTGCCATTTGGTGGAGGGATGAAACAAGAACAATGTGGAGGAACTTTGGGGATTTTGGAACATGAAATGAACCAAAAACCCCCACTCCAAATTTGGGACAGCCCCCCCTCCTCTAAGAGGCCGGCCACTATAATGAGGGTGAGTGAGAATGAGGGAGAGTATGAGAGTGTGTTATGATAGAAAAGAGAGAGCCATCCAATAATACAATGGGGAGAGAGAGAGAGAAGGCTATCATAATCAACCATGATCACAAAGCAATGCCAACACTCCACACAACCATCATCAACAACCATGATGCTAACAAAGTCAAGCCATCATGAAGTATGAAGTCAAGCAAGTCAATGGATGGTGCACCATCATGAAGACTATCATGATGCTACAAGATGCAAAGAACCCCCTCCACAACCACTTATTTGCAACAATGCAAATAAGCCCTCCTCCACCAATCTTCGGCCAATGAACGGAACAATGGAAATCGGCCGAAGCGGAAAGCAAACTGGCAACTCCAGAAAACTGGTCCCGTAATAAATTACAGGATAACCCCGATACTGTGCATACACACCCGCATCTGTATTTCGACCGAAACACAAATGCAAAGAGACATAATCTACACTGTACTATACTAGGATCCAGCTTATACCAAAGCCGGCAAGTAATATCTGTTCGATCCTGATCCGTGCAATACCGCACGTATCTGATCGAACCCTGCCATATAACCATACGGCCTATAGTACAAACTGTCCGATCCTGATCCGTGCAATACCGCACGTATCTGATCGGACCTTGCCATATCTCCATACGGCCTCTACAACCTTTCGCCCGAAAGCTGAGTAACTGAATGTGGGGGACTCTAAAGACTCGTCAACACCTCGGTTGTGGATTTAACCACTAGCACGTCAGAGGTATAAGCCAATACGTAACGGGCTACCAGGTACTGACTAAAAAGGATGTCTGTGAGCGAACTCAGCCTGACAACCCTACTGAGCCTGTCAGTGACAATATCCGTGCAGTCCGGTCCGTTCGTCTATGAGTATCGCATGGCGGGCCTAGGGGGTTGGTAAAAGTCAGACCCCCAAAAGCGGTACAAGTCGTGTCGGAGTGTAGCCCAGAACACCCTGAGATACTACTGGAATACCTACCAGTAAATCTCCTTGCCTTGGCCAAGGACTTTGTGTAATGGCTCTCCTAGACACAGCACGACCTCACCCCCAATACCGGGAGAGACGAACCCCTGAAGATACGCTCACTGCCTCCATGTGGCTCGGGACTGTACCCAACTAAATTCTGTTTGCACGACTCCTTTGAGCCGTGGTAGGGTAGTAATCAAAGTACAGTGGGAACTCACACGAGACAAATGACGATCCCCAGGTCGATGAACTAACCTGCACACATGTCACCAGGGAACTGCCATCTGACGTCTGGTATATGACCAACTAGCATGTTCCCGGCGAGTCCTGTCCGGTGTACTCATAACCCAATGAGCACCTGTATACATCTTAGGTGATCCAACTGACACCAGTGGCTTGTGAGACCGGCCACCGCCCCTCGTCGGGGTCTCGACTGTATACACTAGTCTACTAATGGAGTATCGATGTCCAGTCTCGAAACTCCCACGACTAGGGACCTTTTAAGGATAAGCTTATAGACCCCCAGCTCCCACTTATATGATCGCCCTCATACTGCTGGTGGTCAAGCAAGAATCCTAGGGGCTCTATCAACGTGTAATAGCGACGTGTCAGGTCACCTAAAACAGTACACGATGATAAAGGTAAACCAGATAGCATACTATCATCTCGAGTAAGACTGTCCTACCGGGATAGGTCCTCCCTCAATCATTACAATCACGTACCTGTGACCTAATAATTGACTCTGAGGGCACTATCTCCAACAATCTCCCACTTGCACTCAAGGCTAATTATTGCGATGTCGCATACTCACAGCCCGTGTGATACCGAACATCCAACTCCTCTACTTGTCAGTCTCACAAAGCTCGTTTGCGGAACTATTGCGTTCGAGGAATAGCCTCAGTGAGTGGATCCGCTTGGATTTTTCTTTCTATGTCTCTCTAAATCTCAAGTTCGCGGAGAAAACCATCTCCCGAAAAGAGCAATACCTGTCTTAGAATACGTCTGGATGTCTGATGGGACCTAGCTCATAAATGAACTCCAAATCCAAACTTCTTAGACTGTATCGTCAACTGAACTTAATCAGTATCCTGCGCGCCATGCCTCCCTCAGTATTGCCTTGGACCACCTGTCCAAAATACTGCCCCTCATCAGAAGGAAAACTATAACTCTGACAACCTCCTTGTCGTCCATGTCACCTTGGAAGCCTGGAATGATAACTGTCTTCTGAATGAGGCCGTCGTTATCATATCCCTAGAACATTCACTTATGTTCTAAAACTGCTTCCGACTGTTTCTCCAGGATTGGATTAATGTCAACTTATTGCATCTAGTGCAAGAACAACAACTGGTGTGGTACTTGACATCTCACGATTGACTCAATTGCCTGAGAAAGTGATCTGTCAATCATGCCCGTCCCTCTCCCCTTTAGTCTGTAAGACACCTTTGGAGAGGGTGACTCCATTACTTGCAGGTACACTACCGTGCCAGGAGTCGTCCATCCTAAATACTCTTAGAATGCTGTCAAGTACCCTGATTGGGAAACCACCCAAATCTAGATCTAAAACTATAGATCTAGTAACCAGTATGTCTGATATAAAATCCATTTCCTTTGTGGAGAAACAACTGTGTGACGACCAAAGTATAACCGATCGTAGTGTAGGAGTTTCTTTTCCTACTCTGTGTATATCATCCAAATACCAGGATATCACACCCTACTACCTTCTCAACAGATCCATCCCCTATTCTGATGAAGTCAAACCCATGACTGTCACGTCAGAAATAGATGATCTATCTCCGCTACATCTGCTCTAGTCTATAAATAGACATAAGCAACCTGTCCACCAATGCTTCCGCTGCTCCCACTGACTACGACAACCCTCTGGCAGAGTCATATAGACGTACACTTCTAAAACTGGTTTAGAACGACGCTATACTCATCCTCCCGCCGGGTCTCGTAACCTGGAACAACAGCAATGGCAATTGTGGGTAAACAAGAACTTCCCTGTCACCGTCCTTGAGGCTATCGTAGTGCCTCTCGGGTGCCTGAAGTTACCCACCTTATCTGCGGAGTGGCCAATGGAATGTCAATCCAGATTGAATCTTTAGGTTCCTTATCAAATCTTCAGTAATCGTTTGTGGTTCTGGAATCACTTCCAGTTCTACCATACTCCCACTACTGTTTTCTGAAAAAATCCATTTTTAATAAAACTGTGGCGAGTCTAGAACAATATCGCTATTGTTCATCCAGATGGTAGAAAGTCAACCCTCGTCATAGCCTGGGTCAACCCACAAACAGCCATTACAGAAACGTGCCTTGAGTTGTCCAGTGTCTGGTTTTAATCATAAACCGGACAACTCCCCGTACCTTAACATCGTTAAGATATGAACTGTTCTATATCCAATATAGAAACAGAGGCACTGATTTAATTGAACCAGATTCAAATCATGCAGCTGTCCCCAGCGCTTGTCAACTAAATGGAAGGAGGCCGATCAGCGTTACTCAACTTAGGAATACTTCCAATTATGAGTAACCTGAAAGAGAAGCAAAATCTCTTTATCATTACTATCAACTGAATACCATACACAAGTATCTACATCTTCGATCTCTTTGAAGAATCCCGATACTTGCTATACCTGGTTCTCTACTCTATTCAAATACCTATAACTTCTCAAAATTTGGACCCTGTGTTTCCGCGAAACACCTGTCTAAAAACTAGAGAAGTCATAAGTAAACCGAATATAGTACGAGGACCAACCCCTCTGTCCTGATGGACCCTGGACAACATACAATCCTTTGTATAAGTCCCTTGAGTCTGATAACTCATTCACTGTGTGTCGTAGGTTGAAAACTGTACTTATGGTTAAGAAGAATTACACCGCTGTTTAATGCTCCTTTCCTAACCATCCACTGATATAGGTAAATGTCGTAGACATAATTTCAGAAAGGTATATCTCACTCTATAAAAATAGACGTACAGATATATCAATTTGAAATTGGTGCAAACAGCGGATATTCAAAACCAAATATTTGCCGACCGGCAAACAGCCCAGGTGATTTCCTCAAATATCACCGATTACAACGAATCCCGATATAATGAGGATAATCACCCAATTCCCAATAACCTACTCCCACTCATCATCTGTAAAACCATACAGATATGAGAATCGTACCTGGTAAATACATACCCTGGAGTAAGTATCTAATCGAGAAATCAGTTTTCCTTTAACATTACACAGTGAAACTGAAACATTGAAATGTTCCGATGGGGTATTCTGGTATTCCTAGTAATGCCTCTTCCAGATTCACGACTGTAACCGTATAGTTCTTTGCCACCTCTCCAAATCCCTTCATATGTCTTTAGTCTTTACCTTCTGCACACCCTTTTAGGCCAAATGGTTTTCTTCTTTCCCTACCGTTCGGCACCAGCCTATAGTTTGGAAGAAGACTATCCAATAAGCATAATGGGTGTACTGTCCCAATCCTAGGAACACTCGCAATGAGAGAGGGTGAAGATAAAAGACAACCGAATAAACCTTCCTATTTCTCCTAGACCATAATCCATCCCCGAACTGGAACAAGTTCCATTCGAGTTCGTATATAACCATACGATGGAGTATCCAAATAAACTGTGGATCTTCGTAGTGATACGGAGTGTCCTGGAGAAATACAAAGGTGATGTGGGAGTGGTAACGAAATATTTGGTTTGGTCGTGAATATCTGTTGCAATTTACTTTGCCCTCTTACTAATCCCTTGCTTTGTCTGAACTTAATACCTTCTGCACACCATCGTTATGCTAATTGGTTTTCTTCATTCCCTACCGGTCGGCACCAGCCTAAGGTTTGGAAGAAGACAATCCAATTTGCGTAATAGGTGTACTATCTCCTAAACCAAGGAGTACTCGCAACCTGAGAGAAGGTAAAAGGAAAAGACAACTGAATAATCCTATCCGTTTTCTCCAGAACCGGAAACCATCCTCGAATAAATTCTTTCGAGTTCGTATCTAACCATACGATGGTTTTGTCCAATGGAAGTGGACGTTCGTAGTAAAACGGGGTGTCCTGGAGAAAAGGGTAAAAGTAGGAGTGGCAATGAGGTTTGCAACTCTGACAATCCAAAAGCCAGTGTTAAGAAGGTTCGGTTAACTTGGTCACTGAGTCAAAGTCTTAGGGTCGGGTCAATGGTCGCTGCCAAAGAGAGAGAGAGAAAAGAAACACTCAGCGTGCACTCTAACCTAGATCAGAATGGTTACCAATTTATCTAATCTGGAATCCTCCCACTGTACCTCAAATTCTCCTCCAAACCTGAAAGAAGAATTAGTCGGGGTCACCCGAGGAGTAAACTAACTCATCAGTGGGAATCGGGATCCAACTATCACCGCATGATAACGTGACGGAATCCGCTCACGGTATCACACTCCAGAAGGTATGCGCATATCTGGCAAGTTTCAGTTCTTTTGAAACTCCCGATGTGATTTCTGCCCCATGCTCTTATGACCTTGACTTTGGCCAACATATCATAAGTCACATGTCAAGTTCTACCCGTCATTCTCCAGGTTAATTTGAATCCACCCGTACATACCCTTGACTTTGGCCAACATGGCAGTACGACTGTTCCAAACCAACGCATCTATCTATGCTGCATATGAATAACCAACAGCTACCAAACACTGTGCCTTGACTTTGGCCAACATACACAGCTTAAATACTATTGACTATCCATATGAAACGACGGAGGGCTACGAATGGTTTCTGGCGAAAACCTTTAACGTAATGAACTTGATATCGTTGAAGGAACGGATAGCTTTTTAGAAATATAGTGACGAAAATCGTTGCTAAAGAGGTCACTCCCTGTGAAGGGATCTCGGCTCTTTCCCCGTAGAATGGGATGCAGGATATTCCAAATGAATACCGCGATGCAAAGCAAAAGTAATCGGCTATAGTGAAGTTAATGCCCTGACGCAAACTTCTGTCCAAGGGGTCACTCCCGGTGAAGGGATCTCGGCCCTTGCCTCGTCGACTGAGGAGCAGGATATTCTAATGAATACCACGATGCAAAACAAAAGTAAACGTCCTTGCAATAACAGCTTTTGAAAAAGTGTTCCAACAACATCAGATTAGGTTTGTTTTTAACTTGCATTGATCCGAATCAATGCAGTCCCATCAATTGATCACACCAAAAAGAACGAAAATATACTGATGTACGTATATGCCATCCGCATTCGCCACTGGGTCCCGTCATTACCCGTTAGGTTAGCTAACTAACGACAGAGCGGGGACTGGACTAGCGCGGATGTAAAACATATACAACATCTACTAATATATATACCAATATATTATATTTCGCTCAAGGCGTGAAAGAAATGCAACATCACAGAGAATGAACAGCATCACAGAAACAATACAGATATCTGGGATCCCCGGGTTTCACAGAGCCGCTGAAACCCGACGTTCCCCTGGTCGTGTGGATAGCCTGTGCAATGAAATCCTAGACCCCTACGGGCGCGGCAAGTTACCCGCCAAAACCTGAAGCGAGGCAGCCCCCTTCAGCGCCGTGAATGGACCACCCAGCACTTCACGGAATCCGGTAACTTGGGCACCCCTCCTGGGTCAACCTGTACCCCCTACGAGTGCGGGGAATAGCCCGCCAATTCTAGAGTGAAGCCCCCTCCGTCTCAATGCCATGAGATGCGGGCTTGTTGCCCTCCAGAACCCGGCTATCCGTGCACCCCTCCGCGGGGTAATCCTAGTACAGAAAGTAAAATATACATACACCGGGTACATCGACCGCAACCAGGTCGTGCCCCAAAATAATAATACAAACAGGCAGTGGCGGCAGTCCACATGTCGGACGCTCGCCCCGCAATATCAAATGTACATAATACAAACAAAACTGTACTAGCATTGCATCCAGGCTATCCCCCACGACCGATCCGCAACATCACAGCAAATACATAGAACATCAACGTGAATGTCACGTTCGCAAATCCGTCTAACCGGGCTATAGCAGTTAGACCGGATTTACCGATCGAGTGACATTCACGGTCGCAGATATAATGTAAAAACTGTGAAAAATGTGTTTAAAATATCCGATCAATCAAATCTTAACAAGTGGGCCCCCAAGCAATACTGTAGCAGTTAAAGAAATTCTGGGCCCAATTTTAATATTCCAAAACCCCTAATTACAGCCCATAAGCCCACTGCAAAAAAATTTCCACACGAGCCCATACTACTGCGGCGGAAGCGCGGCCAGAAGGGGGTTTTGGCCGCCCTTCCGCGCTCTGGTTGGAAGATCATTGTCTCGAATTTGAACAGTGGTCTTATAATTTTTAGTACATCAATATTTTAGAACCTGAAAAATTTTTCGAGACTGAAAAATTTCAACAGAAACTGATGCTGAAGGAAATGCGGGTTTTGGGATTTTTGATCGATCCGAATTGCAAACACATTACACAAAGCTAGACTAAGTTAATGGGGAGGCTCTGATACCACTGTAAGTACACGGCGGCGCCCCGGCCGTCAATCCGACGCCGGAATGCGGAAGCGGTGAATAACTTAAATTTTTGCGGACTTAGCAAACCGGCACCACCGCGCACTATAACCCGGATCGAACCATTAACTAGTCCTAGCTAACTACAAGAAAGGGAATAGAGATATACCGACGATCCAAGTCCTCCGGTCTTCTCGTCATCGTCCCGATCACTTGCGGAATGTCCCGTCTCCTCCTCGTCGCCGGAAGTGCACCACATCGCCTACATCGTTTACGGGCTCCCACCTCAATGCCGAGGCAACTCGGGCACGAAGCCGGCTACTCGACGTGCCCAAGATTCGTTGTAGAATATGTAGTAGAGGATTGTGTCTCATTTGGGGTTCATGAAGGTGCCATTTGGTGGAGGGATGAAACAAGAACAATGTGGAGGAACTTTGGGGATTTTGGAACATGAAATGAACCAAAAACCCCCACTCCAAATTTGGGACAGCCCCCCCTCCTCTAAGAGGCCGGCCACTATAATGAGGGTGAGTGAGAATGAGGGAGAGTATGAGAGTGTGTTATGATAGAAAAGAGAGAGCCATCCAATAATACAATGGGGAGAGAGAGAGAGAAGGCTATCATAATCAACCATGATCACAAAGCAATGCCAACACTCCACACAACCATCATCAACAACCATGATGCTAACAAAGTCAAGCCATCATGAAGTATGAAGTCAAGCAAGTCAATGGATGGTGCACCATCATGAAGACTATCATGATGCTACAAGATGCAAAGAACCCCCTCCACAACCACTTATTTGCAACAATGCAAATAAGCCCTCCTCCACCAATCTTCGGCCAATGAACGGAACAATGGAAATCGGCCGAAGCGGAAAGCAAACTGGCAACTCCAGAAAACTGGTCCCGTAATAAATTACAGGATAACCCCGATACTGTGCATACACACCCGCATCTGTATTTCGACCGAAACACAAATGCAAAGAGACATAATCTACACTGTACTATACTAGGATCCGGCTTATACCAAAGCCGGCTAGTAATATCTGTTCGATCCTGATCCGTGCAATACCGCACGTATCTGATCGAACCCTGCCATATAACCATACGGCCTATAGTACAAACTGTCCGATCTTGATCCGTGCAATACCGCACGTATCTGATCGGACCTTGCCATATCTCCATACGGCCTCTACAACCTTTCGCCCGAAAGCTGAGTAACTGAATGTGGGGGACTCTAAAGACTCGTCAACACCTCGGTTGTGGATTTAACCACTAGCACGTCAGAGGTATAAGCCAATACGTAACGGGCTACCAGGTACTGACTAAAAAGGATGTCTGTGAGCGAACTCAGCCTGACAACCCTACTGAGCCTGTCAGTGACAATATCCGTGCAGTCCGGTCCGTTCGTCTATGAGTATCGCATGGCGGGCCTAGGGGGTTGGTAAAAGTCAGACCCCCAAAAGCGGTACAAGTCGTGTCGGAGTGTAGCCCAGAACACCCTGAGATACTACTGGAATACCTACCAGTAAATCTCCTTGCCTTGGCCAAGGACTTTGTGTAATGGCTCTCCTAGACACAGCACGACCTCACCCCCAATACCGGGAGAGACGAACCCCTGAAGATACGCTCACTGCCTCCATGTGGCTCGGGACTGTACCCAACTAAAACCTGTTTGCACGACTCCTTTGAGCCGTGGTAGGGTAGTAATCAAAGTACAGTGGGAACTCACACGAGACAAATGACGATCCCCAGGTCGATGAACTAACCTGCACACATGTCACCAGGGAACTGCCATCTGACGTCTGGTATATGACCAACTAGCATGTTCCCGGCGAGTCCTATCCGGTGTACTCATAACCCAATGAGCACCTGTATACATCTTAGGTGATCCAACTGACACCAGTGGCTTGTGAGACCGGCCACCGCCCCTCGTCGGGGTCTCGACTGTATACACTAGTCTACTAATGGTGTATCGATGCCCAGTCTCGAAACTCCCACGACTAGGGACCTTTTAAGGATAAGCTTATAGACCCCCAGCTCCCACTTATATGATCGCCCTCATACTGCTGGTGGTCAAGCAAGAATCCTAGGGGCTCTATCAACGTGTAATAGCGACGTGTCAGGTCACCTAAAACAGTACACGATGATAAAGGTAAACCAGATAGCATACTATCATCTCGAGTAAGACTGTCCTACCGGGATAGGTCCTCCCTCAATCATTACAATCACGTACCTGTGACCTAATAATTGACTCTGAGGGCACTATCTCCAACACATATCAAGCAAGACTGTCATGTACATACATATCCCAAGCATCCTATACAATGTAGGCCTCTAGGGCATATATATCCAACAATCTCCCACTTGCACTAAGGCCTATAATTGGCGCAATGAGTACCCACTGTCTCTACCAGATCCAGTTGCTTGCGTACCGCATGCCCAACATCTCAAAAAGCCTCTCGAACTGTACTTGAGGAATGGCCTTGGTGAATGGATCTGCCGTGTTGTCTTTTGTGTCTACTCTCCGTATCTCGATCTCCCGACGATCCACGATCTCCCTGATCAGGTGAAACCGCCTTAAGATGTGCCTGGATTTCTGATGGGACCTTGGTTCCTTCGCTAAAGCTACAGCGCCATTGTTATCGCAATACAAAGGTATTGGATTGGCAATGGACGGAACCACCTGAAGTTCAGAAATGAACTTCCTTATCCAGACAGCCTCTTTTGCGGCTTCACTAGCAGCTATATACTCAGCCTCCATAGTTGAGTCTGCGACGGTATCTTGTTTGGAACTCTTCCAACTTACCGCCCCTCCATTGAGGGTAAACACAAAACCCGAAATAGATTTAGAATCATCCTTGTCACTTTGGAAGCCGGAGTCGGTAAAAGCCTCTACCTGGAGGTCCTTATTGCCGTAAATCAAGAACATCTCCTTAGTCCTTCTCAGGTACTTGAGAATGTTCTTTACCGCTATCCAATGTTTCTCACCTGGGTCCGATTGATACCTGCTTACCACACTAAGTGCGTAAGCTACATCTGGTCTGGTACATAAAATCGCATACATTATTGATCCTACCGCCGAAGCGTAGGGTATAGTGCCCATGCGAGCCCTCTCTTCATCAGTCTTTGGAGACATGTCTTTTGAGAGGGTGATTCCATGACAAGCGGGCATATTGCCGCGCTTGGAATCTTCCATACTAAATCTCTTTAGTATAGTGTCTATATACCTGGACTGTGAAAGTCCCAATATCCTATTAGATCTATCTCGATAGATCTTAATGCCCAGAATGTATGATGCATCTCCCAAGTCTTTCATAGAGAATTTCTGTGACAAGAAGAGCTTTACTGATTGTAGTATAGGGATATCATTCCCTATCAGTAGTATGTCGTCGACGTACAAAACGAGGAAGACTACTGCTCCTTCTACAATCTTCCTATAAACACATGGTTCATCTATATTTTTGATAAAGTCAAATTCCTTGACTGTTTCATCAAAACAGATGTTCCAACTCCGCGATGCTTGCTTTAACCCATAAATGGATTTAAGCAATTTGCACACTCTTCCGCTGCTCCCACTGTCTATGAAACCTTCTGGTTGATCCATGTAAACACTCTCTTCTAGATGTCCATTTAGAAAAGCTGTTTTTACATCCATTTGCCAGATTTCATAGTCATGGAAGGCAGCAATGGCAAGCATGATCCGAATGGATTTAATCATAGCTACTGGTGAAAAAGTTTCATCGTAGTCCAATCCTGGTCTTTGACGAAAACCTTTTGCTACTAGTCTAGCTTTGTACGTTTCCACTTGTCCAAATGTACCAATCTTCTTTTTGAAGATCCATTTGCACCCAACTGGTTTTACCCCAGGAGGAGAAACTTCTAAAGTCCATACTTTATTGGTATACATGGATTCCATTTCGGATCTCATGGCATCCAGCCACTTTACTGAGTCGCTACTTGTGATAGCCTGCTGAAAACTAGTAGGCTCATCATCATCGATGATGCAATCCTCTCGATCCCCATCAAGAAGGAAACCATAGTATCTTTCAGGAGGATGAGAAAGCCTACTAGATCTGCGGAGTGGCGTTGGTTCGTTATGTTCTATTGAAATCTGAGATTCTTCTAAGTCCTCGGTTACAGCTTGAGGTTCTGGAATTTCTTCCAGTTCTACCGCGCTCCCACTAATTTCTTTTGCAAGAAATTCGCTTTCTAAGAAGACATTGTGACGAGCGACAAACACCTTTTGTTCTTCAGTGTGGTAGACCATGTACCCCCTTGAATGCTTGGGGTATCCTACAAACTTGCACAAAACCGATCGTGCCTCGAGCTTGTCCGGATTATGCTTTTTGACATATACCGGACACCCCCATATCTTGATATACTTGAGATATGGTCTCTTCCCACACCATATTTCATATGGAGTGGTAGGTACAGATTTAGTTGGAACTCTATTTAATAGATATGCGGCTGATTCTAGAGCAAATCCCCAGAAGGAAAGTGGCAACTCAGCACTACTCATCATTGATCGCACCATATCTAATAGCGTGCGATTCCTTCTTTCTGATACACCATTATGCTGAGGTGTATAAGGTGGAGTAAGCTGAGAGAGTATTCCATTTTCTTTCAAGTATTCAAGGAAACTGGTACTTAAGTATTCTCCACCTCGATCAGATCGAAGTGTCTTGATGCTTTTACCAGTTTGTTTCTCTACTTCATTTTTATACTCCTTAAACTTCTCAAAAGCCTCGGATTTATGCTTTATTAAGAACACATGTCCATACCTAGAGAAGTCATCAGTAAAAGTGATGAAGTAGGAGTGACCACTTCGTGCATGTATAGACATCGGACCACATACATCACTGTGTACTAGTCCCAAGAGTTCGGTGGCTCTTTCTCCGTGTCCGGTGAACGGAGATTTGGTCATTTTTCCTTTGATACATGATTGACAAGTTGCATATGATGAATATTCAAACGAATCTAGATATCCATCTTTATGTAACTTAGTCAACCTTGTTTCATTTATATGACCAAGTCTACAATGCCATAGGAAGGCTTGATTCGAATCTGGAGCCTTTCTTTTACGCGTGTTTTGAATATTGAAAATTTGTGGTTAATTAAGTATGTATATGCCGTTTTCCAGTGTGCCAAACCCAATCAGTTCTTGATTTAGGATAATGTTCATGACATTTCTTTCAAGCACAAAATTATATCCTTTATTAGACAATAAAGATACTGATATAATATTACACAACATACTGGGAATACAAAAATAGTTATACAATACCAAAATGTTTCCACTATTCAACCCTAGGTAATATTCCCCTATTGCAACTGCATCTACATGCATTCCATTGCCCATCCGGAGAGTCATATCACCTGCCCCCAGTACTCTACTATTTCTCAGATCCTGCAAAGAATTACAGATGTGAGAACCAGAACCGGTATCAAGTACCCATGAAGTAGAGTTTACTGAAAGACAATTTTCGATTACGAACACACCTGAAGTAGAAGCAACAGCTTGCTTCATGTCCTTGGCTTTGAAGGCCTGACAATCCTTCTTCCAGTGCCCCTGCTTGTGACAATAGAAACACTCGTTCTTTTCTGCCTTCACCCTTCCTGCCTTGTTCGTTCCCTGCACCTTCTTGACCCCACCCTTCGGTTTGGTGGCTTTCATCTTCTTCTTCCCTTTAGCTTTCGCTTTAGTTTTGGAAGAAGATGATTGGCCAACATACAGAACGGGGTTCTTCTCCTTTTTCAAGGAGGTCTCTGCTACCCTCAACATATTGAGGAGCTTTGGAAGATCCGCTTCCATTTCGTGCATGTTGAAGTTCAGCACGAACTGAGAGAAGGTGTGGGGAAGGGACTGCAAAATCAAGTCGATATACAAATCATTTTCTAGCACGCATCCCAGGTTTGCGAGTTCCTCAATGAGGATGATCATTTTGAGGACGTGCTCTCCAACAGGCGATCCTGGAGCTAACCTTATCTGGAAGAGTTTCCTTGAGGTTTCGTACCTCGCGATACGGGAGTGTTCACCATACAATTCCTTGCAATGGAGGAATATGGATGCAATATCCATACTCTCGTGCTGTTTCTGGAGTTCATTATTCATGGACGCCAGCACGATACACTTAGCTCTCTCACAATCTAGATCCCAGGTTTTACGAACTTCCTTGTCCGCAACTGAGGAATCTGGTCCTGGGATAAGGGGAGGAACAGCGGTGGTAACATATGCAACTTTGTCATAAGTCAGCGCAATATTGACGTTTCTTAGCCAGTCTTTATAGTTCTGCCCGGTTAGTATATTCTTTTCGAGTAATAGTTTTAGTCCAGTCATGGTAGCTGCCAGAGAGAGAGAAAAGAAAACACTCAGCATATGCTCTTGCAAATTTAGATTGGTTTATTAATTTATCTAAACAGGATGGCTCCCACTGTTTCCTCAAATCCTTCTTCAAAACCTAAAAGAAGAACTAGTCAGGATTTAATCACACGTCACAATACTTGCTTTAACCTTTCAGCCAGGCTGGTGTTGGTACTTCGAGGGAGGTTTTCCAACGCTTTCGCGAAGTTCCTTAATTAAAGAACCTCTTTTCCCTGGAGGCGTAGCCCCTCTAACACCTTTCTAGGCACCTACTTGGTTTATAGCATTGATTGTTAAGTGAGAGAAATTCCCGAGAGTAATCCTACTCATCAGTGGGATCGGGATCCAACTATCATTGCATGATGCCCTAGATGGAAGCCACTCTAGTCACCACACTCCAGAAGGTAAGCTAACTCTGCAAGTTTCCTTTATGTTTGAAACTCCCGATGTGATTTTTACCCCAAGCTCTTATAGACCTTGACGTAGGCCAACAAGTCATAAGACGCAAGTCAAGTTCTACCAGTCGTTATCCTGATCAATTTAAATACATCGTACAAGCCCTTGACGTAGACCAACAAGGTGTACGTCTGTATTAAACTAATGCATCTATCTATGCAACAAATAGGCACACACACTGCTACCATACACTATGCCTTGACGTAGGCCAACAAGCATAGCATGAATACGATGTGCTGTCTATCTGAAACGACGGAGGGTTACGGCTGGTTTTTGGCAAAAAACCGTTAACGTAATGAACTTGATTTAATCGAAGGAACTAAGATAGCTTTTATTAAAAGGAGTGGTTTAAGCTCCGCATTTAAAATTTCCTTTTCAAGAAAACCGAGTGGTTTTTAGAAATTGTTCCAACGATTCAGTTTAGGTTTTATTTTCTTTGTATAATAATGCGTCCCATCTTTAACCTATCATTACAGATAACAACGAAAATATGACGTCCTCTTATGCCATCCGCATTCGCCACGGGGTCCCGTCATCACCCGTTAGGTTACTTAACTAACGACAGAACGGGGGCTGGGCTAGCGCGGGTGTAAAACATAAGTGACGTCTAAATAGCTATCATATATATAGATATTTTACATTCGTCTGACGCAATGATATATATTCCAGAACACAGATAAACAATATTGGATTTGCAAGCAATCTGTATTTCTTTTGAGCCTGCAAGAAAAGACAGATTACACAGTTGTGATGAATAGCCATTACCCCACCCACGACCCCTACGGGTGCGGCAAACTACCCGCCCGGCAGTTTGTGCACCCCACCTTGGGTCTGTCCTAGGAGCAAAAACAGTAAAAAGAAATAATACAACGGTGGCTACAACCGCAACCTGGATGTGCCCCACAAAATAATATTACAACTTGTTACAATTACATCAAATGAATTAATACAATAACCCATCACAAAACCCGGCTAATCACCACAACAGTCCAATACAGTTTATATGCACAAACAGATAAAACCATTACAGAAATGTGCAACCCCCTGCCAACCGACATACTAGCAGTTAGGGGAGGTTTACGAACACATTATACAATCACAGATATAATCCAATATGCAAATACTGTACAATTTCGATCGATTAAACACCTTTAATATTGCTCCAAAATCTGCTCTGTAAAACTGAAACCTGAGCAACAATTAAATATTCCAGAAAATCCCAAATTTAACAGAGAACCCACCCATGAAAACTGGGATCATGACTCGGCGACTCGGCCGCGGAAGCGCGGCGGATCGGTGGGATCCGCCGCGGAACCGCGGCCGTTTGGTCGAGTCATGGCCCCAAATTTCTTGGGTGTTCTTCTGGTGTCATAACAAGCTTTCTGAACATGCCTGAAAAATTTTAGGACATCATTTTAAATTCGACAGAAACTTGATAATTTTAGGGTTTTCCGGCTTCGTTTTTCCGTTCGAAATTCGTACAAATTTGCGATTAAGTTAAAACTTGTTTAGCTAGGCTCTGATACCACTGTAAGTCGATGTTCAACACCCCAATACTTGTGGGGAGGCGGAAATATGAATAACAATCAAGTTCTATGATCAAACATCGATTAACCGTACGAATCGTTTGCTATACAAGTTTTAATCAAAAGCTTTAGAGTTTTAATCTACTATGCGAAGGGATTATACCATACGGTTCTAGTCCTTCGTCTTGATGTTGTCTACGGCCTCTTTGGATCTCCACGTCCTCTTCGGCTTTCTCCCGTGATAGACGATCCACCCGAGAACCCTAATCCAAGGTATAACCTCTAAACTTGAGGTTACTTAGTTTCTCTAGTTGCTAAATAGAGTTGCTAAGATGATGTAGAGATAGGTTATGGAGTAATTAGTCTTTCCTAATCCTTGTTCTCAACTCATGAGGGGTAGGATTAGGCTTTGGTGAAGGAGAGAGAACTTGAAGAGAGAGAGTGAGAAGATGATAATGATAATATTATATGAATAAAGTTTCTCACTTGATATATATGAAACATAATGAAATAAAAGATAAATGAATAATAAGTGAATATTCATCATGTTTCATTTAATCAAGTGGGTGATTCATCATGTGAGTCATTAAGCAATTAATGATGCATTAATGATATGATGAATCACTCACAATGAGTCACTTAAACATTAAATGAAAATGCCACCTCTCTCTTTATGTCACATCCTTCTAGAAGCTTCTCGGAAAATTACGAGAACGCCCCTCTCATCCGTGAAAACACGGAAAAACTTTAGACTGTATAAATCCAATAACCTGATACTAGAATCTGGCTTAAACCAAAGCCGGCTAGTAAAAACTGTTCGAATGTCGCACGTGCGATCAAACACGTATGCGTCCGAACCTTTGTCGTAAAACAATACGACCTCTATATCTTTTCGCCTGGGTTTGGGAAATCTCTGTGTGGGACTCTAAAGACTCGACTACTACGCTGGCAGTGGGTTTAACCACAAACCGCAAGCGGCACTAGCTGTACGTAACGGTCCCCAGGTAGTTGTCGATAAGAAAGCTGATGAGGTAACCCATCTGAAATCCTACTGAGCCTGTCTGTGACAATATCCGTGCAGTCCGGTCTGTTCGTCTGAGAGTATCGCATGTATGGTCTAGGGAGGTGGTGGACGTCAGACCCCTAATAACCGTACAAGTCGTGTCGGTATGGCTCTATCACCATCCGAGAATCTACTGATCAATCCTATCAGTAATTCTCAATCAGCCCTGGCCAGGGACTTATGGTAATGACCAACCGATCACCGTGCGATATCAACTCCCTATACCGGGAGAGACGAATCCCTAACAGTCACTCACTGCCTCCACGTGGCTCGGGACTGTGCCCAACTGAAACCTGTTTGCACGACTCCTTTGAGCCGTGGTAGGGTAACAATCAAAGCACAGTGGGAACTCACACGAGACAAATGATGACCTTAAGTCAACGGACTATCTGCACACATGTCACCTGAGAACTGCTATCTGACGTTAGGTATAATACCATCCAGTCAGTTCTCGGCGAGTCCTGTCCGGTGTACTCACACCCAGTGAGCATCTGTATACAATCTTAGGTGAACACCACCAATGGTTGCGGGACCAATCCATTGCCCCTCGTCAGGGTCTAGATATATATACACTAGTCTACTCCGGAGTATCGATGCCCAATCTCGATACTCCTGCGACCAGGGACATCTAAGGGTGTGCCTATTGACTATCCAGCTCCCACTAGTATGACTGCCATCACAACGCCGGTAGTCAGACAAACACCCTATGGGCTTTATCAACATATATATATAAATACCAAGTAAAATATATTATACGTTAAGACAAAGTCAAACCAAATAGCGTACTATCATATCAAGCAAGACTGTCATGTACATACATATCCCAAGCATCCTATACAATGTAGGCCTCTAGGGCATATATATCCAACATATATATATATATATATATATATATATATATATATGATATATTGATTTACATTAACTAATATTAGCTCACTTAAGCATTCTTTTTTCTCACTTTTGCACACTAAATATATATGTGATATATATTATTGTGTCATGCTAGTTTATGTATGCAACATAGGTGTATGAGACTCATACCATTCCATTAGATAATTAGGCTTTCATTTATTTAACGCAAATATAATTGATGGAAATTAAGCATGGTTGCAAGCTTTGGAAGCTTGTGGAAACCATTGACTTAGTCCACTAAATTTGTCTTGCATTAGATATTTATTAACCTAACCATTATCTTGAGCTATGATTAAGTCTCTACAAGAGTCATATATGATATGAACTCACCCATGGTTGCCATTCACTCTCTCATCCATTATTTGCTTCATCTTCTTCATTGAGTTCTCTAGCTTTCTCAAGGTGAAGTAAAAGAGTGAGAAAATTAATTCTAAAGTGAGCAAAAATCCTACTTCATCATCCTCTACTAGATTAACCATTTAGTTTAGCGTGTTAGTTTCACTAATCCCTAATTAGTGAAGAGGTAGCTTGGGTTGGTGTCTCCTCGACGTAGATCATCTTCGGCCTCGAAGACTTCATGCAAGCTTTTTCCTTTCATCTTGTAGAGCCATTTAAGAGTCTGGAAGATCACTACTTGGAGCGAAGGAACTACTACACGGAGCTATTAAAGTGAAGGACAGGTCTACAAAGGTTGTATTCCATATTCACTTAGATGTAAAGTTGTTTACATGTTATATTGTCTAATTCTCAAGTTAAGATTCTTGGGTTAGGGTTATGTAGCTTGGCAATTTTTTGAAAATGGTATGGACGATGCCTCCCGAAACCTTGCTGTCGTGCTAGGTAACCCTACAGGCCACGGTAGGGTTGGCCTCATCCGCCATCTCCACAACCCGGGGTTCTTACTCCTAAGAATGTTTGCAGCTCTCCCCGTGGCTGGTCTCCGGAGCCCGGGGCGTAGTAGAACGCCTAGCCGAAGCGGCCGCCGGCACGGCCGGGCTCGAGGCGGGGCGTGATGAGCCGGCGCCTCCGGCCTTCCTTCCTTTCTTCTCTGCCATCGCAGCCGGAAATTTTTGTTTATCCATCAGCTCTGCAAAGGAGAAAAATACACAAAGGGAGTTAGCAATGCCAGAAAGAATAGAAGAAGAATATGCGAGTCTAAACAGGTCACCTAGGCACCTAACTTACCCGCAAACTGAGCGGGACTGAGCCCGGCCTAACTGAGGGCCTGCTCGAACAGCAATACATCGGCCCGTTGGACGGACTCCCACGCCGACACTGTTATCGTTTCGGGATTAGACGACCGCCTCACCCCCGGGCAGTAGGCCATGTGCCACTGAACAGGCACAGGCCAATCCTTACCCTCGGGCGTCCCGACAAATAAGAATTTCTCCTTCCATTCATGGATGGAGGAAGTAACTGCCACGACCCCCAACCCGGTCGTCCCTCCCCTGTGTTTTCTAAAGGAAATGTATACCTAGCTCGGCTCGTCCTTACGGGTGCCGGGATGATTTTTATAACAGGGGGAGGAAAGGAGAAGGGTCAGGCTGAAGAGGATTTCTTGTAGTCTCAACAGGACTAGGAACCCGAGGAGAATCCTCCACGAGTTCGGCACTAACTGGCACGGGGCTAATTGAAAACAACGCAGCGCCGTACTCACCTCGGGAGAGAAGGGAAGACGCATTCCAACCCAAAAGGAAACCAGGTACAAGACAATCTCCTTACCCCGCACCTGGTTTGCCCTCTCTCCTTCCCCGGCCAAGCAAAGCGAGTAGCCGGGGGGAATATGGAAACGAGCCCGGATTGTGGTGAGCTCGTCCACATTCCTCAGGAGAGAAGGCGTGTCACGAGCACTCTTGATGCGCGCTTGGGGAACCATCCCCGTCGCGCGGCCCTGGGAAGCAGGTCTAACCCTAACTCCTTGGAGGGATTCCGACTCGGACGAGGCAGAGGAAGAAGCGGCAGAAGACTCCTTAGACTCTACCTCAACTATCTCAACTAACTCTCCAGAAGAAGACATCCAACCTGAGCAAAGGAAGGAGTCCTCCGAGAAAAAGGGAGCGAGAAATCCGACCTAAAGGGAAGAGCGCTGAGCTAACACACACAGCGATGAGGAAATTATAGCGAAGTGTGGATCCTGGGAGGATCCCACCTCTATTTATAGCATTCGGCAAGCGCATCCAACAGCGCCAATCAATTCCCGCCAAAACAGACGCTTCGCGTCCGACGGCCATCAACTCTCCACATGTCTCAAGAGCATTGGACGCGTCCCTTCAAGTGCTAAGGACACCGGCGGCCCGTCACATCAGCCAACCAGCGCCGGACACGTGGCCTGGCGCCTCAACGAATGTACGATCGAGTCGGCGCTTCCCCTTTAATGCACGATCTCTTCTCTGATCTGCTGACGTCATAAAAAAACGACTAACTGCTCGGGAATCCGCGCCGACGATGTCTTCAAATAAGAACTTAGCCCGGGTGACCGATCAGACCACTCTCGACCCGACCCATAAATAGGTCGGGACGAGAGTGGGGGACTAATAATGATGCTCAATACTGAGAACTCCCCAGATCACGACACGTGACAGATGACATGTCCCAAGGCTTACGAGAAAGGAGTAAGAATAGTACGTTGAAGGCGTACCCCAGGCCTTCCTCCCGAGGATGTTCTCGACCCTCGGTGGCCTTCTAGACCACTCCTATGATCGTCTTACAAATAACCATTGGCTCGCCTCCAAGCCCTCCTGCACGCTGAGCATCCTCAGCCCTCCCGGCTCACCTCCGAGCTATCATAAAACCAAGCTTGCTCGGCCTCCCGCTCGCCTCCAAGCCTCCCGCTGAGCTTAGCTTCCTCGGTCTCAACGACCAACCCAGAGTGCAGATTATCAGCGTCCCGGACATGGCCCCGCGAATCTCGCCATACGCGAGATATCCGTCGCCCCACGATCCCGCGTCCCACGCCGTTCCCCCGTTAACGGGCATATCTCGCCATTAATGGAGGATCCCGCCATTCGCGCAGGCGCGGCTCCAAGGACGTAACGGCCGGCGTAAATCTCGCGTCCGCCAGTCCATGGCTGCCACTATATAAACCCACTCTCAGACAACTCAGATAAGGCAATTCTTATCCAATAGGCCGCTACTCTGCCCAAATACCTCGACTAACTTGATCATCGGAGGGTCCACAGTGGTACAACCACTCCGAGGCTTCCTTGCAGGTAGCTCGGCTTTATTCCAAATCAAGCCCACTGAGATCCACACGCATCAAGAGGCAACCCTCAAATCCAATCTCAGCCATTCATATGCTAAGAGGACCTATCGATATGTTTTGAATAAAGAATACTAACGGTTCTATACTTTTTAGCAGTGTTCAAACTTTTCGAATCAAATCATATGGTGCTAAATTGCACTCAAATGATGAAGACACTGCAAAAATATGGTTTTCACAATTTATATATTCGGACAAAATAGTTTTATCTAGTAATAGACATTTTCATAATATTAATATCGTTGTAAAATAAGAACGTCCTAGACAAGAAAGATCTCTGCAATTTAAAATAAGTTTCAAAAATTGATGCTATCGACAATGAAAGAATGATATTCTTTCGTTTAAATTTTTTATTCTGATTGAGGAAGCTCCTCTTATGAAAATTTGCCAAGTTATTGCAATTAGTTATCGGATTTGATGTACACATAACTAAAGTAGCATTTCTGTAATAAAATTGAGGGTGGGAAAATTAATTAATTAATTAAAACAGAAACTTTGATATGATAATAATAACTGAAGTCTGAGACGCCTAATGCTAAAAACCTAATTACGTTCAATAAGTCCTACATAAGGGTGTGATATGCTCGGGTTAAAAAAGAACCAAAAATTGCCTCATCAAGGGTAGATAAGAAAAATATAAATTAAAATTATGTACTTTCTACACGTAAATAACTTGAATATTCCGAATAAAACCCCATAATAGCCCAACAACGAAATATTAGAAACTAGAAACTATGCACAACTCATTGCGGAAAAGGGGAAAAACAACAACAAAAAATCTAACTTCTTTACATTTGCAAAAGAAACAAGAAAATGTACGACAAATCCTAAATGACAAGAATAAAATCGCATCGTGGAAAGAACCGGGAGCTTAGATTACAATATTGAAATGGATCAAAGGAAGAGCCTCCGAGGCCGATAAGAAACTGGGGAGGAGTTACTAGTCTTGAGGGGCATTGAAGCAGATTTCATTTCCTGAGCATGGGCTTCTGCAATCCTTGCTGCCTTGGGATCTGTGATAAGAGTTTTTTGAAAAGATTGTGAAAAGCCTGTTGCGATGATCGTAACATGGATCTCGCCGGTGTAGCGATCATCGACGACCGCTCCTAATATTATGTTTGCTGAGGGCTCTGCTAGACTCGTCACTGCCTGCAAATCCAGTATAAAATCTTTCTGATTATTTACTGGCAACAAATTAGCAATGAAGTACTAAATCATCTTAGTTCCTTGTCACAACAATGGAGAAGAAAACTAGATTTTACAGCTATGTATAATTCGCCAACAGAAGTTTATTATCAAGAATGAAGATCAATGATAAAGAAAATGGAGGTAAGGGTAAGGACAGTGATTTTGTTCTGATCCGGCACACTCCGGCACTGGCATGAAATTATCTGTCATGCCCCGGTTCCTAAATATATAATAATAGTAATAATACGGAAGTACAAGACGAGGCCCGCGACGTATCTATACCAAGAAACGCCCCTTCCTGATATAGACACGCTAAGCTTCTGTCATGTAGTAGTAATTCATATGAAATACCAAGTCTCAAACCATCTCCGTTATTTACATAAGATAGAATTCTCCATAAAGTATCATAGGTGCTACAGTACTCAAAAGATAGGAATTATATTACATCGCAAGTTCCACATAAAAACACCATAAACTAAAACTAGGCCTGAGACATGAGACAGATCGAACTCCACTTGCACTTGCGCGTACGACATTCTCAGCTGACGGCTCCTGCTCCACTGATGTTGTTTCGTCTTCCACCAAATCACATGGCTAACGGACATTTCAATCAAATAGAAATATCCGTCAGCAACCTCGCGCTCGGGTAAGTTTACCAAGTAATGTAGTAACGAAAATGCATAAAGGGAGCTGTCATGTTAGCAGGGAGTGTGTGGGGTAATGTGACAAGTGGATTTAGTGATAATAATTATTAGATGTTGATCATGAATTTATCTATCAAGAAACACGTAATATCAATTCAAAGATCATGTCATGATGGTATATAGTCGATTCATATCATGTCATTGGTGCATGTCATCACTTGTCATGTCAAGTTTTTGTGTGCACCTACAGACGTCTCCCGATGAATACCCACACGTCTACGGATTTAAGTGGTAGCACCCAGGGATTTAAGAGGTAACCTTCCCAAATTCAAGAGGTACACCCATCCTCATGGCATGCACTTCGCTCCTTGGGGTACTTACTCTGCATACAATTGCAACTCTCCTCGGTCTCAGCCTAATCAGGGCTTCAATCATGCAATACTAATTTCTCGACTAGAGTACATAACATCGTGAATATTTCGTTCGTCATATCGGAACATCGCATGAAGATTCTAAAGGTAACCGATGTAGATTCACGAGGTGTCCTCCATTCTTAAGACGTGGCCACTTTGCTCCACGGGCACTTCGTTTCACACATACAATATAGCCCGGGCCACCTTCCCGATGTTCCGACTCTAGCCATCTAACAAATACATTGTAATAAATGAGTCAATCCACAATTATGGGTATAAACAAGCAATATCATGAGCATGAGTTAATTCAGGTATACCGATCTGGTCAAAAAATGCATATCAAGTCTGGAGGTGTGTATTTCGTACCTCGTGCCAATATTGACAGTTTAGCATGCAATAAGGTGTCTCAAAACTTATTAATATGTGTAACATGGTATTGTACATAGCATCTAGCATTATGAGTGATGACCATTGTCACAACAATAATTTTCCATACCAATTAGGGTTTCGTGAACAATTGTTTCGTTCAATATCAATTAAAGCGTGAATCGACTTGTATATATAGCGAAATGGTGGATTTTAATTACCAATCAATGATAATAAAGAGCATGAGTAACTAAGTAATAAAACGACCACTCATTTGAGTGACCAATGATGAAAAGCGGCTGAACGGAAAATGAACTTTCCCGTTACCGATTTAGCATGAAACGACATTTTAGTATATTAAAACAATAGATTTTAAGTACTAATTAACGATAACAAGCATGACATCCATTGGGTAAAACCAACACTTGGTTGTACAAGGAACATGTCGGCAACAACCGCACAATATGTAAACTTATCGAATGCAATAGCAATCGATGACCCTAACCGTAACCCCAAACACCTCAATTTCTATACGAGGTGAATCAAAATCTAGAATTTTTTGTAATTTTTTAAGATTATTTTGAATATTTTTTTGAAGTAAAAACGACTAAAATTCCATAGGATGAATTTATAGGGGTAAATTTTTAATTAAAATTACTAAAATACCCCTAAAATACCCGCTAGCGTGTCCCCTCCGCATGCCACGTGGCACGTCAGTAGCGTGTCGCGTCGGCGTGGGCCCCGCGGGCAATGCCCGTGCCGCGAGCCGCTTCGCTCACTTGACGCCACCAAGCTGGGCTGGGCTCGGGCCTTTGGGCCTAGGCCGGACCTAGCTTGGGATTTCTTTTTGTTATATATATATATATATATATATATATATAAGAAAATTCTGATAAGTTCAAATTAAATCTTTAAAAAATTAAATAAATTTCAATTAATTAATTAATTCTTTTCTTCGTTTTAAAAAGATCATTAATTTTAATCCCCTTTAAAATCCTTCTTCCCCAAAAACCCTTTTCGAATAAATTCTTCTTTCCTTAAAATAACATCCCCTTTCTTTAAAATAAAATTTTCCTTTAATATTTATAAAACAAAACGACGGAAAAATATTTAAATTCACGCGGAAATATATTTATTTTTAAAAATTACGTGGTCATTACGTTATCGCATAATCGGTAAGCATGTCTAACCAAATAAATAAATCGGCCAAATTAGGGTCAAGGGTTTTAATCTACTACCCAAATTAGAAAATCATATTTTAAATAAAAATGGCTCCTATTAAAAAAGAGATACTTTACCTAACCCATAGATCCCACGTAAGTTACAAGGTTAGTGATGATTACAAGCTGGAGACAAGCAAAATTTTAGGACATGCACTTTAGTCTCAACTTTTATAGTCAATTACTAACCCAGCAACCTAGTTGGTAGGTAGAGTTTTTTTCCATTAAAAAAACCAATGCTATCTTATCCGAAACCATCCCCTCAAATTTACTGAACTACTTGTTAATCTCGCTAAACTTGAATTAGTTTCTTATGAATTGTATAAGAATCTATTTGTATAAATTCAAGCCGAAGATTTCCTGATCGAGGTTGGATCATGGTTTCAGGTTACCCAATTATAATCATGTCAAACTCGGGTCTGGATATTGCCCTTTTAAAACCAGAGCGTATTTGGATCAATCATGATAAAGCCTTGCCAAAGCTGGTCCGACCCAGATTAGACATGTAGTAGCCTGACCTACTAACCTTTGGAAAGCGAAGTGAACAAGTCAAAAAATTATTCTCATTTGGTTTCTTAATTACAAGATCGGAGACAAGAGGGAACTCAATATAACACCCTAAAAAACTTATACGACATAGAAATGGTATTAGTTATTATTTGCTCAAATAAAATTATATTAATTAGAGTTTAATATTTTATTTATGATAAATAAATATGTTCATGTAATTATTGTCATATTTTACTAACTAATTATCAATATATTTAGGAATATATTATAACTTATCTTTATCACATAATATCTTATGTAATATTCATTTAATATTTCAATAATTTTATATATATCATCTAAACTTACTAATAATCTATATTATTCATATTATTTCTATTAATTATCTTTGTTTTATATTCTCTTGATTAAATATGATTACGATACTCCTGTTATATTAAATTTAAATTTTTATACCAACATTATATTAAATCTTATATTATGTTATAATAGACAATTAAAAATATATATACAAACTCATCTTAAGACAAGATAACATTATGATAATAATATGACGTAGAAATACACAATTAGTAAATATAACATTAAGAGATATAGATAAATGAATATTTTGAAAGTATGATTAATATAAATTTATACAAATATTAAACAAAATATGCAACAAATTTATATTTTGCAGATAGCAATAATAAATAATTAGGTAAATAAAATTAAAGCATAATCTATTCTTTCCATATTTTTCTATTTCTCTTATATCATATTCTTAGTCAAAATCAATATTCATATAATAACCGACATTTACACCCAATTTAAACCTCCTGATCCGAGCCCAAATGATTATTATACTTGTATTGTATAAACTATGTACATAACTAATTGCAAACTGTACATTTAAATATAACAATATATCTAAATGTAACTAACACAATTTCTACAACTAACCAATCATATTTAGATTATGCTGAAACACACGTAAATAATAATAAATATATACTAAACTAATTATATGTAACGAATATATGTGTACGTTTATAAACTAATTAATATTATTCTGATGATACTAAAATATTACCGGTTGACATGGTACTAATGTGCCATAATAATATTATAATTGAATGCATGCAATCATACCTAATTTAACCAACTTATATAAAATAATTATTAAAATATTAACATACTATATATAATTACACTTCAAACTATCAATTATCTGATAACTTATTATAAATAATCTTTTGATTATTCTATTTAAACCCTATCCTTCTCTTTTCTTCCCTCAAAAACCCTAGATCCCTCTAACTCCTAACTCCAGCCGTCAACTCCATCTTCATTTTCTTCTCTACTCGGCTGCACCATCCTTATCGAGCAACTCTAGCCGAAACCCTAACCCATCTATGGCTGAGCACCATCTAGGTCGAGATCTTGCCGTCGGCTTCAAGCTTCTTCGTCTTTGTGTCGTTTCCGTTATCACGATCGTCGACCCGAGACAAGTATTTGTATACTTCATTTACATGCTAGTTACGGCAAAATTTAATCTTGTTGTAATATTATTATTATTACTATTTGATAATTGGCATAAAACTCATCGATGAGACATCGAGATTTGGATCACGATGTATCGTTAAGCCTAAAAATATTATCTTTATGTTAATTAGTTTAATTGTTTAAAACGCTGTTTTGATCATTAGTTTATATTCTGTCTAATAATCGTTGTTGCAAAATATAGGTGGAAAATATTGTGGTTTTACACATGAAATGTCGTCGTCTAGACAACAATTCTGGAATTTACTGCACCCTCTGCGTTGGAAAATCCATTATAAATTGCACAAAAATACTTAGCAGGTGTTCTTGAGCTCATTTCGAAGCTAAATCAGAATACCTTAGATCTGTAAAAAAAAATTCTGCTAAATAATTTTTTTAATTGTCATAAATTGTGAAGAAACTCACCTATGGACTGCTGTCCAGGGAGGTTCCAAATCCAAACTTCCAATTTTGAACCTCCATAAATCTCTGTAGAAATAATCTGAGATACTCTAATTTATATCAGTATAAACCTTATCGAGTTAACTTCGTTTTTGCTTTTGTTTCGTCATTTTTTAATATCGTTTGTTATTTTTAAAGTATTTTACAAATCAGAGTGTTGCTGAAATTCCAGAACTGAACTTCTATATGCATGACCAATAGATACAACTTATTCATTGTTATTGACGTAGTTATGTTATTTCTGATAATGCCAGTTATATTGATTGCTTATATGTACTCATACTTGAACTTGTTTACGCATTCCCATACCAGAATATTCTTGTAATTTAATTATTATCTAATACCAACAAATTCATGATACTGCCTACTGATTGATTTACTGCTTGACTTGACTCAACTGTTAGTGTTTATGCCCTAGAAGGCCATTACTGTATCATACTAGTTTGTATATTACTTAATGGAAACTTGGGATTTTCACAGTTATATAACATTCTTGCTAAATATGGTAGTATGCTACTTAGTTTTATCTATCTTAATATGTGAGTATACGTATTGATGGAGCTCTTAGGATCTTGCTTGACTACCAGCGTTGTGATGGCAATCACACTAGTGGGGGCTGGATAGTCTACAAGCACATCATTTTTCAGGTCCCTAGTCGTTGGATTGTCGAGACAGGGCATCGATACTCCAGAGTACACTAGTGTGTACGCTTCTCATCCCAGTTGGGAAGATGGTCTGTCCCACAGCCATCAGTACGTCGTACTGGAGATAGTATACAGGTGCTCGTTAGGTTACGGGTCACCGGACAGGACTCACGGGGAACTGTTGGTTGGGATTATACCCATCGTCAGTTAACAGTTCCCAGGTGACATGAGTACAGCATAGTCCGCAGACTTGACACTGCTACTTCGCCTCGAGTGTGTCCCACTGTTCTTAGATTGCTACCCTACCACGGCTCAAAGGAGTCGTGCAAACAGGTAGCAGTTGGGTGCAGTCCCGAGCACTTGGAGGCAGTGGCGGTTAAACAGGATTCGTCTCTCCCGGTATTGGGAGTTGATATCGCGCTGCGTCAGAGAGCCATTACACAAAGTCCCTGGCCAGGGCAAGCGAGATTTACTGGTAGGTTTTCCAGTAGTTTCTCAAGGTGTAATGGGCTGCGCTCCGACACGACTTATACCGCTTTTAGGGGACTGACGTTTACCGCCCCCTAGGCCCGATATGCGATAGTCTTTGACGAACAGACCGGACTGTACGGAGATTGTCACAGCAGGCTCAGTAGGAGTTCGGATGGGTTTACTCATCGGCCTTCTTATCGACATCTACCTGGGGACCATTACGTACAGCTAGTGCCGCTTGCGGTCTGTGGTTAAACCCACTGCCAGCGTAGTGTCGAGTCTTTAAAGTCCTACACAGAGAATTTCCCTGTTTCGGGCGAAACGATATAGAGGTAGAGTTCGGACACATACGTGTTTTTACGCGCGTACGATGTTCGGACAATTTTTACTAGTCGACTTTGGTTTAAGCCAGATTCTAGTATCGGATTATCAGATTTATACAGTCTAAAGTTTTTCCGTGTTTTTACGGATAAAAGGGGCGTTCTCGTAATTTGTCGGGAAGCTTCTTGAAGCATGGTGACTTGGAGGTTAAGGTGGCATTTGCATTAATTGGATAAGTGAGTCATGGTGTGATTCATACATGGAGTTAATGAATCAATTATGATTTATATGACTCATGTGATGAATCACTTAGTGTATTAATGAAACATGATGATATATCATTATTTGTTATTCATTTAATATATATGTTATGTTTCATATATACACACATGATCTATTCATCCAAAAGGATTCTCACTCTCACCTTCTCTCTCTTCAAACCCTAACCGTAACCTCTCATGTGTTGAGATCAAGGGTTAGCTAGACTAATACTTCCATAATCCAACTCTATATCACCTAGGTTGCTTAGATTAGCACTTTGAGTAACCTAGTTACCTCAAGTTAGAGGTTAAGCTTGGAGTAGGAGCTCTCGGGTGGATCGTCTTTGACTCGAGGAGGCCGTCGAGGTTTGCAATTGGGGTAGACACGGAAAATGGTTATCGATCGATATTCTAAGTTATTTGCTAATCGGGTTTTTATCTGTAATGTTTAATGTGTTCGTAAACCTCCCCTAACTGCTAGTATGTCGGTTGGCAGGGGGTTGCACATTTCTGTAATGTTTACTGTTTATGTATATGAACTTGATTGGATCGTTGTGATGATTAGCCGGGGTTTGAGATGGGTTTTAATATTCATTCATTCGATGTAAATTGCAATATTATGTAATATTCTTTTGCGGGGCACATCCAGGTTGCGGTTGTAGCCACCATTGTATTATTTCATTTACTGTTTTTTGCTCCTAGGATAGACCCGAGGTGGGGTACACAAACTACCGGATACGTCGAAGTGTTTAGTGGCCTACTCACGTTGTTGAGGGAGACCGCTTCACTTCGGGTACTTGGCGGGCAGTTTGCCGTACCCGTAGGGGTCCCGGGTGGGGTAAAGGCTATTCATCACAACTGTGTAATCCGTCTTTTGTTGCAGGCTCAAAGCAAACGCGGATTGCTTGTATATCCAATAATGTTCATCTGAGATCTGGAATGTCTATTATTGCGTCTGACGAATATACAATATCTATATATGATAGCTATTTAGACATCACTTATGTTTTACACCCGCGCTAGCCCAGCCCCCGCTCTGTCGTTAGTTAAGTAACCTAACGGGTGATGACGGGACCCAGTGGCGAATGCGGATGGCATAAGAGGACGTTGTATTTTCGTTGTTCTCTGCAATGATAGGTTAAATGATGGGACGCAATATTTTAATGCAAAGAAAATAAACCAAAGTTGAATCGTTGGAACAAATTTAAAAAAAACCACTCGGTTATTTTAAAAGAGCAGATTTTTTAATTACGGAGCCTTAACCACTCCTTTTAAAAGCTATCAGGTTCCTTCGATTATATCAAGTTCACTACGTTCACGGTTTCGCCAAAACCAGTCGTAGCCCTCCGTCATTTCTTATGGATGGCCAGTAGTATTCAAGCTATGTTTGTTGGCTTTCGTCAAGACATAGTATTTGGTAGCTGCTGAGGTATTCATTTGTTGCATAGATAGATGAGTTGGTTTGGGACAGTCGTATTACCTTGTTGGCTTTCGTCAAGAGTATATACGGATGGGTTCAAATTAACAAGATAATGATGGGCAGAACTTGACATGTGTTTTATGATTTGTTGGCTTTCGTCAAGGTCATAAGAATATGGGGCAAAAATCCATATCGGGAGTTTCTAAAGAAACTAAAACTTGCTATTGTTGCATACCATTTGGAGTTTGATGAATGTTGGTAGGATACCTTCAACATTATCATACGATGATATTTGGATCCCGATCCTACTGTGAGTATATGTTACTTATCAGGAGATTCGTCACTTAACGATCAATGCTATAAACCAAGTAGGTGTCAAGAAAGGTGTCAGCGGGGCTACGCCCTCAGAGAAAAGAGGTTATTTAATTAAGGAACTTCGCGAAAGCGTTGGAAAACCTCCCTCGAAGTACCGACACTAGCCTGGCTGAACGGTTAAGCAAGTATTGTACAGTGAGAATAGTCCTGGCTAATTCTTCTTTTATGGTTTGAGGAAGGATTCGAGAAACAATGGGAGCCATCCAGTTTAGATAAATTAAAAACCAATCTAAATTTGCAAGAGCATCATGCTAAAGTGTTTTCTTCTCTCTCTTATTGCAGCGACCTTGTGACCATGACTAGATTACATCTAGATAACAAGTTGACTGAATCTAACTTATTTGACTGGCAGAGGTCTGTCCAGATGCCCATTGCCTATGACAAGCTGGACCACCCTATTACTACTCAAGATCCCGCCGTCCCAGGTCCAGTTTCCACCGTCGCGGATATGGATATCTGTCAGACAAGGGAAAAGGATAAAGCGAAAGCTAAGTGCCTCGTGTTGGCTTCAGTTGATGGTGTATACCAGAAGCAACACGAGAAGATGGACTTAGTTTCCATCTTTCTCCATAACAAAGATTTATATAGAGAGCAATCTCATATCGCAAAATATGAAACCTCGAATGATTTAATTCAAGCGAGGTTGGCTGCCGGGTCATCTGTAGGGGACAACGTCCTTATAATGACTAGCTCTGTTGATGAGCTCAAGGACCTGGAGACCACGTTGGGAAACAGGTCATACGCTGACTTATTTCCACAGTCCCTACCCTCTACTTACACCCTGAAAGAAACCAGGGAGACACAAGCTCTGCTTAATGGGGGACCTTCTTCTTCTACATCCAGGGCGAAAGCAAAAGGTAAAAAGAAGAAGACCTCTACAAAGCCGATATACGGTGTCAATAAAATAGAAGGAAAGGGAAGAGCAAAAGTTTCGGGACTTGGTATAGCTAAGAAAGGATGTTCCTATTGTTATGGGAACGGGCATTGGCAGAAGGATTGCAGGGCTTTGGAAGCCAGTAGCCAGGATACGAAGTATGTTGTGGCTTCAGCCTCAAGTGTGTTTGTAATTGAAAACTGTTTGTCAATTAACTCTACTTCCTGGGTACTAGATACCGGAGCAGGATCTCATATCTGTAATTCATTACATGCTTTGAGAAACTGTAGAGATATAAGGATAGGTGATTTGTCTCTCAGAATTGCAAACGGAATGAGCGTGGACGCTGAATCCGTGGAAGAATATCGCCTAGGTTTGACAAGTGGGCAGATATCGATTCTACGTAACTGTCTGTATGTACCCAGTTTGACTTGTAATATCATATCAGTGTCATCACTTTCAAGAGAGGGATATGACTTTACATTCGTAAGCGATGTAGTTCACATCCACCTAAATCAAGTTCTGATTGGGTCCGGTACATTAGATGACAGTATATACGTATTGAGTTAAGCTCATGTTTTCAATGTCCAGAACACACTTAAAAGAAAGTCTCCAGAAATGAATCAGGCTTTCTTATGGCATTGTAGACTGGGTCACATCAATGAAACACGATTAACAAAGTTACATAGAGAAGGATATTTGAATCCGTTTGAATATCAATCTTATGCCACTTGTGAATCTTGTTTCATGGGAAAGATGACAAAGACTCCGTTTACTGGACACAGAGTAAGAGCGAGCGAGCTCTTAGGACTCGTACACAGTGACGTGTGCGGTCCAATGTCTACACATGCGCGAGGTGGTTATTCCTACTTCATTACTTTTACGGATGATTTCTCTAGGTATGGACATATCTTCTTGATGAAGCATAAATCCGAGACCTTTAAGAAATTCCAGGAATACAAGAATGAAGTGGAAAACCAAACAGGCAAAAGTATTAAAACACTGAGATCTGATCGAGGTGGTGAATACTTAAGCGCCGAGTTCCTGGGTTACTTAAAAGAGAATGGAATTCTCTCTCAGCTTCCTCCTCCATACACACCACAACACAACGGTGTATCGGAAAGGAGGAATCGAACCCTATTGGATATGGTTCGTTCCATGATGAGTAAGGCTGAGTTACCGCGATCATTCTGGGGTTATGCGCTAGAATCAGCAGCATATCTTTTGAACAAGGTTCCAACCAAGACTGTGCCTACCACACCATATCAGATGTGGAGTGGGAAGAAACCCTATCTTCAGTACCTGAAGACATGGGGATGTCCAGCTTTTGTAAAAAAAACAGCATCCGGACAAGCTCGAGGCACGCTCAGTAGAGTGTAAGTTTCTTGGATATCCAAAGAACTCCATAGGATATTGCTTCTATTACGTAGAGGAACAAAAGGTTTTTGTTTCTCGTCATGCCCGCTTCTTAGAAACTGAATTTTTAGAAAATCAGAAGAGTGGGAGCGCAGTAGAACTGGAAAAAATTCCAGAACCACAAGCTGTTACTGAAAGTTTGGTAGAACAAGTTTTAGAAGAAAGGGACATACCAGCGCCTATCCGCAGAAGTAGTAGGCAGTCTCATCCGCCCGAGAGATACTACGGTTTTCTCATAGACGGGGATCGAGAAGATTGCGTCATTGATAATGACGACCCTACTAGCTTCCAGCAAGCCATTCAGAGCGGCGACTCGGTAAAATGGCTAGATGCAATGCGGACCGAAATGGAGTCCATGTACACTAACAAAGTATGGACTTTGGACATTGCTCCAGATGGGGTAAAACCCGTAGGATGCAACTGGATCTTCAGAAAGAAGATTGGTGTAGATGGACAGGTTGAAACCTATAAGGCTAGACTTGTTGCAAAGGGTTTCCGTCAAAGACCTGGTTTGGACTATGACGAAACCTTTTCTCCAGTGGCTATGCTCAAATCCATTCGGGTCCTTCTTGCTATTGCTGCCTTCCACGATTATGAGATCTGGCAGATGGATGTAAAGACGGCCTTTCTAAATGGTAATTTGGAAGAGAGCGTCTATATGGATCAGCCAGAGGGATTCATTCAGAGTGGGAGCAGCGGTAAAGTATGCAAGCTGCTTAAATCCATTTATGGACTAAAACAGGCATCGCGGAGTTGGAACATCTATTTTGATGATACTGTCAAAAAATTCGACTTTATTAAAAATCCAGATGAACCGTGCATATACAGTAAGATTGCAGGGAGAGTTGTATTCCTCGTCTTGTACGTGGATGCCATTCTCTTAATAGGAAATGATATTCCTATACTACAGTCAGTCAAAAGATTCTTGTCACAGAAGTTCTCCATGAAAGACCTGGGTGATGCCACCTACATTCTGGGGATCCAGATGTATCGTGATAGATCAAAGAGGATGTTGGGACTTTCGCAGTCCAGGTACATAGACACCATATTGAAAAGATTCAGTATGGATGATTCTAAGCGCGGTAACCTACCGGCTTGTCACGGAATCACCCTCTCCAAAGAGATGTCTCCCAAGACTGATTTGGAAAGGGATCGCATGTCGATTATACCCTACGCTTCTGCGGTAGGCTTTATAATGTATGCGATGTTATGTACCAGACCAGATGTAGCATACGCAATGAGCGTTGTAAGTCGGTATCAAGCAAACCCAGGGGAGAAGCACTGGATAGCAGTAAAGAACATTCTCAAGTACCTGAGAAAGACTAAGGAGATGTTCTTGGTGTATGGCGGAAAAGACCTCCAGATCGAGGCATTTGCTGACTCCAGCTTCCAGAGTGACAAGGATGACTCCAAGTCCATGTCGGGTTATGTCTTTACCCTCAATGGAGTGGCGGTCTGTTGGAAGAGTTCCAAGCAGGACACCGTTGCTGACTCAAAGATGGAAGCGAAGTACATAGCTGCTTGCGATGCCGCAAAAGAAGCTGTCTGGATGAAGAAGTTCCTCACAGAACTTCAGGTGGTTCCTACCAGTGTTGGTCCAATACCTCTGTATTGCGACAACAACGGCGCTATAGCTTTAGCGAAGGAACCTAGGTCCCATCAGAAGTCCAGACACATCTTAAGGCGGTATCACCTGATCAGGAAGATGTCGATCGCCGGGAGATCGAGGTAAAGAGAGTAGATACAGAGAATAACACTGCAGATCCATTCACAAAGGCCATTCCTCAGACGCAGTTCGAGAGGCTATTCGAGATGATAGGTCTGCGATACGCCAGTACATGGCCCTAATGCAAGTGGGAGATTGTTAGTGTTTATACCCTAGAAGGACATTACTGTATCATACTAGTTTGTATATTACTTAATGGAAGCTTTGGGATTTTCACAATTATATAACAGTCTTGCTAAACATGGTAGTATGCTACTTGGTTTTATCTATCTTAATATGTGAGTATACGTATTGATGGAGCTCTTAGGATCTTGCTTGACTACCAGCGTTGTGATGGCAGTCATACTAGTGGGGGCTTGGTAGTCTACAAGCACATCCTTTTTCAGGTCCCTAGTAATTGGATTGTCGAGACAGGGCATCGATACTCCGGAGTAGACTAGTGTGTACGCTTCTCATCCCAGTTGGGGAGATGGTCTGTCCCACAGCCATCAGTACGTCGTACTGGAGATAGTATATAGGTGCTCGTTAGGTTACGGGTACACCGGACATGACTCACGGGAAACTGTTGATTGGGATTATACCCATCGTCAGTTAACAGTTCCCAGGGGACATGAGTATAGCATAGTCCGCAGACTTGACACTGCTACTTCGCCTCGAGTGTGTCCCACTGTTCTTATATTGCTACCCTACCACGGCTCAAAGGAGTCGTGCAAACAGGTAGCAGTTGGGTGCAGTCCCGAGCACTTGGAGGCAGTGGCGGATAGACAGGATTCGTCTCTCCCGGTATTGGGAGTTGATATCGCGCTGTGTCAGAGAGCCATTACGCAAAGTCGCTGGCCAGGGCAAGCGAGATTTACTGGTAGATTTTCCAGTAGTTTCTCAAGGTGTAGTGGGCTACGCTCCGACACGACTTATACCGCTTTTAGGGGACTGATGCTTGCCGCCCCTAGGCCCGATATGCGATAGTCTTAGACGAACAGACCAGACTGTACGGAGATTGTCACAGCAGGCTCAGTAGGAGTTCGGATGGGTTTACTCATCGGCCTTCTTATCGACATCTACCTGGGGACCGTTACGTACAGCTAGTGCCGCTTGCGGTCTGTGGTTAAACCCACTGCCAGCGTAGTGTCGAGTCTTTAGAGTCCCACACAGAGAGTTTCCCTGCTTCGGGCGAAACGATATAGAGGTCGTATGGTTTTACGACAGGATTCGGACACATACGTATTTTTACGCACGTACGATGTTCGGACAGTTTTTACTAGTCGGCTTTGGTTTAAGCCATATTCTAGTATCAGATTATTGGATTTATACAATCTAAAGTTTTTCCGTGTTTTTACGGATAGGAGGGGCGTTCTTGTAATTTGTCGGGAAGCTTCTTGAAGCATGGTGACTTGGGGGTTAAGGTAGCATTTGCATTAATTGGATAAGTGAGTCATGGTGTGATTCATACATGGAGTTAATGAATCAATTATGATTTATATGACTCATGTGATGAATCACTTAGTGTATTAATGAAACATGATGATATATCATTATTTGTTATTCATTTAATATATATGTTATGTTTCATATATACACACATGATCTATTCATCCAAAAGGATTCTCACTCTCACCTTCTCTCTCTTCAAACCCTAACCGTAATCTCTCATGTGTTGAGATCAAGGGTTAGCTAGACTAATATTTCCATAATCCAACTCTATATCATCTAGGTTGCTTAGATTAGCACTTTGAGTAACCTAGTTACCTCAAGTTAGAGGTTAAGCTTGGAGTAGGAGCTCTCGGGTGGATCGTCTTTGACTCGAGGAGGCCGTCGAGGTGCCGACGTTCCAAAGATCCTACAAGGAGTGGAGGATAGTGATGAAGACCCGAAGGACAAGTAACGTGAGGTATAACTTCGAATCAGAGTAGTTAAACCTTTCGTAGTTTGCTAGTAACGGTTTAGATACGATTCATGCGCTCAAGTCCGTGTTACGAAGCTTTGATAATCGTTTTTCATATATTCCGCCTTCCCGCAAGTTCGTGGGGTGCGTGACATGGACTTACATCAACATGTTACGTGATTGTTCTAGAGTTCGAATTAGATAAGAATTAAATTGGCACTTAACATGAAACATAAAACCGGGAAATCGGAAATCAAGAAATGGAACCTAAATCGTAACTCAAGAGGACTTTAGATTTTAGAGACTGGTCAGTCGAGAGGAGTCGCTCTCTGTGTTCCGGAATGATGATGCTGACATCATTCGATTATACTTGACATTGTAGGATTTAGTGCTTAGTGGCACGTCTCGGGATTCAGCCTCAAGGGTCTGTTACCGTTGTCCCGGACATGCACCAGACCTTGTTGAGTTACAAGGAAGATTTTGTTAACTGATTTCAAATACCATTAGGATAGGCAATACTTAGCGATATTGACACCTAGGTTTCACATGATATGTTAATTTACCATGTTCCGACTGGTATATCACTTGCTATTCTTTTATTGTTTATTGTTTGTCTACACGTCACCAGTTGCTGTTATAACGATCTATCACGTTATTTCATGCCATTGTTATTATTATACTATTTTTGACGCTCTAACACTTGGGTTTTGCATAGCCCAGATTCTTTGCCAGTAGACTACAAGATCAAGAATATTTCGAGAAGGTAGCCGAGTTTTGAGGCGGATCTTCATTTATCTAGGTTATTAAATTATTTTAGTTTATTCCAGTACTGCACTTTATTTTACTAGATTTCTTTTGTAAGCACATAGGGGACTAAGACTTGTGTACCCTTTACTCATTTATTATTTGGACCAGTCTGAATTTTGAGACTTTTGTTATTCTAGCATTTGCTTTCATTATCGTTATTTGATGTGGCAATGAACATGTATTAGAATTATTATTATTTCTGTATCGCTTGATCTAATGTAAGAAGCCTTAATATGACTATGGGAGGATAATTCCTTACCGTATGTAGCATGACTGGCCGAATTACGTTCTCATGTTTCCGTATTTTGGGAAGCGGGGCGTGACACTCAAGGTAGAGTTCCTATCTAAGGGTATTATTATCCTTTCTACTGGTGTAATTGCACGGTTACAGTTGCAAAAGAAAACACAATCCTAAATTAAGGAAGATGTGCTCTCGCTCACTCACGGACTTCCTGTTGGAGCCCAAAAGGTTTCACAATAATGGTTGAAAAGCTAAGAGACTCACCTGAGAGACTCTGTTAACTTCTTGCAATGTAATGTCCCTTCCACCAGTTATATTGTACACAACTCCAGTTGCAGACTCGATCGATGATCCAATAAGAGGAGCTAAGGTTGCTAGTTCTGCTGCTTCTTGTGCCCGGTTCTTACTGGACGAAACCCCAACACCCAGCATTGCAGTACCAGAGTTCTTCATTACGGCTTTCACATCAGCAAAATCAACATTCACAAGACCAGGAATCTGCAAAATGTGTGGAAATGGTTGTAAATAATATACATTTTTTTGTAAATATATCACTATACTGGTCTGAAGCATATCTTGCTCACAGTTATAATGTCAGATATCCCCTGCACCCCTTGGCGTAAAACATCGTCGGCGAAAAGAAATGCATCTTGAAGAGGGGTTTGCTCATCAACTAAATCCAATAACCGGTCATTGGGAATCACTATAAGAGTATCAACATTCTTTTGTAACTTCTCCATAGCCTCTAGTGCCTGCATTTAGAAGGGAAATGCAAATGCATTACAAATATTTTTCAGACTATCAAATGCGGTTGTAATGCATTAGTTTCCATTTTTAACCCTCAGTCTCATAAGTATTTGTAGAAAAACAAAATATCATCCTAAAGCGCCTGTCAAAGGTAAGAGGCCAAGCCCATCTCATTTACATCACTAGTACTCAAAAATTAATAAATAAACAAGCTTTTCCCAACTTCTGTTACTTCTGAGATCTGGGTTTTTTTCCTACTTATAATTATGTTAGATAATGCACAAAAGAAATTTATTATACAAATTGGAATTACAAAAACCATCAGTTGAAGATTCATTTGCATTCTAGAGCTGAAAATACTTTCTCTGCTTTATTATAATAAGAAATAAAAATTAATGGAAAATATGCTGGTAAGGGGCATGCGCTTATAAGAAGAAGAGATTCACGACTCCAACAATTTTATCCAAAACGCAAGGAATCCTTAGATGGAAACTAAATAAATAATCAAAGCCACTCAGAGCATAGAATATCATATACCAGATAATCCAGGAAGGTACTTGAACAGGTGCTAGATATGTAATAGGATCCTTTTCATGAGAACAATTTTATTCCTAGAGAATAATGAGAACAGAAATGAGTTAAATGATGGATTTCGCGTTCCTTCTTAGATCTATGGATTTCACCCCTACAAACAAAATTCCACTCTACCCCGTCTCACTCAAGTGAATTGGTTTCAAGAGCATTCCGCCAGTTTTTGGTCACTTTCAACTCGATGGTTAAGAAAGTGGACGGAGGTTGTTGAAAGGTTCCATAAACCTCATATATTATACAGTTTGTGTCATACAAGTACATTTTAGTTCTAGCATAGGGAATAAAGAGTTTCCCAAGGTATTAAGGTGGTTAACTAATATAGTAGGATATTAGTCGAGCTCTCATGCAAATAATGGAGTGTACGTGACTAGTTGACCATTTGTTTGCTGCAGACCCGGAGACAGTGTGGAGAACTTACTTCACTCTTAACATCAAGAAGCATACTTAAGAGATGCAGTGAATCAAATCTGCTTAACAGTACTAATTGGAAAAGGGGCTCATGAAGCCAACCCCAAAGATTTGTAACAAAAGCTATGGTATTGTAAGGAAAGAGTCTAGACAACTAGTAGTATGACATAAATTTGTCATAGTAAACCACATAATATCTCTGGGGCCCAAAATCATCTAAAGATGGTAATGGAATCACATGTGGTTGAGCAGCTTTTGGCTACAACACAAATATAGCAAAATCGTTTAATATTTAGTTATTCTAAATTTTTAGCATGCATCCACCTAAATATAGTATCATTAATAGTTGGATAAAGATGGGTTTTAAAGATACAGTTTCCCTAAGAAAAGATTTGAGCAAGTAAAATATCACATGTTTATAAGAAAATCACAATGAGGATCAGCATGTTCAGTCATGCTGTTGGGAATTTAAGGAGAACGGAAATTAATACATCTAAGAAAACATGTAAAAAGATCTTAAAACCCCACTGTTAGAAGTGTAGCTCAGATACTAACAGCCAGGATTTCCATTAAGGGAGAAGGAACAAGTGGTTAACAGGATTACTTATAGTTGCTGAAGTGCACAAAAGTCTAGCTTTGGTTCCAAAATGTGGATGCTGTCGACTAAGCAGCTTAAGTAAAAAATGAATTATATAGTTCAAATCTTTAAGTATTTACACATTTGACAGGGTATAATTAGATAGTAATATAAACTCCTTTATGCAAAAACTTCCCATTTCCAAAATAGTTTAGAATCTTGTCATGCAACTAGAGTTGCATTCGGATTGGTTATGAGCATTAACATACCTGTATTTGTTTTCTAGTCATGTACAAATATGAATATGGATATAGTTCTCGGAGGAAAAAAATCATATCCACAGATAAGAAACGGGTAAAAGAGACGAATACGGATATGAATCGGATAAGGGCACAGAACATATCCATGGTAAAACAAAAATGAATGTGGAGTCAAAATGTGCACATAATTGATACATGTCAAAAACGAATTTGAATCCTAATTAAGTATAGGTGCTCAAAATATTTGACGCAAACAACCATGAATGAAAGCGGAATATGTTAAGAACAAATATGTGTTAACAAAAAAATTAATATATCGTGCATGCTTTGGAGTGAAAATGATAAAATAATATTTGAAAGTATGATTTTAGATGCATAAATTCTAGAACAAATAAAATGAACAAACTAATATATTATTAAAGTAAATATAATTAACTAAATTATTTAAAATGATATATTTAACTTTATTTGTTGTGAATATGCCTATCTGAATTCGTGTCCCTATTCAAATATCCGGATATCCAAATCCATATCCCAATATAGTGAATAATACCATATCTATAGTTGTATATAACAAAAATTTACACGTAAATTCATATATGAAATAACATATTTCATTGGCCAATAGCTATATCACTAAAACAAAATATTTAATTGGCCTATTTCCAAAAAACCTACCATCGACTTCCCCCCTCTGGCAGAAAACTACCAAAATGTTTCAAAACTCCAAAACACTACCATGACTAACGGCCAATGTTGGTCAACCTTAACGGTGTTAACTATGAGCATTTTGGCCTTCTAATAAATATAATTAATTAAATTGTATTATTATTAACTATTTTATTAATAATTTTAAATAATTGTTGATTATAAATAAATAGTTATGTTTGTGGAGGTCGGTGGTGGCGAGTGGAGGTAGGCGGTGGCGAAAGAGGAGGATGGAGGAGGTAAAGATGATGGAGAGGAGGGAGTCAAAGTCAGGGGAGGAAGGTGGGGTTGAAGTCGGGGGAGGATAGGAGGGAGTCCGCGGACGTGAGCGGCGACAGCGAGGCGATTCTGGTGACGCCAATGATACCGGTGACATCGATGGGACGGATGAAGCCATTGTGAGAGAGGGAGGAGATGAGAGGGGGGGTGCTCATGCCAGAGGCCGAGGCAGTCGCAGAAGATGCTGAGGCGGTGGGTAGGGTTGGGGAGCGGTATTTGGAGGGGAGCAGGGAGCGTGAGAGGCAGAAGGGCTAGTCAACCTCGCCTGATATGGTCGGAGCTAGGGATGGTGGGATCTTCGAGAAGGAGCACGTGGGGGTGAGCCGTGGCCGGTGATGGAGTTTGGGAAAAAGGGATTTTGAGGTGGTGGAGGCAAGGGCGGAAGAAGGTGAATGGGTTTATAGTGAGTTTTCGCTTTGGGTTTGTTAGAGAGGGAGGACGACGCAGGCCAAATGGGAAAGCCGGCGATGGTGGCAGCACCAGCGCCGATAGGGCTAGTGGAGAAGGAAGGTAAGGGTTAAGGTTAGTGGAGAAGGTGGAGGAAGGAGGGTAATTTTGGAATTTTAGAAATTTTTAGGGTGACGTGGCAACTTAAAGGATATGACACCGTTTGTCGTGACGTGGTGCCATTTGTGATGACATGGCACCATCGGTCATGATAGTTTTTTTTTTAAATTGCAAACTTGTCATGGTAGTCTTTTAAGTGTTTTCAGACCTTTTGGTAGTTTTTTGCCAAACAGAGAAAGTTTATGGGAGTATATGAAAATAAACCTATTTAATTTTATCAGAGATGTCAATAACACCGTCATTTTCTTCATAATCTATAGTAGATTACCCAATTGAACTTTGATTCTAGCATCTTCAACTTTGCTGGTTTTCCTATGGAACAGACATACACTTAAAACTCTAAATCAATTTTCTTTGTACAGAAATCTTTCAGCTGATATGCATTTAAAATAAGTGTTGTAAATTGTAGTGCATCACGGATCTATACTTACACAGGAAAGTCATATGAGAACCCATGCAAATCCATAGCTAACATGATCTGAATTGGTTTTACTTGGATAAGTTCTTACTCCCTTTTATGTAAATACTAATCTAAAGAGAAAGATACCAGAAAATTCCAACTGTAGAAGAAAGATGCATTAATGCAAATGTCTTCTGCAAAACTCACATATTAAGGAGGAAGCTCCTCTAATTTCCCAAGGCAATATTTTAATCCTTATGCTGCCATTTATTTGTGCTCTAACAAACTAATTAAGAATCAAGATATGAAAGAACAAATTGACACCTGCCTGTAAAGATCGTTTGCGACCTTCAAAGCTGAAGGGATAAGTAACCACCCCCACAGTCAAATAACCAGCTTCCTTTGATATTTGAGCAACAACTGGTGCAGCACCGGATCCTGTGCCTCCACCCATACCAGCTGTTATAAAAACAAGATCTGAATCCTTCAAAGCATTGGCTATAGCTTCTCTAGATTCCTCGGCAGCTTGCTCACCAAGAAGAGGATTGCCTCCTGTACCTGTACTAGCAGATGAAAATTTCCAGTCAGGGCACAGGATCCAGTCAAAGAATAGGACTACCAAGGCAAACATAATCCCTAGGTTATCTTTTCAGACTATTGTAGGGTCTAATTTATTTTTTATCAAGGCGGTGTTTCAATAAACCAATATTCCAACACCTAGAAGCCTATCTTAGCTTTTATAGTGGGTTCCAATAAATCTGGAACACTCTGTTGCGGCGCTTCTGTCCTATGTAGTTGCAAATGTGCAGTAGACCTTCATCAAGCTCTTGATAGCGGAGAAGTATAGGTACGATTCAATGGGCGCAAAATACAAGTTCTTATGCTTTAGGATGTACCACCTTCCCTGTCAAGTAACCGATCATAAGAATATGGACTTTGATGTGATGCACCAATAGGACTGGCTGTATTATTACAATGGGTTACATAGGGGTGATTAAGTCTGGCAAATAAGATGCATCCGACACTTAGCGGTTTCGTAATATAATGTGTGAGGAAAAAATACCTATCAAAACTAAGGATGCGGAGTCCTTCAAATATTAATAAAATGGAACATTAATTTATTAAATGCTTTAAGATGTTAGGGGACTGGGTTATTAAAATAGGTAGGTGAAAACCTATAATCTTAGGGGGGGGGGGGAGTTCTCTAATAAACCTTGAGCACAAATCAAAATTCTGTAGATGAAAACTATGAATTTAAAGATAATTGAAAGGACTGACCAAGTCCACGAGTCAAAAGCTCCCCAATTTGTAATGGATTTTTTGCTTCTGAATTCAACAGAGCCTGAGCGTCCGTATTAATTGCATAGAAGTCAACACCCTGAAATTGCAGAAGATTAACATAAACCTCTGATTTCAAGCGGAATGGGATGGGACAAACAACTATTTGGATAACATAAACATAAAGCTTTTGTTGAGTGCACAAAATTAGGATACACCTTCTCCGTCGTCCGTCTATGTTAATTTTACAATAACATACCATTAGCATTATCATCATACCTTATCCCATCGGCATTGCCTTTTATGAATCATTAATTATTAGATTATAATCCATCTATAACTCAACCTAACTTTGACGTTCACCTTTACATCTGAGGTTGGCACTAGCATCGTGTATATTATTTATGTACACATAGAAAAGCAAACATATAGCAAGAAACATTCAATGAGAATAGTAATCAATAAAAAAATCCAACAATGCTTATTTGGATTTTTTTTATATTGAACCCCAAATCTTCCCTGTTTATAAATAAGACCCACAAATCTTGGTATTTCTAAATACAACCCCCAAATCATCTCCGTAATCGAAATTAGCCCCCCCCCCCTCTCTCTCTCTCGAGTTAGGTGTCGTTACCTGTATGGTTACTGCTTGGTTTAGGACCACGAATTGAAGTGGTGAACAGCTTGAGGAAAGGACCATGATCAATGACGTCAGCGGAAGAGAAATTGGAGGATTGAATTCGTGTGGTTTCCTCCATCAGGTACAAAACTTTCTGAGTATATAAGTTTTTGTCTTAAAACCTAAACCTTAAATTCTTGTCGCTGGAAATGTATGGGCAATAAGAACTTGTTACATACAAATTTATGAAATCGAAGCTTGCGGTGTTTGAAAACCTTATGTATTGTGTCCAATTTTGAATTTATGTTGAAGAAACGTGGATTTTGAGCAGCAATATTGTTTGCCCCTTCTCGATCTTGACATGAATGTTATGAGATATAAAAGTTAAGACTTTATGGCCGACATTATAAGTTTAACTATGATATAAATCAGATCAATTAGTAAATTTACTTACTTTTTAAATGTCAGGACTTTATGGCCAAAATTATAAGATTATCTCTGTTAGAAATTAAAACAAGTAAATTTATTATACTACTAACAAAAAATTTAGTTTAGAAATTAGAATAATTATAAGATTATCTTTGTTATAAATAGTTTAGTTAGTAATTTCATTTAAAACTTAGTATGAAAATTTGGTCCTAACATACTTGTTAGAACTTAGGTCTAGCAATCATAACTTAGGAATCCTAAGAACTTATACATATCAGGACTTAGGTAAATCAGTAGTTAGAACTTACTTAGTTACTACATTAATTTAACTAGAACTTATCCTACTTTAGTTACTACATCCTATTTAGAACTAATCCTAGTTACTGCAAAATGAAATGTTTGCACTGAACTATTATGTAGCTAATTTATGCAGTAAATCATCATTCTTCTACATCAGGTTTAACTTTATTTAGCTATGGTTTGGTGATTATCCAGATATGCTTTTTTGTTAATATTTCAAGGCTAAACTTGATTGATGTGGATTCTACATTTGGGATAGTATTAAGATATGGTGGATATTGGAAGAAAATTCCTAGGATTGCAAGAATTAAATGAGTGTGGAAGTCAAAAACATTAAGGACAGATGTAGATAAAATTAGTTATGGGGACTTATCTGAAGTTATAGATGATGCATTGCCATGGTCTATTAACCTTTCCAAAAACTTGCTTATCCGATTCCTGACCATACTCCTCTAAGATATAAGCGGGATGAGAACTGGTCATGACTACATGGCAATGATAAAATTGCATGCATCTAAGTGAGGCTCAATTGAGGTAAGAACAAAACCAGTTAGAAGCAGACTTATAATGATTTGGAGCTCTCACTTTGTCAAACATCCCCCATTGCACAAGCTCTCTAGATGCCTGAAGAAGCAGCAGTAACTCATCCTACCACACCTAACATGCAATCTCAGACTGAAACACACAGAGAATCAAGAAGGAGCCATAGGCTGTTGCGAAAAAATAAATCTATGGCAGGATCTTCACAATGTCATCACAATATCAGTTAGAAACTCATACGCTTGAAAAGACAGAGAAGAGAATACAAAAGGATGATATTAATTATGTCAATGATGACCCAGAAGAAGGAATTGAAATTGAGAACCAAGCTATAGGGTAAGATAATATAGAATGTTGTAAAATCCGGAATATCCGACCGGATATCCGAATCCGCTCCCAAAACAAACGAGAAACATAAAATCCGGTCCTAAATCCGGTCAAACCGTATATCGGGCGAATAAACCGTACATTCGGTCCATATTGAGTCAAGTAACTAACTTTTAACCCAACCCAAAATCCATAATATAAATCTCTTTTTTCTTTCTTTTCTCTTAACAAATTTCTTAATTCTTTGTGTTTATTGTTTGTGCTTTTATAGATATTTGATTATATGATTTTTCTTCCTATTTTCATTATTATTGTAATCTATTTATGCTATATGGATTATAGCTATATATAAGTTTCATAATTTACAATGTCCAAGTGTTTGTGAAATTGTTTCATTTAAAATGTAAACCATAAAATGAAATTTTTTCATTGTTTTAGCTTTGTCGTTGTTTATAATTATATATAAAATTATAAACTATATATATTGTAGAATATATAAAATATGTATATGAAAATATTGATGGCCGAATAAACCGAATAACCCGGTTATCATTTATCCTCCGGCAAAACGAACGGATACCGGATCCGGGTTTTACAACCTTGATTTAGATGACTGTTATTTCGAGGACAGTTGTCATGAAGTGCCCAGTAGCGATGGAGAGTGTGATGATGAGTTTCAGAATGATGATGATGTTGAAAATTATGAAGGTGTTGAATGGAATGCGAATAAGGAAGATCCAATCATTGAAATGGGTAACAAGTTCAACAAGGAGGAATTTAGAATGTGCATCAGGCAACATGCTATCATAAATATTTTCATGCAAAGTTTGAGAAGAATGAAGTACTAGGTGGGTGATCAAGTGTGCGGCAGCTAAATGCCAATGAAGAGTTAGAACTTTTTTGTTGAGGCAAGATGGTGTAACAGTTGAAATCAAGAAAATGGAGCCAAAGCACCAATGTCTATGTATGAATAGGATTGGAAACTCTCAGGCTACTGCAGATTGGATAGCAGAGAAGATTATTGGAAAGATAATAGGAACTTCACTCCAAGAGAAATTGTAAACATGCTTAGGGTCCAATTTCAGCTAACCAGTATTCCATATAGCAGAAGATGGAGAACTAGAGAAAAATCCAGAGAATTAGTTTATAGGAGGGACGAAGATAACTATAAACTTGTGCCTAGTCTCAAAGAAGAGTTGATTAGAAGAAATCCTGGAAGCCATATTGTGTACACTTTAACAGAGGATGATGCATTTTGCATATTTTTTGTTTCTTTCAAGGTATGCATTGATGGATAAGTTTTATTTATACTGATTATTTAATTAATTTAATTAAATAGATTAAGTACTAAATTCTTTATGGCAATTTTTTTGAAGGTATGTGTTGATGGTTTCAAGAACTATTTAATGCTATTTCTGGGTCTTGATGGGTGTCATCTAAGGAGCAAATACATGGGATCACTGTTAAATGCAACTACATTAGATGGAAACAATTGTCTATACCCATAAGCATTTGCTATTGTTGAGGGAGAGTCTGCGGATTCATAGAAATGGTTTTGTGAAAACTTGAGAGAAGCTTTAGAGAGTAAAACAGAGAAGTTGACAATCATGAGTGATATGGAGAAAGGCTTGGAAGATGCAATTAGGTCTATTCTATCGTTGTCAGAACATAGAGTCTGCATGAGACTCCTATAAAGGTCTTTCAAGAAAACTTATCCAGGGGATTTCTATAAAAGAGTTGTCTAGGATGCTGCAAGATCTTTCGCTAATACTGATTATATGAGAGCAGTGAATGAATTGAGAAGTAAATCTAAACAAGCATACATTGAGTTGCAAAGGAAAGGGATTGTACAAGATGGCAGTGTGGCTTGGATATGGCGGTCTCAGTTTAGTGGCAGGTGTAAGAATTATTATATAACTAACAATGTCAGGGAAAGTTTCAATACCTAGATGATTGAAGCAAGATATCTTCCAGTTTGTGACTTAATTGACAACAAAAGATCAAAGGTGATGAAGAAGATGTAATTGAGGAAGTGTTAGGGTCTAAGATGGAAAAGCAAACTAGTTTCCATGGCAGAAAGGTATCTAATTGATGAAACAAGGAGGCCTACAGGGTACATAATTGATCAGGCGGGAGAAGTAATATATGAGGTAAGTGAAAGGAATATAACGAAGCTAGTGAACATTGAGTTACAAGAATGCAGTTGCAAGAGATGACAAATGACATGGCTCCCATGCAGACATGCCATAGCTGTGCATAGCTGTGCTCACAGGAATCAGAAACTTGGATCTGGAAGACTGTGGATGTGTTCTTCACCAAGAAAAGTTACAATAGCTTACTAGTTAAATAGTTAGAAAGTTAGTTTATTCAGTCATCAGCTTATTCTTTACTTTGCCTTGCATTAAAGCTAATTCACAACTATTAGAATTAGCTATAAATGAATGTCAAAATCTAGTTTACTAGAACATAATGAACACATCAAACATAATATTGAAAATTCATAATCATAATGTTGGAAGCATACAATTGACATAATCTTAGACAATTTAATCAGCATATAACAAATTGATGACGTATTACAAATAACAAAAACAAATGGATCTCTAACCCTTCTCGAATAAGATTCTTACATGCTATATATCTTCTTCATTAACTTGAAGAGACTGCACATGAAGAAATATTGATGACCCATTCAAATTGATTAACTAGCCTAACCCTTTTCTCGGTTTGCCAGAAAAATCTAGAGATTGAACAATATGTGATGTATAAGAGATTATATTTAATAATCTCTTATACTTTTCTTTAAGCACACACAATCTCTAGATTCAAATTTCATAATCTCTTATACTTTTTCATATTATAAGCTCACTAACTCTAAAATTACCTGTAAACGCCATATTTTTTTCTTCTATATTGCTTTCCTCTCTCATCTCTACATTACTAGTTGAGATGCGATAAAATTCTCTCGTAGATGTCATATTTATAAGGGCAAGTAGAGCATAGGACACCTTTTAGTATTGCACATTGGATAACCCGAATGTAGTGGTGTATATATCTCTTTAAAACACCAAGAACACTCATATGACGGCTCTTTTGGACCCTTGGTGTTGTATCCCAACACCCTATGTGGTCAAATTTATCTCTATATGTATGGACAGGGGAATCTAAGCTCCAAAGCCAACACAAGCATGGGGCTATGACTCTAACCTAACTGTGGATGTCTTGTGCATGTTTTCATAGGACATGTACAAATTAAAATACAGTGGCCATGCTTGAATACAATGGCTACCTTTAACTTAATGTGTAGTAAATAATTTTGAAATTATTAATAATTATGATATTGCAGCTATATTGGAGCATACATGAATACAGTGGCCATGTTTCCATCGAAGGAGGATGGAGAGATGTAGACTTGCCATATGTTGTTGCCCCCGCCCCCCAAAATTGTAGGAGACCTAGAGGTAGACCTAAAACAAATAGAATTAGAGGAGAAAATGAAAATAAAACCTCTCAAAATCTAGCAAAAAGAGGTCATCAATGTTCAAGATGCAATGGATGGGGGCATCACAAGCAAAGGTGCACGAATTCTATCAACCACTCCAATGTACAAGATACTGCAACTCAAGAATAACCATCTTCCTATTCTGCTACTCAAGCTAGGTATGTATTTCTCAACTAAAACTTGCATCTTCTATATTTCTACAAAGATAAATATTATATATGACTACTAAAATGCTGCTACAATAGGAAAGGAAAGACTAGAAGCACCAATAGCAGAGGACCATCCGAGACAACTCAAGTTTCACAAAGCAGACAGATGACTGGATTCCAATCAACAGCAACACTACAAGCCTCATCTTCACAAGCAACAGCTCTAGAAGGATCAGCAGCAGCAGCAGCAGCTGCACTCTTAAATGTAGGTCAACAACAACAGAACTATGACTCAGCACCAAAATTTGATGCAGACAAACATTTAGATGACTGGGATATAAGAGATTTCCAATTGAGCATTGATACAACTAATAGAGAGAAGAAATTGCCTGTCAGGAGACGAGGCACAACAACAGGGATGGGAACAATTTTGGGAAGGACACATTGGAAGTATTGAGTTGAATGTTAGCTATATATGTTGGAAATTTTGGTTGTGTGCACACCATTGGTGTCACTACTTGGTTGATTTATACGTCACTAAATACTAGCATTGCTGATGTAATATTTTGATATGAATGACTAATGATACAAGTAATCATTGCTATGCCTGGTTCATTTTGGTTATTCATGGCCATATCATTTCACTAAGCTTTCTCTACGTGGGTGTTATTTGTGAATTACTGTGCTAGTAATCATATTATTGTTGGTCATTAGTAAAATTATTGGTTATAAAGTGTAAATTGCTTAATTATTTTTGTTATTATAGTTATCACTTGTTAGTGTAACTGTGCATATGGTGGCATTAGTTAGTAGTGTTGATTTTTAATTTTTTTTTGCAACAGAGGTGTTTGGTTATTATTAGTATCAGTTTGGTTGGTTCTTAATATTTTATTTGTTGTAAATTACACTAAAATATCTTTAAGAGCATTTTTCCCTCTAACATAGTTGTAAGTTGTTTTAAATCAGTGAACTACCTTCAATTATAGATTCAGGGTATAATACTAAAATGCAGAACTTTAATGTATTTTAATGAAAATTCAAGAAGTTAATTGTATTAAACCAAGTTGTAATCATGTGATTTGGAACAAATTTTTGCATAAAAGAGAATATATCATAAATTCCTTGAATTGCATTATGTACAAATTTTCACCAAACATTCAACAGAAAAATAACAAATACATTCAAAATTACAACACTTAAAACTACTTTCAACATTAGTTTCATTAAATGATTGCTCATCTCAAGCTCTTGCATTTTCTTCATGATTTTCTTCTCAGATCTCTCCATGTTGCAGCCAAGTTTCCTGATTTCCGCTTCATTACTTATACTTGAAGCTGCTTCTTCATCAGACTTCTTTTCTTTAAAGAAAGGACACCCATTGGGAAACTTATAACAATTATAAATCAATTTTCCTTTGTATTTGTTGTTCTCTTTCTTGCATACGTACGATCTTGTAGGAACGCCGCAATAGCAGTATAACTGCAGCGAGCCTCAATTACCAGATGATGAGCCACTAAAGCTCATAGTTGTGGGATCAGGTGAAGAGGATTTGCTAGAGGGTGAAAAGAAGAATTGTGCAAGGAAGAAGAGAAAGAATAGCTCTATATGTAGTTGTTCTTTCTATTAGCCGTTGGGGTGGGGGCTGTGTAAGTCGCTGTCGCGCACCCCACGACTGTGGAATCCGTCTTTCGTTACAGGCTTAAACGAAACACGATATTCCTAGCATATCTGATATGTTCATCTGTGATCTGGAAATGATCTGGAATGCCTATTATTGCGTGAGACGAATGATTATATATATATGCTATATATTAGACGTTGCTTATGTTTTGCATCCGCGCTAGTCCAGCCCCCACTCTGTCGTTAGTTAAGTAACCTAACGGGTGATGACGGGGCCCCATGGCGAATGCGGATGGCATAAGCGGACGTCATATTTTTTCGTTTCTCACTGTAATGATAGGTGTAAATGATGGGACTGCATTAAATTAATGCAAAGCAAATAAACCAAAACTGAATCGTTGGATCAAATTTTAAAACCACACGGTTTTTCAAAACAGCAGACTTTCAAATGCGGAACTTAAACCACTCCTTTAAAAAGCTATCAGGTTCCTTCGATTAAATCAAGTTCACTACGTTCACGGTTTCGCCAAAAACCAGCTGTAGCTCTCCGTCATTTCAGTTGAATATTCAGTAGTATTCAAGCTATGTATGTTGGCCTTCGTCAAGGCATAGTGATTGGTAGCTGCTGGATATTCATCTGTAGTATAGATAGATGCGTTGGCTTGGGACAGTCGTACTTCTATTTTGGCCTTCGTCAAGGGTATGTGCGGGTGGGTTCAGATTAACCTAGATAATGACGGACAGAACTTGACATGTGACTTATGATATGTTGGCCTTCGTCTAGGTCATAAGAGCATGGGGCAAAAATCCATATCGGGAGTTTCTAAAGAAACTGAAACTTGCTAGTGCCGCATATCATTTAGAGTGTGATAAAATTGGTAGGATTCCTTCAGTTTTGTCACACGATGATATTTGGATCCCGATCCTACTGTGAGTATATACTACTCCTCGGGAGATTTCTACACTAACACAATCAATACTATAAATCAAGTAGGTGTCTAGAATGGTGTTAGCGGGGCTACGCCTCCAGGGAAAAGAGGTTTTGTAATTAAGTAACTTCGCGAAAGCGTTGGAAAACCTCACTCGAAGTACCAACACCAGCCTGGCTGAAAAGTTAAGCAAGTATTGTAGGGTGAGATTAATCCTGACTAATTCTTCTTTTATGGTTTGAAGAGGGATTCGAGATACAGTGGAAGCCATCCTGTTTAGATAAACTAAAAACCAATTTAAACTTGTAAGAGTATCATGCTGAGTGTATTCTTCTCTCTATCCTAAATTGCAGCAACCAGATGACCAGATTAGGTTACAGTTAAATAATAACATGACTGAGTTTTACTATAAAACTGGCAAAGATTTGTCCAGATGTCCATTGCCTATGACAAACTGGACCACCTCATTACTATTCAAGCCACCGCCGTCTCAGGTCCAGTTTCCACCGTCGCGGATGTTGACATCCGTAAGACAACGGAAAAGACTATGCGAATGCCAAGTGCCTCGTGTTGGACTCAGTAGATGGTGTATACCAGAGGCAGCACGAGAAGATGGACTTTGTTTCCATCTTCCTCCATAACAAATATTTATATGGAGAGCAATCTCGTATCGCAAGATATGAGACCTCGAACGAATTGCTTCAAGCGAGGTTGGTTATCGGGTCATCTGTAGGGGACAACGTCCTTACGATGACTAGCTATATTAATTAGCTCACGGGCCTGGAGACCACGTTGGAGAACAAGTCATATGCTGACTTGATTCTACAGTCCCTACCTTCTACTTACGCCCAGGGAAGAAAGCTATACTTCCAGCTAAGGGCACCCTGAAGGAAACCAGGGAGACACCCGATCGGCTTATTGGGGAATCCTCCTCTTCTAGATCCAAGGCGAAAGCCAAGGGTGAGAAGAAGAAGACATTCACAAAGCCGATAGGCGGTGTCAGTATGGTAGAAGAAAAGGGGAAGGGAAAAAGTTTCAGGGCTAACAGTAGTGAAGGAGGGATGTTCCTATTGTCACGGGAAAGGGCATTGGCAGAAGGGATGCAGGGTTTTGAAAGGCAGAATCCAGGATCCAAAGCATGTTGTGGTTTCGGCTTCGGGTGTGTTAGTGTTTGAAAACTGTTCCTATTGTCACGGGAAAGGGCATTGGCAGAAGGGATGCAGGGTTTTGAAAGCCAGAATCCAGGATCCAAAGCATGTTGTGGCTTCGGTTTCGAGTGTGTTAGTGTTTGAAAACTGTCTGTCAATTAACTCTACTTCCTGGGTACATGATACCATATCAGGATCTCCTATCTGTAATTCTTTACAGACTATGAGAAACCGTAGAGTTATCAGGGCTGATGATATGACTCTCTGAGGTACTAACGGAATGAATCATGGGACAAAATGCCACCATGTGTCATGAGAAGCTATATCCAAATTCATGCATTTTCCACCTCATTCTTTCCATGTCATAATATATTTTTGTTAGTGTATATGCCCTAGAGGCCATTACTGTATCATACTAGTTTGTATATTACTTAATGGATGCTTGGGATATTCACCTTGTATATACAATCTTGCTCAAAATAGTAGTATGCTACTTGGTTTGTTTCTACTTCAATGTGTACTTGTGTTTATTTCAGTATATCACTTATACGCATTAGTGGAGCCCTTAGGATCTTTGCTTGATTACCAGCGTTGTGATGGCAGTCACACTAGTGGGGGCTGGGTAATCTATAAGCACATCCTTATTCAGGTCCCTGGTCGCAGGACTATCGAGACAGGGCATCGATACTCCGGAGTAGACCAGCGCATGCGCTTCTCATCCCAGTGTGGGAGACGGTCTGTCCCACAGCCGTCAGTACGTCGTACTTGAGATAGTATGCGGGTGCTCGTTAGGTTACGGGTACACTGGACAGGACTCGTCGGGAACTGACTAGTTGGTATTATACCTATCGTCAGTTATCAGTTCCCAGGTGACATGAGTACAGCTTAGTCCGCTGACTTGACACTGTCACTCCGCCTCGAGTGTGTTCCCACTGTACTTTGATCACTACCCTACCACGGCTCAAAGGAGTCGTGCAAACAGGTGGTGGTTGGGTGCAGTCCCGAAGCACTTGGAGGCAGTGACGGTTAGACAGGATTCGTCTCTCCCGGTATTGGGGGTTGACATCGCGCTGTGTCTAGGAGAGCCATTACACGAGTAGTCCCTGGCCAGGGCAAACGAGATATACTGGTAGGTTTCCAGTGTTATCTCAGGGTGTATTGGGCTTCACTCCGGCACGACTTGTACCGCTATTGGGGGACTGACGTTTACCGCCCCCTAGGCCCGCCATGCGATGTATCAGACGAACAGACCGGACTGTACGGAGAATGTCACGCTCAGGCTCAGTAGGAGTTCAGATGGGTTTCGCCTCGTCGGTCTTCTTGTCGGCATTACCTGGGGACCGTTACGCACAGCTAGTGCCGCTTGCGGTCTGTGGTTAAACCCACTGCCAGCGTAGTGTCGAGTCTTTAGAGTCCCACACAGAAAGCTTTTCGCCTTTAGGCAAAAGAGTAGAGGTCGCATAGTATTGCGACAGGTCGCATGGTTTTGCGACAGGGTTCGGTCACATCCGTACACTTATGCACGTATAGTGTCCGGACAGTTTACACTAGCGGGCTTTGGTTTAAGCCAGATCCTAGTGTACCTTATGGGATTGGATTTATCCAGTTTGCATTCGTGTTCCTCGGAACGCGGATGCGGGTGTGTATGCACAGTTGACAGGGAGGCAGAGGCAGCGGATTCTCATTAGGGTTGTTGACAGTTGACCGTTGACTTTTTGACTTTATGCTCAACCCTAATGAGAATATGATATGTGATTAACTATTATATTAATTAAGTATTATGGTGATATGGTTGTTGACTTGTTGACTTTTGTTGACTTGTTGACTTTGGTGACTTGTTGACCGGTTGACTAGGCTTGACTAGTTGACCATCATGATAACCATGGTTATCATTTCATGCCAAAGACTTTTTCTTGCTTGCTCATTTGAGTAAAATGAGTGCATGACATGATAAGCTTATGGTTGCTTCAAACCATCACATAAGACTTTTTTGATATGATGAGTTATGATCACTTTGGATTATGAGAGGGTGAAAGACAAAAGAGTTGCTCATTTTCTTTCTTGCTCATTCTCTCTCTTGTTCTTGAGCTCTCCTCTTGCTCTCACCCTCAACCCCTTTGCTCCCTCTCTTGATCTATGGTTCTCTTGTCTCATGAGTTGAGAATCAAGAACCATAGGTAAAATCCCATTCTAAATCATCTCTACTCATTCTAGTTCACTAGGTTTAGCAAACCAAGTGAACTAGTTTCTTCAAAGAACGAAGAAGGAGCTAAAGGTTGGAGCTTTCAAGTGGATCTATCTTCGGCGTACGGAGACAACGAGAAGGAGCCATCGAACCACCATCGGAGCTTGAAGAGAAGGAGTTCAAGTTTAGGTATAACCATCTTCATCCGAGTAGCTAAATATCTTTAGCTTAGTATGCTAGTTTTAGTTTAGGTAAAGATCCCGACCTAGCTTAGTCCATGTTGCCTCTTGCGTTAAAATTTTGATTTTATACCGTTTCCGCCTCCCCGTAAGAACCGGGGGTCGCAACGTGGACTTACAGTGGTATCAGAGCCTAACTAAACTTGAACTAGCTTGGTAGTGAAGTGTAACGAAGTTCAGAACCGGAAAAATCCAAAAACCAAACTTTTAAAAATAAAACTGAAAACTGAGTTTCTGTTGAAATTTTTTTGGCTCAAAATGAAAAACTTTACACTTGTAAATTCGGCTCAGGGTTTTATGTGAACACCCAAGAAAAACGATACAGTAATTCGTCCAAACCGCCGTCCTTCCGCCGCGCGAGCTAGGCATTCGCCGCGGAACCGCCGCGGTTTGTCGTCTTCTCTGCATCGTTTTTCGTGCAGTGTGTGTCTGTGTTGGTTTTGGGATTTTTGGAATATATTATATGTGCCCAGATTTTCCAGAAAAGAAATTTCCTTTTGGGGTCCTATAATTCCGTATTTTTTTCCGAACTTCACTGCACTTTGACTATGATGGTTATATCTGTGATGTTTGCATGTATTGAACGTCGGCTAATCGCTATAAGTCGATTAGTCGGGGTTATACATGATCTGTAATGTGCTGGAATGTGTGTATAAATATGTTGGATTGTCGCGGGTGAATAGCCGGGGGGTTGTGAGACGAGAGTTTTCTTTTCTTGCAATTCATGTAAATCTGTAAATTGATGTAATAATTATTTGTATGGCCGCACAACCGGGAAGGGGTTGTAGCCGTCATTGTATAATTTCTTTTTACTGTTTTTGCTCCTAGGATAGACCCATGGAGGGGTGCACAAACTACCGGGTATGCCGAAGTGTCGAGTGGCCTACTCATGGAGATGAGGGAGGTTGCTACGCTTCGGGTACTTGGCGGGTAGTTTGCCGCACCCGTAGGGGTCTTGGGTGGGGTTTTGGCTATTCACCGCGACCGTGTAATCTGTTTTTGTTACAGGCTCGTACAAATTACAGATTCCTAGTATATCCAATGTATTTATCTATGATCTGAAATGTTTATCATTGCAGTATATCTATATATGATATTATTTAGGCGTTGCTTATGTTTTACAGACGCGCTAGCCCAGCCCCCGCTCTGTCGTTAGTTAAGTAACCTAACGGGTAATGACGGGGCCCCGTGGCGAATGCGAATGGCATAAGCGTACGTCATATTTTGGTTGTTTTCTGCAATGGTAGGATTAAATGATGGGACGCATTAAAAGAACTAATGCAAGAATATCACGCATTAAAAGAACTAATGCAAGATAATAAACCAAGCTAAAGTCGTTGGAACACTTTCGAAAAACCACTCGGTTCTTTTCAAAAACAACTTTTAAAATGCGGAGCTTGAGCCACTCCTTTTAAAAGCTATCTCGTTCCATCGACCAAATCAAGTTCACTACGTTCACGGTTTTGCCAAAACCATTCGTAGCCCTCCGTCGTTTCGTATGAATATTCAATAGTATTCAAGCTGTGTTTGTTGACCTTCGTCAAGGCATAGTGATTGGTAGCTATTGGGTATTCATATGTAGCATAGATAGATGCGTTGGTTTGGGACATTCGCATTACCTTGTTGACCTTCGTCAAGGGTATATACGGGTGGATTCAAATTAACCTGGATAATGACGGGCAGAACTTGACATGTGACTTATGATTTGTTGACCTTCGTCAAGGTCATAAGAGCATGGGGCAAAAATCCACATCGGGAGTTTCATAAGTACTGAAACTTGCTAGATTTGCATACCATTTGGAGTGTGATGATTCTGGTAGGATTCCTTCAGTTTCGTCACGCGATGATATTTGGATCCCGATCCTACTGTGAGTATATGCTACTCCTCGGGAAATTTCTCACTTAACGATCAATGCTATAAACCTAGTAGGTGCCTAGAAAGGTGTTAGCGGGGCTACGCCCCCAGGGAAAAGAGGTTCTCTAATTAAGGAACTTCGCGAAAGCGTTGGAAAACCTCCCTCGAAGTACCGACACCGGCCTGGCTGAACGGTTAAGCAAGTATTGTACGGTGGGATTGATCCTGACTAATTCTTCCTTTATGGTTTGAGGAGGGATTCGAGAAACAGTGGGAGCCATCCTGTTTAGACAAACTAAAAACCACTCTAAACTTGCAAGAGCATCATGCTGAGTGTTTCTTCTTCTCTCTCCTAATTGCAGCGACCAATCAACATGACTGGACTTAAGTTACTCCTAGATAAAAACAAACTGACAGGGCCAAACTACAAAGATTGGCTCAGGAATGTCACGATAGCAATCACTTATGACAAGCTGGGGTATCTTCTTACCACCAAAGCTCCCCCTGTCCCTGGTCCAACTTCCAGTGTCGCGGATAAGGAAATCCGCAAGACTTGGGAGATTGATAGCGCGAAGGCCAAGTGCCTCCTGCTTGCCTCGATGGACAACGAACATCAGAGGAGGCATGAGAATATAGACATGGAGTCCATATTGCTCCATACAAAAGAACTGTATGGAGAGCAATCACGTATCGCAAGATACGAAGCGTCGAAAAAGTTATTTTCGACAAGAATGACCGTCGGATCATCAGTAGCCGAGCATGTGCTAAAGATGATCGGCTTCATTGAGGAGCTCGCTGACCTAGGGATCACATTGGAGAGTGAGCTATATACGGATATAGTTCTCCAGTCCCTTCCTTCCACTTACGCCCAGTTTATACTGAACTTCAACCTACAAGAAAAAGAGGTTGAACTATCAGAGCTTCTCAACATGCTGAGGAGCGCAGAGGGCACCCTACAGAAAGGTAGGGAAACATCCACTTTGTTTGTAGGAGGATCATCTTCTTCTAGGTCCAAGGCGAAAGCCAAGGGAAAGAAGAAGAAGGCCCCCGCCAAACCAAGGGGCGGTGTTGGTAAAGTGGATACGAAGGGAAAAGGCAAAGCAACAAAGATAGCGGGGAAGCTTGTGGATAAGGAAGAATGCTTCTATTGTCATAAGAAAGGACACTGGAAGAATGATTGCAGGGCCTGGAAGGCCAGAACACAGGAATTGAAGCAGGTTGCAGCTTCAGCTTCAGATGTGTATGTTATTGAAAACTGTCTTTCAATAAACTCTACTTCCTGGGTATTGGATACCGGATCAGGATCTCATATCTGTAATTCTTTGCAGGCGTTGAGAAACCGTAGGGTTTTGAAGGCAGGTGACATGACCCTCAGAGTTGCGAACGGAGCTAGCATGGATGCTAAAGCCGTGGGGGACTATCACCTGGGAATGTCAGATGGACATGTTTTGGTTTTGCGTAATTGCTTTTTTGTACCCAACGCAACTTGTAATATCATTTCTGTATCTTTAGTTTCTAAAGAAGGTTATGAATTTGCGTTTGTAAGTAATGTTGTAAACATTCACCTTAATCAAGTATTGATTGGGTCAGGTACTCTGAGTAATGGTATATACGTGTTAAACCAACCGCAGATTTTTAATGTCCAGAATACACACAAAAGAAAGTCTCCAGAAATAAATCAGACTTTCTTATGGCATTGTAGATTGGGTCACATCAATGAGAGAAGGTTGACTAAGTTACATACAGAAGGATATTTGAATACGTTCGAATATCAATCGTATGCCACTTGTCAATCTTGTCTCAAAGGAAAGATGACAAAGACTCCGTTTACTGGACAAGGAGTAAGAGCGAGCGAGCTCTTAGGACTCGTACACAGTGACGTGTGCGGTCCAATGTCTACACATGCCCGAAGCGGACATTCTTACTTCATTACTTTTACGGATGACTTCTCAAGGTACGGTTATGTCTTCTTGATGAAACATAAGTCCGAGGCCTTTGGAAAATTCCAGGAGTATAAGAATGAAGTAGAGAAACAGACCGGCAAAAGTATTAAGATTCTAAAGATCGGATCGAGGTGGAGAATACTTAAGTGCCGAATTCCTGAATTACTTAAAAGAGAATGGTATTCTCTCTCAGCTTACTCCTCCATACACTCCGCAACATAATGGTGTATCGGAGAGACGGAACCGAACCCTATTGGATATGGTTCGGTCCATGATGAGTAACGCTGAGTTACCGCGATCATTCTGGGGATATGCACTAGAAGCAGCTGCGTATCTCTTGAACAAGGCTCCCACCAAGACTGTGCCTACCACCCCATATGAGATGTGGACTGGGAAGAAACCCTGTCTTAAGTATCTTAAGGTATGGGGATGTCCAGCTTTTGTAAAAAAGCAGCATGCGGACAAGCTTGAGGCACGTTCAGTACAGTGTAAGTTTGTGGGATACCCAAGGAACTCTAGGGGGTATCTTTTCTATTCAGCTGAGGAACAAAAGGTCTTTGTTTCTCAGCATGCCCGCTTCTTGGAAACTGAGTTTTTGGAAACCCAGATAAGTGGGAACACAATAGAACTGGAAGAAGTTCCAGAACCACAGACTGTTACTGAAAGCTTAGTGGAACCAGAGGGTTCAACAGAACAGGACATTCCTGCGCCACTCCGCAGGAGTAGTAGGCAGACTCATCCGCCCGAGAGATACTGCGGTTTTCTCATAGACGGGGATAGAGAGGATTGCATCATAGATTATGATGAGCCTACTAGCTTCCAGCAGGCCGTTCAGAGCGTTGACTCAGTGAAATGGCTGGATGCAATGCGGACCGAAATGGAGTCTATGTACACCAACAAGGTATGGACGTTGGACATTGCTCCAGACGGGGTAAAACCCGTAGGATGCAAGTGGATCTTCAAAAGGAAGATTGGTGTAGATGGACAGGTTGAGACCTATAAAGCTAGGCTGGTAGCAAAGGGTTTTCGTCAAAGACCTGGCTTGGACTACGACGAAACCTTTTCTCCAGTAGCCATGCTGAAATCCATTCGGATCCTTCTTGCCATTGCTGCCTTCCACGATTATGAGATCTGGCAAATGGACGTAAAGACAGCTTTTCTAAATGGAAATTTAGAGGAGTGTGTCTATATGGACCAGCCAGAGGGTTTCATTCAGAGTGGGAGCAGCGGAAAGGTGTGCAAGTTGCTTAAGTCCATCTATGGACTAAAGCAGGCATCGCGGAGTTGGAACATCTGCTTTGATGAGACGGTCAAAGAATTTGGCTTTATCAAAAATCCAGATGAACCATGCATCTATAGTAGATTTGTAGCGAGAACTGTAGTATTCCTCGTTTTATACGTGGATGACATTCTCTTAATAGGAAATGACATTCCTATGCTACAATCTGTCAAGGGGTTTTTGTCACACAGGTTCTCCATGAAAGACCTGGGTGATGCCTCGTACATTCTGGGTATCCGGATCTACCGTGACAGATCCAAGAGGATATTAGGACTTTCACAGTCCAGGTACATCGACACCATACTGAAGAGGTTCAGTATGGAAGATTCCAAGCGCGGTAACCTGCCGGCTTGTCACGGGATCACCCTTTCTAAAGAGATGTCTCCCAAGACTGATTTGAAGAGGGATCGCATGTCTATTATACCCTACGCTTCTGCGGTAGGCTCTATAATGTATGCGATGTTGTGTACCAGACCGGATGTAGCTTATGCACTGAGTGTGGTAAGCCGGTATCAGTCTAACCCAGGGGAGAAACACTGGATAGCGGTAAAGAACATTCTCAAGTATCTGAGAAGGACTAAGGAGATGTTCTTGGTGTATGGCGGAAAAGACCTCCAGATCGAGGCCTTTGCTGACTCCAGCTTCCAGAGTGACAAGGATGATTCCAAGTCCATGTCGGGTTTTGTCTTTACCCTCAATGGAGGGGCATTGTGTTGGAAGAGTTCCAAACAAGAAACCGTTGCAGACTCGACGATGGAAGCGGAATACATCGCTGCATCTGATGCCGCAAAGGAAGCTGTCTGGATGAGGAAGTTCTTGAAAGAACTTCAGGTGGTTCCGTCCATTGTTGATCCAATACCTCTGTATTGCGACAACAACGGGGCTATAGCTTTAGCGAAGGAACCAAGGTCCCATCAGAGATCCAGGCACATCTTGAGGCGGTATCACCTGATCAAGGAGATCGTAGATCGCCAGGAGATCAAGGTTCGGAGAGTCGCTTCAGAAGATAACACTGCTGATCCATTCACCAAGGCCCTGCCCCAGACTCAGTTCGAGCGGCTGATCGAGATGATAGGTCTTCGATACGCCAGTACATGGCCTTAGTGCAAGTGGGAGATTGTTAGTGTATATGCCCTAGAGGCCATTACTGTATCATACTAGTTTGTATATTACTTAATGGATGCTTGGGATATTCACCTTGTATATACAATCTTGCTCAAAATAGTAGTATGCTACTTGGTTTGTTTCTACTTCAATGTGTACTTGTGTTTATTTCAGTATATCACTTATACGCATTAGTGGAGCCCTTAGGATCTTTGCTTGATTACCAGCGTTGTGATGGCAGTCACACTAGTGGGGGCTGGGTAATCTATAAGCACATCCTTATTCAGGTCCCTGGTCGCAGGACTATCGAGACAGGGCATCGATACTCCGGAATAGACCAGCGCATGCGCTTCTCATCCCAGTGTGGGAGACGGTCTGTCCCACAGCCGTCAGTACGTCGTACTTGAGATAGTATGCGGGTGCTCGTTAGGTTACGGGTACACTGGACAGGACTCGTCGGGAACTGACTAGTTGGTATTATACCTATCGTCAGTTATCAGTTCCCAGGTGACATGAGTACAGCTTAGTCCGCTGACTTGACACTGTCACTCCGCCTCGAGTGTGTTCCCACTGTACTTTGATCACTACCCTACCATGGCTCAAAGGAGTCGTGCAAACAGGTGGTGGTTGGGTGCAGTCCCGAAGCACTTGGAGGCAGTGACGGTTAGACAGGATTCGTCTCTCCCGGTATTGGGGGTTGACATCGCGCTGTGTCTAGGAGAGCCATTACACGAGTAGTCCCTGGCCAGGGCAAACGAGATATACTGGTAGGTTTCCAGTGTTATCTCAGGGTGTATTGGGCTTCACTCCGGCACGACTTGTACCGCTATTGGGGGACTGACGTTTACCGCCCCCTAGGCCCGCCATGCGATGTATCAGACGAACAGACCGGACTGTACGGAGAATGTCACGCTCAGGCTCAGTAGGAGTTCAGATGGGTTTTGCCTCGTCGGTCTTCTTGTCGGCATTACCTGGGGACCGTTACGCACAGCTAGTGCCGCTTGCGGTCTGTGGTTAAACCCACTGCCAGCGTAGTGTCGAGTCTTTAGAGTCCCACACAGAAAGCTTTTCGCCTTTAGGCAAAAGAGTAGAGGTCGCATGGTATTGCGACAGGTCGTATGGTTTTGCGACAGGGTTCGGTCACATCCGTGCACTTGTGCACGTACAGTGTCCGGACAGTTTACACTAGCGGGCTTTGGTTTAAGCCAGATCCTAGTGTACCTTATGGGATTGGATTTATCCAGTTTGCATTCGTGTTCCTCGGAACGCGGATGCGGGTGTGTATGCACAGTTGACAGGGAGGCAGAGGCAGCGGATTCTCATTAGGGTTGTTGACAGTTGACCGTTGACTTTTTGACTTTATGCTCAACCCTAATGAGAATATGATATGTGATTAACTATTATATTAATTAAGTATTATGGTGATATGGTTGTTGACTTGTTGACTTTTGTTGACTTGTTGACTTTGGTGACTTGTTGACTTTTGTTGACTTGTTGACCGGTTGACTAGGCTTGACTAGTTGACCATCATGATAACCATGGTTATCATTTCATGCCAAAGACTTTTTCTTGCTTGCTCATTTGAGTAAAATGAGTGCATGACATGATAAGCTTATGGTTGCTTCAAACCATCACATAAGACTTTTTTGATATGATGAGTTATGATCACTTTGGATTATGAGAGGGTGAAAGACAAAAGAGTTGCTCATTTTCTTTCTTGCTCATTCTCTCTCTTGTTCTTGAGCTCTCCTCTTGCTCTCACCCTCAACCCCTTTGCTCCCTCTCTTGATCTATGGTTCTCTTGTCTCATGAGTTGAGAATCAAGAACCATAGATAAAATCCCATTCTAAATCATCTCTACTCATTCTAGTTCACTAGGTTTAGCAAACCAAGTGAACTAGTTTCTTCAAAGAACGAAGAAGGAGCTAAAGGTTGGAGCTTTCAAGTGGATCTATCTTCGGCGTACGGAGACAACGAGAAGGAGCCATCGAACCACCATCGGAGCTTGAAGAGAAGGAGTTCAAGTTTAGGTATAACCATCTTCATCCGAGTAGCTAAATATCTTTAGCTTAGTATGCTAGTTTTAGTTTAGGTAAAGATCCCGACCTAGCTTAGTCCATGTTGCCTCTTGCGTTAAAATTTTGATTTTATACCGTTTCCGCCTCCCCGTAAGAACCGGGGGTCGCAACGTGGACTTACAATTTTTACTTAAACTAAAATGAAAAATAGCAATATGACATGTCACTTTCTAGAAGCATCTTTGACCAATTTACAAAAACGTCCCTCGTCCGTATATACATACCCGTGTCTGTATTCCGAAAAATGCGGATACAAAAGACGAAAACAATCCATCAATACAATACTAGGATCCGGCTTAAACCAAAACCCACTAGTATTGTCCGTCCGTATCATCATGCGCGCATAAGTACACGTACGTGACCGAACCCTGTCGTAAAACCATACGACCTCTACATCTTTTGTCCGATGCAGGGAAATCCTCTGTGTGCGACTCTAAAGACTCGACGCTATGCTGGCAGTAGGTTTAACCACAGGCCGAAAGCGGCACTAGCTGTACATAACGGCCCCCAGGTATTGTCGATGAGAAGGCCGATGAGAATAACTCATCCGAACTCCAACTGAGTCTATATGTGACAATCTATGTACAGTCCGGTCTGTTCGTCTAAGAGTATCGTATATCGGGCCTAGGGGCGGTAATCGTCAGACCCCTAATAGCGCAATAAGTCGTGTCGGAGAGTAGCCCAAAACACCTTGAGAAACTATTGGTGAACCTACCAGTAAATCCCACTTGCCTTGGCCAAGAAATTTGTGTAGTGGCCTTCCGAACACAGCGCGATATCAACCCCTAATACCGGGAGAGGCGAATACTATCTAACCGCCACTGCCTCCAAGTGTTTCGGGACTGCACCCAACCATTATCTGTTTGCACGACTCCTTTGAGCCGTGGTAGGATAATAATTAAAGTACGGTGGGAACACAATCGAGGCGAAGCAGCAGTGTCAAGTCGACAGACTATGCTGTACTCATGTCACCTGGAAACTGCTACCCGACGATAGGTATAATACCCACCAACAGTTTCCAACGAGTCATGTCCGGTGTACTCATAACCTAATGAGCACATGCATACTATCTCCAGTACGACGTACTAATAGCCGTCAGACAGACCATCTTCCCTGCTGTGATGAGAAGCGTATACACTAGTCTACTATGGAGTATCGATGCCCCGTCTCGATAATCCTACGACTAGGGACCTGTATAGGATGTGCTTATAGACTACCCAGCTCCCACTAATGTGACTGCGATCACAACGCTGGTAATCAAGCTAAGATCCTAAGGGCTCTACCAATATGTATAAGCGATATGTTAAAAGAAACATACGCACATATTGAGGTAGAAACAAACCAGGTAGCATACTACCATTTTGAGCAAGACTGTTACTGTATCCGTGTATATCCCAAGCTCCCATTAAGTAATATACAAACCAGTATTATACAATAATGGCATCTAAGGCATATATCACTAACAATCTCCCACTTGCACTAAGGCCATATATTGGCGTATCGCAGACCCTATGATCTCGAATAGCCACTCGAACGTGTTTAAGGGATGGCCCCAGTGAGTGGATCTGCAGTATTGTTCTCTGTATCTACTCTCCTCACCTCGATCTTCTAGAGATCAGCTATCTCCTTGATCAGGTGGTACCGCCCCAAAATATGTATGGATCACTGATGGGATCTGGGTTCCTTCCCTAAAGCTATAGCGCCAATTGTTGTCACAATACTAAGGTATTAGACCAACAATGGAAAGAACCACCTGAAGTTCAATTAAGAACTTTCTTATCCGGACTGTCTCTTTTGCGATGTCACAAGCAGCGATATACTCTGCTTCGATTGTCGAGTCAGCAACGGTGTTATGTTTGGAGCTCTTCCAACAGACCGTCCCTCTACTGAGGGTAAAGCTATAACTTAATATGGATTTGGAGTCATTCTTATCACTCTGGAAGCTGGAGTTAGCAAAGGACTCGATCTGGAGGTCTAATTTGCCGTACACCAAGAATATCTTCTTAGTCCTTCTCAGGCACATGAGAATGTTCAATACTGCTTCCCAATACTTCCACGCTTTCGCTACGTAAGCAACATCTGGTCTGGTATACAACATCGCATACATTATAGAGCCTACCGCAGTAGCGTAGGATATAATCGACATGCGAGCCATTTCCAAATCAGTCTTGGTAGACATCTCTTTGGAGAGGGTGATTCCGTGACAAGCCGGTAGACTACCGCGCTTAGAATCTTCCATACTAAATATTTTTCAGTATGGTGTTGGTGTACCTTGACTTTAAAAGTCCCACTATCCTTTTCGATCTATCACGATAGATCTGGATCCCAGAATGTAGTTGATATCACCCAGGTCAATCATGGAGAACCTCTGTGACAAGAATTCTTTGACTGATTGTAGTATAGGAATGTCATATCCTATTAAGAGAATGACATCCTCGTTCTAGACGAGGAATCCCACAGTTCTCCCTACAATCTTATTATAGATGTTTGGTTTATCTGGATTTTTTATAAGGTCGAATTCTTTGACCATCTTATCAAAATAGATGTTCCAACTCCGCGATGCCTGCTTTAGTCCATGGACTTAAGCATCTTGCACACTTACCTGCTGCTCCCACTCTGATTGAAAACCATCTGGCTGATCTTTATAGACGCACTCTTCCAAATACCGAAAAGCCATATATACGTCTATCTGCCAGAACTCACAATCATGGAATACAGCAATGTCAAGAAGAATCCAAATGGATTTGAGCATAGCCACTGGAGAAAAGGTTTCATCATAGTCCAAACCAGGTCTTTGATGAAAACCCTTTTTCAACATGTCTAGCCATATAGGTATCAACCTGTCCATCTATACCAATCTTCTTTCTGAAGATCCATTTGCAGCCTTCGGGTTTTACCCATTCTGGAGCAAAATCCAAAGTCTATACTTTGTTGGTGTATATGGACTCCATTTCGGTCCGGTTTGCATCCAGTCATTTTACCGAGTCTCTGCTCTGAATGGCATGCTGGAAACTAGTTGGCTCATCATTGTCAAATGATGCAATTCTCTCTATCCCCATCTATGAGAAAACCTTAGTTTCTCTCAGGCGGATGAGCCTGCCTGTTACTTCCGCGGAGTGGCGCAAGTATGTCCGGTTCTTTTGAAACTTTTGGGTCTGCCTTACTTTCAGTAATGGTTTGTGGTTCTAGAATTTCTTCCAGTTCTATTGCGCTCCCACTATTTCCTTTAAAAAAGATTAATTTTCCAAAAAGTGGGCATTCTGAGAAACAACCACCTTTTGTTTCTCCGCGTAATAGAAAAGATACCCCTGGAGTCCTTTGGGTATCCCACAAACTTAAACAGTACTGAGCGTGCCTCGAACTTGTCCACATACTGTTTTATACAAAAGCTGGACATCCCTAAATCTTCATATACTGAAGATAGGGTTTCTTCCCACTCCACGTCTGATATGGTGTGGTAGGCACAGTTTTGGTATGAACCTTTTTCAAAAGATATGCAGCTAATCCTAGTGCATAACCTCAAAAGGATGGCAGTAACTCAGTATCACTCTTTATAGAACGAACCATAACCAATAGGGTTCTGTTCCGTCTCTCCGATACACCATTTGTGTTGTGATGTGTATGGAGGAGTAAGCTAAGAGAGAATACCTTTCTCTTTTAGGTAATCCAGAAACTCGGTAATTAAGTATCACTATTTCGATCAGATCTCAGTAACTTGATACTTGTGCCTGTTTGTTTTTCCTCTTCATTCTTATATTCCTGGAATTTCTCAAAGGTCTCGGATTTATGCTTCAATAAGAAGACATGTCCATAACTAGAGAAATCATCCGTAAAAGTAATGAAATAGGAATCACTTCGTGCATATGTAGACATTGGACCAACACACAATGCATGAATTTGGATATAGCTTCTCATGACACATGGTGGCATTTTGTCCCATGACTCATTTTTTTGTTACTTGAACCTTATTATATGTTTTCTATTGAATTATTCATTACAAAATACAATATGGTTCAGTTTAGAAAAAAGAGAAGAGCTATCTCTATTCTTCATTCTTTTTCCTCACAAGTTTCTTTCCATAGCCACCTTCCTCACACCCTAGTGAACTTATGTGTTGAGTGATCTAGGATAAGAAAAGATATTACAATCCATCCACACATTTCTACATCGTCTACGACATCATGAGTAGCGCCCTTGATGCCCTAGTTGCTTCAGTTGAGGTAGGAGTTCGATGCACATCTCATCGGGTGGATCATCTTGGATTTGAGGAGTCCGACGAGGAAGCGGCGATCCGATATGATCCATGGAGTCGACGACGAGATGGAGGACAGCAATGAATAAGGACCCGAAGGACCAGAATCGTGAGGTATAAACTTCTGGACATGTAGTTTACCTCACATAAGTTTGGCTAGTTAAAGTTTATGATCGATCCTTGGTTCAAGTCGGTGTTGCGAAGCCCGTAAAAATCATTTTTTGCAATTTCCGCCTCCCCGTGAACTCGTGGGGTGCACGACATCGACTTACAGTGGTATCAGCACCTCTCATAAACCTTAGATAGCTTGTTGCGATGTTAGAATTCCTCCGGTTTTTGTCGCGCAAAAACTGCCGAAAAAACAGTTTTCAAAAGTGAAGTTTTGAGTTGTTTGCACACCCCACGGGCTCACAGTTTGAACCGAGAAGCCGCGGGGTGGAGCGTGCGCACCCCGTGGACCCTACGGGAGGGCCGAACGAATGGGTCTTGGCTGTGGGGACCCGAAACTGCCCCACCTTGGGCAGTTTCGGGTCTGCCTCACCCCCTGGCCACCTCGTGGTGGCCTCGGGGGTGGGGTACCCCCTCTAGGCCCCCCGACTCGAAGTTAATTTCGTGCTCTAACTTCCCGCGAAGGTTCGGGCGCGTTTCGTTTTGATTCGGACTTCCGAATTGGCTCAAAACGATCGGTTTTGGAACTTTAGCTCACTGGATTTTCATGTCTTGGAAAATTGGTTAAGTTTGCTAATTGCGTGCGGAATTCTAATGTCGTAGTTACTTTACAAGGTTTGTGTTGTATATATGTATTTGGAAACGTCGACTAATTGCTATACGTCGATTAGTCGGGGTTGCACATATCTGTGATTGGTTTGTGTATATAAACTTGTTGGATCGTCGTGGATGAATAGCCGGGATGTGAGATGAGAGTTTTCATTCTTTCATTCGATGTAAAATTGTAATTTTATGTAATATTATTTTGCGGGGCACATCCGGGTTGAGCCTGTAGCCACTGTTATATTATTTCTTTTTACTGTTTTCTGCTCCTAGAATAGACCCAAGGTGGGATACACAAACTACCGGGTTCTTTGAAGTGCCGAGTGGCCTACTCAATTTGCTGAGGGAGGTTGCTTCACTTCGGAAATTTGGCGGGTAGTTTGTCGTACCCGTAGAGGTCTGGGGTGGGGTTTGGCTATTCATCACGACCGTGGAATCCGTCTTTCGTTACAGGCTTAAACGAAACGCGATATTCCTAGTATATCTGATATGTTCATTTGTGATCTGGAATGCCTATTATTGCGTGAGACGAATGATTATATATATATATGCTATATATTAGACGTTGCTTATGTTTTGCATCCGCGTTAGTCCAGCCCCCGCTCTGTCATTAGTTAAGTAACCTAACGGGTAATGACGGGCCCCGTGGCAAATGCGGATGGCATAAACGAACGTCATATTTTTTTGTTTCTCTCTGTAATGATAGGTGTAAATGATGGGACTGCATTAAATTAATGCAAAGCAAATAAACCAAAACTGAATCGTTGGATCAAATTTTAAAACCACTCGGTGTTTCAAAACAACAGACTTTTAAATGCGGAGCTTGAACCACTCCTTTAAAAAGCTATCAGGTTTTTTCGATTAAATCAAGTTCACTACGTTCAAGGTTTCGCCAAAAACCAGCCGTAGCCCTCCGTCATTTCAGTTGAATATTCAGTAGTATTCAAGCTATGTATGTTGGCCTTCGTCAAGGCATAATGATTGGTAGCTGCTGGGTATTCATCTGTAGTATAAATAGATGCGTTGGTTTGGGACAGTCGTACTGCTATTTTGGCCTTCGTCAAGGGTATGTGCGGGTGGGTTCAGATTAACCTGGATAATGACATGCAGAACTTGACATGTGACTTATGATATGTTGGCCTTCGTCAAGTTCATAAGAGCATGGGGCAAAAATCTATATCAGGAGTTTCTAAAGAAACTGAAACTTGCTAGCGCTGCATACCATTTCGAGTGTGATAAAATTGGTAAGATTCCTTCAGGTTTATCACACAATGATATTTGGATCTCGATCTTACTGTGAGTATATGCTACTCCTCCGGAGATTTCTATACTAACACAATCAATGCTATAAACCAAGTAGGTGTCTAGAACGGTGTTAGCGGGGCTACACCTCCAGGGAAAAGAGGTTTTGTAATTAAGGAACTTCGCGAAGACGTTGGAAAACCTTTCTCGAAGTACCAACACCAGCCTGACTGAAAGGTTAAGCAAGTATTGTAGGGTGAGATTAATCCTGACTAATTCTTCTTTTATGGTTTGAAGAGGGATTCGAGATACAGTAGGAGTCATCCTATTTAGATAAACTAAAAACCAATCTAAACTTGCAAGAGCATCATGCCAAGTGTATTCTTCTCTCTCCTAAATTGGAGCAACCAGGTGACCGGATTAGGTTACAGTTAAATAATATGACTGAGTTTTACTATAAAACTGGCAAAGGTTTGTCCAGATGTCTATTGCCTATGCAAACTGGACCACCTCATTACTACTCAAGCCACCGCCGTCTCAAGTCCAGTTTCCACCGTCACGGATGTTGATATCCGTAAGACAACGGAAAAGACCGTGTGAATGCCAAGTGCCTCGTGTTGGCCTCAGTAGATGGTGTATACCAGAGGCAACACGAGAAGATGGACTTTGTTTTCATCTTCCTCCATAACAAATATTTATATGGAGAGCAATCTCGTATCGGAAGATATGAGATCTCGAACGAATTGCTTCAAGCGAGGTTGGTTATCGGGTCATTTGTAGGGGACAACGTCCTTACGATGACTAGATATATTAATTAGCTCACGGGCCTGGAGAACAAGTCATATACTGACTTGATTCTACAGTCCCTACCTTCTACTTACGCCCAGGGAAGAAAGCTATACTTCCAGTTAAGGGAACCGTGAAGGAAACCAGGGAGACCCGATCGGCTTATTGGGGAATCCTCCTCTTCTAGATCTAAGGCGAAAGCCAAGGGTGAGAAGAAGAAGACCTCCACAAAGCCGATAGACGGTGTTAGTATGGTAGAAAAAAGGGGAAGGGCAAAAGTTTCAGAGCTAACAGTAGTGAAGAAGAGATGTTCCTATTGTTACGGGAAAGGGCATTGGCAGAAGGGATGCAGGGTTTTGAAAGCCAGAATCCAGAATCCAAAGCATGTTGTGGCTGTGGCTTCGAGGGTGTTAGTGTTTGAAAACTGTCTGTCAATTAACTCTACTTCCTGGGTACATGATACCATATCAGGATCTCCTATCTGTAATTCTTTACAGACTATGAGAAACCGTAGAGTTATCCAGGCTGGTGATATGACTCTATGAGGTACTAACGGAATGAGTCATGGGACAAAATGCCACCATGTGTCATGAGAAACTATATCCAAATTCATGCATTTTCCACCTCATTCTTTCCATGTCATAATATATTTTTATTTAAACTAAAATGAAAAATAACAATATGACATGTCACCTTCTAGAAGTATCTTTGACCAATTTACAAAAATGCCCATCGTCCGTATATACATACCCTTATCCGTATTCCGAAAAATGTGGATACAAAAGACGAAAATAATCCATCAATACAATACTAGGATCCGGCTTAAACCAAAGCCCACTAGTATTGTCCGTCCGTATCATCATGCGCGCATAATTACACGCACGTGACCGAACCCTGTCGTAAAACCATACGACATCTACATCTTTTGTCCGATGCAGGAAAATCCTCTGTGTGCAACTCTAAAGACTCGATGCTACGCTGGCAGTGGGTTTAACCACAGGCCAAAAGCGGCACTAGCTGCACGTAACGACCCCCAGGTATTGTCGATGAGAAGGCCGATAAGAATAACTCATCAGAACTCCAACTGAGTCTATATGTGACAATCTCCATACAGTTCGGTCTGTTCGTCTAAGAGTATCGCATATCGGGCCTAGGGGACGGTAATCGTCAGACCCCTAATAGCGCAATAAATCGTGTCGGAGAGTAGCCCAAAATACCTTGAGAAACTACTGGTGAACCTACCAGTAAATCTCACTTGCATTGTTCAAGGACTTTGTGTAGTGGCCTTCCGAATACAGCGCGATATCCCCCGAATACCGGGAGAGGCGAATCCTATCTAACCGTCGCTGCCTCCAAGTGCTTCAGGACTGGACCCAACCATTATCTGTTTGCACGACTCCTTTGAGCCGTGGTAGGGTAATAATCAAAGTACAGTGGGAACACACTCGAGACGAAGCAGCAGTGTCAAGTCGACAGACTATATTGTACTCATGTCACCTGGAAACTGCTACCTGACGATAGGTATAACCCACCAACAGTTTCCAACGAGTCCTGTCCAGTGTACTCATAACCTAATGAGCACCTGCATACTATCTCCAGTACGACGTACTAATGGTAATGAGACAGACCATCTCCCCTGCTGGGATGAGAAGCGTATACACTAGTCTACTATGGAGTATTGATATCCCGTCTCGATAATCCTACGACTAGGGACCTGTATAGAATGTGCTTATAGACTACACAGCTCCCACTAGTGCGACTGTCATTACAACGCTGGTAATCAAGCTAAGATCCTAAGGGCTCTACCAATATGTATAAGCGATATGTTAAAAGAAACATACGCACATATTGAGATAGAAACAAACCAGGTAGCATACTACCATTTTGAGCAAGACTGTTACTGTATCCGTGTATATCCCAAGCTCCCATTAAGTAATATACAAACCAGTATTATACAATAATGGTATCTAGGGCATATATCACTAACAGGCTGGATGTGTGAGAGAAGGGCAAAAGGGTCATTTTGCCTATGTAACGGCTAATTTCACAAAGGATGGAAAATTAACTTAGGGGCTAAAATGAACTTAATAGATTTGGAGGGTTGTATTTAGAAATAGGGAAGATTTGGGGGCCTTATTTAGAAAAGGGAAGATTTGGGGATGAATATAGAAGGGGAAAACCCTACTTATTTCTGTGAGTTCATCTTCGGTGCACCATACTATTTTTTATATGATATACAGTAATTTTAAACCGTCGGATCTACTTCTTAACCGGCTTATTGCTTCAATCGATTACCATTTTGCATCAAACCCGAGACACCAACATGATTACTGCAGCACATCACATCAAAAATTATTATAATCAATACCTCCCTTCCCTTCCTCTTTCTTCCACCTCTTCTTGAGTTTTTTATACAATCATCCCTTCCTCCCGTGCGGTTCCTCTCTTCTCAACATTGTCATTCTCAACCACTCTTCTAATTGTCTATTTAGCCAGATACCACACCATTTACCCCAATCTCATTGATTTGCACTCTAGTCGTTTCTCCATCCAAATCACGATCCAATTACATCTTTTAGCAAGGCTGTGGGCATTTGATGTGCCATCTAATGGGCCCGAGAGTGTGAGGCAAATAAAAGCTGCAACTTTTAGGGCCAAGATTCAAGTTCGTTCATTTGTTGGGAACAAGTGTATAGGTTTCCATTGTGGCGATGATGGGGACGGGGTTTGTTTGTGATGGTGAAAGTGGAGATTATGTTTCGGAGTTTTTGTTGCTCTGCTTTGTTGTGTTCCTTTTTATGATTTTTTGTTTTAATAATTCTTTTGCTATATTTGGTGATGAGATTGTCCCAATTAAGTCCAGCTCTTGATGCTTGTTTATTGAGGTATTCAAATCTTGTAAATTTTGTATGGTTACCCAATGTTAATAAAAAAAACTTTCAATTTGATGATTTTATTCTGATGTCTAGTGTCCAAATTTGTTTGAGTTTTCTTCTTTAAGTTCATATGATATGAAAAATTGAAACTTATACAAAATTTAAGGTTTACTAAGATTTTTAAACAGAAAAGGCTTTGTTTCTTGCTCTCTATTTCACTCCAGATTAGATACAAAAAAATTCTCTTCTTTTTGGTTGCTATCTGTGCTTAGTGTCGAGCATATGGGTTTGAGGGAAAGAACCCAAAAAAATTTCTCCCCTTCCTTTTGGTTGCTATTTGTACTTGGTATGGATCAAATGGATTAGAGAGAGAACACAAAAGTTTTTATCCCCTTCTTTTTGGTCCCTTTCCTTTTGGTTGCTACTTGTGCTTAGTTTGGATGAAATGGATTAGAGAGAAAGAAGAGAAGAAATAAGGGATGAGAAGATTTTGGGTTGTCTTTTTAGTGGAAAAGAAGAATGGAGGAGGAATTAGACAGGGGTTGTTGGTTTTCTATTTTTTTTTTGTTTTAGGAAATGCAACCTACTGCTATGTGTATTGCTGACTCAGCCAACAATGGGCTTGCAACTGACATGTAGCACAATACGATTGGAGAAACCGGCTGATGTCAGAATTTATGAGGTGCAGACCCAAAAATGAGTGCATCAAAAAAAAATCTATTTCTGTAAGCAAACATAGGGAAAAATGTGTTTTGGGCCCCAGAGCCTAAAAGGAGTAAGGTTTGGTCCCCGACTCCCTGGATCAGAACAACTTGCCAATAAATCTCTCAATTAAAAGATTCCTTTTTCAATCTTTATTATATATTAACTGGTTAATGCTTTTTCATATGCCAATACTGTCCTTTCTGATAAAGACTATAACTATGCAGAAACTGCTACATTTATCTGATAAAGCACTATAATTATACATAGACCATTACATTTATCTGATAAAATACTATATTTATCTGGGTAAATTACTACATTTATAATGAAATTGCTATATTTGTGCTTGAAGTGTTCAATTTATAGCAAAAGTGCTACATTTATCTCATCTCCCTATTCATTCAGCGTCCTCTTTCTTTCTCCTCCACTCTCATCTCTGAAACCCTATCTAATCCAAAATCATTTTTCCTTTCTATTAAATCCTTTCTTCAAAATTCCATGAACCCAAAATTCATTTCTCTTTCCCATATGCTTTCTTTCAAAACTACAACAAATTTCGCCCTTCCAAAACCTCTCCTCATCCTTCTTCACAACCCATCAAGCCGGCCCAAAGCTCATTTCCTCTCACCTCCTCGTAGTCGCTCATCTTCATCTCTAAAATCTCCCTACAAATCATGTTTACTGATCCCCTTCTCTTCCACCGTTGTATCCTTCCTCAAAATCCATCAAGCACAAACCCATTTTCCCTTCATCTTCTTCTTTATCCTCGTCTCCTTCTCCAATAATCCAGCAATCCCAAAACGCATTTGATGGGTTTTGAGTTTTGATGGAGTTTTGAAAAAGATGCTGCGAGGAGAGAAGTGGAGGAGAGATTTGAAATGCTAGGTTTTATCAAAAAATGGATTGGAGATGAAAGGGGTAGTATGGGTATTTCCGAAATACACATATACAAAATACACGTATTGAATACGGTAGGAACCTAGAATTAAAAAAACTTGAGTACCGAGGAGTTTTTAGCAACTTTTTACCTAAGCCCATGTTTTTAGGACCTAGGGTCGTAAAGGCTTAAACAAAATTTTCCCAAAAACTTATGATATATAGCCATGAACAACTTACGGTCACAAACTAGCTAGCGTTACTCTGGAAGCACCTCCAAAATCAGAATTATTCGGTATTTTTTTACTTTCCTCTAGTTATTACTTAACATGGGTGTCACACTTCCATGATCTAAGTGACTTCACTAAATACATGAACCAGGGTGACTTCATTAAATACATGTCAAATCCTCTCTTCTTCAATTACTTAACATGGGTGTCACCGCTTAGGGTCAATGCAGAGTGTCTTAGGACGGCTTCCATCTAGGCGGCCACCTAGATTGCTTTTTAGAACGCTGATCTAGGACTTGAACATGTTTGTTACCTCTAGAAGATAACAGTGTCCACATGAACTACCATCCATGTATAGTATAAGATATCTGCTATCAAAACACAAGTTCACAACATGTAAGTGTTTAAACTCACACTTTCACAGCCCAAACAGCTTAGAAAGAAGGGAGGAATAAACAGGAGCTATTATGTATACTAATAGATATAGTTTGAAAGCGATGATGACGGCGCAACTACAATTTCCATGAACTTGTATTGTTCTCATGTCCACTTATCCTGAATAAAAGACCAATCTAAGGGGAGTGTATCCTCAAATAACAAGGAGCTGACGCAACCATTCGGAATGGAATGCCTCTTCAAATAATCAAGACGGCTGTATTTCTTTGCAAATATTTGCTCAGAATCAGTTCGTCCTTCCAGTCTGCCTATCAATGTATATAACCAATATGCTGCACAAATGATCTTCTTGTGTGCTGGATACGAAGAAAGGTAAACTACAGATACAATTTCAAAACTCAATATGGCATTGTTTATTTCTGATCCCCCAGCATACTTGTATAAAAGGGCACATTCTACATCAAACCAAAGAAAAGGTATCAAGCCTAAAAAAAATCCCCCCCCCCTCCCCCGCAAAAAAAATATTAGAGACGAACAACAAATTGAACAAAATCTCAAACAGAGCACAAATCATGGATTACAAGGAAATGTAGACCTGCAATCTGCTTCCAATCATGCGATTGACCGCATTGTTCCCGCCGCCTCCGACTCCCACGACCTTAATCTTCGCCGAATCCATCGCAGAGAACGGAGAAATCGAGCAGCGAATCAAAGCTCGCTTTTTTCTTTGACGATTTGGGGGTTGGTGAAACTGAGAGAAGAGGTTTTGAGGTGAGGGAGTAGAGATTAGATGAGTAGGGCTAGCGAATCGAAGAGAAGAAGTCATTGGATTGTTGAGTAGAGAGAGAGAGAGAGTGTGAGAGTAAGACGAAATCTAGGGTTTAGGGCTTTGGACGCTGATGTGATGGGGAAACAACGGAAATGGGGATCTTGTCACGTGAGTCCAAAAGAAGAAGAAGAAGAAGAAGAAGTAGAGGCTCATTTCATCTTGGTCCCACGTCACAAGTTAGAAAAACACAAACCTATGTCTCTCGTATACCATCTCATTCATATCTAATTGCATGAACTTGAGTCTCAAATTGCGGTTTCATTTTATGGAACCTTAAGTTCAAGATAGCATGGTTTGCCATGCAAATTGTGGTTTCATTTTAATTTAAATTATTGTTTGATGAAAAATATTGATGTTACATATAGTCCTTACTCATATGTATCTTTACATTTAATATTTCTTTTCATAAATATCATAATGTTTCTATATTTCTACGGTCTATCAAAAAATATTATTTTATTTACTAATAAATGTTTTATGGTTTGAATTTTTTCATTAAAATGTACATCAATGGTTTTTTTAACAAAATATTATGGCCTGATCGCTTTATTGTTGACTAAAAAAATGAAAACATAATTTCTCCTGCACAAAATATATATGACCCTATTTTGAATTTTATCTTAATATTCAAAGTTATATCCAAGCTGTAGAATTTGATCAAATGGTCATGTTGGTCATATTAACATTTTTTAAAATATATATTTGAATTTTAGCATACATGTAAAACAATAGAAAATAAACCACTGTCATGACCCGAAGGTATGGAACGTCACCAAAAATGCACAAAAATGAGATTTTTACTAAAGAATACAACAAGTCTAAGGAAAAGAAGTGCTAATATGAGTTAATACCTTCTAAGAACCTTGTAGAACACCAAAAGTTTCAGTTTTCCCCTCTAGTGTGCAGATTTGCCTTAAACACCTCCAAAAAGCTCACTTTTCCTAAGGTTTTGTGAAGGAAATGTGTGGTTTTTGTGTAGGATTTGTGTAGAGATCAAAAAGATATGAAGAGGAGAAGAAAAGATGAAGAAAATGGAAGGGTTTGCTGCTGGAATTCTCCAGAATTCTGGAGTGGGGAAAGAGAGAGAGAAGAGAGGGAAAATGGGTCAAAAGTCAAGCTTTTTACCTAACACCATGCTCATTTGTTTTATTAGGAGTTTGAATTATCAAATGGGGTTAAGATATGAATAAAATGGTGGGGAATTAAAAAGAACCATGCACAAGGGAAAGGTTAACATGTTAACAAAATCCTAAGTTTCAAAATGACTAAGTGTGCAAGGTGTACACTAGCACAAGAAAATTCCCAATATGCTAAAACTACTAAAATTAACTAATAATTCTAGGAACACATATATATAATAACACGTACGATCACTAATTATCACGAAAGACATTTCAACGGAAATTCAAAGTGTTACACTATGCAGCAGAAAGGTAACAAGCAGCTACCATACACTATGCCTTGACGAAGGTCAACAAACATAGCATGAATACTACGTGCTACCCATCTGAAATGACGGAGGGCTACGAATGGTTTCTGGCGAAAAACCTTTAACGTAATGAACTTGATATCGTTGAAGAAACTGGATAGCTTTTATAAAAATATAGTGGCGAAAACCCTTTGCTAAAGAGGACACTCCCGGTGAAGGGATCTCGGCTCTTTCCCCGTAGAATGAGGTGCAGAATATTCCAACTGAATACCACGATGCAAAACAAAAGTATTCGACTATAATGAAGTTATTGCCCTGACGCAAACTTCTGTCTAAGTGTCACGACCCGAAATTTGGCCCGTAACCGGCACTTAAACTACGTAACGTCTACAGGCGTACGTAACTTAAGTAAGCCGAAAACCCAGAAATCTAAACCACCCAAAACTGGATCAACGGAGAAAACATAGTTTAAAAAAATGTTTAGAAATCACAATTTAAATTCTCTAACTCTAGTTTTCTTTCTTGAAAATTTCGGCAGCACCTCCTTTGTAAAAACTAGCCCCGGAAACGGGTACAACATAGATAATATATAAAGCATCCCAAGTGGGAGCAAAAATACGCCCACCGGCGGAGACAAATCACCACAACAAGTATACGACGCCAAAGCGAAGAAATGTTAAAGAAACGACTATATAAGAAATAACTTTCCAACATAACCGGCTTCTACGAGCACGGCACCCAAAAACACCAATATAATACAACACTGAAATCTCACAAGTCGTCTCTAAGTCATATACAACAGGGGTAGATGGAGAATACTAGATCCAACAAAAAGATATACAATATACAAACGGGTAACCGCAAACCCACCTAAAAGCAAAGGACTCACTGCCTATAGTAGCGGCATCCGCAAAAGTAGTGATGATAAGATGCCCTGCCGCGACCACTCTGAGGGAAAGTCCTGCAAAACACTGTGGCACAACGGGGGTGAGTTGCCAACTCGTGAATAGTAATTAACACCATACAGTAATCGCAGGTATGCACGAGCAGCGATCTATCTACCACATGCAATACGATAGCATAAGTATGGTAAGTGAATATGCAACAATCATGTAAAGGTACATCAGCAGGGTACTACAACTACATGAAGCAATGCATATCAATAATAATCCTGAGTGTGTGGGATGATACAATAAAATCTTATGCAGAATCATCAACATAGAAAAACACCAGTGTCCCTCACTGACACATCAAATCCCAAATCCTCAGGCACCGCATCCACAGATCAGTCCTCACATCCTGTAATTCTCATGGAACCTGAATGTCTATCATCGACACCCGAAACATCATGAAGACATATACCTATAAGTATACATATATAAGGATATCATCCACGTATGTCCACCGACGATACGTAAAAATCATGGAAAACTTGAGTGTCTAACACCGACACTCGAAATATCCATAAAACCCGTGTCTAATATTGACATGTAAATCCTCATAACTCAGGCGCTGTCACCATGACTGGCCCTGACGATATGTCATACCTTACTCCAGTCGGTATCCCCATAATATCCGCCGAGTCCAAATACAATCACCGGTAGGTAGTGGTCCCACCGCCAGGCTTATCGTCTACACCACGAAATCACCACTCGCCCGGGGGTACCATACCGGGTCCACCATGTACCCGCAGACGGTGCCTCCCGCTCCTCAAATCGGGTATCACAAGCCAAATCTCAGAACCGAGAAATCACATGGTGGACGCACTGAAATATCATATCAAGAGAAACCGGGTTTTCAAACAATACATAGTTTCTTGAAAATAACCCCACGGTTCTCAAATCCATAATCACATGAAATCCAAATCTCAATGCGTAAAATCCATGTAAAACTGATATATGCAACATAAAACATCAATATGAGCATATGAAGGGAAAACCGCTCTTTAAATGAATCCAGCATTTTAGAATATATCTTGCGGTTCCCAAAAACTCAAATCCAAAATACATATATATACAGCGTCCCATACCATCGATATATATGCTATAAAAACTGATTATGTAACAACAGCAAGGTTTAAGTATCTACATATAAGCAAGTATGTATGATGCACGTCATAAGTATCAAGATCAACAACTCAATATCATATATCGATGAAATACCACTTGAGATACATACAACTATAGCTAAGATATACGGTGTACATGTCAATATGAGTGCCTGATGTACATGTACCTATAGTAAGGTATACGTGAAATGGAATAAGGGTTACTACCTCAACTATCTTTATCTACTACTGTATCACGTATGTAGGTACTTGTGTGTGTCATGGCAATTACTGACGATGTGGGTGTAGCATACAATTAGTGCTCGTGCAACATGAACCGTCAGTAATGTGTTACATCTAAAAGTACGAGTCAGGTACATCAGATAATACTACGCAATGACATTCATATGAAATTTACTAATGTGCAACTACTATGCAGCTAACATATCATATTCGCCCCGACGCATAACGCCATACGGGCGATTCCCCGTAGGTGTTAAATCTACTCACATGTGGTCTCCAGCTATGAAAATCCGACCACCTGCTTCCCTTTGTTCGCAGCGTCTGAAGTCCCCGCTTGCGACGCTATAATTTCACAAACACAAGAAATAGTGCGAACATCTCAGAATCGATCAAAATAATGCAAAACTACGTATTTAAAACGCACCAACACACTAACTCAACTCACGAGTGCACGTCTAGTGGCTAACACGCGCAACGATACCTCAATACCAACTGAGTACATCGCAGCACAAACACACGACTCGTGTCGCAACACGTATCACGCGGACTCAAAACACTAGATTATAGGTAATCGATCCCAGATTTTGCATACTGAATTTACTAAGTAAATAAACAGTACCAAACACCCCAAAACAACAGCAGACAACAACCCACAGAAGATCCACCCCAACCCCCAACTACCTAGCCGGCGTCGCCGGTCCTCGCCTTATGGGTCGCCAGCCCCGACCGGTGGGGTGACCTCCATATCTCAGGTGGCGTCTCAGGTCCACTAGTACATCTCTCTAAAATTGTTTGTTCAAACACTAAAATTCCCAGGTCACAGCAGGTATCAAAAGCTCTAAAAAGACTTAAAAACCCGATATCGCCTCAATCGATATAAACAGCGTTCTACACATCAAATAACAATCAAAACCACAAGAAAACTCTAAATTAACAGTAGAGGAATTATACCTAACAACTTTGCTCACAAGCTCCTAGCTTTCCCTAGCTCCAAGTGATCAAAAAAAGCAAGAACAAGGGTTTTGTGCAAATTTTGTGATATGCTTGGGATTTTTTGAGGATTTTTGAGTTTAGATTGATATAAAATGAGAAAGAATTGAGCATGGGCAGTAGGAATGAGGGAAATCTCGGCCAAGGGGATAAAGGAGTGTTTTGTGAGGAATTTCCAAGCAATTTCCTATCATTAATGCATTCACACACAACACACACATGCATGCATCTACTCATTCTCTTTTCTTTTCTTTTCTTTTAAAATCCTATCTTAATTCCTAGTCCACACATTAATCCTAAGTGAAGTGAGAAGGATTGGATTTTAAATCTCAAATTTATTTTAAAGAAAAGATCGCTTAAAGAAATTTTCCCAAAATTTGAATACCGCATTAAAATAATATTAAAATTGGGAAAAATTCAAATTGAACCAAAACGTCCCATATACTCCCAAAGCTTGCGCACTAGCTTTATTTTAGCAAATCTATGTGCTGGCAAGTCTATATGGTCGTTCGTTCACAGTCGGGTTAAAACGGAAAATACCGACAATTTAACCCTAAAACGGACAAATTCTCATAACGATTTCTAAAACGTTACAATCTCCGCCCTTATAGAAATTCGGTCCCCGAATTAAAATTCCATAATAAGCGTACCTTCAAAAAGATGAGGGAATTTCTTCCGCATCTCGCTCTCGATCTCCCAAGTGATCTCCTCACCAGTAGGACTACGCCATAGAACCTTCACAGAAGGCAAGTCTCTAGACCGAAGTTTCTTCACCTGCCGATCCAAAATGACTATCGGCTGCTCGGTGAACGAAAGATCGCGCTCAAGCTGAACGGTCTCGTGCTGAATCATATGAGAAGGATCATGAAGGTATCTACGAAGCATCGACACATGAAAAACGGGGTGAACATCCGGAAAACTAAGCGGGAGCGCTAAACGATAAGCAACAGAACCCACTCGCTCAAGGATCTCGAAAGGACCTACAAATCTGGGACTGAGCTTTCCTCTCTTCCCAAATCGCATAATGCCCTTCATCGGAGAAATCCTCAGGAATACATGATCTCCCACTGTGAACTCAAGTCTGCGACGACGACGGTCGGCATAAGACTTCTGCCTGCACTGGGCTGCTCTCATCCTGTCCTAAATCAGCTGGATCTTCTCCGTAGTCTCCTGAACAAGCTGGGGTCCCAAAACCAAACTCTCACTAAGCTCGGTCCAACAGACTGGCGATCGACACTTCCTACCATATAAAGCCTCAAAAGGTGCCATCTGAATTGTCTCCTGAAAGCTGTTATTGTAGGAGAACTCAATCAACGGCAAGTGACGATCCCAACTGCCCCCAAAATCAAGCACACATGCACGGAGCATATCCTCCAGAGTCTGAATAGTCCGCTCCGTCTGACCATCGGTCTGCGGATGAAAAGCGGTGCTAAAACTCAATCGGGTACCCAAACCTTCCTGAAGCTTCTGCCATAGACGGTTAGTAAACTGGGTGCCTCTGTCGGATACTATGCATGTGGGAACACCGTGCAAACGCACAATCTCATCTAAATAAAGCTGAGCGTACTGAGCATAGCCGAAAGTGGTCTTCACTGGAAGGAAGTGAGCCGCTTTCGTCAACCGGTCTACAATAACCCAAATGGAGTCATACCCTCTACTGGTCCTGGGTAGACCCACAATGAAGTCCATGGAAATCTGCTCCCATTTCCACTCCGGAATGGGTAAAGGCTGTAACTCTCCAGCCGGTCTCTGATGCTCAGCCTTGACTTGCTGACAAGTCAGGCACCTCGAAACGAAGTCCGAAATATCGTGTTTCATCCCTTCCCACCAGTAGAAGTCTCTCAAGTCACGGTACATCTTGGTGGAACCTGGATGAACGCTAAAGGCCGACTGATGTGCCTGCTCTAGGATCTCGCGTCTCAACCCATCAGCATCTGGTACGCACAAGCGAGTCCCGTATCATAGCACACCCTGGTCATCAATCATGAACTCCGAAACTGTACCCTGTCGAACAAGCTCAAGAATCTCAGACAAACGAGCATCACTGGGTTGCGCCTCACGGATACGATCAACAAGTAATGGACGGGCGCGGACATGAGCAAACTGTCCCCCAGTGGAGGTGAACTCGAACTGCACTCTACTATCGCACAAGAGCTGCCAATCTGCAGAAGACTGACACTGAACGGCGCTCAGCTGGGACAAGCTACCCACGGGCCTACGACTCAAAGCATCAGCTACCACATTCGCCCTGCCCGGGTGATAAAGGATCTCACAATCATAATCCTTCACTAGCTCCATCCATCGGCGCCGTCTTAAGTTCAGATCTCGCTGCTGGAAGATATACTTCAAACTCTTGTGATCCGTGAAGATCTGACACGACTCCCCATACAAGTAATGTCTCCAGATCTTCAACGCAAAGACTACCACTGCCATCTCAAGATCGTGAGTGGGGTAATTCTGCTCGTGCTTCTTCAGTTGCCTAGAAGCATATGCAATCACCCTATCATGCTGCATCAAAACACAACCGAGCCCCACTCGAGAAGCATCACAATACACAACGTAGCCTCCCGATCCAGAAGGTAAAGAAAGAACTGGTGCTGTCGTCAACCGAGTCTTCAACTGCTGAAAACTCTGCTCGCACGCATCAGTCCAAAGAAAAGGAATCCCCTTCCGGGTCAGTCCAGTCAGCGGTGCAGCGATACTCGAAAAATCCACCACAAAACGGCGATAATAACCAGCTAAGCCCAAAAACCTGCGGACCTCAGTCACCGATACAGGTCTGGGCCAAAGCTGTACAGCCTCGATCTTCCTCGGGTCCACAAGAATACCATCACCAGTCACCACATGACCCAGGAAGTCAACTCTATCAAGCCAAAATGCGCACTTTGAGAATTTAGCATACAGCTGGTGCTCTCTCAATGTCTGCAAAGTAATTCTCAAGTGCTGCTCATGCTCCTCTCGACTCCTAGAGTAAACCAGTATGTCATCAATAAACACTATAATGAACTGGTCGAGGAACGGCCTGAAAATCCGGTTCATCAGATCCATGAACGCTGCTGGCGCATTGGTGAGTCCGAACGACATCACCAAAAACTCATAATGCCCATAGCGTGTACGAAAAGCAGTCTTCGGAATGTCATCATTCCGAACCCGCAACTGATGATAACCCGAACGCAAATCAATCTTCGAAAAATGTTTCGCACCCTGGAGCTGATCAAATAAATCGTCAATGCGGGGTAAGGGATACCTGTTCCGCACCGTAACACGGTTCAACTGACGATAATCCATACACAGCCTCAAACTGCCGTCCTTCTTCTTGACGAACAGAACAGGAGCTCCCCACGGCGAAACACTCGGACGCATAAGTCCCAAATCAAGCAACTCTTGCAATTGATCTTTAAGCTCTCTAAGCTCTGCCGGAGCCATCCGATAAGGCGGTATAGAAATAGGCCCCGTACCAGGAATCAGATCAATGCAAAACTCAATATCGCGCTCTGGAGGCAACCCAAGTAACTCATCAGGAAAGACATCGGGAAACTCTCGCACGGTAGAAACCTGGTCCAACAACTCCACTGTGGCAGTATCATGAATGAACGCCAAGAATCCCCGACATCCCCTCCTCAAAAGCTGACTAGCGCACAGAATAGAAATCAAACTGTGAGGGGCGGCACTACGGTCCCCCTGCACAACAAACACTGACTCGCCGGGAAAACAAAATCTAACTGTCTTCTCGCGGCAGTCCATGGACGCATAGCAAGTAGCTAGCCAATCCATGCCCAGCAGAACGTCGAAGTCCAACATCTCAAGAAGGATCAAGTCGACGGACAGATCTCTGTCACCAATATGGACAACACAAGATCGGAACACATATCGTGCAACAAACGACTCTACCACAGGAGTAGTCACGACCAGCGGCTGATCCAGCAAACACGACTCTCGGCCTAACCTCGGCACGAAGTGCATGGAAACATATGAATGCGTAGATCCCGGATCAAAAAGCACATGCGCATCATAAGAACATACAGAAAGGGTACCTGAAACCACGGCATTGGACGCCTGAGCATCCTGATGAGTCAAGGCAAAAACCCTAGCCTGTCCTCTACCGGCTACTGGCAGTCCTCTGCCTCTGCCACCTCGACCTCTCGGTATAAAACCCCCGCGACCACGACCTCTCTGAACAGGAGTCTGACGCGGCGCGACTACAGGAATAAGAGGCAACGCTCTCTGAGGTGGTGAAGGTGGTAAGGTAACCTGCGGTACTGCTGGCCCTCTCTGACGCACCACGGTACAATCCCGAACAAGATGGTGTAAACTGCCACAACCGTAGCATCCATAAGACGATCGCTGGTCCTCCTGGGAATAAGAACTGAATAACTGGCCACGTCCCACGTCTCTGCTACTCCCCGAGTCTGAAGGAACTCTGCCTCTGCGGACAAACCTCGGTCTCCGTGCTGGTACATCCGTACGAGTCCTCTTCGGTTCTGGAACAACCGATGACTCAGCTAGGCGCTCCTCCACCAATAGAGCTGCATCTACAGCTGCCGCATATGTGTCACAATGCTGAATGCTGATGGCTAGGAACAACTGGGTAAGCAGGCCTCGAACAAACCTCTTCACCCTCATCTCCTCAGTCGCCACCAGGTACGGAGCATACACCGACAGCTCAGTAAACAATACATCATACTCCGACACCGTCATCCCCGGCGTCTGACGTAAAGACTCAAATCTGCACGCTCGTGCATCCCTGAAGCTCGGTGGAAGAAAACGAGCAAGAAACGACGTCACAAACTCAGCCCAGGTCATAGGAGCAAGACCAGCGGCTCTGCCCCTCTCCAACGACTCACACCACTTCTGGGTGATACCCTCCAGACGAAAACTGGCAAACTCCACCCATCTCTCATCGGAACATCGGAGTGAGTGGCAAATCCTGGACATCCGGTCGATGAACGACTGCGAATCATCAGTAACATCTGTGCCCGTAAACACCGGAGGTCTCAACCTCATGAAATCTGTCAGCGACACAGCAATAACCTCCGGAGCTGTAACTGCGACTACCGGAACTGTAGGTACCATCGTGGCCTCCGCAGCGGGTGGAACAACTGCCTGCCCCTGCGCTCGGATGGTCTCTACCAAAGTCCCCACAATCTGGCGCAGATCCTGCATACCAGCTCCAATCATAGCAATGTGCTCCGGTACAACAGGCGTACTGCCCTGGTTAGTCCTCACCTCAGACGAGTCAACTCTGACCTCGGCCCTCGCGGCCGCTCTCTGTGCCCTCATAGTCTTCGGCGGCATATAGGCTGGAAATTGAAACAAGATTCGATAAGGAAACGGAAATCGAATCACAAGATGTATATCAATCACGGAAGGAACATCAATCAATAAGTCCTAAGGTCACTTAGGCGGAGTACCGTGTCGTAAATATGCCGCGAAACATACACACGCTACATCACTCTGCTTAAGCTACCTACTCCATCATACCAGGGTCATCCTAGACTCCGAAAGGTAAAACCTAACGCTCTGATACCAACTTTGTCACGACCCGAAATTTGGCCCGTAACCGGCACTTAAACTACGTAACGTCTATAGGCGTACGTAACTTAAGTAAGCCGAAAACCCAGAAATCTAAACCACCCAAAACTGGATCAACGGAGAAAACATAGTTTAAAAAAAATGTTTAGAAATCACAATTTAAATTCTCTAACTCTAGTTTTCTTTCTTGAAAATTTCGGCAGCACCTCCTTTGTAAAAACTAGCCCCGAAAATGGGTACAACACAGATAATATATAAAGCATCCCAAGTGGGAGCAAAAACACGCCCACCGGCGGAGACAAATCACCACAACAAGTATACGACGCCAAAGCGAAGAAATGTCGACTATATAAGAAATAACTTTCCAACATAACCGGCTTCTACGAGCACGGCACCCAAAAACACCAATATAATACAACACTGAAATCTCACAAGTCGTCTCTAAGTCATATACAACAGAGGTAGATGGAGAATACTAGATCCAACAAAAAGATATACAATATACAAACGGGTAACCGCAAACCCACCTAAAAGCAAAGGCCTCACTGCCTATAGTAGCGGTATCCGCAAAAGTAGTGATGATAAGATGCCCTGCCGCGACCACTCTGAGGGAAAGTCCTGCAAAACACTGTGGCACAACGGGGGTGAGTTGCCAACTCGTGAATAGTAATTAACACCATACAGTAATCGCAGGTATGCACGAACAGCGATCTACCTACCACATGCAATACGATAGCATAAGTATGGTAAGTGAATACGCAACAATCATGTAAAGGTACATCAGCAGGGTACTACAACTACATGAAGCAATGAATATCAATAATAATCCTGAGTGTGTGGGATGATATAATAAAATCTCATGCAGAATCATCAGCATGGAAAAACACCAGTGTCCCACACTGACACATCAAATCCCAAATCCTCAGGCACTGCATCCACAGATCGGTCCTCACATCCTGTAATTCTCATGGAACCTGAATGTCTATCATCGACACCCGAAACATCATGAAGACATATACCTATAAGTATACATATATAAGGATATCATCCACGTATGTCCACCGACGATACGTAAAAATCATGGAAAACCTGAGTGTCTAACACCGACACTCGAAATATCCATAAAACCCGTGTCTAACATCGACACGTAAATCCTTATAACTCAGGCGCTGTCACCATGACTGGCCCTGACGATATGTCATACCTCACTCCGGTCGGTATCCCCATGATATCCGCCGAGTCCAAATACAATCACCGGTAGGTAGTGGTCCCACCGCCAGGCTTATCGTCTACACCACGAAATCACCACTCGCCCCGGGGTACCATACCGGGTCCACCATGTACCCGCAGACGGTGCCTCCCGCTCCTCGAATCGGGTATCACAAGCCAAATCTCAGAACCGAGAAATCACATGGTGGACGCACTGAAATATCATATCAAGAGAAACCGGGTTTTCAAACAATACACAGTTTCTTGAAAATAACCCCACGGTTCTCAAATCCATAATCACATGAAATCCAAATCTCAATACGTAAAATCCATGTAAAACTGATATATGCAACATAAAACATCAATATGAGCATATGAAGGGAAAACCGCTCTTTAAATGAATCCAGCATTTTAGAATATATCTTGCGGTTCCCAAAAACTCAAATCCAGAATACATATATATACAGCGTCCCATACCACCGATATATATGCTATAAAAACTGATTATGTAACAACAGCAAGGTTTAAGTATCTACATGTAAGTAAGTATGTATGATGTACGTCATAAGTATCAAGATCAACAACTCAATATCATATATCGATGAAATACCACTTGAGATACATACAACTATAGCTAAGATATACGGTGTACATGTCAATATGAGTGCCTGATGTACATGTACCTATAGTAAGGTATACGTGAAATGGAATAAGGGTTACTACCTCAACTATCTTTATCTACTACTGTATCACGTATGTAGGTACTTGTGTGTGTCATGGCAATTACTGACAATGTGGGTATAGCATACAATTAGTGCTCGTGCAACATGAACCGTCAGTAATGTGTTACATCTAAAAGTACGAGTCAGGTACATCAGATAATACTACGCAATGACATTCATATGAAATTTACTAATGTGCAACTACTATGCAGCTAACATATCATATTCGCCCCGACGCATAACTCCATACGGGCGATTCCCCGTAGATGTTAAATCTACTCACATGTGGTCTCCAGCTATGAAAATCCGACCACCTGCTTCCCTTTGTTCGCAGCGTCTGAAGTCTCCGCTTGCGACGCTATAATTTCACAAACACAAGAAATAGTGCGAACATCTCTTAATCGATCAAAATAACGCAAAACTACGTATTTAAAACGCACCAACACACTAACTCAACTCACGGGTGCACGTCTAGTGGCTAACACGCGCAACGATACCTCAATACCAACTGAGTACATCGCAGCACAAACACACGACTCGTGTCGCAACACGTATCACGCGGACTCAAAACACTAGATTATAGGTAATCGATCCCAGATTTTGCATACTGAATTTACTAAGTAAATAAACAGTACCAAACACCCCAAAACAACAGCAGACAACAACCCACAGAAGATCCACCCCAACCCCCAACTACCTAGCCGGCGTCGCCGGTCCTCGCCTTATGGGTCGCCGGCCCCGACCGGTAGGGTGACCTCCGTATCTCAGGTGGTGTCTCAGGTCCATTAGTACATCTCTCTAAAATTGTTTGTTCAAACACTAAAATTCCCAGGTCACAGCAGGTATCAAAAGCTCTAAAAAGACTTAAAAACCCGATATCGCCTCAATCGATATAAACAGCGTTCTACGCATCAAATAACGATCAAAACCACAAGAAAACTCTAAATTAACTGCAGAGGAATTATACCTAACAACTTTGTTCACAAGCTCCTAGCTTTCCCTAGCTCTAAGTGATCAAAAAAAGCAAGAACAAGGCTTTTGTGCAAATTTTGTGATATGCTTCGGATTTTTTGAGGATTTTTGAGTTTAGATTGATATAAAATGAGAAAGAATTGAGCATGGGCAGTAGGACTGAGGGAAATCTTGGCCAAGGGGATAAGGGAGTGTTTTGTGAGGAATTTCCAAGCAATTTCCTATCATTAATGCATTCACACACAACTCACACACACATGCATCTACTCATTCTCTTTTCTTTTCTTTTCTTTTAAAATCCTATCTTAATTCCTAGTCCACACATTAATCCTAAGTGAAGTGAGAAGGATTGGATTTTAAATCTCAAATTTATTTTAAAGAAAAGATCGCTTAAAGAAATTTTCCCAAAATTTGAATACCGCATTAAAATAATATTAAAATTGGGAAAAATTCAAATTGAACCAAAACGTCCCATATACTCCCAAAGCTTGCGCACTAGCTTTATTTTAGCAAATCTATGTGCTGGAAAGTCTATATGGTCGTTCGTTCACAGTCGGATTAAAACGGAAAATACCGACAATTTAACCCTAAAACGGACAAATTCTCATAACGATTTCTAAAACGTTACACCAAGGGGTCACTCCCGGTGAAGGGATCTCGGCTCTTGCCTTGTCGACTGAGGTGCTGGATATTCATAACCGAATACAACTGTGCAAAACAAAAGAGAACGCCCTTGCAATAACAGTTTTTTGAAAAATGTTCCAACAACATCAGAATAGATTTGTTTAGCTTGCATTGATCCTAATTAACGCAGTCCCATCAATTGATCACACCAATAAAGAACGAAAATAATGATGTACGTATATGCCATCCCCATTCGCCACTGGGTCCCGTCATCACCCGTTATGTTACTTAACTAATGACAGAGCGGGGACTGGACCATCGCGGATGCAAAACATATACAACATCTACTAGTATATATATCAATATATAATATTCGCTCAAGGCGTGATAAAATGCAACATAACAGAAATATAATAAGCATCATAGAACAATACAGATATCTGGGATCCCCGGGTTTCATAGAGCCGCTACTGAAACCCGAGATTCCCCTGGTCGTGTGGATAGCCTGTGCAATGAAAATCCTAGACCCCTACGGGCACGGCAAGTTACCCGCCAAAACCTGAAGCGAGGCAGCCCCCTTCAGCAACGTGAATGGACCACCCAGCACTTCACGAAATCCGGTAACTTGAGCACCCCTCCTGGATCAACCTATACCCCCTACGAGTGCGGCGAATAGCCCGCCAATTCTAGAGTGAAGCCCCCTCCGTCTCAACGCCATGAGATGCGGGCCCGTTGCCCTCTAGAACCCGGCTATCCGTGCACCCCTCCGCGGGGTAATCCTAGTACAGAAAGTAAAATATACATACAATGGGTACATCGACCTCAGCCCGGTCGTGCCTAAAAAGAATAATATACAAACAGGCAGTGATGGCAGTCCACATGTTGGACGCTCGTCCCGCAATATCAAATGTACATATAAAACGAAACTGTACTACCATTGCAACCAGGCTATCCACCACGACAATCCGCAACATCACAGCACAACACAGTCCGTCTAAAAGGGCTATAGCAGTTAGACGGAATTTACCGATCAAATGACATTCACGGTCGCAGATATAATGTAAATACTGTGAACTAACATGTTTAAAATTTTCGATCGATCAAATTTACCGAAGTGGGCCCCAAGCACTACTGTAGCACTCAGAGAAAATCTGGGCCTAAACAGAACATTCCAAAAACCCCATTTTAAACTCAGAAGCCCACTGTACAAATTTGGTCAAATGAACAGTCAAAGTCGCGGTGGAACCGCGGCCAATGCGTGGGTTTGGCCGCAGTTCCGCGATGGAATGATGACGTCACTCGACCATTTTCACAGAATGCTTATAATTCACTGCACATGTTTTTGCAATGTACTGAAAAAAATTTCGAGCCAAAACAAAATCGACAGAAACCTGATGCACTTGAAATCGGGTTTTCGGAAAATTTGTTCGATCGAGTTCTAAACATACTAGAGCAAGCTAGACTAGGTTAATGGCGTGGCTCTGATACCATTGTAAGTGCACGGTGGCGCCCCGGCCTTCAATCCGACGCTGGAATGCGGAAACGAAACTTTTCTAAAAACTAGAAACCGGCACCACTGCGCACTGAAACGCCCGGATCGGGCCATTAACCTAACTCTAGCAAACTAGAAAAAGAGTAGAGGGCTATACTGAGCGATCCGAGTCCTTCGGTCTTCGGCCTCCACTCCGATCTCCTCGCGGAACCTCCGGTCTTCATCTCCTTGTCGGAACGGGCACCACATCGCCGGGTTCTTTTACGGGCTCCCACCTCTGGACTGAGGCAACTCGGGCATGAAGTTGGCGAGCCGACGTGCCTAAGGGTGCTGTAGGATGAGTGTAGAATAGTTTGTCTCTTTGGGGTGAAGTTGCCTTTGATGTGGAGGTGGAGAAAGAAAAATGGAGCTATCATTTTCTTTACAAGGAATGAAATGAGAATGAATTCCTCTCTCTAACAAATCTCACACCCCCCTCTTCAAGTGGCCGGCCCATGCTCTAACAATGGTGGGAAGAAAACGAATCAAATGATCCAAAAAAGAAAATGAGAGATTAAGAGAAGAAAAATGGTCACACCATTTCCCCATCAAACCCATCAATATACCATCTCATTTAATGCAAGCAAGTGATGGAAAAAGAATCTCATCATGCAAGAACCATCATGATGCCACTAATTTACAAATAACACTTCCACAAAAGATAATTTGCACAACTGCAAATAACCCCTCCAACAGAAAAATCCGGCCGTGAAGGAATAAAGGAAAACTGGCCGGAACGGAATGCAAACTGGCAACTTCAGAAAACTGATCCCGTAATAAATTACAGGAAAACCGCGCGACTGTATATACATACCCACATTTGTATTCCCACTGAATACAAATGCAAAGAGACAAAATCTACACTGTACAATACTAGGATCCGGCTTAAACCAAAGCCCGCTAGTATTATCCGTCCGATCATGATCCGTGCAATACCGCACGTATCTGATCGAACCCTGCCATATCTCCATACGGTCTCTATAGCGTTTCGCCCGAAACTTGAGAAACTGGTCTGTGGGGGACTCTAAAGACTCGTCAATACTTTGGTTGTGGATTTAACCACTAGCACGTCAGAGGTATTAGCCTATACGTAACGGGCTACCAGGTATTGACCAAAAGGGACGTCGATGAGCGAACTCATCCTGACGCCCTACTGAGCCTGTCAGTGACAATATCCGTACAGTCCGGTCCGTTCGTCTATGAGTATCGCATGGTGAGCTTAGGGGGTTGGTAAAAGTCAGACCCCCAAAAGCGGTACAAGTCGTGTCGGAGTGTAGTCCAGAACACCCTGAGATACTACTGGAATGCCTGCCTGTAAATCTCCTGTCTTGGCCAAGGACTTCGTGTAATGGCTCTCCTAGACACAGCGCAACCTCACCCCCAATACCGGGAGAGACGAACCCCTGCAGATCCGCTCACTGCCCCCATGTGGCTCGGGACTGTACCCAACTAAAACCTGTTTGCACGTCTCCTTTGAGCGTGATAGGGTAGTAATCAAAGCACAGTGGGAACTCACACGAGACAAATGACGATCTCAGGTCGATGAACTAACCTGTACACATGTCACCAGGGAACTGCTATCTGACGTCAGGTATAAGACCAACTAGTATGTTCCCGGCGAGTCCTGTCCGGTGTACTCATAACCCAATGAGCACCTGTATACATCTTAGGTGAACCAACTGACACCAGTGGCTTGTGAGACTAGCCATCGTCCCTCGTCGGGGTCTCGACTGTATACACTAGTCTACTCTGGAGTATCGATGCCCTGTCTCGAAACTCCCACGGCTAGGGACCTTTTAAGGATGTGCTTATAGACCACAGCTCCCACGTATATGATCGCCCTCATACTGCTGACAGTCAAGCAAGAATCCTAAGGGCTCTATCAATATGCAATAGTGACCTGTAAGGTCACCTAAAGCAGTACACGATGATAAAGATAAACCAGATAGCATACTATCATCTTGAGTAAGACTGTCCTATCGGGATAGGTCCTCTATCAATCATTGCAATCACGTGCCTGTGATCCAATAATTGACTCTGAGGGCACTAACTCCAACATAAAGACTCATCAATACTTTGGCTGTGGATTTAACCACTAGCACGTCAGAGGTATTAGCCATACGTAACGGGCTACCAGGTATCGACCAAAAGGGGCGTCGATGAGCGAACTCATCCTGACACCCTACCGAGCCTGTCAGTGACAATATCCGTACAGTCCGGTCCGTTCGTCTATGAGCATCGCATGGCGGGCCTGGGGGGTTGGTAAAAGTCAGACCCCAAAAAGCGGTACAAGTCGTGTCGGAGTGTAGCCCAGAACACCCTGAGATACTACTGGAATACCTACCAGTAAATCTCCTGCCTTGGCCAAGGACTCCGTGTAATGGCTCTCCTAGACACAGCGCGACCTCACCCCCAATACCGGGAGAGACGAACCCCTGCAGATCCGCTCACTGCCTCCATGTGGCTCGGGACTGTACCCAACTAAAACCTGTTTGCACGACTCCTTTGAGCCGTGGTAGGGTAGTAATCAAAGTACAGTAGGAACTCACACGAGACAAATGACGATCTCAGGTTGATGAACTAACCTGTACACATGTCACCAGGGAACTGCTATCTGACGTCAGGTATATGACCAACTAGCATGTTCCCGGCGAGTCCTGTCCGGTATACTCATAACCCAATGAGCACCTGTATACATCTTAGGTGAACCAACTAACACCAGTGGCTTGTGAGACCGGCCACCGCCCCTCGTCGGGGTCTCGACTGTATACACTAGTCTACTCTGGAGAATTGATGCCCTGTCTCGAAACTCCCACGACTAGGGACCTTTTAAGGATGTGCTTATAGACCCTAGCTCCCACGTATATGATCGCCATTATACTGCTGGCCGTCAAGCAAGAATCCTAAGGGCTCTATCAACGCGCAATAGTGACCTGTAAGGTCACCTAAAGCAGTTCACGATAATAAAGATAAACCAGATAGCATACTATCATCTTGAGTAAGACGTGCCTGTGATCCAATAATTGACTCTGAGGTCACTATCTCCAACAATCTCCCACTTGCACTCAAGGCTAATTATTACGATGTCGCATACTCACAGCCTGTGTGATACCGAACACCCAACTCCTCTACTAATCAGTCTCACAAAACCCGTTTGTGAAACTAATGCGTTCGAGGAATAGCCTCAGTGAGTGGATCCGCTCTAATGTTTCTTTCTATGTCTCTCTTTATCTCAAGTTCGCGGAGAAACCCATCTCCCGAAATGAGCAATACCTGTCTTAGAATATGTCTGGATATCTGATGGGACCTAGTTCACAAATGAACTCCAAATCCAAACTTCTTAGACTGTATCGTCAACTGAACTTAATCAGTATCCTCCTGGACCACCTGTCCAAAATACTGCCCCTCGTCAGAGGGAAAACTATAACTCTGTCAGTCACTCTGTCATCCAGGTCACCTTGGAAGCCTGGAATGATAACCGTCTCCCGAATGAGACTGTCGTTATCATATCCCTAGAACACCCACTTATGTTCTAAAACTGCTTCTGATCGTTTCTCCAGGATTGGATTAATATCAACTTATTGCATCTACTGCAAAAACAACATCTGGTGTGGTACTTGACATCTCATGATTGACTCAATTGCCTAAGCAAGTGATTTGCCAATCATGCACATTCCTCTCCCCTTTAGTCTATAAGACACCTTTAGAGAGGGTGACTCCATTACCTGCAGGTATGCTACCATGTCAGGAATCGTCCATTCTAAATACTCTTAGAATGCTGTCTAAGTACCCTGATTGGAAACTACCCAAATCTAGATCTACAACCATAGATCTAGTAACCAGAATGTCTAATATAATATCCAAGTCGTATGTGGAGAAACCACTGTCCACATTAGTCTATAAATAGATATAAGCCACCTGTCCACCAATGCTTCCACTGCTCCCACTGGCTACGACAACCCTCTGGCAGAGTCATATAGACGTACACTTCTAAAACTAGTTTAGAACGATATTATACTCATCCCCTTACCGGGTCTGACAGTCTGGAACAACAGCAATGGAAAGTCTGGGTAAACAAGAACTTCCCTGTCACCGTCTTTGAGGTTACCGGAGTACCTCTCGGGTGCCTGAGGTTACCCACCATATCTGCGGAGTGGCCAATGGAATGTTAAACCAGATTGAATCTTTAGGTTCTTATCAAATTTTCAGTAATCGTTTGCGGTTCTGGAATCACTTCCAGTTCTACCATACTCCCACGACTGTTTTCTTAAAAAAAATCCATTTTTATTAAAACTGTGGCGAGTCAAGAACAATATCACTATTGATCTTCCAGATGATAGAAAATCAACCCTCGTCATAGCCCGGTTCAACCCACAAACAGCCATTACAGAAACGTGCCTTGAGTTATCCGGTGTCTGGTTTTAAGCATTGTTTCCTGATTTAAAATCAGGAAAGCCTACAGAAGAGGCATCACGTGCTAACACGTGACCAGCAGTCACGTATTGGCACATGACATTTAAAAGCGGCTTCAAAGGCACATCAGTTCCCTGATCAAATCAAGGAAAAGGCTTCAGAAGAGGTCACGTGCTCACACGTGGCCAGGGGGCACGTGTTGGCACGTGACATTTAAAAGCAGTGGACTCATTCTCCGATTTAATCAAGAAAAAGGCTCCAGACGAGGGTCATGTGCTCACACGTGACCAGGGGTTACGTGGTGGCACGTGACGGCTAAGCAGCGGCCAGAAGGCAGAGCGCAAAAAGAAGAAGAGGACTCGTTCTAAGGGGGTCACGTGCCCACACGTGACCAGAGGTCACGTGCCCACATGTGACCAGAGGTCAAAGCCTATTTATTTAACAGAATCAAATTCTGAAGAGACCACTTAAATCTTTCCAGAGGAAAATGATTATTTGGCACCGATTGAATTAAAAAATTTAAAGGTGATTAAATATCACTTCTCTATGGAAAAATCTTGAATTTGGAAAGATTTCCCCTTAAAATCTAACCGAAATAACAAAGGAAAATCTCTGGATTTAAAATCGAATGGTGAATAAAATTCACCTAATAATCCAAAGGTCCAAACGAATGGTGAATACAAATCAAATCTCTCAATGAAAGATTCATCAAAAACTAATTGATTCTGCTGCTTCTCCTATAAATAGGAGCCAAGAGACACACAGAGAGGGATATATGCAGAGGGATCGATACATAGAGAAAAAAGAGAGCCTTGAGACTCTGGAAGAATTTGATCTTCTACAGAAGAAAATCTTAGGTAAGAAAGGGAAGGCCTTTAAAAGAGAATTTAATTCTCAAAAGAGTTTAACTCTTAAAAAAGAACATAGTTCTCTCTTTAGTGGAGGATCTGCAAAATGCACATCTCTCCTTGAATTGAGAATTTAATTCTCATTGGGTTGAGATCCTGCCATGCAGATCCAAAGCATAGAGAGGGGATGGAAGTTTGAGAATTTAATTCTCACAGAACTATAGGAATTTAATTCCTTTAAAATAAAAATTAGGGTTTAACCCTATGTTACAGGAATTCAATTCCTTCAGAATGAACAGAATCAGGGTTCAACCCTAGTTAAGAACTTATTTCTGTTAAAATAACAGGAATTTAATTCCCTTAAGAAAGAAGAAATTAGGGTTTCACCCTAAGACAGAATCTCATCCATCAGAATAATTCTCTAAAAGAGAGTGGGAATTTAATTCCTTTAAACCTTTTATTAGGGTTTAACCCTATGACAGAATGCAGTTCTTCACATACATGAGGAATTTAATTCCTACAGAAAATTCAGAGTTCAACTCTATTCCAGAATATAAATCTTCAGAAGGAAATAGGAATTTAATTCCTCTAAAATTTATTGTTAGGGTTCAACCCTACGAAGAATTTAATTCTTAAAAAGATTAACAGATCTCTTAAAAACATACAAAGAGACAGGGTCACGTGCTACCACGTGACCCCCGAAAAGATCCACAGAGAAGGGCCTTTGAGGCAGTGCCTCACGTGACCCACGTGACCCTTGGCAGAAGCTTTAACATACAAGCATTTAAATGCCCGTCACGTGATGGCACGTGATGCTCTAAAAGATGCAATATTCTCAGCAGAACAAATGAAGGGAGGGTGCCCTCACGTGCTACCACGTGACCCCTCTTGCCTCAGTGTTTAACACTAAATTGGAACCTCTGAACCCGGTGTTTAACACTGTTTGGCCTTAGTGTTCAACAATAATTAAAGAACTTTATTTGCAGTGTTTAACACTGAATTTCTTAGTGTTTAACACTAAATTAAACCCCTGTTAGCAGAGCTTAATATTAACTCCCTTAGTGTTCAACACTAAATTAAAATCTCTGTCACCAGTGTTTAACACTGATCATTCTTAGTGTTTAACACTAATTTGAGATCTCTGCTGCTAGTGTTTAACACTGATTTGCTCTAGTGTTTAACACTAATTTGAACCCCCTATTGCTGGTGTTTAACACCAACTGTCTTTTAGTGTTAAAACATTAACTTGATCCCAGTGTTCAACACTGCTGATCTTTGGTGTTTAACACTAACTTTAGCTCAATTGGCTAAATGACCAGAGGCAAAGCCTCTCCTTCAATGGACCAACAAGAAGCCAATGTTCCAAACATGATTGGACTTAGCCCAAGATGGTCATAAGTCCTCAATTCAGACTTAACTGGGCTAATGGGCTCATAACATAATTAATTGGTCTTGATCCCAAATTGGGCCAAAGACTATTTAATCCACCCCGGTTCAAGGGTACATCTCTTCACTCCTTTGATACTTGGCGTTGTAATTCCTCAACGTCTTCAAAGAGGTGATGGGTCCCGATGACCACACATTGACACGGACTGTGGGGTCCTTAAACTCATGGACTATGAGGTCCTTAACTTTGACCGAGATGTCTTAAAACTAACAACGGACTGTAGGGTCCTTAAACTCATGGACTATGAGGTCCTTAACCTTGACCGAGATGTCTTAAAACTAACAATGGATTGTGGGGTCCTTAAACTCATGGACTATGAGGTCCTTAACCTTGACCGAGATGTCTTAAAACTAACAACGGACTGCGGGGTCCTTAAACCCATGGACTATGACGTCCTTAACCTTGACCGCAATATCTTAAAACTAACATCGGACCGCAATGTTCTTAAACTACCTACGGACCGCAATGTCCTTAAACTACCTACGGACCGCAATGTCCTTAAACTACCTATGGACCGCCATGTCCATAAACTACCTATTGACCGCAACGTCACTAAACTAAACAACAGGGCTCCCTTAATTGCTCTATTGTTGGATCTAAACGATCCCGTTAAGTCGATCTTAGTCTAAAAACTAGACTAACGTGTCCTTAACAAACATTTAAGTCGATCTTAGTCTCAAACGAGGCTAACGTATCCTTAAACCCAAACCCCTAAACCCAAATCTATGATAATACGAATTTGGACTAGTCCACGCCCTACGGGCGACGACATAACTCAGTCTCCGTATACAATCCACGGGCAACTAAACACAAAGTAAACACACACGACACAGAGTGACCATCTGGAGAAGGAGAAAGTGGTTACCGCGATGCAGTAGCGTAATTAACTGCAGGGGCTTGCACCTGCAGGGAAGAGCGTCCCCACAATCAAAACCCCCTCAAGCGAGTGGGAATCTGACGAAGTCTGCTACATCGGACGCATCCGTTTAAACCTTCGATACACGGTGCCATAAATCAACTTGGCATCTTCGGAGAGGTGGACAGATAGCACCAATTAGCATCTGCCCCAAATCTTAGGCTAGACGTCTCTGCCGTCGGCCGTCTTTCGGAGGGGAACAGATTCTGGCACGCCCGGTCGGACCTTTTCCTCTTTCCACTCCACACTTCGTGTGTCGTGATTCGCGAACCAATCGCGGTTCGCTAATGGTTGCCCTTGGGTTTCAAGGTACTAAGATTTGGCATCTTGCTTATTGCAGAAAGCAAAGAATCGATGGCTTCTACTTGTGCGAAACGCTCCAACTGCTCGGATTGCAATTGCAACCAACGCTCTACCTCGCCAGGAGGTATAGCCTACGGACCTCAAGCTGCTTCGCTATTCACCATGCCCGTGGAACAAGTCACTCGAGCTACCACGGGATTGTTTTTTGGGACCATGCTCCCGCCGATAAGCTTCACCACTCCGGTGCTGACAAAGGAAGCTCCCAAGAAGTCGGTCTTTGATCGTCTTACCCCTGCCGCGGCCCCTCTCAACGGGTCGCCCAACACTAGTGCCTCGGTCTTCTCTAGATTGGGCCAGAACTCTTGTGGACCCGCAATGGGGCCTACAATCCCAGAGAAGGCTGCTCCTGAGAAAGTAACCAGTCCTGCTCCTGAAGTCGTCAAGGCGGCTTCCCCTGCCAAAAAGTCGGTCTTTACAAGATCGACGGCTCCAGCTCCCGCTCCTGCTACCCAAAGGACATCGGTCTTTGACAGGCTGACACCAACAGCGACCCCCCACCTACACAGGGGGCAAGACGAGGCTATCACCCTCACCAGGCCGGTTCCATCAGCACGACGCGCTCGACGTCGTTACTGGCGCCGAATGAGGAAGGCTGGGGGCAACTCTCCCTCTGGGCTAACTCCACCAGCCCCGATGGCAGAAGTTAATGCTGCTGTTCCGACTGGGAACAGCTTTGAGATGCTAAATAAGGTGCGTAGGAATTCTCCTACCGCGGCGCTAAAGAAATCTCCCCATCCGCTGAAAAGAGCTATAGAAGTAAAAACGGAACAGCCCCAATCTCCTCAACGGCTGTCCTCCCGAATCTATAAAGTCTGGCGGCAGGCCCGAGACTCGATGATCGATCCAAACTTCTCCTGCTAGCACAAGAAGCTGAAAATCCAACAGGAAGCCAGTCACCAGGCTAAGCCACGAAAAGCTGTCTGGGTGCCCACCTCAACGGCCCCCTCAATCTCCACTGCTCATAAAAAGAGGAGGCCGGAGAAGATCCCCGGGCCTGCAATGAGAGCTAAAAGCGTTAAGCCCAGACGCCCTAAGTCTGGGGGCATGATGGTCCACACTGTATACATGGCGTCGGGGAAGGAAGACAGTCGTGCGTCTACAGGCCATAGACCGCTTACACGGTCAGTGACCAAAGCTTAGGAGCAACAACAAAAGCTCCAGGAAATGATGATTGCAATGGCTGCGCTTACTGGGCCGAAAGAAAGCCCCGAGGCATCCTCGGATCAGCAACAAGAACAGGAAACCGACGCCGAGTTCCTCCGGAGGATGTTGGAAAAGAAGGATAAAGAGGCTGCGGAACAAGCGGCCAATATAAAGCAGATAGCCCACTTTTTCCAAGACATGGTGGGAATGATGATCCAACAAGACCCACCCGCTGAGGATCCCCCGATCGTCCTTGAAGACGACAGGGGAGAAACGTCAAATCCACCACCGGCTTTCTCAACGGCCAAGGAGGAGACAATCTCTAAGGCTGACTTGGACGACTATATAGCCCAGCAAATCTGGGTTCATCATGCGACTGAGGCAGCTGGTCAAGTCGTAAAAACGGGGCGGCCGTATCCAAGCTGGTACGACCAAATCAAATATCCGCCGGGCTATACAATACTAAAATTCCATGTGTATAAGGGGACCGGCAATCCCCACCAACATGTTGCCCAGTTCAGGGCCCTTTGCGGTAACACTGGCGGTGATGATAAACTGTTGCTTCGCCAGTTCGTGGGCAGCTTATCAGAAACAACATTCGAATGGTATTCGGAACTCCCGAACGATTCTATCAAGACGTTCGCTGAAATGGAGTTGCTATTCACTCAGCGGTTCGCGAGCGCCAGCGAACGCACTCCAATAACGGCATTGATTAATGCCAGGGTGAAACCAGGCGAAACGTGGGTCCAGTATGCTATATGCTGGCGAAATTTATGGTCGAAATGCGAGCAACGCATTGAGGAAGCGCCCACGGTGGGCATGTTCGTGGGAACCTTAGACCCTCACGCAACTATCTCCCAGTTTATGATGTTCTTTAAGCCAACCACATTCCAGGCTCTAATCGACAAGTTGGCCCAGATGGACCAAATGGGTCATGGACCATTTCCCCCGAAGCCCGAACCTCGGAGTGACAAGGGTAAAGGAAAGGCAACCTTCGTCGCGAATGCCCAACAGCAACCCAATGTCCCAAAACTGGCGGATCAATTGGAAGAAAGACGCCGGTATTATAATGAGAAGATGAAGCATCCCTATTCGTTCCCACGGGATAAGACGAAACGGTTATTCGAGCTGGCAGTACGCAACAGACTTATAAACCTGCTAAATCAAAGGCGACCGCCACAACCCACTGAGGTGAATAACCCTAACTATTGCCCTTACCATCAAACGGTAAGTCATCCGATTGAGGATTGCTTCGTCTTCAAAGGATGGATTGAAGATCAATACCTCCAGGGGAAGTTTGCGCTGTCCGAAAAGTGGAAGGTGAACCCACCACAGCCGCATACTCCTAAGAAAGCAGATACACCGGGGGCAACCTGTTTCTTTATTGAGGAAGCTCCATGGGAGGTCGTGCTGTCAACTAAAACCAAAAGAATGCTGAAGGACCTTCATGCATGCCCAGCAGTCGAATGGAAGGACCCGCTGGAACCCTAGATCATTGAAGGAATGCTGAGGCCGTGCCCAACTACAAAAAGCGGTGGTGATGGCCCAAGTACTCATGCCCTACCGTCAAAATCTTCGAAGAAAAAGAAGAAGAAATCTAAGAAGCCCGTGAAGCCTGGAGACGAGCGCACGAACTTGCAGAAGCAAATCGACGCGTTGGAAGAGTACAATCAAAAGGCGCGAACTCCTGTCACGCTGCAAGAGTTCCTCAACCACATCTTTCAAGTGGAAGATAAGGGAGAGAGCTCGTCGGATGAATCCGAGGGATATGTGGCGAGTTGTAACGTAATCTCCCACTCGTTTACCGACGATGAAAAAACTCCTGGCACTAAGAAACTGGGGACAGAGCCTGAACCAGAGCTTGTGTGGCCAACAGATGAAATGATCGACACCTTTCTAGACGAGATTCGTCTGAAGAGTAAAGCGGATCAGGAGCGTGAGATGGCCGCATCGGAAGAAGCCAAACGCAGGCGACTAAACGAAAGAGTTGAAGTACTCCCGCCAGATCGAAAGGCATCCGAGGCAGACAAAAAGATATTCAAGACGAGGAAAAGGTTTGCCAAAGCCATGTCAATGGGAATGAAGCTACCACCCTCGGAAGAAAACACGCTCAATGGGGCGGAGAGGCACCCTAATTATTGCGCAAATCATCAGAAAATTTCACACCCTACGGAGGAATGCGACACCTTTAGGATATGGTGGCAGGGATATGTTGCTCATCGGCAACATTTTAAGCGCATGAAACTCAAGACTCGTCGGGAATGAAGAAGTACTGCCGACGGGCACAACAGAACTACTGGCAACTGTTACATGGTTAACGCCGGAGGGTCACAAGTTCTCACCTTTGGGAGCGACTCTGATGAAGAAATGGCTCTGGGCCCTCTCTTTAAAGAATCCGTTTTAGGGAAAGAGGAAGAACCAGAGGCCTGCGAAAACATTTAGCTGCGCAATCGTACGCTCCCGGAAAAGAATCTCGGGCCCGCAAATAGAAAAGATAAGGGAAAGGAAAAGGTCACTGAGGATATCACTTTAGATGACCAAGGCATGAAAGAGCTGACTACCAAGGACCCTCCCAGGAAGGGTAAGGTGGACTACAGCATCCTAGCGCACCTAAGGAAGCTACCTTCTCAACTCAGCATTCTCGATACTCTCCTATTATCAAAATAAGCGCGAGATTCACTAATTAAGGCGTTATAAGAACCCGAGCAATTCCAAGCCTTCCTCGCCGCGGAAAGGATGAAGGATGAACTGGAAGAAGTGCATACGGCCGACATCACTTTCGGTGACGAAGACCTCCTCCTTGGGACATGCGACCATAATCGTCCCCTATATGTCTCTGGATACTGCCGTGATATCAAGATAGGCAAGATCCTGGTAGATAATGGATCCTCCGTCAATCTCCTTAACGTTCGGGTGTTAAAGGAAATTTGCATGAGCGTGCAGCACCTCGCTCGTGACAAAATTACCATCTCTGGTTTCGACTCCCAATCGTCACAGACTCTCGGATCCGTAATATTGACATTACGCTTCGGACTGCTCGTCACGGACATCAAGTTTCACGTAATTGACGCCAAGACCTGCTACAAGTCCTTGCTCGGTTGTCCTTGGTTACACGAGTACAACATCATCCCTTCTACACAGCATCAGTGTATGAAGTACTTTAAGGACGGTTTCGAGTATACCGTAACAGGTGAGCTGAACCCATTCTCCGTGAACGAAGTCCGCAAGTACGAAGATGCAAAGTATTTTTTGCCAGACTTCGAGGATACGGAAAAGAGTCGCAAGCCGGAGAACAAAGTCGCCGCCACCATCCCTGTTTTCGGGAGCGATACCGAAGAAGAAGAAGAGATAGTTTATGCTGGGCCGTCCCGACGCAACAACCCGGGACCATCCGCCCCCATGTTGGTCTTCGGAAGTGACTCGGAAGATGAAGTTAATGCCGTGTTCTCCAGTCGGTCGTCAATACAGGCATCCCCTAGTGATGATCAGAGTTTGCAAATCACCATGGTGCCGCGGAAACACTATAAGGATCTTGACGCACTTCAAGCTCACAATGTGCAGGACCTGCAGACATTTTACATCTTTCCCAGGCGAAAGAGTGAAAAGGTATCCTATTCTACCAATCCACAGAGACGAGAGTGGAGAAAGAGATATGGCATGGCGCGGACGCTACACTCGACAGGCTCTAACCCATCCGTTTGCCCCGATATTACACAAATGGACTAAAGAGGCTATTGAAGCGCCAATGAGTACCCTTAAAACAGACTGTTCGACAAGCTCGGTTCTACAACAAGATTTAGAATGTCCCTAGGACTCAGCGCAAATTGCCCAACGGGAGAATGGAAACGCTTGGGCTTGGATATGTAAGATCCGAGAAACGGGAGCGAGCCTACGGCAGCTACGCCATATATAACTTTGATGAGGAGGAAAACACCCTGTCCAGCAATGCCAACCCTTCATCAAAACTAGATCCCGCAATCGAAGTGCCGAGTCCTTCATTTGGAGAACAAGTGGACAAGCTTATCAGGAAAGCAGGTCAAAAGGCTCAGGAAGACCACAACCGCGAGATGGCCATCTACGAGAAGGCCAGGACGCAACGTCTGTTTCAACAGGCTGCAAAAGACAAAGATGCTCCTCCCTGTCAACCCGTTGTACAAAAGGCCCGACGCAGAGGCAGAAATAAATCAAGAAGCGGGAAGAAGAGCCGACAACAACGACGCAGGATTAGAGAGTTACGTGATCGGGTATTGCGCGGCCCGGATTTATCCCTCATGAAGAAGATGAGTCGAGCATATTCCTTCCCTCGAGACAAGACGAAGAAGCTACTCGAGCTCGCTATAAAATATCAAATGATCGCACTTCCGGAGTCTAAGCACCCTGAGCAAGCTAATGAGGTTTCTTATCCAGGCTATTGCTCTTATCACCGAGCCATAGGACACCCTATCGAAGACTGCTTCACCTTCAAGAACTGGGTCGAAGACCAGTACCAATAAGACAGATTTGCTTTATCCAGCAGCTGGAGGGTAACGCCGCCACAAAAGTACGAACCTAAAGCCGTAAGAGCAGAGCCAGATCCACACCCGTCTTGGAAGCGGATTCGCACTTGTCATATGATTACAATATTAAAAGAAGAGCCCGAGAACATGGATGACCTTCCCTGGTGCTTTGAGAACAGCAATGATGAGGTGATCTCAGAATTTCCACCAGCTCCGAAAGAACTGGAAGATGGCATACATACTACTGCAGATAACCTCAAGAAGATTGAGTTGGGATCGGCAGATGATCCTCGACTGACATTCGTTAGCGAGCTGCTATCTGAAGAAAGGGTGGCTGCGTTAAAGGACGTGCTTCTACAGCATAAAGATTGCTTCGCGTGGAACTATTCCGAGATGCCAGGATTAGATCCGGAGATTGCTGTGCATAAATTAGCAATATCCCCGGATATCAAGCCAGTCAAATAGGCGCCAAGAAGGATACGGCTCGAGCTTGAGATGAGCATCAACGCCTAAGTCAAGAAGCTGATCGATTCTGGATTTATTCAAGAAGTCCAATATCCCGACTGGATCGCCAACATCGTCCCGGTAATGAAGAAAAATGGGACGGTGCGCATATGCGTGGATTTCAGGGATCTCAATAAAGCCTGCCCGAAGGACGATTTCCCAGTACCAGTAACCGAGCTAATGATAGATAACACGTCCACTCACGAGGTTTTCTCCTTTATGGACGGTTCATCAGGGTACAATCAGATAAAGATGCATCCCGAAGACCAGAAGCACACCGCTTTCCGGACCCCTTTGGGTATATTCTGCTACAAGGTTATGCCCTTTGGTCTAAAGAACGCCGGTGCTACCTATCAAAGGGCCATGACAAAGATCTTCGATGATCTCATACATGACATCGTCGAATGCTATATTGATGACCTCGTAGTGAAGAGCATGTCATACGAAGAGCATTTAGAGCATCCGAAGACCGTATTTCAACGCCTTCGGCAATATAATTTGAAGATGAATCCCCTCAAATGCGCATTCGGAGTCTCCTCGGGTAAATTCCTGGGATTCGTCATCCGACACCGAGGTATCGAAATAGATCCATCAAAGATCAAGGCGATCATGGAAATGCCACCGCCAAGGACTCTCAAACAATTGCGGTCTCTCCAAGGGAAGCTCACGTACATCCGGCGGTTTATCGCCAACCTGTCAGGCAAGTGCCGTCCTTACAGCCACCTGATGAAGAAGGGAACTCCGTTCATCTGGGACCAAAAGTGCCATAGCGCACTAGGTGAAATCAAGCAGTACCTGCAGAACCCGCCGGTATTAGCTGCTCCAATCAAGGGAAAGCCCCTTATTCTTTATACAACAGCCCTTGAGGGTTCTTTAGGCGCATTATGGGCATAAGAAAACGACCAGGGGAAGGAGAGAGCGCTCTACTATTTAAGCCGAGTTCTTCTGGGGCAGAAAGCAATTACTCTCCTATCGAAAAGCACTGCCTGGCATTGATCTTCGCGATAACGAAACTCCGGCACTATGCGTTGGCGCATGAAGTCCGTCTTATATCAAAGGTGGACCCCCTCAAATATTTGATGTCAAAGGCCATATTGACAGGGAGACTCGCTAAATGGGCCCTGCTCTTGATGGAGTTTTCAATAACCTATCAGCCTCTCAAGGCAGTGAAAGGCTAAGCCATTGCCGACTTCCTTGCTGAGCATCCAGTACCTGCCGGTTCTCCCTTAAATCGCGATTTGCCGGACAAACATACGTTCGACGCGATCGACGGCGGTGATACCTGATGGGAACTTTATTTCGATGGAGCGTCCTCCGTAAAAAAGCGCAAACAAAGTGCCCCAATGATCAAATCAGGGGTAGGCCTCATCTTCGTAACCCCACAAGGAGGGATAATGCGCTTCGCTTTCTCCTTAACAGAACCAAGGACGAACAATGATGCCGAATACGAAGCTTTGATAGCAGGCCTCAAGATCGCCATTGACATGGGAATTGAAAACCTCCTCATATACGGGGATTCTCAACTGGTCGTTAGTCAAGTAAACGGCGACTATCAAACGTGCAAACCGGAGTTGGTGAAGTACGGTGAAAAGGTGCAACAACTATTGACCCAAATCCCCTCCTACACCTTGGAAAGCATACCACACGCGGAAAATAGCAAAGCGGACGCGTTAGCTAAGCTCGCTAAAGAACTGGCTGACGAGAACCATGACGACGTCAGAATTGTGGTACAAAGCCGTCGAGTGCTCGCCCCAGCAGAAATATCTCCGGAATCATCCGAAGAAAAGGGAGCGACTGAGCAGACGACCCTACAAATAAAAGACCGTGAGAAGGCTGAGAACTGGAGGGAAGTCTTCATAGACTACTTTAAGTCCCACCGAATGCCCGAAGAAGCGTCCTCAAGACATCAGCTCATGAAACGAGCTCTATCTTTCGCCTTCATCAACGATACTCTATACAAGAGATCGTTTGATTCTCTGTAGCTGAGATGCTTAGGACCTGACGAAGCAGAAAGAGTCGTTCAGGAAGTTCATGACAGAATCTGTGGTTCTCATCAAGCAGGCCTGAAGATGAAGTTAAAAATTAAACGGATGGGTTACTACTGGCCCACGATGATCCAGGACTGCCTCGAATATGCGAAGCAATGCCACTCATGCCAAATCCATGGGGATTTCATCCACCAGCATCCGAATCCACTACATCCGACGATGGCTAGCTGGCCATTCGAAATGTGGGGGACTGACATAGTCGGCCCCATCGAACCAGCATCATCCTGGGGACATCGTTTCATCCTGGCGACGACTGATTACTTCTCCAAATGGGCGGAAGCAGTACCGCTAAGGGAAGTGAGGACGGAGAATATCCCCCACTTTTTCAAAACGCACGTCATTTATCGGTTTGGAACTCTACGGCGGATTATCTCCGATAACGGGCCAGCCTATAGAAGCCATAAGATTAGCCGCTTCGCACAACAGCATAATATAGACTGGAGATACTCCTCATTTTATAACCCACGAGCTAACGGTCTGGCCGAGGCCTTCAATAAGACCTTGACAAAGATCATAAAAAAGACGGCGTCCCGAAATAAAAAGGACTGGCATGAGAGACTACAAGCGGCTCTTTGGGCGTATCGAACTATGTTCAAGACGGCCACGAACACGACGCCATACGCATTGGTATTCGATACGGAAGCAGTACTCCCCCTCGAGATAGAGTTACCTTCTCTACGAGTGGCAGTCCACCACGAGTTGACAGACGAAGAAAATGCTCGCCTTCGGCTTGAGGAGCTTGATGCCCTCGATGAAACTCGGCTCATAGCGCAACAAAATCTGGAGGCCTACAAGGTAAAGATGACGGGCTCATACGAAAAATTGACCAGGCCGAGGACATTCCGCCAAGGCGAACTCATACTAGTGGTCAAAAGACCTATGATCCCCAATCGCGCCAAGCGGGAAAAATTCAAGCCAAACTATGAAGGCCCGTACATCATAGATAAGGTTTACCAGGGTGGGGCCTATCTACTCATGGACATGCATGGTGAAAGGCCCTTCAGGCCAATAAACGGCCGCTTCCTGAAGAAATACTACGCTTAATGAGCCACAACCTAGATCAATGATAGATGACGACGACTATGTCCGCTCGCTATCTTCCTAAAGCTCAAAGCTCTATAAGTAGTAGCCGGCTTAAACTAACGACGGACCGAAACGTCCTTAAACTAACGACGGACCGAAACGTTCTTAAACTAACGACGAACCGAAACGTCCTTAAACTACTACCGCAGCATCCTTAGGCTGACGAGATAAATAAAAAAAAATAAAAAAAAAAATAAAAAAAGGCATGTCCATAAGCAAGAAGGGCACGGATGAAAACCCGAAAGGGCTCCGTGAGTAAAAACAGCAGGGCTACCGGCGAGTATTCGTGAACATCCGAAAGGGCGCGACCTCGTAAAAAAAAATAATAAAATAAAAAAAACGGTATGTCCGTAAGCAAGAAGGGCACGGATGAAAACCCGAAAGGGCTCCGTGAGTAAAAACAGCAGGGCTACCGGCGAGTGTTTGTGAAAACCCGAAAGGGCGCAACCTCATTAAAGGACACTTGCAGGGTCCTCACGACCTTGTAAGGAGAAACCACCCGCGTGAGATCCTTACGACTCACAAGGGAGCAATACACGGTCCTTCATTTCAATAGCTCCGTATAGTAGTCCCTTGGCACAATGTAGTGAACTCCCGGACTCTAGAAAGGCTCCACAAGATGAAAGGAACAAGCTTGCTTGAAGTCTTCGAGGCCGAAGATGATCTACGTCGAGGAGACACTAACTCAAGCTACCTCTTCACTAATATGGAATTAGTGAAGCTAACACCCTAAACTAAATGGCTAGTTTAGTAGAGGATGATGAAGTAGGATTTTTGCTCAATTTAGAAATATTTTTCTCACTCATTTTCTTCACTTCCCAAATTGCTAGAGAGCTAGAGGAAGGTGATGAAGAAAGGCAACCATAGAAAAAGTCAAGTGTAGAATGGGAACCATGGGTGAGTTAATATCATATACTAACTCATGTAGAGACTAAATCATGGCTAATTATAATGGTTGAGTTAATAAATATCTCAAGTAAAATAAAATTAGTGGACCAAGTCAATGGTCACTACAAGCTTCTCCAAGCTTCTAACCATGTGACTAATTTCCAACTAATTTTGATTTACTTTAAATAAATAAAACCCGTCATTATGATAAGCATGATGTGAGTCTCATACACCCAAGTCTCATGTATCATCTAGCATGACCAAAATAATGTACATTAATATATATCACATATATACTAAGTGTACACAAGTGAGAAAAAGAAATCTTAAGTGAGCTAATATTAGTAAATGTAAGATAATATATCAAATATATAATTATACATTAAATTATTAAATCAACACTTGATTTGATAATCCGGCTATATCACATACAACTGACTAATATCAAATGTATCAATTTATCGAATCAATGCTTGATTCAACAGCCCGGCTATATCACATATAACTGACCGATATCACTATCGCGAGAATAGAATACGGTATCACATACGCGTATTAATCTCGGTCCCACACATATCACATATGTGCTCCTACTTCATTTCGCCTGAGCCAGGAAACCTCTGTGTAGGACTCTAAAGACTCGTCAATACGCCGACAGTAGGTGATGATCATATCAGTCGCCCACAAGCCGTCAGCGGTACTAGCTGGACGTAACGGCTACCCGGGTATTGACCGATCAGAAGATAAACAAGCAAGCTTGCTCATACTCCTGCGAATCCAATAAGTAACACTACCGTACAGTCCGGTCTCTTCGTCAGTGTAGCGTCTTGAAAAGTCGTTTTGGTGTTTTCCTGAAATTCGGTGAAAATTCGGTATTTTTCCGAAAACCGTCTTTCTTGTTATTTTGCAGCTTAGGGCTAATTATACCTAAAATGGATAGGTAATTGCTTGTTTTTAGTAGCTAATGAGTTAATTATGAAATTCTGGTCGTTTAAAAATTTTCACTAATTTTTCAATTTTTTAATATTATTTTAAGCCGGTAAGAAAATACATTAAATTAGCGATAAATACAAATTTTTCCGGGCTAATTTTAATCTCTAAAATTATGATAATTAAAATCTAGTGATAACATAAATTTTTAGTAATTTATTTTGATTTTTAACAAATTTTTATGATATGAAACGAATTTATTGAATTTTGAGCTAAAACTTGCAATTTTTGACTTGTAGGGGGCCTTTTTGCATAAAATTTCTTTTGTAAAACCCCTCTCTCTTTTTCCTCAGCCCTAGGACAGCCCCACCTTGTGCAAGTCCAGAAATTTCTGGCCTCATTTCCTTGGTTGCTTTCTTGAGTTGATTTAGTTAGTTTATGGCTTTATTTTAATTATAATGAATAAGGTATGGTGCATTTGACTTTGGAGACTTGACCATTGACTTTCCCCACTCACCCACACCCCTCCCCCTTACCTCCTTTAGCCGAAACCTGAACCCTCTCTTCTTCATCTCTTTTCTTTTCATTTTTCTTCAATTTTCTTCAAAAAACCACATCAAAATCCATAATTAATTCAAAAATCCAAACAAAATCCTTATGCTATCATTATCCTTAGCCATTCTTGCTTGAATCTTGGAGCTAGGAAGCCATCCTTAGAGGCAAATCACTTGCTTGATCCATAGATCTTGAGGTATAAATTCCATCAAGTTACTTTCTTTTTTTGCTAAATTCCTTTAATTGCATGGTTTAGTGTTAAAAGTTAGCTAATTTCTAATCTTGTTTTTTTAAAAAAAGAGTAGTTTGTTTAAATTAGGGTTTTGAAGCCATGATAGTTAATTAGATTGTTTTATAGTTAATCTAGTTGTTAATTAACTAATCTATATGGTCACCTTGTTTATGTAGTCTTCAATTATGCTAATTTAGTTAATTTTAGAAGTGTGATTTGGTTGTAAATTGTTGTTTTAGGATTTTCAAGAGAGGGTTTATGTATGGATTGGGTTGTGAAGCATGATTAGTGAGTTGATTAAGGTTTAGAAACCATTATTTAGTTGATTAAACCTAATTTATTATCTAGTTGTTTTGCTAACCTAATCTAGAAGGTTAACTTGCTAATTGGGCTTGAAATTAGTGTTAGTTAAGTTTTTCTAGTATGGATTTTGATTTGCAATTGCTTTTGAGAAAAATCAAGAAAGGGTTGGTTGTGGAATTTAGGTTTTGGAACATGGTTAATGTGTTGAAATTTTGTGTAGTGGTTATCTAATGGTGTGACTTGGGTGATTATGCTAGATTGTAGTCGTTTTGTCGTAAATCGGCGATTTTTGCACCGATTTTGGAATGCAAATGCTTACTAGTTTTGTTATAAAATTATGTGATGGATTATTTTCGACATCTTGGTGATTGTGTTGGCTTATCCTATGACGTTTAGGATGCGTGTGTGCGGGTTTTTGGGTAGTCGGGTTTTAGTTTTGCCGGGCGACCAAATCGGCGTTTTTTTTGGCAGTTTTTGCGATTTTCGCGTGTGTTCCGCGCACTTTGTGCACGTTGTACCTAGCTAGCGAACGTTAGTAGTTTCGTTTGGGTTTTGCGTCGTTCTTGATATGTAACCTTATGTTTGGTATTGATGTTAATTCCAGGTTCGGTCGCGGAGACGTCAGACGCGGCGCGAAAGGGGAAAGCGGTGATTGGACACAGCTAGCCAGGGATTCCGGTGAGTAGATGTAATATCTACGGGGGACTATCGTTGGATGGCGCAAGCCGCCCGATAGTTTTAGTAACTTACAAGACCTTTAGTGATGTTAGTAATTAGGGGTGAAATACTTATTTGACTATTTGCTGCATCCATGCATGATATTGACATACCTATACGAAACCATTTTATAGGACACCTGCACCATTGCCAGGATTTTTATATGCAGCACGAGCACTATTCATGCTTACACACACACCCTGGTAATTGCCATGCCACCACACTAGATAACCTTTAAATTTAAACCTTTTACCAATTGATACTTATGTAAGTCCACGTTGCGACCCCCGGTTCTTACGGGGAGGCGGAAACGGTATAAAAATCAAATTTTTAGCGCAAGGGGCAACATGGACTAAGCAAAGTCGGGATCTTTAACTAAACTAAAACTAGCATACTTTGCTAAAGAGAGTTGCTACTCGGATGAAGATGGTTATACCTAAACTTGAACTCCTTCTTCTTCAAACTTTGTAGAGGTTGATGGTTCTCTTTTTGTCGCCTTCTTCCATCGAAGATGGATCCACCTCGAGAGTTCAACCTTTGGGCTCTTCCTCGTGCTTTGAGTGAACTAGGGTTTCCGGCTTGCTAAACCTTGAACCTAGAATGAGTAGAGAGTGTCTAAGGGGTGCTTTTCCTTTTAAAGAGAAGGATTCTCAACACATAAGAAGGTTTCTCTTTAGCTAGAGGAAGAAGAAGATGAAGTGAAGAGAGAGAATGAATATGATAGAATAAGCTATCCTTTTTCTTTCTTGCAACCATAATGCAAAAGAAAAAGAATTATCAATAATAATAATAATGAAAATGAAAAGGTTGATGGAAAGTTTTAGAATGACCATTATCATTTCAAACATTAAATGAATTTGCTAGAATCAAAGAGCATCTTTCTTTTGTAATGTTGATGGTCAAAACTTCAACCATAGTCAACAAGTCAACCATGGTCAACAAGTCAACAAAAACCAACCATAACACAATTTCATTTTATTATATATTATTAATTGATATAATACAAATCCATTAGGGTTTGGAAAAGGACGACTGTCAACTGTGCATACGCACCCGTTCCGAAACCCTAATGAAAGTCATCTTCCTCCTCCTCAAAAACTGTGCATACACACCTGCATTCTTGTTCCGAGGAACATGAATACTGAGAGATAAAAGCAACCCCAAAACATATACCGGTATCTGACTCAAACCAGAGCTAGCCAGTAATATCCGTCCGGACTCCAAACGTGCACAAGTGCGCGGATGAGAACGAACTCTGTCGCAAAACCATGCGACCTCTACTCTGTTTTGCCCATAGGCGAATACCCTCTGTGTGGGACTCTAAAGACTCGACACTACGCTGGCAGTGGGTTTAACCACAGACCGCAAGCGGCACTAGCTGTGCGTAACGGTCCCCAGGTAGATGTCGATAAGAAGGCTGACGAGGTGAAACCCCATCTGTACTCCTACTGAGTCTGAATGTGACAGTCTCCGTATAGTCCGGTCTGTTCGTCTGATACATCGCATGGCGGGCCTAGGGGGCAGTAAACGTCAGTCCCCCAATAGCGGTACAATTCGTGCCGGAGCGAAGCCCAAAACACCCTGAGATAACACTGGAAACCTACCAGTATATCTCGTTTGCCCTGGCCAGGGACTACTCGTGTAATGGCTCTCCTAGACACAGCGCGATGTCAACCCCCAATACCGGGAGAGACGAATCCTGTCTAACCGTCACTGCCTCCAAGTGCTTCGGGACTGCACCCAACCACCACCTGTTTGCACGACTCCTTTGAGCCGTGGTAGGGTAGTGATCAAAGTGCAGTGGGAACACACTTGAGGCGAAGTGCCAGTGTCAAGTCAGCGGACTAAGCTGTACTCATGTCACCTGGGACCTGATAACTGACGATAGGTATAATACCAACCTGTCAGTTCCCGACGAGTCCTGTCCAGTGTACTCGTAACCCAACGAGCACCCGTATACTATCTCCAGTACGACGTATTGATGGCTGTGGGATAGACCATCTCCCACACTGGGATGAGAAGCGCATACGCTAGTCTACTCCGGAGTATCGATGCCCTGTCTCGATAGTCCTGCGACTAGGGACCTGTATAAGGATGTGCTTATAGATTACCCAGCCCCCACTAGTGTGACTGCCATCACAACGCTGGTAATCAAGCAAAGATCCTAAGGGCTCCACTAATGCGTATAAGTGATATACTGAAATAAACACAAGTACACATTGAAGTAGAAACAAACCAAGTAGCATACTACTATATTGAGCAAGATTGTTTATACAAGGTGAATATCCCAAGCTTCCATTAAGTAATATACAAACTAGTATGATACAGTAATGGCCTCTAGGGCATATACACTAACAATCTCCCACTTGCACTAAGGCCATGTACTGGCGTATCGAAGACCTATCATCTCGATCAGCCGCTCGAACTGAGTCTGGGGCAAGGCCTTGGTGAATGGATCTGCAGTGTTGTCTTCTGAAGCGACTCTCCGAACCTCGATCTCCTAGCGATCCGCGATCTCCCTGATCAGGTGATACCGCCTCAAGATGTGCCTGGATCTCTGATGGGACCTGGGTTCCTTCGCAAAAGCTATAGCCCCGTTGTTGTCGCAATACAGAGGTATTGGGTCAACAATGGACGGAACCACCTGAAGTTCTTTCAAGAACTTCCTCATCCAGACAGCTTCTTTTGCGGCATCAGATGCAGCGATGTATTCCGCTTCCATAGTCGAGTCTGCAACGGTTTCCTGTTTGGAGCTCTTCCAACACACCGCCCCTCCATTGAGGGTAAAGACGAAACCCGACATGGACTTGGAATCATCCTTGTCACTCTGGAAGCTGGCGTCAGCAAAGGCCTCGATCTGGAGGTCTTTTCCGCCATACACCAAGAACATCTCCTTAGTCCTTCTCAGGTACTTGAGAATGTTCTTTACCGCTATCCAGTGTTTCTCCCCAGGGTTTGACTGATACCGGCTTACTACACTCAGTGCATAAGCTACATCCGGTCTGGTACACAACATCGCATACATTATAGAGCCTACCGCAGAAGCGTAGGGTATAATAGACATGCGATCCCTCTCCAAATCAGTCTTGGGAGACATCTCTTTAGAGAGGGTGATCCCGTGACAAGCCGGTAGGTTACCGCGCTTGGAATCTTCCATAGCGAATCTTTTCACTATGGTGTCGATGTACCTGGACTGAGAAAGTCCCAATATCCTCTTGGATCTATCACGATGGATCCGGATCCCCAGGATGTATGAGGCATCACCCAGGTCTTTCATGGAGAACCTGTGTGACAAGAACCCCTTGACAGATTGTAGCATAGGAATGTCATTTCCTATTAAGAGAATGTCATCCACGTATAAAACGAGGAATACTACAGTTCTCGCTACAAATCTACTATAGATGCATGGTTCATCTGGATTTTTGATAAAGCCAAATTCCTTGACTGTCTCATCAAAACAGATGTTCCAACTCCGCGATGCCTGCTTTAGTCCATAGATGGACTTAAGCAACTTGCACACCTTTCCGCTGCTCCCACTCTGAATGAAACCCTCTGGCTGATCCATATAGACACACTCCTCTAAATTTCCATTCAGAAAAGCGGTCTTTACGTCCATCTGCCAAATCTCATAATCGTGGAAGGCAGCAATGGCAAGAAGGATCCGAATGGATTTCAGCATAGCCACTGGAGAAAAGGTTTCGTCATAGTCCAAGCCAGGTCTTTGACGGAAACCCTTTGCTACAAGTCTAGCTTTATAGGTCTCAACCTGTCCATCTACACCAATCTTCCTTTTGAAGATCCACTTGCATCCTACGGGTTTTACCCCGTCTGGAGCAATGTCCAACGTCCATACTTTGTTGGTGTACATGGACTCCATTTCGGTCCGCATTGCATCCAGCCATTTTACCGAGTCAACGCTCTGAACGGCCTGCTGGAAGCTAGTAGGCTCATCATAATCTATGATGCAATCCTCTCGATCCCCGTCTATGAGAAAACCGTAGTATCTCTCGGGCGGATGAGACTGCCTACTACTTCTGCGGAGCGGCGTAGGAATGTCCTGTTCTTTCGAACCCTCTGGTTCCTCTAAGCTTTCAGTAATGTTTTGTGGTTCTGGAATTTCTTCCAGTTCTACTGCGCTCCCACTTATCTGGTTTTCCAAAAACTCAGTTTCCAAGAAGTAGGCATGATGAGAAACAAGAACTTTTTGTTCCTCTTCGTAGTAGAAAAGATACCTCTTGGAGTTCTTTGGGTATCCCACAAACTTGCACTGTACTGAGCGTGCCTCGAGCTTGTCCGCATGCTGCTTTTTCATAAAAGCCGGACATCCCCATGTCTTAAAGGATTTAAGACAGGGTTTCTTCCCACTCCACATCTGATATGGAGTGGTAGGCACAGTCTTAGTAGGAACTTGGTTCAAGAGATGTGCAGCTGTTTCCAGTGCATATCCCCAGAAAGATCGCGGCAACTCAGCCTTACTCATCATGGAACGAACCATATCCAATAGGGTTCGATTCCTCCTTTCCGATACACCGTTGTGTTGCGGAGTGTATGGAGGAGTAAGCTGAGAGAGAATTCCGTTCTCTTTTAAATAATTCAGGAACTCGGCACTTAAGTATTCTCCACCTCGATCCGATCTTAGAATCTTGATACTTTTGCCGGTCTATTTCTCTACTTCATTCTTATATTCCTGGAACTTTTCAAAGGCTTCGGACTTATGTTTCATTAAGAAGACATAACCGTACCTAGAGAAATCATCCGTAAAAGTAATGAAGTAAGAGTAACCGCTTCTCGCATGTGTAGACATTGGACCGCACACGTCGCTGTGTACGAGTCCCAAAAGCTCGCTCGCTCTTTCTCCGTGTCCAGTGAACGGAGTCTTTGTCATCTTTCCCATGAGACAAGATTCACAAGTGGCATAAGACTGATACTCGAACGGATCCAAGTATCCTTCTTTATGTAACTTAGTCAACCGTGTCTCATTGATGTGACCCAGTCTACAATGCCATAAGAAAGCCTGATTAATTTCTGGAGACTTTCTTTTGTGTGTATTCTGGACATTGAAAATCTGTGGTTGGTTTAATACGTATATACCATTGCTCAATGTACCTGACCCAATCAGAACTTGATTAAGGTGAATGTTTACAACATTACTTACAAACGCAAATTCATAACCTTCTTTAGAAACTAAAGATACAGAAATGATATTACAAGTTGCGTTGGGTACAAAAAAGCAATTACGCAAAACCAAAACATGTCCATCTGACATTCCCAGGTGATAGTCCCCCACGGCTTTAGCATTCATGCTAGCTCCGTTCGCAACTCTGAGGGTCATGTCACCTGCCTTCAAAACCCTACGGTTTCTCAACGCCTGCATAGAATTACAGATATGAGATCCTGATCCGGTATCCAATACCCAGGAAGTAGAGTTTATAGAAAGACAGTTTTCAATAACATACACACCTGAAGCTGAAGCTGCAACCTGCTTCAATTCCTGTGTTCTGGCCTTCCAGGCCCTGCAATCATTCTTCCAGTGTCCTTTCTTATGACAAAAGAAGCATTCTTCCTTATCCACAAGCTTCCCTGCTATCTTTGTTGCTTTGGCTTTTCCCTTCGTATCCACTTTACTAACACCGCCCCTTGGTTTGGCGGGGGCTTTCTTCTTCTTTCCCTTGGCTTTCGCCTTGGACCTAGAAGAAGATGATCCTCCTACAAACAAAGTGGATGTTTCCCTACCTTTCTGTAGGGTGCCCTCTGCGCTCCTCAGCATGTTGAGGAGCTCTGAAAGTTCAACCTCTTTTTCTTGTAGGTTGAAGTTCAGTATGAACTGGGCGTAAGTGGAAGAAAGGGACTGGAGAACTATATCCGTATATAGCTCACTCTCCAATGTGATCCCTAGGTCAGCGAGCTCCTCAATGTAGCCGATCATCTTCAGCACGTGCTCGGCTACTGATGATCCGACGGCCATTCTTGTCGAAAATAACTTTTTCGACGCTTCGTATCTTGCGATACGAGATTGCTCTCCATACAGTTCTTTTGTATGGAGCAATATGGATTCCATGTCCATATTCTCATGCCTCCTCTGATGTTCGTTGTCCATCGAGGCAAGCAGGAGGCACTTGGCCTTCGCGCTATCAATCTCCCAAGTCTTGCGGATTTCCTTATCCGCGACACTGGAAGTTGGACCAGGGACAGGGAGAGCTTTGGTGGTAAGAAGATACCCCAGCTTGTCATAAGTGATTGCTATCTTGACATTCCTGAGCCAATCTTTATAGTTTGGCCCTGTCAGTTTGTTTTTATCTAGGAGTAACTTAAGTCCAGTCATGTTGATTTGGTCGCTGCAATTAGGAGAGAGAAGAAGAAACACTCAGCATGATGCTCTTGCAAGTTTAGAATGGTTTTTAATTTGTCTAAACAGGATGGCTCCCACTGTCTCTCGAATCCCTCCTCAAACCATAAAGGAAGAATTAGTCAGGATCAATCCCACCGCACAATACTTGCTTAACCGTTCAGCCAGGCCAGTGTCGGTACTTCGAGGGAGGTTTTCCAACGCTTTCGCGAAGTTCCTTAATTAAATAACCTCTTTTCCCTGGGGGCGTAGCCCCGCTAACACCTTTCTAGGCACCTACTAGGTTTATAGCATTGATCGTTTAGTGAGAAATTTCCCGAGGAGTAGCATATACTCACAGTAGGATCGGGATCCAAATATCATTGTGTGATGAAACTGAAGGAATCCTACCAGAATCACCACACTCCAAATGGTATGCAAATCTAGCAAGTTTCAGTACTTATGAAACTCCCGATGTGGATTTTTGCCCCATGCTCTTATGACCTTGACTAAGGCCAACAAATCATAAGTCACATGTCAAGTTCTACCCGTCGTTATCCAGGTTAATTTGAACCCACCCGTATCTACCCTTGACTATGGCCAACAAGGCAATACGACTGTCCCAAACCAACGCATTCTATCTATGCAATATATGAACAACCACCAGCTACCAAACACTGTGCCTTGACTAAGGCCAACAAACACAGCTTGAATACTGTTGAATATTCATATGAAACGACGGAGGGCTACGAATGGTTTTGGCGAAACCGTGAACGTAGTGAACTTGATATAGTCGATGGAACGAGATAGCTTTTAGAAGGAGTGGCTCAATCTCCGCATTTAAAAGTTAGTTTTGAAAAGAACCGAGTGGTTTTTCGAAAGTGTTCCAACGACTTTAGCTTGGTTTATTATCTTGCATTAGTTCTTTTAATGCGTGATATTTTTGCATTAGTACTTTTAATGCGTCCCATCATTTAATTCCTACCATTGTAGAAAACAACCAAAATATGACGTACGCTTATGCCATTCGCATTCGCCACGGGGTCCCGTCATCACTCGTTAGGTTACTTAACTAACGACAGAGCGGGGGCTGGGCTAGCGCGGCTGTAAAACATAAGCAACGCCTAAATAGAAAGCAATGATAGGCATTACAGATCACAGATGAATACATTGGATATACTAGCAATCCGCAATCCTTTCGAGCCTGGAACGAAAAGCGGGTAACACGGTCGCGGTGAATAGCCAAATACCCCACCCAAGACCCCTACGGGTGCGGCAAACTACCCGCCAAGTACTCGGCAGTTTGTGCACCCCCTCCATGGGTCTATCCTAGGAGCAAAAACAGTAAAAAGAATTATACAATGACGGCTACAACCCCGACCCGGTTGTGCGGCCAAACAAATAATATAATTACATCAATTTACATTTACAATGAATAAAAGAAAAAACAAAAGCTCATCTCACATCCACCCCGGCTATTCACCCGCGACAGTCCAATACATTCATATACACATTCCAATATCAAACACAGATCATGTATAACCCCGACTAATCGTCTTATAGCGATTAGCCGACGTTCAATACATGCAAGCATCACAGATATAACCATCATAGTCAAAGTGCAGTGAAGTTCGGAAAAAATACGGAATTATAGGACCCCAAAAGTGAATTTCAGTTCTGGAAAATCTGGGCACATATAATATATTTTAAAAATCCCAAAACCAACACAGACACACACTGCACGAAAAACTATGCACAGAAGACGACAAACCGCAGCGCTTCCGCGGCACATGCCTACCTAGTGCGGCGGAAGCGCGGCGGTTTGAACGAATCACTGCATCGTTTTTCTTGGGTGTTCACACAAAACCCTGAGCCGAATTTACAAGTATAAAGTTTTCCATTTAGAGCAGAAAAAATTTCAACAGAAACTTAGGGTTTTGTTTTTCCGGTTTTGTGATTTTTTTCGGTTCCGAACTTCGTTACACTTCACTACTAAGCTAGTTTAAGTTTAACCTGGCTCTGATACCACTGTAAGTCCACGTTGCGACCCCCGGTTCTTACGGGGAGGCGGAAACGGTATAAAAATCAAATTTTTAGCGCAAGGGGCAACATGGACTAAGCAAAGTCGGGATCTTTAACTAAACTAAAACTAGCATACTTTGCTAAAGAGAGTTAGCTACTCGGATGAAGATGGTTATACCTAAACTTGAACTCCTTCTTCTTCAAACTTTGTAGAGGTTGATGGTTCTCTTTTTGTCGCCTTCTTCCGTCGAAGATGGATCCACCTCGAGAGTTCAACCTTTGGGCTCTTCCTCGTGCTTTGAGTGAACTAGGGTTTCCGGCTTGCTAAACCTTGAACCTAGAATGAGTAGAGAGTGTCTAAGGGGTGCTTTTCCTTTTAAAGAGAAGGATTCTCAACACATGAGAAGGTTTCTCTTTAGCTAGAGGAAGAAGAAGATGAAGTGAAGAGAGAGAATGAATATGATAGAATAAGCTATCCTTTTTCTTTCTTGCAACCATAATGCAAAAGAAAAAGAATTATCAATAATAATAATAATGAAAATGAAAAGGTTGATGGAAAGTTTTAGAATGACCATTATCATTTCAAACATTAAATGAATTTGCTAGAATCAAAGAGCATCTTTCTTTTGTAATGATGATGGTCAAAACTTCAACCATGGTCAACAAGTCAACCATGGTCAACAAGTCAACAAAAACCAACCATAACACAATTTCATTTTATTATATATTATTAATTGATATAATACAAATCCATTAGGGTTTGGAAAAGGACGACTGTCAACTGTGCATACGCACCCGTTCCGAAACCCTAATGAAAGTCATCTTCCTCCTCCTCAAAAACTGTGCATACACACCTGCATTCTTGTTCCGAGGAACATGAATACTGAGAGATAAAAGCAACCCCAAAACATATACCGGTATCTGACTCAAACCAGAGCTAGCCAGTAATATCCGTCCGGACTCCAAACGTGCACAAGTGCGCGGATGAGAACGAACTCTGTCGCAAAACCATGCGACCTCTACTCTGTTTTGCCCATAGGCGAATACCCTCTGTGTGGGACTCTAAAGACTCGACACTACGCTGGCAGTGGGTTTAACCACAGACCGCAAGCGGCACTAGCTGTGCGTAACGGTCCCCAGGTAGATGTCGATAAGAAGGCTGACGAGGTGAAACCCCATCTGTACTCCTACTGAGTCTGAATGTGACAGTCTCCGTATAGTCCGGTCTGTTCGTCTGATACATCGCATGGCGGGCCTAGGGGGCGGTAAACATCAGTCCCCCAATAGCGGTACAATTCGTGCCGGAGCGAAGCCCAAAACACCCTGAGATAACACTGGAAACCTACCAGTATATCTCGTTTGCCCTGGCCAGGGACTACTCGTGTAATGGCTCTCCTAGACACAGCGCGATGTCAACCCCCAATACCGGGAGAGACGAATCCTGTCTAACCGTCACTGCCTCCAAGTGCTTCGGGACTGCACCCAACCACCACCTGTTTGCACGACTCCTTTGAGCCGTGGTAGGGTAGTGATCAAAGTGCAGTGGGAACACACTTGAGGCGAAGTGCCAGTGTCAAGTCAGCGGACTAAGCTGTACTCATGTCACCTGGGAACTGATAACTGACGATAGGTATAATACCAACCTGTCAGTTCCCGACGAGTCCTGTCCAGTGTACTCGTAACCCAACGAGCATCCGTATACTATCTCCAGTACGACGTACTGATGGCTGTGGGACAGACCATCTCCCACACTGGGATGAGAAGCGCATACGCTAGTCTACTCCGGAGTATCGATGCCCTGTCTCGATAGTCCTGCGACTAGGGACCTGTATAAGGATGTGCTTATAGATTACCCAGCCCCCACTAGTGTGACTGCCATCACAACGCTGGTAATCAAGCAAAGATCCTAAGGGCTCCACTAATGCGTATAAGTGATATACTGAAATAAACACAAGTACACATTGAAGTAGAAACAAACCAAGTAGCATACTACTATATTGAGCAAGATTGTTTATACAAGGTGAATATCCCAAGCTTCCATTAAGTAATATACAAACTAGTATGATACAGTAATGGCCTCTAGGGCATATACACTAACAACTTAAACTTGTGCCATTGCCTTTAATTCCTTAAAATGAAACCGTAGGATTGCTATTCATGTGCATGTACTTCATCATATTAATTGTTCATGCTTAATACATTAATCACACATCGCAACTTGATTATTGATACCATATGCATTCATTATCATTGATATATGCACTTATGAGGATTTCTTGAGATTTTATGATATTGCTGGATTTCGGGGGAAAGCCGCAAGATTTCTAAACTTATTATATTTTTAAAATATGTAAATTGCGGTTTTCTAGTGATGTAAGTGTCGTCCACCATGAGTTTGCTGTGGTTTTGGAAATCCGTGTCGAGGAGTGGAGGAACCGGCACGGGTACATGGTGGGCCCGGTAAGGTACCCTGGGGCAAGAGGAATGTGGTGATGACGTTGAGCCTGGCAGGGGACGGATTACCTACCGGTGACTGTTTGGGACGGCGGATATCCAGAGGATACCGACCGTGGCCGCTAGATGATGAGATATTGATATTTGAGATGGGTCAACCGGACGGCTGAGGCCAGAGATACATTTATGAGATTTGAGACAGCTTTTGGGTGTCGTTGCTGGACACCGGTTCTCGTCGATTCTTTGAGTATTATGCTGGCATTCTAAAAGAGTTTCAAAAACAAAAAGAGATAAAATGTTTCTTATATATACCTATTGAGACCTCAGATTTTCATGTTGCATACATATTAGTACACTGATGTTGTATACACACCTGCTAGTGCATCCTGTCATACCTGTATTTTAGATGCTAGGATGCTTGTGTGCATGCATACGATATCCTTTGTAGATGTTATTTATTACTCACGAGTTGTCAACTCACCCCCGTTGTGCCACAGTCTTTTGCAGGTCCGCTCCGTCAGTTCAGTAGCGGCGGGCGCACTTGTCCTTTTGCCTCTTTTGCCTGAGCTCGAGATTTGCTCATAGGTGGGTTATGTTATTATTTTGTACCACCTTGTATATTCTTGTATCTAGTGTACTCCATCTACTGTTTCTACCAGATTTATTGTATATTGACCTAGAGATGAGACTGTGAGGTTTGGGGACTTTTATACTGTATTTTGGGGTCGAGCTCACTTGAGTCGACATGATATTTTCTTATGCTTTATTATGATTATTATGCTTGCTGTCATTTACATTGCGTGGGATTTGTGACCGCCTTGTGGCGAAGAGCTAGCTCCCGCTTGGGGATGCCCTATTTTGTTGGATTCATGTATATTTTTGTTGTACCCATTTTGGGGGCCAGTATTTACAAAGGAGACTCTGCCGAAATTTTCGGAAAAATTGGTATTGTTTTTAAAAAGGGTTGTATATGACTTATTTGATAACTCGCTTTCAATTGATTGGGTTTTCTTCACTCTTTTGCTTAATTGGTTTTGTTTTCTGGGCTTTGGCTTACTTATTTTACGGACGTCTTTAGACGTTTCGTAAACTTAAGTGCCAGTCACGTTCCGTACCCTGCGGGTCGTGACAGTCAGATATGTCGCATATCTCAGCATGGGAGTGGTAAACGTCAGACCCCAATAGCCTAATAAGTCATGCCTATGTAAGGCTCATAACGCTTCGAGAAACTACTGATAACACTTACCAGTAAATCTCAGCAATCCTGGCTAGGAATTTCCTGTTATGGCCAATCGAGCATAGCGCAACATCAACCCCCAATACCGGGAGAGACGAAATCCCCTCCTATCGCTCATTGCCTCCATATGGCTGTACCCCAAAACCACCGTTTTGCATGTTCTATTGAACGTGGTAAGGTGGAAATCAAAGCACAATGGGAATCACACAAGACTCTATGACGATCTCAGGTTGACAGACTAACTTGTACCAGTGTCACCAGAGAACTTCTATCTGACGATAGGTATAATACCATCTAGGAGTTCTCGGCGAGTCCGTTCAGTGTACCCGGTCTCCACTGAGCACCCGTATACCTTCTCTGATGTCAAACACCAATGGTGTGGGATCATCCATCGCCCATCATATGGGTCAAGAAGCGTATACGCTAGTTTACTCTGGAATATCGATGCTTCGTCTCGATACTCCCACGACTAAGAACATTTGAAGGATGTACTTACCAACTACCTTTACCCCACAAGTATGATCTGCATCATAATCCTGGTAGTCAAGTACTCATCCTAAGGGCTTTACCAACATGTAACAGAGAGACAATCAGCGCACACGTTAAGGTAAAGAGTAACCAGATAGCATGCTATCATGTCGAGCAAGAAAGTCCTCCCTATATATGTCCAAGCATCCACTATAATATACATCACATGTATAATAATGGCCTCTAGGGCATACATATAACTAACAATTTCCTACTTGCACTAAGGCCATTTGTTGTAGTATCTTATACCCAATGCCCTATAAAAGTCTCTCTAGGGAAAGGACTCTGTGAGTGGATCCGCGGTGTTAACCTTCGCGCCAACTCTTCTAACCTTGATCTCTTGGAGATCAACCATTTCCCTGATCAGGTGATACTGCCCTCAGAATATGTCTAGATGGCTGATGGGACCGGTGTTCCTAGGCCAAATCCACAACTCCATTGTTCTCACAATAACAGTTATTGGACGCTCAATAGTAGAAACCATATTCATCTCATGAATAAGAAATATCTAGACATCCACTTTGGTAGCATCGTTGGTAGCGATGTATTCAGCCATTATCATGTAGTTTTCCACGGTATATAGTTTGGAACTCTTCCTACATACCGTCCTTCCACTGAGGGGAAAGACAAAGCTCGAGACTGACTTTCAGTCGTCCTTATCACTCTGGGAGCTGGAATTGGTAAAGGACTCCCACTGGAGTTCACCGTTACCAAACACCAAGTACAATTCTTCAGTGCTTCTCAAGTACTTAAGAATGTCCTACACAGCTATCCAGTGATTTTTCCAAGATCCGATTGATTCCTGATCACTACATTTAGTGAATTAGCTACATCTGGTCTGGTACATAATATCGCATACATGATAGAGCCTATTACTGAAGCTTAGGGTATCCCTTGTGTCGGATATATATGCCATAGAGTCTAGTATTGTATATGTATACATATGGATGCTAGGGATACGTATGTACATGACAATCTTGCTCAGTTTTATAGTATATTATTTGACCTGTCTTTATCAGGATATGTGTATTTATTTCTATTGTTGTTATATCTAGCTTGCACATATTGATAAATACTCGATATGGTAGTATACTATTATGGTTTGTTTTTATCTTAACATGGCATATGTTATACTCAATATTACATATTGCGGTTACATGTTGATAAAGACCATAGGATCTTGCTTGACAACCTGCGTTGTGATGACGATCATACTTGTGGGAGCAGGGCAGTCCATAAGCACATCCTTAAATGGTTCCTAGTCACGTGAGTATCGAGACTGGTCATTGATACTCTAGAGTAGACTAGTGTATACGTTTCTAGCCCCGTCGGGGGATGGTTGGTCCGCAACCATTGGTCTGATGCTCCTAAGATCGTATACAGGTGCTCACTGGGTGTGAGTACACTGGACGGACTTGCTGAGAACTTCCAAATGGTACTATACCTATCGTTAGATGGAATTTCTCAGGTGACATGTGTACAGGTTAGTCTTCGGACCTGAGATTGGCATTTGTCTTGTGTGAGTTCCTACTGAGCTTTGATCACTACCCTACCACGGCTTTACTGAGTCATGCAAATAGGTTTTGGTTGGGTACAGTCCCGAGCCACATGGAGGCAGTGAGCGATTGTTGGGGATTCGTCTCTCCCGGTATTGGGAGTTGATATCGTACAGTGATCGATTGGTCAAGACCATAAGACCTTGGCCAAGTCAGTTGGGATTTACTGATAGGTTGATCAGTAGTTTTCCAGTTTGGTCCTGAGCCACATCATCATGACTTATCATGTTATTAGGGTCTGACGTTTATCACCCCTAGACCTGGTATGCGATACTCTTCGACGAAGAGACCGGACTGTACAGATATTCTCACGGATAGGTTCAGTAGGAGTTCGGACGAGTTTTCTCTTCGGCCTTCCTTTTCAGACTAGTGTATACGTTTCTAGCCCCGTCAGGGGAAGGTTGGTCCCGCAGCCATTGGTCTGCTGGACCTAAGATCGTATACAGGTGCTCATTGGGTGTGAGAACCTTGGACGGACTCCCCGAGAACTTCCAGATGGTACTATACCTATCGTTAGATGGAAGTTCTCAGGTGACATGTATACAGGTTAGTCTTCGGACCTGAGATCGGCATTTGTCTCCTGTGAGTTCCCACTGAGCATTGATCACTACCCTACCATGGTTCTACTGAGTCGTGCAAACAGGTTTTGGTTAGGTACAGTCCCGAGCCATATGGAGGCAGTAAGCGATTGTTGGGGATTCGTCTCTCCCGGTATTGGGAGTTGAGATTGCACAGTGATTGATTGGTCAGGACCATAAGACCTTGGCCAAGGCAGTTAGAATTTACTGATAGGTTGATCAGTAGTTTCCCCGTTTGGTCTTGAGCCACATCAGCACGACTTATCGGGTTATTAGGGTCTGACGTTTACCATCCCCTAGACCTGGTATGCGATACTCTTTGACAAAAAGACCGGACTGTACTGATATTGTCACGGATAGGCTACGTAGGAGTTCGGACTGTTAGTTATATGTATGCCCTAGAGGCCATTACTGTACATACGATGTATATTGTAATGGATGTTTGGACATATATAGGGAGGACTTTCTTGCTCGACATGATAGTATGCTATCTGGTTGTACTTTATCTTAACATGTACTCTGATTGTCGCTATGTTACATGTTGATAAAGCCCTTATGATATGTACTTGACTACTGGGACTATGATGAGATCATACTAGTGGGGCCACGGTAGTCGGCGAGTACATCCTATAACTGTTCCTAGTCGATGGTGTATCGAGACAGGGCATCGATGCACCAGAGTAGACTAGCGTATACGCATCTTGACCCATATGATGGGCGATGGATGATCCCATATCCATCGGTGTTTGACATCAAGGATGGTGTACGGGTGCTCAGTGGAGACTGGGTACACTGGACGGACTCGCCGAGAACTCCCAGATGGTATTATACCATACGTCAGATGGCAGTTCTCCGGTGACACTGGTACAGAGTAGTCTGTCGACCCGAGATCGTCATAGAGTCTTGTGTGATTCCCACTGTGCTTTGATTTCCATCATACCACGTCCAAGAGGGCGTGCAAAAAGGTGGCTTTTGGGTACAGTCCCGAATCACATGGAGGCAATGAGCGATAGGAGGGGATTCGTCTCTCCCGGTATAGGGAGTTGATGTTGTGCTGTGTTCGATTGGCTATAACCGAAAATCCCTGGCCAGGGTTGCTGAGATTTACTGGTAAGTGTTATCAATAGTTTCTCAAACTGTTATAGACCTCAAATCGACACGACTTATCAAGCTACTGGGGTCTGACGTTTACCACCCCTAGGCGAGATATGCAACATATCAGACGACGAGACCGGACTGTACGGGAGTGTTACTGTTTGGATTCGCAGGAGAATGTACAGGCTTGCTTGTTGATCTTCTGAGCGCTCAATACCTGGGTAGCTGTTACGTTTAGCTGACCGTTTGCAGCTTGTGGGTGTTTGATATGATCATCACCTACTGCCGGCGTATTGACGATTCTTTAGAGTCCTACACAGAGGTTTCTTGACTCAGGCAAAACGGAGTAGGGGCACATATGTGATATGTGCGGGACCGAGGATAATGCGATATGTGATACCGTATTCTATTCTCGCGATATTTGATATCAGCCGGGTCATCGGATCAAGTGTTGATTCGATGAATCGGTACGGATAAATATTAGCCGGTTATATGCGATATAGCCGGATTGTCGGATCAAGTGTTGATTCGATAATTTAATGTATAATAATATATATGATATATTAAATTGCATTAACTAATATTTGCTCACTAAAAGATTCTTTTTCTCACTCGGGTAATACATTGATATATATGCGATATATGCTAAATGTATTATTTTATTTTGTTACGATAAATATTATATATGTGATATATAATATTGTAACATGATATGATAACTAATGCAACTTGTTTAGTGGAGTTTAAACATGATTAGGGTTTTGATTAGGGTTAAGCTTTCTAGATGTTTCTAGAAGCTTTTCTTTTTGTCATGATAAAGATATTTTCAAGTGAGTCATGCTTTAACCCAACCCAAACCCTAACCCTAGTTAATTCTCTACAAAGGTTCACTTGACCATGGTTGCATAATTCTATCATATTATTCTTTTCCTATTCATCACAAAAGGATTCTAACAATGTTCATCTTCTTCTTCCTTCATTCTTTCATGAAAAGCTTACTAGTTTTTCAAAAGGTGATGAATAAATATGAGAAAAAGATAAATAAAGAGAGAAAAAATCCTACTTCATCATCCTCATCTTCCCTTGCCATTTAGATGAGGGTGTTCACATCATTGCATGAGTGTTAGCTTGTGTTAAAGAAACTTCAAGGTAGATCATCTTACTATCGAAGATCGGAAGCAAAGGTTGCGTCTTTCTCTTCGTGGAACCTCTCGAGAGTCCGGATCCCGATGATCGCAGCGAAGGGACCACAACACGGAGCATATGAAGTGAAGGACCGGATCTACAAAGGTTGTAATCCCTCTCACTTAGTGTTAAAGTGTTTAGCATGCTTGTTTTCGCCTAATCTCTAGTTTAAAGTTCCGTATTCGGGTTGTTCGGCACGGCTAAATTTTTAATCGGGCATGGTTGATGCCTCGTAGACCCTTGTGCGCGTGCCTAGCAACCCTACACGGACGAGTTTGCTTGTTGGCCTTCCTTTTCGACAGGTACCTGGGTAACCGTTACGTACATATAGTGCAGCTGACGTGTTTGTGGTTAAACCCACTGCCAGCATACTGTTGAGTCTTTAGAGTCCCACACAGAGGGTTTCTCTGCTTCGGGCGAAACGATATAGAGGCCGTATGGCTTTACGGCAGGGTTCGATCATATACGTCCACTTGTGCACGTATGATGTTCGGGCGGATAATACTAGCGGGCTTTGCTTTAAGTCAGATCGTATTATTAGATTATCAGATTATTTAGTCTCTGGGTATTCGTATTTTCGGAATACGGATACGGGTATGTATATACGGACGAGGGGTATTCATGTAATTTTGGCAAGAGTTCTTCTAGAAGATGACACATCATTTCTTATTTATTCTTTTTGATTAAATGAAGAAATGAGGTGGAGGATGAGTTGTTCATTTACATTAAATGAAGCATGGCCATTACATGACTCACTTAGTGACTCATATGATAACTATTGAAGCATGCTTGATTTTATATTATTCAATGCTTCATAATTATCTAGGGTTGCCATTTTTCATTTCATTATCATCTCACACATTCTCTCTCCTCCAAGCTCTCATCTTCTTCCTCTTACCTTTAAGTGTCTCATGAGTTGAGAATCCAAGGGTCTAAGAAACTAACTAATCCATAATCATTCTCTACACGCTCTAGTCTACTTAGATTAAGTATTTTAGTTACCTCAATTAGGAGGTAGGAGCTCTTGGTAGGCACTCTCGGGTGGATCATCATTGATGCGAGGAGGCCGAAATTCAAGCTTGATCATGGACACTACAAGGAGCATACCAAAGGAGTGGAGTGAAGACCCGAAGGACTTGAGCCTCTTAGTATACTTTCTATCATAGTAGTTGGAACCAATAAATGCTAGTTAGGTTTATGGTTAAGATTCGGGTTTCAGTGTTATTCTAGCGCCACGTTTCTAAGTAGTAAAATTTTTGTTCCGTATTTGGCCACGGGAGATGGCCGGGGCGCTAGCGTAACCCTTCATGGTATCAGAGCCAGCCCATAAACCCAACACTAGCAAGTTTAAACAATGTTAAAACAACGAAACCGAAACGATTCCGTAACATTGAAACCAAACTGCAGTTTTTGTCGAATTTTTAAAGGCTTCAAATTTTTTTAAACAAGTGCAGAGTGCTCTTTACACTGTGAGATGAACACTGACCAAAACCGACACGATTCCCTTCATTTTTGGCCGGCCAAAACCTCCTTAAAACCGGTGAGCTCGGTTTTATTAAGGGGTATTGCATCGAGTTTTGGCCAGTGTTCTTATCTCTTGATGTTTGGGTTTCAGGTGTTGCTAGTTTTTGCCCAAGTTTGATTTTCTGTTGTTTTTCAGTTCGGGGAAATTTGGAGTGTTTTGAAATCGTTAGATTTTTAACAACTGTTTAATTGTTAGTAGTACTTAGTTTAGCATCTGCGACCGTGAGTGTCATTTGATCGGTAAACTCGTCTATCTGCTATACGTCCTTTTAGACGAGTTTGCGAACATGATATTCACGTTGATGTTTTGTGATTGTGCTATGATGTTGGTTGGATAGTCGTGGTGAATAGCATGTGGTGCAATGTTAGTGGTACAGTATGTATTCATTTGTACATTTGTTATTGCGGGACGAGCGTTCGACATGTGGACTGCCGTCTTTGCCGGGTTGTATATTATTTTGGAGCACGACCGGGTTGAGGTCGATGTCACCATTTGTACATATAATTTTCTTTTTCTGTACTAGGATTACCCTGCGGTGGAGTGCACGAATAGCCGGGTTCTAAAAGGCAATAGGCCCGCATCTCATGGCGTTGAGACGGAGGGGGCTTCATTCTAAAATTGGCGGGCTATTCGCCACACTCGTAGTGGGTATATGAAGACCTACGGAGGGGCGCCCAAGTTACCGGATTCCGTGAAGTGCTGGGTGGCCCAATCACTTTGTTGAAGGGGGCTGCCTCACTTCTGGGATTGGCGGGTAACTTGCCGCGCTCGTAGGGGTCCAGGTTCTCATTGCACAGGCTATCTACACGATCGGGAACATCGGGTTTTATTTGCGGCTCAAAAGAAACCCGGGGCTCCAAGATTATCCACCTTTCTGTATTGTTGGCTGAGATTCTGTGATGTTGCTTATTATCATGCTTGAGATGAATGTTATATTTATTTATATATATACTAGTAGATATTGTATATGTTTTGCATCCGCGCCAGTCCAGCCCCCGCTCTGTCGTTAGTTAAGTAACCTAACGGGTGATGATGGGGCCCCGTAGAGAATGCAGATAGCATATACGTACATTGTATTTTCGTTCTTTTCTGGTGTGATAGGATTAAACTGATGGGACCGTATTAATTTTGATTAATGCAAGATAATAAACCTAAAAGATGTTGTTGGAACAAATTTCGTTAGTTAAGTTATATTCTTTCGCTTTACATAGTGGTATTCGGTCATGAATATACATCACCTCATTCTACGAAGCAAGAGCCGAGATCCCTTCACGGGGAGTAATCTCTTGAGCAAAAATCTATAATATAGATTACTCGTTTTTTTTTCTCAAAACCAGAAATTTTCAAAAAGGCGAAGCCTAAACCACTCTTTTTCAAAATTACTCAGGTTCCTTCAACGATATCAAGTTCATTACGTTAACGGGTTTTTCGCCAAAAACCAAGCCGTAGCCCTCCATCATTTTAGATAAAAAGCAGTTAGTATTCGTGCTATATACATTGGTCTCTATCAAGGCATAGTGAACGGTAGCTAAGTGTTACTTATCTGTTGCATTTTAGAATGCGATTGATTAGGACAGTCGCATAGCCACTTTGGTCTCTATCAAGAGCTTATGCGGGTGGGTCTAAGTTAATTAAGGATAATGACGGGTTGAACTTAACCTGCGACTTATGGTATGTTGGTCTCTATCAAGACCATATGTCATTAGGGGCAAAAACCATATCGGGAGTTTCAAACATACAGGAAATTTGCAGATTTAGCATACCTTCTGGAGTATGGTGACTAGAGTGGATTCCATCTAGATAATCACACAATGATAGTTGATCCTGATCTGTCACGACCCAAAAGTACGGAACGTGACTGGCACTTAGATTTCGAGACGTCTAAAGGTGTAACGTAACCTACGTCAGCCAAAGCCCAGAAAAATCTAAACCAAAATCAAAAGAGTGAAGGAAACCATTCATGAAAACGATTTGATATCAATTAAGTTGCATTGAACCCCCTTTTTAAAAACCTCAAAAATTTTCCGAAAATTTCGGCAGAGTCTCCTTTGTAAATTCTATCGCCCAAAATGGGTACAACAAGATATATAACCTGTAATCACAAAATGGTATCCCCAAGCGGGAGCTAGCTCTTCGCCCAAGGCGGATCACAACCACACGCAATATATATATGTAATATCAAGAAAAGAGCATAAAGAAATGCAAAATACAAGAAAACACAACGTCGGCTCAAGTGAGCTCGACCAAAAGAAACCACATATACACAAATCTCTCAGTCTCATCACTAGGTCGCATATACACATAAGAAGTGGTAGATGGAGAATACTAGATAAAAAAATAGTACAAAAAGAGATAAAAGCGCTCTCGCAACCCACCTACGAACAATGTCGCGAGTCTGAGCAAAAGAAGTCACTAATAAGATAAGCCGTCGCTACTAGGCTTGTTCCCCTCCGAATGGCGGCGGAGACGACGTGAGGATGCCGTCTTGCCTGAAATTCGGGGCAGATACTATTTGGTTTTATCCGTCTACCTCTCCGAAGATACCAAGTTGATTTATGGCACCGTGTATCGGAGGTTTAGACGGACGCGGCCGATGTAGTAGACTTCGTCAGATTCCCCCTCGCTTGAAGGGTTTTTGATTGTGGGGACGCTCTTCCCTATAGGTGCAAGCCCCTGCAGTTAATAACGCTACCACGTCGCGGTAACAACTTTCTCCTTCTCCAGAATTTCACTTCATGTCGTGTGTGTTAGTTATATGTATGCCCTAGAGGCCATTACTATACATAGGATGTATATTGTAGTGGATGCTGGGACATATATAGGGAGGACTTTCTTGCTCGACATGATAGTATGCTATCTGGTTGCTCTTTACCTTAACGTGTATACTGATTGTCTCTCTGTTACATGTTGGTAAAGCCCTTAGGATCTGTACTTGACTACCTGGACTGTGATGCGGATCATACTAGTGGGGACATGGTAGTCTATAAGTACATCCTTCACAGTCCCTAGTCGAGGGTGTATCGAGACGGGGCATCGATATACCAGAGTAGACTAGCGTGTACCTTCTCGACCCATACAGATGGGCGATGGATGATCCCATATCCATCGGTGTTTGACATCAGAGGAGATATACGGGTGCTCAGTAGAGACTGGGTACACTGGACGGACTCGCCGAGAACTCCCAGATGGTATTATACCTCACGTCAGATGGCAGTTCTCTGGTGACACTGGTACAGAGTAGTCTGTTGACCCGAGATCGTCATAGAGTCTTGTGTGGTTCCCACTGTGCTTTGATTTCCATCTTACCACGTCCAAGAGGGCGTGCAAAACGGTGGTTTTTGGGTACAGTCCCGAGTCACATGGAGGCAATGAGCGATAGGAGGGGAGTCGTCTCTCCCGGTATATGGGGGTTGATGTTGCGCTGTGTTCGATTGGCTATAACAGGAAATCCCTGGCCAGGGTTGCAGAGATTTACTGGTAAGTGTTACCAGTAGTTTCTCGAACAGTTATAGACCTCATATCGACACGACTTATTGAGCTATTGGGGTCTGACGTATACCACCCCTAGGCGAGATATGCGACATATCAGACGATCAGACCGGACTGTACGGTAGTGTTACTGGTCGGATTCACTGGAGTGTGAGCGGGCTTGCTCGTCGATCTTCAGATCGCTCAATACCCGGGTGGCCGTTACGTTTAGCAGACCGCTTGCGGCTTGTGGATGTTTGATATGATCATCATCCGCTGCCGGCGTATTGACGAGTCTTTAGAGTCCTACACAGAGGTTTCCTGGTTCAAGCGAAACGAAATAGGAGCGCATATGAGATATGTGCGGGACCGAGAATAATACTGTATGCGATACTGTATTCTATTCTCGCGATAAATATATCGAAAGGTTGTATGCGATATAACCTAGTTATCGATTCAAGCGTTGATTCGATAAGCCGATATATTAGATACCAGTCGGTTATGTGCGCATGACCGGATCATTGAATCAAGTGTTGATTTAATGATTTAATGTATAATTATATATTTGATATATTACTTTGCATTAACTAGTATCGGTTCACTTTAGACGGATTTTCTCACTTGGTTCGTGCGCATTGCATATGCGATATGTTTTTGTGCACTTGATTGTATCATGTTTGATGATACAAGTCAAGCTAGGGTTCAAGTGTAAAGATTAAACCTTGGTTAATGAAATGGTTAGGGTTTATAATTCATTATTCATTTATCTTATTTAATTATCTTTTTATTTTTGATAAATGAATAAAAGAAAAGAGAAAAGAATGGTTGCTAGATTTGGAGTTTAGTTGAAACTTCATGAAGCTTTGATAAAGTCAACCATACTTATCTCATCCTTAACCCTAACCATTCTCACTAACCATGATTCATTCTCTACACTTGACCATGGTTAGAATTATGATAAGAATTCATTTTCTTTTCATTTTCTATTAACTTATCATAATGTTTTTCTTCTTCTTCTTCATGCTTCAAGTGAAGAAGCTTGAAGTCCATCAATGGTGATTGATGCATATGAGTGAGAAATCCAATTCTAAAGTCTACCCACTTCCTATTTCTTCATCCTCTACCTCTTGCCAAGTAGTAGAGTGTGTTTCCTTCACAAGATTTTAGGGTTTGGTGAAGGTGGAGCTTGATTCATCGATGCCTCGACGTAGATCATCTTCGGCATGGACATCGACGACCTAGCTTGCCCATTCTCCGACGAAGCCGATCTTAGAGCCCAGATTTGATTTGGACAGCGGAGACGACCCCGTTGCGGAGCCGTGGAGGTGGAGGACCGGATCTACAAAGGTTGTATTTCCGTATTCTCAGTAGTTAATTGTTAACTAGTTCTTGTTCGCCTAGACATCTAGTTATCGATCCGTACTTTAGGGTTTGTAGGCACCATATTTTTTGAAATTGCCATGGTTGATGGCTTGGGAGACCTCACTAGAGTGCCTAGGAACCCTGCAGTGGTATCAGAGCCTAGCTAGAGCCTTAGGCGAAGTCCAGACGGAATTCGAAGTCCGAACGAACCCGAAATCCCAAACCAATCTTGCTCTCTGTACATTTTTGAAAACAGTGAGTTTTTCCAAATTAAAAATATGTAGAGAACTCAGCAGAGAATTATAAGAATTACGGATAAAAATTTTTTTGGTGAACAGTTAAATTCGCGGCGGAAGGGCGGCATTACATAGGTTTATGCGGCGCTTCCGCCGCATATTGATGACGTCAGCCCTAAGATTTTTCACTGTAATTCAATTTTTCTGGTAATGGATTCTCTGGATATTTTTAATATTTTTTCAAGAGTTGAATTTTTCTGAGTTGATTTGGGGATTCGGTGTTTCGATCGGGGTATCAAATTTTGTCTGTTTGGCTTTCCGGATAAATCTTAGAATATGTTAAAAAGTTCGACCGGATATAAATACCCAATTTTTCCCCTGTCGGGAAATTTCCAAGTGTTGGATTTTCCATAGTTTAACGACGTTCTAAGTAGTGCAAGTGACGCGATGGTCCCTCTAGAAGACACAAACCTTAACTCGATTATGTGACCGTCTTGAACTGCCCTTTGAACCTTCGGGTTTGGGGCAGTACGGCGTGCCACATGTGAGGCGTTGGCTTGACCCTTCTACGGCTGGATCGTCGGTACTGAGGTACGAACGGAATGTTGTTAGACTTGTTTCATGTGTTGATCAGTTTCGGGAAAACTTGGGTGTTCGATTGTTCAATCGAAAAGTTTAACATTTTCTGTTTATCCGGAATGGGATACAATAATTGGAATTCACAATGAGTTATATAATAACTAAATGAATGTTATAAACGTAGCAATTTAGTCTCACTTGATCGGTTGCCACGGAATTTTGATGTGATCAAAAGTCCGTCGCAATCACGTAGCGTACGCGGATACTCGCCGGGTAAACTTAATAGACAGCCTCACTCCATAGCCCCGACCAAGTGACTGTAGGAGAACCCCGTCGCCGAAAGCATCCGTCCGGGTGCTCGCGGTAGCGGTGTTCCGCCTTGGTGCACTTCGTCGCCGGTATCGGGGGTGCAGCCGTCTACTGAAGTTTGCGACGAGCATTCGATCAGGATGTCGGGAATCTTGTTGAATTGCCCGACTTGATATTGAAAAGAGTTTTCGATTTTGAGACTAAAATGCGGGGTTTATAATTGTTAGGCATGCGATGTCTAAGTAATTCATTTGGTCAGGCATGCGATGTCTGAGGTGGTTGCGGATTCCAACTGTTGTAGTTTTACACTTTCTTTTCTGTGACCGTAAGTGTAATATGTGATATCGCCGGTTTCGTTGCTATACGTCAACGACAATTGGGATGCGCATATTTACTTACGTTGATGACATGTGATGTTATGTGTTGCTGGATATGTTATATTGGATCGTCGTGATTGAATAGCCGGGGGTTTTTATGTGAGATGAGTGTTTTTCATTTTCATTCATGTAAAAACTTGTATGTAATATTCTTTTATTGGGGCGCTTCCAGGTTGCGGGAGTTGTCACCTGTTGTATATTATTTACTTTTCCGCACTAGGATAGACCCAAGGAGGAGGGCACAAGTAACCGGGTTCTGGAGTCCAGTGGGAGACCAACTCGAGGAGTCGAGTCCGGGTCTCCTAACTCCAGAATTGGTAGGGTTGCTTGCCGCTCTCGTAGGGGTCTAGGGATGTGGGTTTGGCTATTCATCACGACCGTGGAATCCGTGTTTTATACTGGCTCGTATTGAAAACACGGACGTCCTAGTATATCCAATATTTCATATGATTCTTCTGCTGCGATATCTGTGATGAGATCATGTGATGTTTCTGTGATGGATATAGTATATAGTATATATGATATATTATATAGACGTTACTTATGTTTTACACCCGCGCTAGCCCTGCCCTGCTCTGCCGTTAGTTACCTAACCTAACGGTGCACGAGGGGACATCGAGGCGAATGCGGATGGCATAAGTGTACGTCATATCTATCTGTGATGTTTAGGTACTTAAATGATGGGACTTCATTAATGTGATTAATGAAATAAAAGAAACCTAAGATGTTGTAGAATCGAATTTCAAAATAAAACAGGTAGCTACAGTTCTTGCTTTGCACAGCGGTATATGCGATATATCCTGCACCTTATTCGATGAGGAAAGGACCGAGATCCCTTCACCGGGAGTGACTCCTTTAGCAATAACTGGCAGATGCTACACACTCGGTTTGTCTTTTGATTGCTTTTAAGTGTTTTGCTTTGCACAGTGATATATATGATATATCCCGCACCTCATTCGACGAGGAAAGGACCGACGATCCCTTCACCGGGAGTGACTCCTTTAGCAAAACTAGAAAAGCCTCAAAAGCACTCAATTTCAAAATTCATTCGATCCTACAACGATATCAAGTTCATTACGCAATAGGTTTTCAGAAAAACCTGTCGTAGCCCTCCGTCATTTCAGATAAGTACTAGTTAGTATTCGTGCTACGTTTGTTGACTATGTTAAGGCGTAGTGTGCGGTAGCTAACTATTGGTTATCTGTATTAGCATATGATGCGATTGGATTAGGGTAGTCGTGCGACTTTGTTGACTATGTTAAGGGTCGTGCGGGTGGGTTTAATTCAATCGGGAAATGACGGGTTGAACTTGACTAGCACTTATGATTTGTTGACTATGTTAAGGTCATAAAGCTGCTAGGGGCAAAATATTATCGGGAATTTCAAGTGTTGAAATTTGCAATGAGATTGCATACCTTCTATGAGATAGTTGGATCCCGATACCCGCTGCGAGTAAGAGTTACTCCTGGGAGAGTTTTATACATTACAATTAGCCGATCAAGTAGGTGTCTAGAAAGGTGTTAACGAGGTTACGCCTCTGGGAAAACGAGGTTTACATTAATTAGGTTCGTGCGAAAGCACGGGGGACCTCCCTCAAAGTACCGACACTGGCCTGGCTGAAAGATTGGCGAACTTGTAGTGTGTAATTAATCCCGGCTAGTCTTTCCTTTTAGGGTTTGAAGGAAGATTTGATAAAAAGCAGTGGGAGCCATCCTGATTAGATAAAATAATAACCAATCTATTCTTGACAGAGCGCACGCTGAGTGTTTTCTTCTCTCTCTCTCCAGGTAGCGACCATATCACGCCTTAATCAAGATAATAATACGGAATATTGACCGAACCCACTTGTTATACTGAGCTGGGGAACGTTGGTCCCGCTCCAACTTATAATTGTTATAAGACAGAGCAGGAAATTGGGGAATACCAGATTTCCCGTGTCGCCCAAACGAAGAAAGTGCATGCTGATGCATCATCTTCGGGTGTGTTCATTATACAGAACTGTTTCTCAGTATCCTTTACGTCCTGGGTATATGATACCGGATCAGGATCCCAGATATGTAATCTGTTACATAGGGCTACAGAAAGGTAGAGAACTGAGAACGGGTGATAAGTTTCATCAGACAGAAAACGGGGCAAGTGTTGCAGCCAAGTCTGTTGGTCACTGTCACCCTGTATTACAATACATTGATTCTGAACGAATGATATTAGATACCGAACCTGATATACAAAATCATATCTGTCTCTTTATTAGTAAAGAAACGATATAATTTTGTATTGTTGGATAATGTTTTGAACATTTCCTATATCAAAAGTTGATCGGTTCAGGCACGTTATCTAAAAGCATTGATGTTCTAAATCAAACTACAGTTCTTTAGTATACAGAACATACACAAGAGGAAGAGTTCAGAAATGAACGAATCCTTCTTGAGGTATTGTAGACTAGGTCATATCAATGCGACCCGACTGGCTGAGTTACATTTAGATGCATATTTAAATCAGTTTGAATTTACATCTTGTGAAACTCGCCAGTCATGTCACAAAGATAAGATGACCACAGCTCCGTTTACTGGAAACAGAGAAAGAGTTAGTAAACTCTTGGGATGATACATGTTGATGTATGTTAGGTCCCCTGTCTACAAATGCCAGGACTGGTTCTTTGTACTTCATTACGTTCTCTGATGATCTTTCGAGTTTCAGACCTATGTTCCTGTTGAAACACAAGTCCGAACCTTTTGAGATATTCACAGAATATAAGTTAGAAGTAGAGAACCAAAATACGGGTATAAGTATTATGTCCTTTGATGTGATCAAGGAGGAGAATACTTGAGCACGGAAATACTGGACTATTCTAAAGGAGAATGAGATTCTCTCTCAGCATTACTCCTCCGAATACACCATAGCACGATGGTATATCGGGGCGGAGCAATCACACCCTATGTGATATGGTGTGCTCTATGATGAGTACTACTGAGTTACCTATTTCCTTTAGGGAGTTATGCACTTGAGAAGCTGCATACCTATTGAATAAGGTTCAAATCAAATCAGTTGCCTACCACTTCATATGTGATATGATAAGGGAAGAGCCCATCTCTTAAGTTAGTTAAGATTTAGGGTTGTCTGGCCTATGTCTAAAAGCAAAATCCGGACAAGCTCGAGGCAAGGTCTGTTATGTAGAACTGGAAAGGTTCCAGCTATACTAAATACAGCAGATGATTTGATAAAACCAAAGGATTCAGTAGATACCAACGAACCTCAGCCTCTCCGCCGATCTAGTAGGGTTCCTCACCCACCTGAGAGATACTTCGGTTTCTCTATGACAGTGGGAGCGAGGATTACATCATGAGATGATGACCCAACTAGTTTCGAACTGGCCATCGAGAGTAAGACTCCGTAAGAATGGCTGGATGTTTAGTGATCTTAGATGGAATCCTTATACACCAGCAAAGTATGGACTTTGGCTGCTAGATCTGAAGGGTTAAATCCCCATCAGGAGCAAGTATATCTTGAGAAGATTACTTGGTGTAGATGGAAAAGTTGAGACTTTCAAAGCTAGACTTGTTAAAGCTTTTCGTCATCGACCAGGCATGGATCATGATGAAACCTTTTCAAGTAGCTATGCTTAAGTCCATCCAGATCCTACTTGCCACGGCTACATACCATGACTGCGATATCTGGTTGGGTGTCTTGACTGCTTTTCTAAATGATGATTTAGAGAGCGTCTATAAGTACGCAGCCAGAGGGCTTCGTAGACAGTGGGAGCAGCGGAAACGTGTGCAAGATGCTCTATAGGATAAAGCAGGCATCGCGGAGTTGGAACGTCTGTTTTGATGAAGTAGTCAAAGAGTTTGACATCATCAAAATGGTAGATGAACCTTGTATAAACAAAAAGGTAGTAGGGAGTATGGTGACGATCCTCGTAGAGTACGTGGCTGACATACTCTTGATAGGGAAGCAGTTTCCTATGCTATGCTCGATCAATCTCCGCTTATCACAATGATTCTCCACTTAGGATCAAAGTGATACCTACTAAATCCTGGATTTTAGATCTATGAGATAGATCTAAATGGATGTTAGGATACTCACTAGATGTAGTGAGATGGTGTCAATCGATCCTGAGGAGAATCACTGGAAGTGTTCCAGGGTGATAAAGACGACTGAGTGTCAGTCGCAGGCATTGTCTTTACCCTCAGTAGAGGGACGGTATGTTGGAAGAGTTCCAAACTAGATACCGTGACATACTAGACGATAAAGGCTGGATACATCGCTACTTAAGATGCTACCAAAGAGGCTGTTTGGATGTATAATGGTTCATGAGATGAACTATGTTCCTCCCATTGTGTGACAATGGAGTTGTGGCTTATGCCAAAGAACGCCGGTCCCATCAGTGATCCAGACATATTCTAAGGCAGCATCGCCTGATCATGGAGATGATTGATCTCCAGGGTGATCGAGGTTTGGAGAGTAGACTCAGAAGACAACACAGCGGATCCACTCACAAAGGCCTGTTCCCAGAGAGAGACTTTTATGGGATGGTTGAGTATGAGATACTTCAAACCACTGCTACAGATGGCCCTAGTGCAAGTGGGAGATTGTTAGTTATATGTATGCCCTAGAGGCCATTACTATACATAGGATGTATATTGTAGTGGATGCTGGGACATATATAGGGAGGACTTTCTTGCTCGACATGATAGTATGCTATCTGGTTGCTCTTTACCTTAACGTGTATACTGATTGTCTCTCTGTTATATGTTGGTAAAGCCCTTAGGATCTGTACTTGACTACCTGGACTATGATGCGGATCATACTAGTGGGGACATGGTAGTCTATAAGTACATCCTTTACAGTCCCTAGTCGAGGGTGTATCGAGACGGGGCATCGATATACCAGAGTAGACTAGCGTGTACCTTCTCGACCCATACAGATGGGCGATGGATGATCCCATATCCATCGGTGTTTGACATCAGAGGAGATATACGGGTGCTCAGTAGAGACTGGGTACACTGGACGGACTTGCCGAGAACTCCCAGATGGTATTATACCTCACGTCAGATGGCAGTTCTCTGGTGACACTGGTACAGAGTAGTCTGTTGACCCGAGATCGTCATAGAGTCTTGTGTGGTTCCCACTGTGCTTTGATTTCCATCTTACCACGTCCAAGAGGGCGTGCAAAACGGTGGTTTTTGGGTACAGTCCCGAGTCACATGGAGGCAATGAGCGATAGGAGGGGAGTCGTCTCTCCCGGTATATGGGGGTTGATGTTGCGCTGTGTTCGATTGGCTATAACAGGAAATCCCTGGCCAGGGTTGCAGAGATTTACTGGTAAGTGTTACCAGTAGTTTCTCGAACAGTTATAGACCTCATATCGACACGACTTATTGAGCTATTGGGGTCTGACGTATACCACCCCTAGGCGAGATATGCGACATATCAGACGATCAGACCGGACTGTACGGTAGTGTTACTGGTCGGATTCACTGGAGTGTGAGCGGGCTTGCTCGTCGATCTTCAGATCGCTCAATACCCGGGTGGCCGTTACGTTTAGCAGACCGCTTGCGGCTTGTGGATGTTTGATATGATCATCATCCGCTGCCGGCGTATTGACGAGTCTTTAGAGTCCTACACAGAGGTTTCCTGGTTCAAGCGAAATGAAATAGGAGCGCATATGAGATATGTGCGGGACCGAGAATAATACTGTATGCGATACTGTATTCTATTCTCGCGATAAATATATCGAAAGGTTGTATGCGATATAACCTAGTTATCGATTCAAGCGTTGATTCGATAAGCCGATATATTAGATACCAGTCGGTTATGTGCGCATGACCGGATCATTGAATCAAGTGTTGATTTAATGATTTAATGTATAATTATATATTTGATATATTACTTTGCATTAACTAGTATCGGTTCACTTTAGACGGATTTTCTCACTTGGTTCGTGCGCATTGCATATGCGATATGTTTTTGTGCACTTGATTGTATCATGTTTGATGATACAAGTCAAGCTAGGGTTCAAGTGTAAAGATTAAACCTTGGTTAATGAAATGGTTAGGGTTTATAATTCATTATTCATTTATCTTATTTAATTATCTTTTTATTTTTGATAAATGAATAAAAGAAAAGAGAAAAGAATGGTTGCTAGATTTGGAGTTTAGTTGAAACTTCATGAAGCTTTGATAAAGTCAACCATACTTATCTCATCCTTAACCCTAACCATTCTCACTAACCATGATTCATTCTCTACACTTGACCATGGTTAGAATTATGATAAGAATTCATTTTCTTTTCATTTTCTATTAACTTATCATAATGTTTTTCTTCTTCTTCTTCATGCTTCAAGTGAAGAAGCTTGAAGTCCATCAATGGTGATTGATGCATATGAGTGAGAAATCCAATTCTAAAGTCTACCCACTTCCTATTTCTTCATCCTCTACCTCTTGCCAAGTAGTAGAGTGTGTTTCCTTCACAAGATTTTAGGGTTTGGTGAAGGTGGAGCTTGATTCATCGATGCCTCGACGTAGATCATCTTCGGCATGGACATCGACGACCTAGCTTGCCCATTCTCCGACGAAGCCGATCTTAGAGCCCAGATTTGATTTGGACAGCGGAGACGACCCCGTTGCGGAGCCGTGGAGGTGGAGGACCGGATCTACAAAGGTTGTATTTCCGTATTCTCAGTAGTTAATTGTTAACTAGTTCTTGTTCGCCTAGAAATCTAGTTATCGATCCGTACTTTAGGGTTTGTAGGCACCATATTTTTTGAAATTGCCATGGTTGATGGCTTGGGAGACCTCACTAGAGTGCCTAGGAACCCTGCAGTGTGTGTTTGTTTTGTTTGTGGTTGCCCGTGGATTGTATACGGAGACTGAGTAATGCCGTCGCCCGTAGGACGTGGATTAGATCAAATCCGTATTTACTTAGATTTGGGTTTGGTGTTTTTAGTTTAAGGATACGTTAGCCGTATTGCGGCTAAGATCAACTTAAACGTTCGTTAAGGATACGTTAGTCCTCTTTGGAACTAAGACCAACTTAACGTGGTGATCCATTTAATATATGGCCGTCGGGACTCGTCACCTCTCTGACGTTGTTGAAGGATTACAATGATAGGTGTCAGAGGAGTTCAGAGATGTACCCTTGAACCAAAGTTGATTTGGAATTTTATAGTCCATTTGAATGTTTAAGGATACGTTAGCCGTGTTTGGGGCTAAGATCAACTTAAACGGGACCATTTAGATCCGGCAAAAGAGTATTTGGAGGCTCTATTGTTCTAGTTTAGGGACGTGGTGGTCCATGTTCCAGTTTAGGGACGTGGTGGTCTATCGCCAGTTTAAGGACGTGGTGGTCCATCACCAGTTTAGGGACGTGGTAGTCCAATATTAGTTTAGGGATGTCTCGGTCCATGTTCCAGTTTAGGGACGTAGCGGTCCATATTCCAGTTTAGTGACGTGGTGGTTCATCATTAGTTTAAGGACATTTCGGTCCAACATTCCCATTTAGGGACGAATATTAGTTTAAGGACGTTTCGGTCCAACATTCCCATTTAGGGACGAATATTAGTTTAAGGACGTTTCGGTCCAATATTAGTTTAAGGACGTCTCGGTCTAATATTAGTTTAAGGACGTCTCGGTCCATGAGTTTAAGGACCCCGCAGTCCATATTCATGTATGGTCGTTGGGACTCGTGACCTCTCTGACGCCGTTGAAGGATTACAACGATAGATGTCAGAGGAGTTCGGAGATGTACCCTCGAACCGGATATAAATTGATTTAGGGAGCAGCCGTGCTCAGTCAATTTAGTTTGAGGACTTATGGCCATGATTAGACTAAGTCCAGTTTCAACATTCTTTTGTTTTTGGTCTATTAGACCCGTGCTAGGGCTTTGCCCCTTTTTAGTAATGCACTGCATCATTTTTGCCTTGGTTGGGCTCTGCCCTTTTTATAAGTGATGCAGAGCATCTATTTTGTTTGGGCTCTGCCCCTTTTCTTTTTAGAATGCATGACATTTTTTTTATTAGGCCTGTTAGGCCTTTTAATTGGGCTCTGTCCCTTTTCTTTAATAATGCAGAGCATTAAATACTCCGATAGTGCCCCACGTGGCTTGTCAGGCGCTTTGAGCCAATTAATAAGCGCAAGCGCATATGATGGTGACACGTTTCACGCTCTGGTGAGCGCAAGCGCAACAGCGCAGTGCGCTGTGTCAGTGCGCTGCGCTGCTGACACGTGGCATACCTTGGTAAGTTGCGCCAATTACAGAGAGCGAAGCTCTATCTTAAAGCGCATAGCGCAAGTAGTTCAAATGTTGACACGTGGCGCTTTCCCAAGAGCGCTGTTAGTGTATATGCCCTAGAGGCCATTACTGTATCATACTAGTTTGTATATTACTTAATGGAAGCTTGGGATATTCACCTTGTATATACAATCTTGCTCAAAATAGTAGTATGCTACTTGGTTTGTTTCTACTTCAATGTGTACATGTGTTTATTTTAGTATATCGCCTATACACATTAGTAGAGCCCTTAGGATCTTTGCTTGATTACCAGCGATGTGATGGCAGTCACACTAGTGGGGCTGGGTAATCTATAAGCACATCCTTATGCAGGTCCCTAGTCGCAGGACTATCGAGACAGGGCATCGATACTCCGGAGTAGACTAGCGCATGCGCTTCTCATCCCAGTGTGGGAGACGGTCTGTCCCACAGCCGTCAGTACGTCGTACTTGAGATAGTATGCGGGTGCTCGTTAGGTTACGGGTACACTGGACAGGACTCGTCGGGAACTGACTAGTTAGTATTATGCTTATCGTCAGTTATCAGTTCCCAGGTGACATGCGTACAGCTTAGTCCGCTGACTTGACACTGTCACTTTGCCTTGAGTGTGTTCCCACTGCACTTTGATTACTACCCTACCACGGCTCAAAGGAGTCGTGTAAACAGGTGGTAGTTGGGTGCAGTCCCGAAGCACTTGGAGGCAGTGAAGGTTAGACAGGATTCGTCTCTCCCGGTATTGGGGGTTGACATCGCGCTGTGTCTAGGAGAGCCATTACATGAGTAGTCCCTGGCCAGGGCAAACGAGATATACTGGTAGGCTTCCAGTGTTATCTCAGGGTGTTTTGGGCTTCACTCCGACACGACTTGTACCGCTATTGGGGGACTAACGTTTACCGCCCCCTAGGCCCGCCATGCGATGTATCAGACGAACAGACCGGACTGTACGGAGAATGTCACATTCAGGCTCAGTAGGAGTTCAGATGGGTTTCGCCTCGTCAGTCTTCTTGTCGGCATCTACCTGGGGACCGTTACGCACAGCTAGTGCCGCTTGCGGTCTGTGGTTAAACCCACTGCCAGCGTAGTGTCGAGTCTTTAGAGTCCCACACAGAAAGCTATTCGCCTTTAGGCAAAAGAGTAGAGGTCGCATGGTTTTGCGACAGGTCGCATGGTTTTGCGACAGGGTTCGGTCACATCCGTGCACAAGTGCACGTACAGTGTCCGGACAGTTTACACTAGCGGGCTTTGGTTTAAGCCAGATCCTAGTGTACCTTTTGGGATTGGATTTATCCAGTTTGCATTCGTGTTCCTCGGAACGCGGATGCGGGTGTGTATGCACAGTTGACGGAGAGACAGAGGCAGAGGATTCTCATTAGGGTTGTTGATCGTTGACCGTTGACTATTGACTTTTTGCTCAACCCTAATGAGAATATGATATGTTTAGCAATAATATTAATTAAGTATTATAGTGACATGGTTGTTGAGGGGTTGACTTTGTTGACTTGTTGACTTTGTTGACCGGTTGACTAGGTTGGACTAGTTGACCATCATCATCACAATGGTTGTTATTTTCTTGCAAAGACTTTTGCTTGCTTGTTGTAGTTTGCAAAATGAGTGCATGGAAATGATATTGCCTTTGACATGATATGAACCATCACATAATACTTGATTAACTTTATGGCTCATGATGTTTTTGGATTGTGAGAGGGTGAAAGACAAAAGAGAGGCTCATTCTTTCTTGACCTTTCTCTCTCTTGGTTTTGAGCTCTCATGCTCTTGCTCTCACCCTCTTCCTCTTGCTCTCTCTCTTTTGGTCTATGGTTCACTTGTCTCATGTGTTGAGAAGCAAGAACCATAGAGTAAAATCCCAACATACTCTTCTCTACTCATTCTAGTTCACAAGGTCTAGCAAGCCAAGTGATCTAGTTTCCTTCAAAGTCCGAAGAACAAGTCAAAGGTAGAAACTTTCAGGTGGATCCATCTTCGACGCAAGGAGACGACGAGGTGAGGCCGATCCGAACCCCGGGAGGAGTTGAAGACGAAGGAGTTCAAGAAAGGTATAGCCCCCTAACCGAGTAGGTAAACTCTTGTTAGGTTGTTATTTAGATGTTTAACAAAGATCCGGGTCTTTAAGTCCATGTTACCACCTCTAAGAAAATCGTTTTTCATCAAATTCCGCATGCCCGAAAGTACCGGGAGAGGTAGCATGGACTTACAGTGGTATCAGAGCCTAGTTAAACTCTATCTAACATGTTAGCAAAGTTGCTAGAAGATCGATCAAAGAAAAAGTCCCGAAATGAACCCGATTTTCAAACTTGCTGTCGATTTTTTATGTTCTGTAAAATTGATAAATCATGCATCAAAAATCGACTCAGGGTTTTTAAAAGCTACTGTAGAAAAATCACCCAGAGAAACCCCTAAACCACCGCGGAAACGCGGCAATAGCTTGCTATTGCCGCGGTTCCGCGGCCTCCTTGGCTCCTCTCTGGTAGTTCTTTGCTGCAGTGTGCTTGCAAGGGTATTTTGGGAATTTTGGTACATGTATTTTCAGCCCAGATTTTCCAGAACTAAAATTTTATTTTTGGGGTACCGAAAATTTTATTTTTGGGGTACTGAAAATCCGTATTTTTGATCGAACTTCTAAAAGACTTTAGCTGACGGGTTTTTCTGTAATGTGATATTTGTATTGAACGTCTGCTAATCGCTATATGTCGATTAGTGGGGGTTATACAAATCTGTGATCTGTAATGTTGCTGGAATGTGTATATGAATATGTTGGATTGTCGCGGGTGAATAGCCGGGGGGTTGTGAGACGAGAGTTTTTCTTTTCTTTCAATTCATGTAAATTTGTAAATTGATGTAATATTATTTATATGACCGCACAACCGGGTCGGGGTTGTAGCCGTTATTGTATAATTTCTTTTTACTGTTTTTGCTCCTAGGATAGACCTATGGAGGGGGTGCACAAACTACCGGGTATCTCGAAGTGCCGAGTGGCCTACTCACGGTGTTGAGGGAGGTTGCTCCACTTCGGGTACTTGGCGGGTAGTTTGCCGCACCCGTAGGGGTCTTGGGTGGGGTATTGGCTATTCACCGCGACCGTGTAATCTGCTTTTCGTTACAGGCTTGTACGAATTGCGGATTCCTAGTATATCCAATGTATTCATCTGTGATCTGAAATGGCTATCATTGCAATATATCTATATATGATATTATTTAGGCGTTGCTTATGTTTTACAGCCGCGCTAGCCCAGCCCCCGCTCTGTCGTTAGTTAAGGAACCTAACGGGTAATGACGGGGCCCAGTGGCGAATGCGAATGGCATAAGCGTACGTCATATTTTGGTTGTTTTCTGCAATGGTAGGATTAAATGATGGGACGCATTAAAAGAACTAATGCAAGAATATCACGCATTAAAAGAACTAATGCAAGGTAATAAACCAAGTAAAAGTCGTTGGAACACTCTCGAAAAACCACTCGGTTCTTTTCAAAACTAACTTTTAAATGCGGAGCTTGAGCCACTACTTTTAAAAGCTATCTCGTTCCATCGACTATATCAAGTTCACTACGTTCACGGTTTAGCCAAAACCATTCATAGCCCTCCGTCGTTTCACATGAATGGTCAATAGTATTCAAGCTGTGTTTGTTGGCCAAAGTCAAGGCATAGTGATTGGTAGCTATTGGGCATTCATGTGCAGCATAGATAGATGCGTTGATTTGGAACAGTCGTACTGCCTTGTTGGCCAAAGTCAAGAGTAGGTACGGGTGGATTCAAATTAACCTGGAGAACGACGGGTAGAACTTGACATGTGACTTATGATTTGTTGGCCAAAGTCAAGGTCATAAGAGCATGGGGCAAAAATCCACATCGGGAGTTTCATAAGTACTGAAACTTGCTAGATTTGCATACCATTTGGAGTGATGATTCTGGTAGGATTCCTTCAGTTTCGTCACGCGATGATATTTGGATCCCGATCCTACTGTGAGTATATGCTACTCCTCGGGAAATTTCTCACTAAACGATCAATGCTATAAACCTAGTAGGTGCCTAGAAAGGTGTTAGCGGGGCTACGCCCCCAGGGAAAAGAGGTTCTTGAATTAAGGAACTTTGCGAAAGCGTTGGAAAACCTCCCTCGAAGTACCGACACTGGCCTGGCTGAACGGTTAAGCAAGTATTGTGCGGTAGGATTGATCCCGACTAATTCTTTCTTTATGGTTTGAGGAGGGATTCGAGAAACAGTGGGAGCCATCCTGTTTAGACAAACTAAAAACCACTCTAAACTTGCAAGAGCGTCATGCTGAGTGTTTCTTCTCTCTCTCCTAATTGCAGCGACCAATCGACATGACTGGACTTAAGTTACTTCTAGATAAAAATATGCTGACAGGGCCAAACTACAAAGATTGGCTCAGGAATGTCAAAATGGCAATCACTTACGACAAGCTGGGGTATCTTCTTACCACCAAAGCTCCTCCTGTCCCTGGTCCCACTTCTAGCGTCGCGGATAAGGAAATCCGTAAGACTTGGGAGATTGATAGCGCGAAGGCCAAGTGCCTCGTGCTTGCCTCTATGGACAATGAACATCAGAGGAGGCACGAGAATATGGACCTGGAATCCATATTTCTTCATACAAAAGAACTGTATGGAGAGCAGTCTCGTATCGCAAGATACGAAGCGTCGAAAAAGTTATTTTTCGGCAAGGATGGCCGTCGGATCATCAGTAGCAGAGCACATGCTTAAGATGATCGGCTACATTGAGGAGCTCACGGACCTAGGGACCACATTGGAGAGTGAGCTCTATACGGACTTAGTTCTCCAGTCCCTTCCTTCCACTTACGCCCAGTTTATACTGAACTTCAACTTACAAGAAAAAGAACTTGAACTTTCAGAGTTCCTCAACATGCTGAGGAGTGCAGAGGGCACCCTACAGAAAGGTAGGAAAACATCCACTTTGTTTGTAGGAGGATCATCTTCTTCTAGGTCCAAGGCGAAAGCCAAGGGAAAGAAGAAGAAAGCCCCCGCCAAACCAAGGGGCGGTGTTAGTAAAGTGGATACGAAGGGAAAAGCAAAAGCAACAAAGAAAGCGGGGAAGCTTGTGGATAAGGAAGAATGCTTCTATTGTCATAAGAAAGGTCACTGGAAGAATGATTGCAGGGCTTGGAAAGCCAGAACACAGGAATTGAAGCAGGTTGCTGCTTCAGCTTCAGGTATGTATGTTATTGAAAACTGTCTTTCAATAAACTCTACTTCCTGGGTATTGGATACCGGATCAGGATCTCATATCTGTAATTCTTTGCAGGCGTTGAGAAACCGTAGAGTTTTGAAGGCAGGTGACATGACCCTCAGAGTTGCGAACGGAGCTAGCATGGATGCTAAAGCCGTGGGGGACTATCACCTGGGAATGTCAGATGGACATGTTTTGGTTTTACGTAATTGCTTTTTTGTACCCAACGCAACTTGTAATATCATTTCTGTATCTTTAGTTTCTAAAGAAGGTTATGAATTTGCGTTTGTAAGCAATGTGGTAAACATTCACCATAATCAAGTTCTGATTGGGTCAGGTACATTGAGCAATGGTATATACGTATTAAACCAACCACAGATTTTCAATGTCCAGAATACACACAAAAGAAAGTCTCCGGAATTAAATCAGACTTTCTTATGGCATTGTAGACTGGGTCACATCAATGAGAGAAGGTTGACGAAGTTACATACAGAAGGATATTTGAATCCGTTCGAATATCAATCGTATGCCACTTGTCAATCCTGTCTCAAAGGAAAGATGACAAAGTCTCCGTTCACTGGACACGGAGTAAGAGCGAGCGAGCTCTTGGGACTCGTACACAGCGATGTGTGCGGTCCAATGTCTATACATGCGCGAAGCGGTTATTCTTACTTCATTACTTTTACGGATGACTTTTCAAGGTACGGTTATGTCTTCTTAATGAAACATAAGTCCGATGCCTTTGGAAGATTCCAGGAATATAAGAATGAAGTAGAAAAACAAACTGGCAAAAGTATTAAGATTCTAAGATCGGATCGAGGTGGAGAATACTTAAGTGCCGAATTCCTGAACTATTTAAAAGAGAACGGAATTCTCTCTCAGCTTACTCCTCCATACACTCCGCAACATAACGGTTTATCGGAGAGACGGAACCGAACCCTATTGGATATGGTACGGTCCATGATGAGTAACGCTGAGTTACCGCGATCATTCTGGGGGTATGTGCTTGAATCAGCAGCATACCTTTTGAACCGAGTTCCTACTAAGACTGTGCCTACCACACCATATGAGATGTGGTGTGGGAAGTGGCCCCATCTTAATCACATTAAGACATGGGGATGTCCAGCTTTTGTCAAAAAGCAGCATGCGGACAAGCTCGAGGCACGCTCAGTACAGTGCAAGTTCATGGGATATCCAAAGAACTCCAAGGGATATTTCTTCTACTGTGAAGAGGAACAAAAGGTTTTTGTTTTTCGTCATGCCTACTTCTTGGAAACTGAGTTTTTGGAAAACCAGATAAGTGGGAGCACAGTAGAACTAGAAGAAATTCCAGAACCACAGACTGTTACTGAAAGTTTAGTAGGAACAGAGGGTTCAGAAGAACAGGACATTCCTACGCCGCTCCGCAGGAGTAGTAGGCAGTCTCATCCGCCCGAGAGATACTACGGTTTTCTTATAGACGGGGATAGAGAGGATTGCATCATAGATTATGATGAGCCTACTAGCTTCCAGCAGGCCGTTCAGAGCGTTGACTCAGTAAAATGGCTGGATGCAATGTGGACCGAAATGGAGTCCATGTACACCAACAAAGTATGGACGTTGGACATTGCTCCAGACGGGGTAAAACCCATAGGATGCAAGTGGATCTTCAAAAGGAAGATTGGTGTAGATGGACAGGTTGAGACCTATAAAGCTAGACTTGTTGCAAAGGGTTTTCGTCAAAGACCTGGATTGGACTATGACGAAACCTTTTCTCCAGTGGCTATGCTGAAATCCATTCGGATCCTTCTTGCCATTGCTGCCTTCTACGATTATGAGATTTGGCAAATGGACGTAAAGACCGCTTTTCTAAATGGAAATTTAGAGAAGTGTGTCTATATGGACCAGCCAGAGGGTTTCATTCAGAGTGGGAGCAGCGAAAAGGTGTGCAAGTTGCTTAAGTCCATCTATGGACTAAAGCAGGCATCGCGGAGTTGGAACATCTGTTTTGATGAGATGGTCAAGGAATTTGGCTTTATCAAAAATCCAGATGAACCATGCATCTATAGTAGATTTGTAGCGAGAACTGTAGTATTCCTCGTTTTATACGTGGATGACATTCTCTTAATAGGAAATGACATTCCTATGCTACAATCTGTCAAGGGGTTCTTGTCGCACAGGTTCTCCATGAAAGACCTGGGTGATGCCTCATACATCCTGGGGATCCGAATCCATCGTGATAGATCCAAGAGGATATTAGGACTTTCACAGTCTAGGTACATCGACACCATACTGAAAAGATTCAGTATGGAAGATTCCAAGCGCGGTAACCTACCGGCTTGTCACGGGATCACCCTCTCTAAAGAGATGTCTCCCAAGACTGATTTGGAGAGGGATCGCATGTCTATTACACCCTACGCTTCTGCGGTAGGCTCTATAATGTATGCGATGTTGTGTACCAGACCGGATGTAGCTTATGCACTGAGTGTGGTAAGCCGGTATCAGTCAAACCCTGGGGAGAAACACTGGATAGCAGTAAAGAACATTCTCAAGTACCTGAGAAGGACTAAGGAGATGTTCTTGGTGTATGGCGGAAAAGACCTCCAGATCGAGGCCTTTGCTGACTCCAGCTTCCAGAGTGACAAGGATGATTCCAAGTCCATGTCGGGTTTTGTCTTTACCCTCAATGGAGGGGCGGTGTGTTGGAAGAGTTCCAAACAGGAAACCGTTGCAGACTCGACGATGGAAGCGGAATACATCGCTGCATCTGATGTCGCGAAAGAAGCTGTCTGGATGAGGAAGTTCTTGAAAGAACTTCAGGTGGTTCCGTCCATTGTTGATCCAATACCTCTGTATTGCGACAACAACGGGGCTATAGCTTTAGCGAAGGAACCCAGGTCCCATCAGAGATCCAGACACATCTTGAGGCGGTATCACCTGATCAGGGAGATCGTGGATCGCCAGGAGATCGAGGTTCGGAGAGTCGCTTCAGAAGATAACACTGCAGATCCATTCACCATGGCCCTGCCCCAGACTCAGTTCGAGCGGCTGATCGAGATGATGGGTCTTCGATATGCCAGTACATGGCCTTAGTGCAAGTGGGAGATTGTTAGTGTATATGCCCTAGAGGCCATTACTGTATCATACTAGTTTGTATATTACTTAATGGAAGCTTGAGATATTCACCTTGTATATACAATCTTGCTCAAAATAGTAGTATGCTACTTGGTTTGTTTCTACTTCAATGTGTACATGTGTTTATTTTAGTATATCGCCTATACACATTAGTAGAGCCTTTAGGATCTTTGCTTGATTACCAGTGATGTGATGGCAGTCACACTAGTGGGGCTGGGTAATCTATAAGCACATCCTTATGCAGGTCCCTAGTCGCAGGACTATCGAGACAGGGCATCGATACTCCGGAGTAGACTAGCGCATGCGCTTCTCATCCCAGTGTGGGAGACGGTCTGTCCCACAGCCGTCAGTACGTCGTACTTGAGATAGTATACGGGTGCTCGTTAGGTTACGGGTACACTGGACAGGACTCGTCGGGAACTGACTAGTTGGTATTATGCCTATCGTCAGTTATCAGTTCCCAGGTGACATGAGTACAGCTTAGTCCGCTGACTTGACACTGTCACTTCGCCTCGAGTGTGTTCCCACTGCACTTTGATTACTACCCTTCCACGGCTCAAAGGAGTCGTGCAAACAGGTGGTAGTTGGGTGCAGTCCCGAAGCACTTGGAGGCAGTGACGGTTAGACATGATTCGTCAATCCCGGTATTGGGGGTTGACATCGCGCTGTGTCTAGAAGAGCCATTACACGAGTAGTCCCTGGCCAGGGCAAACGAGATATACTGGTAGGCTTCCAGTGTTATCTCAGGGTGTTTTGGGCTTCACTCCGACACGACTTGTACCGCTATTGAGGGACTGACGTTTACCGCCCCCTAGGCCCGCCATGCGATGTATCAGACGAACAGACCGGATTGTACGGAGAATGTCACATTCAGGCTCAGTAGGAGTTCAGATGGGTTTCGCCTCGTCAGTCTTCTTGTCGGCATCTACCTGGGGACCGTTATGCACAGCTAGTGCCGCTTGCGGTCTGTGGTTAAACCCACTGCCAGCGTAGTGTCGAGTCTTTAAAGTCCCACACAGAAAGCTATTCGCCTTTAGGCAAAAGAGTAGAGGTCGCATGGTTTTGCGACAGGTCGGATGGTTTTGCGACAGGGTTCGGTCACATCCGTGCACTTGTGCACGTACAGTGTTCGGACAGTTTACACTAGCGGGCTTTGGTTTAAGCCAGATCCTAGTGTACCTTTTGGGATTGGATTTATCCAGTTTGCATTCGTGTTCCTCGGAACGCGGATGCAGGTGTGTATGCACAGTTGACGGAGAGACAGAGGCAGAGGATTCTCATTAGGGTTGTTGACCGTTGACCGTTGACTATTGACTTTTTGCTCAACCCTAATGAGAATATGATATGTTTAGAAATAATATTAATTAAGTATTATAGTGACATGGTTGTTGAGGGATTGACTTTGTTGACTTGTTGACTTTGTTGACCGGTTGACTAGGTTGGACTAGTTGACCATCATCATCACAATGGTTGTCATTTTCTTGCAAAGACTTTTGCTTGCTTGTTGTAGTTTGCAAAATGAGTGCATGGAAATGATATTGCCTTTGACATGATATGAACCATCACATAATACTTGATTAACTTTATGGCTCATGATGTTTTTGGATTATGAAGGGTGAAAGACAAAAGAGAGGCTCATTCTTTCTTGACCTTTCTCTCTCTTGGTTTTGAGCTCTCATGCTCTTACTTTCACCCTCTTCCTCTTGCTCTCTCTCTTTTGGTCTATGGTTCACTTGTCTCATGTGTTGAGAAGCAAGAACCATAGAGTAAAATCCCAACATACTCTTCTCTACTCATTCTAGTTCACAAGGCCTAGCAAGCCAAGTGATCTAGTTTCCTTCAAAGTCCGAAGAACAAGCCAAAGGTAGAAGCTTTCAGGTGGATCCATCTTCGACGCAAGGAGACGACGAGGTGAGGCCGATCCGAACCCCGGGAGGAGTTGAAGACGAAGGAGTTCAAGAAAGGTATAGCCCCCTAACCGAGTAGGTAAACTCTTGTTAGGTTGTTATTTAGATGTTTAACAAAGATCCGGGTCTTTAAGTCCATGTTACCATCTCTAAGAAAATCGTTTTTCATCAAATTCCGCATGCCCGAAAGTACCGGGAGAGGTTGCGTGGACTTACAAGCGCAACAGCGTAGTTTGGAAGTGCAAAGCACTAAGAATCTTTTAGATTCAAGAACAGAAATGCAAAACACTATTTGATTTCTTGATCTAATTTAGATCAAAGAAAAAGATAAGTTTTTCTTAACTCAAAGAACCAAAGGTTCATAAAATGTGCAAAGCATTATTATTAGTTAAGTTTCTTTCTTATTGAAGATCATTGATCTTGTTTTTAGATCAATGATATGTTTTTAAGAGAATTTTCTCTTTTTCTAAAGGTTTTTCCCTTTTTTGTTCTTGAGAAATTCTCTCTTATTCTTCATAGTTCTCTCTTTTTTTTAGAAAATGTTGATGCCTTTGAATTGAGGTCTGGGATCCTTTTTATAGTGCCCATAAATTAGTTAAATTTGTTAAAGAGATCTTTCTGAGTGATTTGGGGAATTTTCCTCACCGTTGGATCTTTGATCCAAGGGCTTCTGTTTTACAGAAGAAAATCTTCTTGTTTTAAAAAGAACAGAAAGATTTCTTTAGAATCTTGATTCTGTTTGGCACAAACGCCCCAGCGCGTGACACGTGTCGCGCAGGGCACAGCGCAGCGCAACTGCGCTGACACGTGTCGCGCAACGCACAGCGCAGCGCAACTGCACTGACACGCGTCGCGCAGCGCAGCGCTTGCGCAGCTGAAGCGTTGCTTCCTTTAACAGAGCTTTGCTCTGATTGGGCGCGCTGCCTTGGACGCTACGCCGAGGCATCTGCGCCAGACACGTGGCGAGAGGATCTGAAGCGTTGCTTCATTTATTAAAACTTAGATTTTAGGAAAATCGGAAGGGTCGCTTCGCCTGAGATATCTTTTCATCTCCTTTTTTCAAGTCAAACTTGTATTTCTAAAATTTTGATTTCCCGGGCCTTAGAAATGATTTCACTGTGCACAAAATTTTCTGTGCTTGTGTCTATATATGTTATTCAAGGCCGAGCCTTTTCTTCTCTCATCTTCAGAGAACTTCTTCGATTATGGCTTGCAACCGCCCTCATGCCCGCCGACAACCATGGGAGGTGCCGATTTGGGACATCGTTCCCCGTTTTGCTGCGCGCCTGGTGGACCCTTCTCTCTCGGACGAGCAATGCGACGCTGCAATGCACGAGTTTTTGACTCGTGTGGGCTCTCCTCTCCCTCCGAATTCCATTTGGCTTCAGATGATCCTTGCCTCGGTGCTCGCCGACATTCCCCCTCCTCCAGCAGAGATGTTCTCGGCAATGCTGGATGCTGCCGAAGATAAGATTGAGTGCTTTCTCGAAGCGCACTTGATCACCAAAGCTCTGAGGGACTGCTCTTTCCACTTGTTGAGCTAGATACGGGCTCGTCGGGTTGTCATCGCCACTTTTTCCGAGAAGTGCGGCGTTGACCGTTGGATGGCTACCCCTCGGGAGGATCGCCGTTTCGATATGATGGAGAAGACGGAGAGGGAGCTGAATAATCTTCTCTTTCTTTTTGCGAACCCTTGTCTTTCCGATCCCGTATTCGGTGATCTTTTTTAAATGTAATAATAAGAATAATGAACAAGTATTTTTCTTTTTAATCAAGTATTTCATTATCTGTTAAGGGTTCTTTTATTTTAGTTCTCTGTTGTGCTTGTGTATCGTATGATTTTAATTTGTTATTATTAAGTGCATGTAATTTTGCAAGGATAAATTGCCTTTGGCACTTAGCCCCCTTTTTTTTATGAAACAACGCAGCGCGACTGCGCTAGCGTATCTGCGCTGCCACGTGTCGCGCAGCGCAAAGCGCAGCGCGACTGCGCTAGCGCATCTGCGCTGCCACGTGTCACACAGCGCAGAGCGCAGCACAACTGCGCTGACTTACGTCGTGCACCGCAGCGTTTGTGCAGCTGAAGCGTTGCTTCCTTTAACAGAGCTTTGCTCTGATTGGGCGCGCCTTCTTGGACGCCGCGCTAATGCTTCTGCGCCAGACACGTGGCGCGTTGTGCGCAGCGCAAAGGATCTGAAGCGTTGCTTCATTTATTGAAGTTTAAATTTTCAAAGCAAAGCTTTGCTTCTGATTAGAGGAAGATGAAGCGTTGCTTCATCTCCCGCCTCAGAATTTGAACAGAGTTTTGCTCTGATTGGGATAAACAAATGCCCCCCCACCGTTGCGCTTACGTGGCCCTAAACGTGAGCGCAACGGTGGCAGAATTCCAACCGTTGCGGCAACTTTGGAAGTTGAAACGGCACTTGATTCCTATAAATAGGACCTTTGGTCCTGCACAGATGATTGTCATCTTTAAAATCCTCATTTTCAGAAACTTCAGAGCTTTGCTCTTGTCTTCAAGAACTCTCAGAGTTAGATTTTCCTTAAGAGAAACTATTTAAGTAAGAATTAGTCTTAAATTAAATCAATTTTAATTAATAGAGCTTTGCTCTCATAGATCTTTGATCTAAAGAGAAACCCTCTGGTGTTCCACCAAATAGAGCCTTGCTCTTAAGAATCTGTTTCAGGGTTCCTCAGACCCTTGCATCTTTGGCAAAACATAGATCTTTGATCTAAGAAAATGATGTACTCTTAAGAGTTTGAATATGGATAATTAAAATTAAAAATGGAGTTTTGTACTTAAAGGATTATATCATCTTTTAATAATAATGATCTAAGAGTTCTTGGGGGACTTCTTCAAATTTTCATTATTATGGCATCTGATAGGCGTCACCCCTATTCGTAGAGCATTGCTCTCGAGAAGTTTAACTCTTTGTGCTCATTTTTTTAACAATAATTCGCCTAATCAGTTGGTCTGCTAATTTTGCTGATCTTCTTTCACAGGAACAATGGACGCCCATATGTATGCTCTTAACGAGATCATCTCTTACGGGGACATACGATGACTTGGCCGCTCTCAAAATCGAGAGTTCACAAACACGGAATGTGCTGAAATCATGAGCCGCTTCGATGCGTATAACGGTCCTCTGCTTTCCTGGCGTTCCTCCCTTCTTAAGCTTATCGTGGGAGCCATCTGGGAAGCGCTTCCCCTGTTCTGTTCCGGTGTGCCGCTTAGTGTGCTGGATGCCGCTGAGGACAAGGTGCACTCAGTGTACCTGTTGAACTTTATCTCAAAGAGACGGCGAGACAGTCTTATCGATCTCTTGCACGAGGTCTTTCAACAGTCTGCCATACTCGCTGCTTATCGGAGGGTGGAAGACATCAGGGGGGACCCTGATGCTTGTGCTCGCGAAAGAAAGCACACTAGGATGGTCCACGAGGCTTGGAAAGTCATAGATAGGGTCGCTTTCGAATTCCTCAATCCATGCCCTGGATCTGAGGTTATTCCATTGTAACTTTCGTTTATTGTTTTTATGATTGTAAGAACTTCGGGCAATATTAATGGAAATTTTTTTTATCCTAGCTTGTCTTTATTATATATCTTTTGTTCTGAGTCTTTTTGCCCATGCATGAATGAATGTGTCTTGAACGCTTGATCAAATGTAAATCGGATGCTCTTTCTGTTGCTTTTCTTCTTATCAGCATGCTGTCTTGATAAACTTAATTTCTCCAAGAGATAGCGATGGCTTAGGCCGCAGGTTCAGATTTGCCGCCTAAGACTTTTCAATTCTATGAGCCGTAAGGGTCTCATAGAGATTTTTCTTCCTACGGATCGAGAGGATCTCGTAGGTGGTTTTTTCTCCTTAGGAATCGTGAGGATTCCTAAGTGTGGTTTCTCTTATAAGTCGTAAGGATTTTATAAGAGAATTTTTCCCACTTATGAGTCGAGAGGACCCGTAAGCGGTTGTTTCCCTCCTTGTCTAAACTCGACTTTGGAGAGTGAGACCCGTGAATAGTATGCAAGAGACCGTTTTAGATCGATTTGCAGGGTCCCATTGTTCAGGAACCAAGCTTTTTAATCCTTGCTTCCTGAGACTTCATCTTGCAAGTTGAGACGAATCGGGAATTTCCCACGGAGACACTGGTTTCTCTGCGAGCCGACGCGAATTAAGAGGATCTCATCAAGGATTATTTGTCTCCTTGAGTTGAAGGGTTTGCTAAGGATTATTTGTTTCCTTAGCGCCAAGGAGGTGTTGACACGGATCGAGAATTTCCCACGGAGACACTGGTTGCTCTGCGAGTCGACGCGCATCAGGAGGCTCTCGTCAAGGATTATTTGTATCCCTGAGTTGAGGAATTTGCTAAGGATTATTTGTTTCCCTAGCGCCAAGGATTATTTGTTTTCTTGGTGTTGACACGGATCGAGAATTTCCCACGGAGACACTGGTTGCTCTGCGAGTCGATGCGCATCAGGAGGCTCTCGTCAAGGATTATTTGTTTCCTTGAGTTGAAGGGTTTGCTAAGGATTATTTGTTTCTTTAGCGCCAAGGATTATTTGTTTCCTTAGTGTTGACACGGATCGAGAATTTCCCACGGAGACACTGGTTGCTCTGCGAGTCGACGCGCATCAGGAGGCTCTCGTCAAGGATTATTTGTATCCCTAAGTTGAGGAATTTGCTAAGGATTATTTGTTTCCCTAGCGCCAAGGATTATCTGTTTTCTTGGTGTTGACACGGATCGAGAATTTCCCACGGAGACACTGGTTGCTCTGCGAGTCGATGCGCATCAGGAGGCTCTCGTCAAGGATTATTTGTTTCCTTGAGTTGAAGGGTTTGCTAAGGATTATTTGTTTCCTTAGCGCCAAGTATTATTTGTTTCCTTAGTGTTGACACGGATCGAGAATTTCCCACGGAGACACTGGTTGCTCTGCGAGTCGACGCGCATCAGGAGGCTCTCGTCAAGGATTATTTGTTTCCTTGAGTTGAAGGGTTTGCTAAGGATTATTTGTTTCCTTAGCGCCAAGGATTATTTGTTTCCTTGGTGTTGATACGGATCGAGAATTTCCCACGGAGACACTGGTTGCTCTACGAGTCGACGCGCATCAGGAGGCTCTCGTCAAGGATTATTTGTCTCCTTGAGTTGAAGGGTTTGCTAAGGATTATTTGTTTTCTTAGCGCCAATGATTATTTGTTTCCTTGGTGTTGACACGAATCGAGAATTTCCCGCGGAGAAACTGGTTGCTCGGCGAGTCAACGCGCATCAGGAGGCTCTCGTCAAGGATTATTTGTCTCCTTGAGTTGAAGGGTTTGCTAAGGATTATTTGTTTCCTTAGCACCAAGGATTATTTGTTTTCTTAGTGTTGACACGGATCGAGAATTTCCCACGGAGACACTGGTTGCTCTGCGAGTCGACGCGCATCAGGAGGCTCTCGTCAAGGATTATTTGTTTCCTTGAGTTGAAGGGTTTGCTAAGGATTATTTGTTTCCTTAGCGCTAAGGATTATTTATTTCCTTAGTGTTGACACGGATCGAGAATTTCCCATGGAGACACTGGTTGCTCTGCGAGTCGACGCGCATCAGGAGGCTCTCGTCAAGTATTATTTGTTTCCTTGAGTTGAAGGGTTTACTAAGGATTATTTGTTTCCTTAGTGCCAAGGATTATTTGTTTCCTTGGTGTTGACACGGATCGAGAATTTCCCACGGAGACACTGGTTGCTCTGCGAGTTGACGCGCATCAGGAGGCTCTCGTCAAGGATTATTTGTCTCCTTGAGTTGAAGGGTTTGCTAAGGATTATTTGTTTCCTTAGCGCCAAGGATTATTTGTTTCCTTGGTGTTGACATGGATCGAGAATTTCCCGTGGAGACACTGGTTGCTCTGCGAGTCGACGCGCGTCAGGCTTTTCTTCGGAGTTGGGATGGATCATCGAGGTCTGGCTTCGTTTTCTGGGGGAACCTGTTGGGAAAGTATGGTTCCCTCTTCGTTTTTCCTTTGGATTGTATACAGGGATCGATATGATCTTAACTGTAGGGCCAAAGTTTTATCATTTCTTCTTCATTTTTTTTATTTATTTCCGCGATGCTCTATCATTTCAGCTTTTATATCGCGAAGGTCGCGATTGCCCAATCATTCGGCTATTTTTCGCGGTGCCCAATCATTTCGGCTGTTTATTTATTTTTACTCGCTGCTTTTTATTGCGAGTTGCCCAATCATTTCGGCTATTTCGCATGCATACATTTTACTTGCTGCTTTTTTATTGCAAGTTGCCCCATCATTTCGGCTATTTCATATGCATGTGCGGCCTATTGGCTTTTCGCCGTAAACCTGAAATTAGACACCGATCTTGGCATCAGCATCGCTATAACTGGGATATTGCCTGGAGCAAATCATCATTTGCCTCTGTCATTGTCGAACAAAGGAGGCTTAGCGACCAGGGTTAGGGTCCTGTCGACTAAGGCTTTGACTTCATGAGCCGTAAGGGTCTCACAAAGTTATTTCTCCCTACAAGTCGTGAGGATCTTATAAGTGTATTTTCTCCTTAGGAATCGTGAGGATTCCTAAGTGTTTGTTCCTCTGTAAGTCGTAAGGATCCTACAGGAGGGTTTTCTCCCCATAAATCGAGAGGATTTACAAGGGTTATTCACGATGCAAACTTAGTTAGGGAAATGTTTATTCGCGCCCGTGGATTGTATACAAGGGCCAATATTGGACCACTTGTAGGGCAATGTTTACAAGCCCCCTTTAGACGGTTCAAGTAAGTCATTTTCTTCTCACTAGGGTGTTACTCTGCTCAAATATCCGGTCTAACTTGATCGTTGGAGGGTCCTCGGTGGTACAACCACCCCGGGACTTCCTTACAGGTAGCTCGGCCACAACAACCTCAAACCCATTGAGATCCACACGCTTCAGGAGGCAGCCTCCAACTTAATCTCAGCTGTCCATCGTCGCTCGCAGCAGATCTACGGAAGGTAACATCTTGACATGATCCGACATCCGTCAACAGTGACACTGCAGGCATAAAACCACAATGACCTCTCACATGGGTCAATTAGATTTACAGATGGGACTTAGTTAGGGAAATGTTTATTCGCGCCCGTGGATTGTATACAAGGGCCAATATTGGACCACTTGTAGGGCAATGTTGGAAGTTGTGGGGGTTGCTTAAGCACAGGTTTAGGTCTCTGTAACTTAAGACTTTCAAATCTTACGAGCCGTGAGGGTCCCATAAGAGAGTTCTCCTTACGAGTCGTGAGGATCTCGCACGTGTATTTTCTCCTTAGGGATCGTGGGGATCCCTAAGTGTGTTGCTCCCTTGTGAGTCGTAAGGATCTCACGCGGGTGGTTTCTCCTTACAGGGCCGAGAGGACCCTATAAGTGTTTTTTAACGAGGTTGCGCCCTTTCGGGTTTTCACAAACACTCGCCGGTAGTCCTGCTGTTTTTACTCACGGAGCCCTTTCAGCTTTTCATCCGTGCCCATTTTGCTTATGGACTTACCGTTTTTTTTTTCCTTTTATTTTCTTCTTCTTCTTTTTTTTTACGAGGCCGCGCTCTTTCGGGTTTTCACGAACACTCGCCGGTAGCCCTGCTGTTTTTACTCACGGAGCCCTTTCGGGTTTTCATCCGTGCCCTTTTGCTTGTGGACATACCATTTATTATTATTATTATTATTTTTTTATTTTTTATTTATATTTTTCTTATCTCGTCAGCCTAAGGATGCTGCGGTAGTAGTTTAAGGACGTTTCGGTCCGCTATTAGTTTAAGGACGTTTCGGTCCGTTATGGAGAAGGCCGGCTACTGCTTATACAGCTTGAGCTTAGAAAGATAGCGAGCGGACATAGTCGTCGTCATCTATCATTGACCTATGTCATGGCTCATTAAGCGTAATACTTCTATAGGAAGCGACCGTTTATTGGCCTGAAAGGCCTTTCGCCGTGCATGTCCATGAGTAGATAGGCCCCACCCTGGTAGACCTTATCTATGATGTACGGGCCTTCGTAGTTTGGCTCGATTTCCCTGCTTGGCGCGATTAGGGATCATAGGCCTTTTGACTACTAGCACGAGTTCGCCTTGGCGGAACGTCCTCGGCCGGGTCAGTCTTTCATACGAGCGCGTCATCTTTGCGTTGTAAGCTTCCAGATTTTGTTGCGCTATGAGCCGTGTTTCTTCAAGGGCGTCAAGCTCCTCAAGCCGAAGGTTAGCATTTTCTTCGTTCGTCAACTCGTAGTGAACTGCCACTCGCAGAGAGGGTAACTCTATCTCGAGCGGGAGTACTGCTTCCGTACCGAACACCAACGCGTATGGCGTTGTGTTCATGGCTGTCTTGAATGTAGTTCGATACGCCCAAAGAGCCTCTTGCAGTTTCTCGTGCCAGTCTTTCTTATTTCGGGACACCGTTTTCTTTATAATTTTCATCAAGGTCTTGTTGAAGGCCTCGGCGAGACCGTTAGCTCGCGGATTATAGACTGAGGAATACCTCCAGTCTATATTATGCTGCTGCGCGAAGCGGCTGATTTTGTGGCTTCGGTAGGCTGGCCCGTTATCGAAGATGATCCGTCTCGGGGTTCCAAACCGATATATGATGTGCGTCTTGAAGAAATAGAGGATATTCTCCGTCTTCACTTCCCTCAATAGTACCGCTTCTGCCCATTTGGAAAAGTAATCAGTCATCGCCAGGATGAAACGATGTCCCCTGGACGTGGCCGGTTCTATGGGGCCGACTATGTCAGTTCTCCACATTTCGAATGGCCAGCTAGCCACTGTTGGATGTAGCGGATTTGGATGCTGATGGATGAAGTCGCTATGAATTTGGCATGAGTGACATTGCTTCGCATATTCAAGGCAATCCTGAATCATCATGGGCCGGTAGTAGCCCATCCGTTTGATTTTTAACTTCATCTTCGGGCCCGCTTGGTGAGAACCACAGATTCCGTCATGAACTTCCTGAACGACTCTTTCCGCTTCGTTAGGTCCTAAGCATCTCAGCCACAGAGAATCGAATAACCTCTTGTATAGAGTATCATTGACGAAGGCGAAAGACAGAGCTCGTTTCATAAGCTGATGTCTTATGGACGCTTCTTCGGGCATTCGGTGGGACTTAAAGTAGTCTATAAAGACTTCCCTCCAATCCTCAACCTTCTCACGGTCTTTTATTTGTAAGGTCGTCTGCTCAGTCATTCCCTTCTCTTCGGATGATTCCGGAGATATTTCCGCTGGGGCAAGCACCTGACGGCTTTGTACCATGATTCTAACGTCATCAAGGTTCTCATCAGCCAGTTCTTTAGCTAGCTTGGCTAATGCATCTGCTTTGCTGTTTTCCGCGCGCGGTATGCTTTCTAAAGTATAGGAGGGAATTTGGTTCAACAGTTGTTGCACCTTTTCGCCGTATTTCACCAGCTCTGGCTTGCACGTTTGGTAGTCGCCGTTTACTTGACTAACGACCAGTTAAAATCTCCGTATATGAGGAGGTTTTCAATTCCCATGTCGATGGCGATCTCGAGGCCTGCTATCAAAGCCTCGTATTCGGCTTCGTTATTCGTCCTCGGCTCTGTTAAGGAGAAAGCAAAGCGCATTATTCCTCCTTGTGGGGTCACGAAGATGAGGCCTACCCCCGATTTGATCATTGGCGTACTTTGTTTGCGCTTTTTCATGGAGGATGCTCCATCGAAATAAAGCTCCCATCGGGTATCACCATTGTCAATCGCGTCAAACGCATGTTCATCTGGCAAATCGCAATTCAGAGGAGAATCGGGGTATCGGGTGTTCAGCGAGGAAGTCGGCGATGGCTTGGCCTTTCACTGCTTTGAGAGGCTGATAGGTTATTGAGAACTCCATCAAGAGCAGAGCCCATTTAGCGAGTCGACCTGTTAGTATGGCCTTCGACATCAAATATTTAAGAGGGTCCACCTTCGATATGAGACGGACTTCGTGCGCCAACGCATAGTGCCTGAGCTTTGTTATCGCGAAGATCAACGCTAAGCAGTGTTTTTCAATAGGGGAGTAATTGCTTTCTGCCCCCAGAAGAACTCGACTTAAATAGTAGAGTGCTCTTTCCTTCCCTTGATCATTCTCTTGCGCCCATAATGCGCCTAAAGAACCTTCGAGGGCGGTTGTATAAAGAATGAGAGGCTTTCCCTTAGCCGGAGCAGCCAAAACTGGAGGATTCTGCAGGTACTGCTTGATCTCGTCCAGTGCGCCTTGGCATTTGTGATCCCAGATGAATGGAGTCCCTTTTTTCATCAGGTGGCTGTAAGGGCGGCACTTGCCAGAGAGGTTGGCTATAAATCGCCGAATATATGCGAGCTTTCCTTGGAGAGATCGCAGCTGTTTGAGAGTTCTCGGCGGAGGCATTTCCATGATCGCCTTGATTTTAGACGGATCTATTTCGATACCTCGGTGTCGGACGATGAATCACAAGAATTTGCCTGAGGAAACCCCGAATGCACACTTAAGAGGGTTCATCTTCAAATTGTATTGTCGAAGGCGTCGAAATACAGTCTTTAGATGTTCGAGATGTTCCTCGTATGATTTTCTCTTAACCACGAGGTCATCGATATAGCACTCGACGATTTCATGTATAAGGTCGTCGAAAATCTTCGTCATAGCCCTCTGATAGGTGGCACCGGCGTTATTTAGACCGAAGGGCATTACCTTGTAACAAAATATTCCTAAAGGAGTCCGGAAAGCCGTATGTTTCTGGTCTTCAGGATGCATTTTTATTTGATTATACCCTGATGAGCCGTCCATGAAGGAGAAAACCTCATGCGTGGACATATTATCTATCATCAGTTCGGTGACTGGTACTGGGAAATCATCCTTTGGACAGGCTTTATTAAGATCCCGAAAATCCACGCATATGCGCACCGTCCCATTTTTTTTTCATCACCGGGACGATATTAGCAATCCATTCAGGTATTGAACCTCCTGGATAAAGCCGAAGTCGATTAGTTTTTTGACCTCGGCGTTGATGCTCATCTCAAGCTCGAGCCGCATTCTTCTCGGCGCCTGTTTGACTGGCTTGATGTCTTGGGATATCGCCAATTTGTGTACAACAACTTCTGGATCTAGTCCTGGCATCTCGGAATAGTTCTATGTGAAGCAATCTTTATGCTGTACAAGGACGTCTTTTAACACGGTCACCCTTTCTTCAGACAGCAGCTCGCTGACAAATGTCGGTCGTCGGTCACTTGTCGTTCCCAACTCAATTTTCTTGAGATTATCTGCAGTGGTATGTATTCCATCCTCCAGTTCTTTCGGCGCTGGTGGGAATTCTGAGATTACCTCATTATTGCTGTTTTCGAAGCACCAGGGAAGGCTGTCCATGTTCTCGGGCTCTTCTTTTAATATTGTTATCATGTGACAGGTGCGAATCCGCTTCCAATCCCAATGTGGAGTTGGCTCTGTCCTTATGGCTTTAGGCTCATGCTTTTGTGGCGGTGTTACCCTCCAGTTGTCAGACAGAGCGAATTTGCCGAGCTGATACTGATCTGCGACCCAATTCTTAAAGGTGAAGCAGTCTTCGAGCGGGTGCCCTATTACTCGATGGTAAGAGCAATAATTTGGGTCGGAGACTTCTCCTGCCTGCTCGGGGTGCTTGGATTCCGGCAGTGTAAGCATCCGATGTTTTAGAGCAAGATCAAGTATCTTCTTTGTCTTGTCCCGAGGAAACGAGTATGTTCGACCCATTTTCTTTATGAGGGATAAATCAATAACGCTCGACTCCCGTCTGCGTGACTTCTTAGCCCCGCTTTGTTGTTGTTGAGCTCCTTTTTGGCCTTTCGACTTGTTTCTGCCTCCGCGTCGAGCCTTTTTATAACAGGTTGATAGGGGGCAGCATTTTCGTCTTTCACGGCCTGTTGAAGGAGGCGTTGCGTTTTGGCTTTCTCATAGATTGCCATTTCACGATTGTGATCATCTCAGACTTTCTGACCAGCTTCCCTTATAAACCTTTCCATTGGTTCTTCAAACAACGGACTGGGCACTCTCACTTCAGGAACTTTTACCGGTTCAGGATTAGCGTCCTCCTGTTGAGCCTCTGCTTCTTCATTGAAGTCTTGCACGATATAACAGTCACGGAGCAACTCCCGTTTCTTGGAGCGAACGTATCCTAGCCCGATCGTCTCCATCCTCCCATTAAGCAGCTTATGCTGAGTTCCAGGAACGTTCCAGACCTTGTCATAGAATTTGGCCTTTCTAACGGTCTGTTTGAAGGGTATCCCTTGGCGCTTTAACAGCCGCTTCAAGCCTTCTATATAATATCTGGGTAGACGAATGGGTTGAAGCCTGTCTAGCGTCGGGTCTGCTCCGTACCAGATTTCTTTCTCCACCTTGTTTTCTTCAGAGCGGTAGAATAGAATTGCCCTTTCGCCTTTTCGCCTGGGAGGGATATAAAACGTCCGTAGCTCCTCTACACTGTCGGTATCGAGCGCATCCAGTTCTTTATAATGTTTAAGCAGCACCATGGCGACTTACAGACTTTGCTCTTCATTAGCGGAAGTTCGTATTGAAGGTCGAGCAGAGAATACAGCATGGACCTCATCCTCCGAATCACTACCAAAGATCAACGTAGGAGTGGATGGTTCTGGCTTGGTGTATTGGGGCGGACCCGAATAAACTATCTCCTCTTCCTCCTCGGTATCGCTGCCGAAGATAGGGAAGGTAGCGTTAGTTTTGTTCTCCGGCTTGTGACATCTTTCCGTGTCTTCGAAACTCGGTAAGAAGTATTTGGCATCTTCATATTTGCGAACTTCATTCACGGAAAACGGATTCAATTCTCCTGCCACAGTGTACTCGAGACCATCCCTACAATATTTCATACACTGATGCTGTGTAGAAGGGATGATATTGTACTCGTGTAGCCATGGTCGGCCGAGCAGAGCATTGTAGCATGTCTTGGCATCTATGACCTGGAATTTAATATCCGTGACGAGCAGCCCGAAGCGTAGTGTCAATATCACAGATCCAAGAGCTTTTGATGATTGGGAATCGAACCCGGAGATGGTGATCTTGTCTCGGGCGAGGTGTTGGACACTCATGCAGATTTCCTTTAACACCCGCACATTGAGTAGATTAACAGACGATCCGTTATCAACCAAGATTTTACTTATCTTTATGTCATGGCAGTATCCTGAGACATAAAGGGGACGATTGTGTTCGCACGTCCCGAGAAGAAGGTCTTCATCGCCAAAAGCAACATCGGCTGTGTGCACCTCTTCCAATTCATCCTTCATCTTTTCTTCGGCCAGGAAGGCTTGGAACTGCTCTGGATCTTGTAGTGCTTTAATCAATGAATCTCTCGCCTCTTTTGGTAGTAACAGGGCATCAAGAATGCTGAGCTGTGAGGGTAGCTTCCTCAGATGCGCTAAGACGTTGTAATCCACCTTATTTCTCTTCGGCGGGTTCTTGGCGGTTAACTCCTCCGCAACTTGGTCATCTAAGGCGATGTCCTCGGAGACCTTCTCTTTCCCTTTATCTCTCTTGTTTGAGGGTCCGAGATTCTTTTCAGGTAGCGTCCGATTGCGTAGCTGAATATTCTCGCAAACCTTCGGTTCCTCTTTTTTTCCCGAAGTGGATTCTTTAAAGAGGGGGGGCAAGCTCTAGTTCCTCATCAGAATCGCTCCCGAATGTGAGCACTTGTGATCCCTCGGTGTTGACCATGTGACAACTGCCGGTAGTTTTGTTAAGCCCTACGATCGTTCTGTTCTGCTCTCGGCGAGTCTTGCGATTTTCCCGCTTAAACCGTTGCCGGTTAGCAACATATCCCTGCCACCATCTATTGAAAGCTTTGCACTCTTTAGTGGGGTGCGAAACCTTCCGATGATACAAGCAATAGGAGGGGTGGCTTTCCATTTCACTAGTAACGCTTCCCTCAGAGGAAGGTAGTTTCATACCCATTGACACGGCTTTAGTAAACCTCTTCCTTATCTTGAACTTGCCTTCATCCTCAGTGTGTGTACTTTGCTCTAGCGGGAGTATCTCAATTCTTTCGTCAAGGCGCTGGCGTTTGGCCCTTTCGAATATAATCGCCTCGTGCTCCCTATCAGCTTTCCTTTTTAAGAAAGCTTTATTGAGGAATACGTCAATTACTTCATCCGATGGCTTTAGAATTTTTGGTTCAAGATCTGCCCCCAGCGTTTCAGTACAAGGAGTCTTTTCATCGTCCATGAGCGAATGGGAAGTCACATGACAGCTCGCCACGTATCCTTCAGATTCGTCAGATGAACTTTCTCCCTCATCTTCCTCTTGAAAGACGTGATTGAGGAATTCTTGGAATGTAACGGGAGTCCGTGCCTTCTGGTTGTATTCCTCTAGCGAGTCAATTTGTTTTTGCAAGTCCGTGCACTTGTCGCCAGGCTTCACGGGCTTCTTTGACTTCTTTTTCTTCTTCTTTGAAGATTTCGACGGCTAGTTATGAATGCTTGGGCCACTTCCATCGATCTTTTGAGTTGGACGAGGCTTCAACATTCCTTCAATGATCTGCGGCTCCAATGAACTCTTCCACTTGATTGCTGGGCAGAATTGAAGATCATTTAGCATCCTCTTCGTCTTGGCTGATAATACAACCTCCCAAGGAGCTTCTTCAACGACAGAGCATGTTGCCCCCGGCATATTCATTCCCTTAGAGGTGTGGGGCTGCGGTGGATTCACCTTCCATTTGTTGGACAATGCAAATTTGCCCTGTCGGTACTGGTCTTCAAGCCAATTCTTGAAGACGTAGCAATCCTCAATTGGATGACCCAGTACTCGATGATAAGGACAGTAGTTGGGCTCATTGACGTCACTTGGTTGCGACGGACGTTTTGGCTCTGGCAGGGTTATGAGTTGGTTGCGCAACGCCAGCTCGAATAACCTTCTCGTCTTATCTTGGGGGAACGAGTAAGAACGTCCCATACTATCCTCAAGGGGTACATACGGGTGTATATTATTTTGACGAATGACCGGCTTCGGGTTGTTTGGCTGTTGCTGAGCATTAGCGACAACAATCGCTTTCCCCTTTCCCTTCTCGTTTCGGGAGTCCGGCTTTGGAAGAGGAGGTTGTAAGTCTATATTGCCCACCCCGGTGCTTACGGGGAGGCGGAAAACATAATAAAAATCGGATTTTTATCAACTATAGGCAACATGGACTTTGCTTTAAGGATCTTTGCTAAACATAAACTTGCTAAAGTAAACTACAAAGTAGCTAAGTGATGGAAAGGTTATACCTTGAGCTCAAAGTCCTTCTCTCCTTGCTCCTTGGAATGGTAGAAAGAGTTCACCTTGCTTGTCTTCTCCCGTCAAAGAAGGATCCACCCGAAAGCCTCGACCTTTAGCTTCAACTCCAAGCTAGGAGTAACCAGAGTGCAAGAAATGCTAAGACTTGAACCCTAGAAGAGAGTAGAGAAGATCAAGTGAGGGTTTTTCTCAAGCTTTTTGTTTCTCAACACATGAGAGGGAGAGAGCTTGAGGGAGAGGATGAGCAAGAGAGAGAAATGATATGAGAGAATGAATTATTAGTGAGCCATTCTCACTAATATGTGTGAATAATTTTAATTGAATAATTAGCTTGAAAATTGTCATGGTAAATCATGACATGACCATTATCATTTCAATTTTGCAAAGATCAAAGAGCATCTTCCAAAAGAAATGATGATGGTCAAAGTGTCAACTTTGGTCAACAAGTCAATGAAGTCAAATGGTCAACAACAACCATGCACAATTATTAAGCTAATTATCAATTAACTATAATACACACAAAATCAATAGGGTTAATAAAATGACAATAGCCATTAACCCTAAACAAGGTCCTCTCCCTCAATCTCAAGCAACTGTGCATACGCACCCGCATTCGTGATCCGAGGAACACGAATACTCTGAGAAAAACCAATCTCAAATCATATACTAGGATCCGGCTTAAACCAAAGCCCGCTAGCATAAACTGTCCGGACAGCAAACGTGCACAAGTGCGCGGATGCGAACGAACCCTGTCGCAAAACCATGCGACCTCTACTCATTTTGCCTAAAGGCGAATAGCTCTCTGTGTGGGACTCTAAAGACTCGACACTACGCTGGCAGTGGGTTTAACCACAGACCGCAAGCGGCACTAGCTGTACGTAACGGTCCCCAGGTAGATGTCGATAAGAAGACTGACGAGGTGAACCCCATCTGCACTCCTACTGAGCCTGTATGTGACAGTCTCCGTACAGTCCGGTCTGTTCGTCTGATACATCGCATGGCGGGCCTAGGGGGGCGGTGAACGTCAGTCCCCTAATAGCGGTACAAGTCGTGTCGGAGTGTAGCCCAGAACACCCTGAGATAACACTGGAAACCTACCAGTATATCTCGCTTGCCCTGGCCAGGGACTACTCGTGTAATGGCTCTCCTGGACACAGCGCGATGTCAACCCCTAATACCGGGAGAGACGAATCCTGTCTAACCGTCACTGCCTCCAAGTGCTTCGGGACTGCACCCAAAAACTACCTGTTTGCACGACTCCTTTGAGCCGTGGTAGGGTAGTAATCAAAGTGCAGTGGGAACACACTCGAGGCGAAGTGACAGTGTCAAGTCAGCGGACTAAGCTGTACTCATGTCACCTGGGAACTGATAACTGACGATAGGTATATTACCAACCAACAGTTCCCTACGAGTCCTGTCCAGTGTACTCGTAACCTAACGAGCACCCGCATACTATCCCAAGTACGACGTACTAACGGCTGTGGGACAGACCGTCTCCCACACTGGGATGAGAAGCGCATACGCTAGTCTACTCCGGAGTATCGATGCCCTGTCTCGATAGTCCAACGACCAGGGACCTGTATAAGGATGTGCTTATAGATTACCCAGCTCCCACGAGTGCGAGCGCCATCACAACGCTGGTAATCAAGCAAAGATCCTAAGGGCTCTACTAATATGTATACCAGCAATATGCTAAAAGAAACACATGCACATATTAAAGCAGAGACAAACCAAGTAGCATACTACCATTTCGAGCAAGATTGTATATACAACTGTGAATATCCCAAGCTTCCATTAAGTAATATACAAACTAGTATGATACAGTAATGGCCTCTAGGGCATATACACTAACAATCTCCCACTTGCACTAAGGCCATGTACTGGCGTATCGAAGACCTATCATCTCGATCAGCCGCTCGAACTGAGTCTGGGGCAAGGCCTTGGTGAATGGATCTGCTGTGTTATCCTCTGATGCAACTCTCCGGACCTCGATCTCCTGGCGATCCACGATCTCCCTGATCAGGTGATACCGCCTTAAGATGTGTCTGGATTTCTGATGGGACCTGGGTTCCTTCGCTAAAGCTATAGCCCCGTTGTTATCGCAATACAGAGGTATTGGGTCAACAATGGACGGAACCACCTGAAGTTCTTTCAAGAACTTCCTCATCCAGACAGCTTCTTTTGCGGCATCAGATGCAGCGATGTATTCCGCTTCCATAGTCGAGTCAGCAACGGTTTCCTGTTTGGAGCTCTTCCAACACACCGCCCCTCCATTGAGGGTAAAGACAAAACCCGACATGGACTTGGAATCATCCTTGCCACTCTGGAAGCTGGAGTCAGCAAAGGCCTCAATCTGCAGGTCTTCTCCGCCATACACCAAGAACATCTCCTTAGTCCTTCTCAGGTACTTGAGAATGTTCTTTACTGCTATCCAATGTTTCTCCCCTGGGTTTGACTGATACCTGATTACCACACTCAGTGCATAAGCCACATCCGGTCTGGTACACAACATCGCATACATTATAGAGCCTACCGCAGAAGCGTAGGGTATAATAGACATGCGATCCCTCTCCAAATCAGTCTTGGGAGACATCTCTTTGGAGAGGGTGATCCCGTGACAAGCCGGTAGATTACCGCGCTTGGAATCTTCCATACTGAATCTCTTCAGTATGGTGTCGATGTACCTGGACTGCGAGAGTCCTAATATCCTCTTGGATCTGTCACGGTAGATCCGGATACCCAGAATGTATGAGGCATCATCCAGGTCTTTCATGGAGAACCTGTGTGATAAGAACCCCTTGACAGATTGTAGCATAGGAATGTCATTTCCTATTAAGAGAATGTCATCCACGTATAAAACGAGGAATACTACAGTTCTCGCTACAAATCTACAATAGATGCATGGTTCATCTGGATTTTTGATAAAGCCAAATTCTTTGACCGTCTCATCAAAACAGATGTTCCAACTCCGCGATGCCTGCTTGAGTCCATAAATGGACTTGAGCAACTTGCACACCTTTCCGCTGCTCCCACCCTGAATGAAACCCTCTGGCTGGTCCATATAGACACACTCCTCTAAATGACCATTTAGAAAAGCTGTCTTTACGTCCATCTGCCAAATCTCATAATCGTGGAAAGCAGCGATGGCAAGAAGGATCCGAATGGATTTCAGCATAGCTACTGGAGAGAAGGTTTCGTCATAGTCCAAACCAGGTCGCTGACGAAAACCCTTTGCTACCAGTCTAGCTTTGTAGGTCTCAACCTGTCCATCTACACCAATCTTCCTTTTGAAGATCCACTTGCATCCTACGGGTTTTACCCCGTCTGGAGCAATGTCCAACGTCCATACTTTGTTGGTGTACATGGACTCCATTTCGGTCCGCATTGCATCCAGCCATTTTACCGAGTCGACGCTCTGAATGGCTTGCTGGAAGCTAGTAGGCTCATCACAATCTATGATGCAGTCCTCTCTATCCCCGTCAATGAGAAAACCGTAGTACCTCTCGGGCGGATGAGACTGCCTACTACTCCTGCGGAGTGGCATGGGAATGTCTTGATCTTTCGAACCCTCTGGTTCTACTAAGCTTTCAGTAATAGCTTGCGGTTCTGGAATTTCTTCCAGTTCTATCGCGCTCCCACTTAATTCTTTTTCTATGAACTGATGTTCTAGAAAGTGGGCATGGCGAGAAACAAGGACTTTTTGTTCCTCTTCGCAATAGAAGTAATATCCCTTGGAGTTCTTTGGATATCCCACAAACTTGCACTGTACTGAGCGTGCCTCGAGCTTGTCCGCATGCTGCTTTTTTACAAAAGCTGGACATCCCTATGTCTTAATGTGATTAAGATAGGGTCTCTTCCCACACCACATTTGATATGGTGTAGTAGGCACAGTCTTAGTTGGAACTCGGTTCAAAAGGTATGCTGCTGATTCTAGCGCATATCCCCAGAATGATCGCGGTAACTCAGCGTTACTCATCATGGACCGTACCATATCCAATAGGGTCCGGTTCTGTCTCTCCGATACACCGTTATGTTGCGGAGTGTATGGAGGAGTAAGCTGAGAGAGAATTCCATTCTCTTTTAAGTAGTTCAGGAATTCGGCACTTAAGTATTCTCCACCTCGATCCGATCTTAGAATCTTGATACTTTTGCCGGTTTTTTTTTCTACTTCATTCTTATATTCCTGGAATTTTTCAAAAGCCTCGGATTTATGTTTCATTAAGAAGACATAACCGTACCTTGAAAAATCATCCGTAAAAGTAATGAAGTAAGAATAACCGCTTCGCCCATGTGTAGACATTGGACCGCACACGTCGCTGTGTACGAGTCCCAAGAGCTCGCTCGCTCTTTCTCCGTGTCCAGAAAACGGAGCCTTTGTCATCTTTCCTTTGAGACAGGATTGACAAGTTGCATATGATTGATATTCGAACGGATCCAAATATCCTTCAGTATGTAACTTAGTCAATCTTCTCTCGTTGATGTGACCCAGTCTACAATGCCATAAGAAAGTTTTATTAATTTCTGGAGACTTTCTTTTGTGTGTATTCTGGATATTGAAAATCTGTGGTTGGTTTAAAACGTATATACCGTTGTTCAATGTACCTGACCCAATCAAAACTAGATTAAGGTGAATGTTCACTACATTACTTACAAATGCAAATTCATAACCTTCTTTAGATAATAAAGATACAGAAATGATATTACAGGTTGCATTTGGTACATAATAACAACTACGCAAAACCAAAAAGTGTCCATCTGATAATCCCAGGTGATAGTCCCCCACGGCCTCAGCATCCATGCTAGCACCGTTCGCAACTCTGAGGGTCATGTCACCTGCCTTCAAAACTTTACGCTTTCTCAACGCCTGCAAAGAATTACAGATATGAGATCCTGATCCGGTATCCAATACCCAGGATGTAGAGTTTATTGATAGACAGTTTTCAATAATATACACACCTGAAGCTGAAGCTGCAACTCGCTTCAAATCCTGTGTTCTGGCTTTCCAAGCCTTGCAATCTTGTTTCCAGTGACCACTTTTGTGACAATAGAAGCATTCTTCCTTCCCCACCAGCTTCCCCGCTACCTTTGTTGCTTTACCCTTTCCCTTCGTATCCACTTTACCGACACCGCCTCTTGGTTTGGCGGGGGCTTTCTTCTTCTTGCCCTTGGCTTTCGCCCTGGACCTAGAAGAGGAAGATCCTCCTACAAACAAAGTGGATGTCTCCCTACCCTTCTGTAGGGTGCCCTCAGCAGTCCTCAACATGTTCAGAAGTTCGGCAAGTTCAACCTCCTTTCCTTGCATGTTGAAGTTAAGAATGAACTGGGCGTAAGTAGAAGGAAGGGACTGGAGAATCAAATCGGTATAGAGTTCATTCTCCAACGTGGTCCCAAGGTCCGCGAGCTCCTCTATGTAGCCGATCATCTTAAGCACGTGGTCCGCTACCGATGATCCGACGGCCAACCTTGCCGAAAAAAGCTTCTTCGACACTTCGTATCTAGCGATACGAGACTGCTCTCCATACAGTTCTTTTGTATGGAGAAATATGGACTCTAGGTCCATATTCTCGTGCCTCCTCTGATGTTCGTTGTCCATCGAGGCTAGTACGAGGCATCTGGCCCTCGCGCAATCTATCTCCTATGTCTTACGGATTTCTACATCCGCGACGCTGGAGGTGGGACCTGGGACAGGGGGAGCTTTGTTGGTAAGTATATACCCCAGCTTGTCATAAGTGATAGCCATCTTGACACTCCTGAGCCAATCTTTGTAGTTTGGCCCTGTCAGTATATTTTTATCTAATAGTAACTTAAGTCCGGTCATCTTGAATGGTCGCTGCAATTAGGAGAGAGAAAAGAAACACTTTAGCATGATGCTCTTGCAAGTTTAGAGTGGTTTTTAGTTTGTCTAAACTGGATGGCTCCCACTGTCTCTCGAATCCCTTCTCAAACCGTAAAGAAAGGATTAGCCGGGATCATTCTCACCGTACAATACTTGCTTAACCGTTCAGCCAGGCCAGTGTCGGTACTTCGAGGGAGGTTTTCCAACGCTTTCGCGAAGTTCCTTAATTAAGTAACCTCTTTTCCCTGTGGGCGTAGCCCCGCTAACACCTTTCTAGGCACCTACTAGGTTTATAGCATTGATCGTTAAGTGAGAGTTTTCCCGAGGAGTAGCATATACTCACAGTAGGATCGGGATCCAAATATCATCGCGTGATAAAACCGAAGGAATCCTACCAGAATCATCACACTCCAAATGGTATGCAATGCTAGCAAGTTTCAGTACTTATGAAACTCCCGATGTGGATTTTTGCCCCATGCTCTTATGACCTTGACTTTGGCCAAAATGTCATAAGTCACATGTCAAGTTCTACCCGTCATTCTCCTGGTTAATTTGGACCCACCCGTACCTACCTTTGACTTTGGCCAAAAATGGCAGCACGACTGTCCCAAATCAACGCATCTATCTATGCTGCACATGAATACCCAAACGCTACCAATCACTATGCCTTGACTTTGGCCAAAATACATAGCTTGAATACTTTTGACCATTCATGTGGAATGACGGAGGGCTACGAATGGTTTTGGCGAAACTGTGAACGTAGTGAACTTGATATAATCGATGGAACAAGATAGCTTTTAAAAGGAGTGGTTCAAGCTCCGCGTTTAAAAGTTTAGTTTTGAAAAGAACCGAGTGGTTTTCAAAGTGTTCCAATCGACTTTTACTTGGTTTATTTCTTGCATTAGTTCTTTTAATGCGTCCCATCAATTAATCCTACCATTGCAGAAAACAACCAAAATATGACGTACGCTTATGCCATTCGCATTCGCCACGGGGCCCCGTCATCACCCGTTAGGTTACTTAACTAACGACAGAGCGGGGGCTGGGCTAGCGCGGCTGTAAAACATAAGCAACGCCTAAATAGTTATTATATATAAATATATAGCAATGATAGACATTACAGATCACAGATGAATACATTGGATATACTAGGAATCCGCAATGCGTTCGAGCCTGCAACGTAAAGCGGATTACACGGTCGCGGTGAATAGCCAATACCCCACCCAAGACCCCTACGGGTGCGGCAAACTACCCGCCAAGCACCCGAAGCGAAGCAACCTCCCTCACCACCGTGAGTAGGCCACTCGGCACTTCGAGATACCAGGTAGTTTGTGCACCCCCTCCATGGGTCTATCCTAGGAGCAAAAACAGTAAAAAGAATTATACAATGACGGCTACAACCCCGACCCGGTTGTGCGGCCATACAAATAATATTATTACATCAATTTACATGTTACAAATGAATGAAAGAAAAATAACGCTCATCTCACATCCACCCCGGCTATTCACCCGCGACAATCCAATCCATTCATATCCACAAACCAATAACAATCACAGATCACAGAGATGTATAACCCCGACTAATCGACTTATAGCGATTAGCCGACGTTCAATACATACAAGCATCACAGATATAACCGATATAGTTAAAGTGTAGTGAAGTTCCGAAAAAATACGGATTTATAGGCCCCCAAAAGTAAATTTTAGTTCTGGAAAATCTGGGCACATATAACATATCCTAAAAATCCCAAAACCAACACAGAAACATACTGCACCAAAAACGATGCAGAGAGGGGACAAGACGGCTGCGCTTCCGCGGCAAGAGCTTCCTATTGCCGCGGATTCGCGGTCCTTTAGTCGCCTCTCTGGTTCGTCTTTGGTGGTTTTTTACACAAAACCTTGAGATAATTTTTGGTGTATAACAAATTTTATTTTGACCAGAAAAAAAATTAACAGAAACTTACGGTTTTGCGAGTTTGGTTTTTCGATTTTCCGGTTTCAAAACTTCGTTACACTTAACTACTTAGCTAGTTTAGGTTTAGTTAGGCTCTGATACCACTGTAAGTCCATATTGCCCACCCCGGTGCTTACGGGGAGGCGGAAAACATAATAAAAATCGGATTTTTATCAACTATAGGCAACATGGACTTTGCTTTAAGGATCTTTGCTAAACATAAACTTGCTAAAGTAAACTACAAAGTAGCTAAGTGATGGAAAGGTTATACCTTGAGCTCAAAGTCCTTCTCTCCTTGCTCCTTGGAATGGTAGAAAGAGTTCACCTTGCTTGTCTTCTCCCTTCAAAGAAGGATCCACCCGAAAGCCTCGACCTTTAGCTTCAACTCCAAGCTAGGAGTAACTAGAGTGCAAGAAATGCTAAGACTTGAACCCTAGAAGAGAGTAGAGAAGATCAAGTGAGGGTTTTTCTCAAGCTTTTTGTTTCTCAACAAATGAGAGGGAGAGAGCTTGAGGGAGAGGATGAGCAAGAGAGAGAAATGATATGAGAGAATGAATTATTAGTGAGCCATTCTCACTAATATGTGTGAATAATTTTAATTGAATAATTAGCTTGAAAATTGTCATGGTAAATCATGACATGACCATTATCATTTCAATTTTGCAAAGATCAAAGAGCATCTTCCAAAAGAAATGATGATGGTCAAAGTGTCAACTTTGGTCAACAAGTCAATGAAGTCAAATGGTCAACAACAACCATGCACAATTATTAAGCTAATTATCAATTAACTATAATACACACAAAATCAATAGGGTTAATAAAATGACAATAGCCATTAACCCTAAACAAGGTCCTCTCCCTCAATCTCAAGCAACTGTGCATACGCACCCGCATTCGTGATCCGAGGAACACGAATACTCTGAGAAAAACCAATCTCAAATCATATACTAGGATCCGGCTTAAACCAAAGCCCGCTAGCATAAACTGTCCGGACAGCAAACGTGCACAAGTGTGCAGATGCGAACGAACCCTGTCGCAAAACCATGCGACCTCTACTCATTTTGCCTAAAGGCGAATAGCTCTCTGTGTGGGACTCTAAAGACTCGACACTACACTGGCAGTGGGTTTAACCACAGACCGCAAGCGGCACTAGCTGTACGTAACGGTCCCCAGGTAGATGTCGATAAGAAGACTGACGAGGTGAACCCCATCTGCACTCCTACTGAGCCTGTATGTGACAGTCTCCGTACAGTCCGGTCTGTTCGTCTGATACATCGCATGGCGGGCCTAGGGGGCGGTGAACGTCAGTCCCCTAATAGCGGTACAAGTCGTGTCGGAGTGTAGCCCAGAACACCCTGAGATAACACTGGAAACCTACCAGTATATCTCGCTTGCCCTGGCCAGGGACTACTCGTGTAATGGCTCTCCTGGATACAGCGCGATGTCAACCCCCAATACCGGGAGAGACGAATCCTGTCTAACCGTCACTGCCTCCAAGTGCTTCGGGACTGCACCCAAAAACTACCTGTTTACACGACTCCTTTGAGCCGTGGTAGGGTAGTAATCAAAGTGCAGTGGGAACACACTCGAGGCGAAGTGACAGTGTCAAGTCAGCGGACTAAGCTGTACTCATGTCACCTGGGAACTGATAACTGATGATAGGTATATTACCAACCAACAGTTCCCTACGAGTCCTGTCCAGTGTACTCGTAACCTAACGAGCACCTGTAAGTCGATGTAGTACACCCCAGTACTTGTGGGGAGGCGGAATTTTCAAAAACGATCAAGTTTAAAGAACGAACATCGACTAACCGCTTGAATCGAAGCTAAACTATAAATAACCGTACACAAAGAGTTTCTAAACTATTGTGTTTAGGGATTATACCAAATGAAACTAGTCCTTCGTCTTTACGATCTCCTTGTTCTCCTCGGCCTTCTCTAGGTAGTAGACGATCCACCCGAGAGCAAAACTCCAAGCTACACCTCTAACTTGAGGCAACTAATCTACTTTGATTGCTAATCAAAGAAGAAAGGATGATATAGAGTGAAGGTAATGGATGTTTAAGTCTAACTAAACCTTTGATCTCAACACATGAGGATTAAGGATTAGTCTCTTGAAGATGAGAGCTTGAGGAGAGAGAATGTGAGATAAGATAATGAGATGAGAGAGAGTGTATCATAATATATTATGAAGCATTCTTATTTTAGAATAATGAATAATAGAAATGAATAAGCATGCTTCATAAATGCAAAATGGTGATTCATTAAGCATGTGTCATTATCATTTATGGTGCAATAATGATAATGATGAATCACCCTCATGACTCACAATCTTATCCAAAGTAACCTCCTTAGTCACATCTTCTAGAAGCTTCTCGCACAATTACGAGAACGCCCCTCCGATCCGCAAAAATACGGAAAAACTTTAGACTGTAAAAATCCAATAACCGGATACCAGTAACTGGCTTAAACCAAAGCCGACTGGTAAAAACTGTCCGAAAGTCGTACGTGCGTAAACGCACGTATGCGTCCGAACCCTTTGTCGCAAAACCATGCGACCTCTATATCGTTTCGCCTGGAGTAGGAAACTCTCTGTGTGGGACTCTAGAGACTCGACTACTACGTTGGCAGTGGGTTTAACCACAGACCGCAAGCGGCACTAGCTGTACGTAACGGTCCCCAGGTAGTTGTCGATAAGAAGGCCGATGAGGAAACCCATCCGAACTCCTACTGAGTCTGATGTGACAATCTCCATACAGTCCGGTCCGTTCGTCCAAGACTATCGCATATCGGGCCTAGGGGGCGGCAAGCGTCAGTCCCCTAATAGCGGTATAAGTCGTGTCGGAGTGAAGCCCATTACACCCTGAGAAACTACTGGAACCTACCAGCAAATCTCGCTTGCCCTGGCCAGGGACTTTGCGTAATGGCTCTCTGACACAGCACGATATCTACTCCCAATACCGGGAGGGACGAATCCTTTCTAACCGCCACTGCCTCCATGTGCTCGGGACTGCACCCAACTGCTACCTGTTTGCACGACTCCTTTGAGCCGTGGTAGGGTAGCAATCTAAGAACAGTGGGACACACTCGAGGCGAAGTGGCAGTGTCAAGTCTGCGGACTACGCTGTACTCATGTCACCTGGGAACTGCTTACTGACGACTGGTATCAAACCAACCAACAGTTCCCTGTGAGTCCTGTCCGGTGTACCCGTAACCTAACGAGCACCTGCATACTATCTCCAGTACGACGTACTGACGGCTGTGGGACAGACCATCTCCCCAACTGGGATGAGAAGCATACATACTAGTCTACTCCGGATATCGATGCTCTGTCTCGATAATCCAACGACCAGGGACCTGAATAAGGATGTGCTTGTAGACTACCCAGCCTCCACTAGTGTGACTGCCATCACAACGCTGGTAGACAAGCAAGATCCTAAGAGCTCTATCAATACGTACACTCACATATTAAGATAGAAAAACCAAGTAGCATACTACCATGTTTAGCAAGACTGTTATACACATGCGAATATCCCAAGCTTCCATTAAGTAATATACAAACTAGTATGATACAGTAATGGCCTTCTAGGGCATAAACACTAACAATCTCCCACTTGCACTAGGGCCATGTACTGGCATATCGTAGACCAATGATCTCGAGTAGCCTCTCGAACTGAATCTGAGGAAGGGCCTTCGTGAATGGATCAGCAATGTTCTCTTCTGAAGCAACTCTCCGAACCTCGATCTCCTGACGATCAATGATCTCCCTGATCAGGTGATACCGCCTCAAGATGTGTCTGGACTTCTGATGGGACCTTGGTTCCTTCGCTAAAGCTATAGCTCCGTTGTTGTCGCAATACAGAGGTATTGGATCAACTATGGTAGGAACAACCTGAAGTTCTGTTAGGAACTTCTTCATCCAGACTGCTTCTTTTGCGGCATCGCAAGCAGCTATATACTCCGCTTCCATCGTCGAGTCGGCAACGGTGTCCTGCTTGGAGCTCTTCCAGCACACCGCCCCTCCATTGAGGGTAAAGACATAACCCGACATGGACTTGGAATCGTCCTTATCACTCTGGAAGCCGGAATCAGCAAAGGCCTCCAACCTGAGGTCTTTTCCGCCGTAAACCAAGAACATCTCCTTAGTCCTCCTCAGGTACTTGAGAATGTTCTTTACTGCTATCCAGTGTTTCTCCCCTGGGTCTGACTGATACCGGCTTACCACGCTCAGTGCGTAAGCTACATCTGGTCTGGTACATAACATCGCATACATTATAGAGCCTACCGCAGAAGCGTAGGGTATAATAGACATGCGTTCCCTTTCCAAATCAGTCTTGGGAGACATCTCTTTGGAGAGGGTGATTCCGTGACAAGCCGGTAGATTACCGCGCTTAGAATCTTCCATACTGAATCTTTTCAGTACAGTGTCGATATACCTGGACTGCGAAAGTCCCAACATCCTCTTGGATCTATCACGATAGATCCGGATCCCCAGAATGTAAGAGGCATCACCCAGGTCTTTCATGGAGAACCTGTGTGACAAGAATCCTTTGACAGATTGTAGCATAGGAATGTCATTTCCTATCAATAGAATGTCATCCACGTACAAGACGAGGAATACGACACTTCTGGCCACAACTTTACTATATATGCACGGTTCATCTGGATTTTTGATAAAGTCATATTCTTTGACTGTCTCATCAAAACAGATGTTCCAACTCCGCGATGCCTGCTTTAGTCCGTAAATGGACTTAAGCAGCTTGCATACTTTCCCGCTGCTCCCACTCTGATTGAAACCCTCTGGCTGATCCATATAGACGCTCTCTTCTAAATTTCCATTCAGAAAAGCCGTCTTTACGTCCATCTGCCAGATTTCATAATCATGGAAGGCAGCAATAGCAAGAAGGACCCGAATGGATTTGAGCATAGCCACTGGAGAAAAAGTTTCGTCATAGTCCAAACCAGGTCTTTGACGAAAACCCTTTGCAACAAGTCTAGCCTTATAGGTTTCCACCTGTCCATCTACACCAATCTTTTTCTTGAAGATCCATTTGCATCCTATGGGTTTTACCCCATCTGGAGCAAAGTCCAAAGTCCATACTTTGTTGGTGTACATAGACTTCATTTCGGTCCGCATTGCATCTAGCCATCGTACCGAGTCGCCGCTCTGGATGGCCTGCCGAAAGTCAGTAGGTTCATCATCATCTATGATGCAATCCTCTCTATCCCCGTCTATGAGAAAACCGTAGTATCTCTCAGGCGGATGAGACGGCCTACTACTCCTGCGGAGGGGTGCGGGAATGTCCTGTTCTTCTTGAACCTCTGGTTCTACCAATCTTTCAGTAACAGTTTGTGGTTCTGGAATTTCTTCCAGTTCTACTACGCTCCCACTCTTCTGATTTTCCAAAAATTCAGTTTCTAAGAAGCGGGCTTGTCGAGAAACAAAAACCTTTTGTTCCTCTGCGTAATAGAAACAATATCCTGTAGAGTTCTTTGGATATCCCACAAACTTACACTCTACTGAGCGTGCCTCGAGCTTGTCCGGATGCTGCTTTTTTACAAAAGCTGGACATCCCCATGTCTTCAGGTACTAAAGATAGGGTTTCTTCCCACTCCATATCTGATATGGTGTGGTAGGCACAGTTTTGGTTGGAACTCTGTTCAAAAGATGTATCGCTGATTCTAGCGCATACCCCCAGAAAGATCGCGGTAACTCAGCATTACTCATCATGGATCGTACCATATCCAATAGGGTTCGATTCCGTCTCTCCGATACACCGTTATGCTGTAGAGTGTATGGAGGAGTAAGCTGAGAGAGAATTCCTTTCTCTTTTAGGTAACCTAGGAACTCGGCACTTAAGTATTCTCCACCTCGATCAGATCTCAGTGTCTTAATACTTTTGCCTGTTTGGTTTTCCGCTTCACTCTTGTACTCCTTGAATTTCTCAAAGGCCTCGGATTTATGCTTCATCAAGAAGACATGTCCAAACCTAGAGAAATCGTCTGTAAAAGTAATGAAGTAGGAATAACCACCTCTTGCATGTGTAGACATTGGACCGCATACATCACTGTGTATGAGTCCTAAGAGCTCGCTCGCTCTTACTCCTTGTCCAGTAAATGGAGTCTTTGTCATCTTTCCTTTGAGACAAGATTGACAAGTGTCATAAGATTGATATTCGAACGTGTCCAAATATCCTTCTCTATGCAACTTAGTCAACCTTCTCTCATTGATGTGACCCAGTCTACAATGCCATAAGAAAGCTTTATTTAAATCTGGAGACTTTCTTTTTAGTGTGTTCTGGACATTGAAAATTTGGAGTTGGTTTAACACATATATGCCGTTATTTAGAGTACCGGACCCAATCAAACTATGATTAAGGTGGATGTTAACAACATCTCTTACAAACGTGAAATCATAACCTTTATTTGATAACAAGGAAACTGATATGATATTACACGTTAAGCTTGGTACAAAATAACAGTTATGTAAAATCAAAATATGTCCACTCGTCAATCCTAGGTGATAATCCCCGACGGACGCAGTTCCCACGCTAGCTCCGTTAGCAACCCTGAGGATCATATCACCTTCCTTCAGCACTCTACGGTTTCTCAGTGCCTGCAATGAATTGCAAATATGAGATCCTGATCCGGTATCCAATACCCAGGAAGTAGAGTTGACCGACAGACAATTCTCAATTACAAACACACCTGAAGTCGAAGCCACAGCTTGCTTCGGTTCCTGGTTCTTGGCGTTCCACGCCTTGCAATCCTTCTTCCAGTGCCCTTTCCTGTGACAATGGAAGCACTCATCCTGGCCAACTATCGGTACTGCAGTCTTTTTCTTTCCCTTCCCTCTCACCTTACTAACACCTCCTCTAGGTTTGGGTGCGGCCTTCTTCTTCCTTCCTTTGGCCCTAGCCTTGGACCCGGAAGAAGATGCACCGCCAACAAACATAGCGGGTGTTTCCCTTGCCTTCTGCAAGGTGCCCTCTGCACTCCTTAACATGTTCAGGAGTTCCGCAAGTTCAACTTCTTTTCCTTGAAGATTGAAGTTGAGGATAAACTGGGCGTAGGTGGGAGGAAGGGACTGGAGAATAAGGTCTGTATAGAGCTCATTATCCAAAGTCGTCCCAAGGTCTGCGAGCTCCTCAATATAGCCGATCATCTGTAGGACATGTTCACCTACCGATGACCCGACAGCCAACCTCGCTCGAAACAATTTCTTAGAGGTCTCGTATCTTGCTATACTAGATTGCTCTCCATAAAGTTCCTTTGTATGGAGAAATATGCCATCTAGGGACATATCCTCGTGCCTCCTCTGATGTTCATTGTTCATCGAGGCAAGCACGATGCACTTGGCTCTCGCGCAATCTAAATCCCAGGTTTTGCGGATTTCCTTATCCGCATTGCTGGATTTGGGACCAGGGACAGCAGGTGCCGTAGCGGTGAGGACGTACCCCAATTTGTCATAGGTCAAGGCCATTTTGACATTCCGCAGCCAATCTTTATAGTTTGGCCCCGTCAGTATATTCTTTTCTAAAAGTAACTTAAGTCCAGTCATTTTCAGGGTCGTTGCAATTAGGAGAGAGAGAAGAAAACACTTTAGCATGATGCTCTTGCAAGTTTAGAGTGGTTTTTAGTTTATCTAAACTGGATGGCTCCCACTGTTTCTCGAATCCTTCCTCAAACCATAAAAGAAGAATTAGCCAGGACTATTCTCACCGTACAATACTTGCTTAACCGTTCAGCCAGGCCAGTGTCGATACTTCGAGGGAGGTTTTCCAACGCTTTCGCGAAGTTCCTTAATTAAATAACCTCTTTTCTCTGGGGGCGTAACCCCGCTGACACCTTTCTGGACACCTACTAGGTTTATAGCATTGATCGTTAAGTGACGAATATCCTGATAAGTAGCATATACTCACAGTAGGATCGGGATCCAAATATCATCGTATGATAATGTTGAAGGAATCCTACCAACATTCATCAAACTCCAAATGGTATGCATCTCTTTGCAAATTTCAGTTTCTTTAGAAATTCCCGATATAAGTTTTTGCCCCATGCTCTTATGACCTTGACGTATGCCAACAAATCATAAGTCACATGTCAAGTTCTGCCCATCATTATCTTGTTAATTTGAACCCACCCGTATATACCCTTGACGTATGCCAACAAGGTAATGCGACTGTCCCAAACCAACACATCTATCTATGCAACAAATGAATACCCCAGCAGCTACCAAACACTATGCCTTGACGTATGCCAACAAGCATAGCTTGAATACTACTGACTATCCATAAGAAATGACGGAGGGCTACGACTTGTTTTGGCGAAACCGTGAACGTAGTGAACTTGATATAACCGAAGGAACCTGATAGCTTTTAAAAGGAGTGGTTAAAGCTCCGCATTTAAAAATATCTGTTTTAAAAATAACCGAGTGGTTTCTTTTAAATTGTTCCAACGATTTAAACTTTGGTTTGTTTTACTTTGCATTATAGATAATGCGTCCCATCATTAACCTATCATTGCAGAAAACAACGAAAATACAACGTCCTCTTATGCCATCCGCATTCGCCACTGGGTCCCGTCATCACCCGTTAGGTTACTTAACTAACGACAGAGCGGGGGCTGGGCTAGCGCGGGTGTAAAACATAAGTGACGTCTAAATAGCTATCATATATATAGATATTTTACATTCGTCTGACGCAATGATATTCATTCCAGAACACAGATAAACAATATTGGATTTGCAAGCAATCTGTATTTCTTTTGAGCCTGCAAGAAAAGACAGATTACACAGTTGTGATGAATAGCCGTTACCCCACCCTCGACCCCTACGGGTACGGCAAACTACCCACCCGGCAGTCTGTGTACCCCACCTTGGGTCAGTTCTAGGAGCAAAAACAGTAAAATGAAATAATACAACGGTGGCTACGACCGCAACCTGGAAGTGCCCCGCAAAAATAATATTACAACAAATTACATTTACAACAAATGAATTAAACAATAACCCATTGCAAACCCCGGCTAAACACCACAACAGTCCAATACAGTTTATATGCACAAACAGATATAACCATTTCAGAAATGTGCAACCCCCTGCCAACCGACATACTAGCAGTTAGGGGAGGTTTACGAACACATTAAACAATCACAGATATAATCCAATATGCAAATACTGTACAATTTCGATCGATTAAACAACATCAATATTGCTCCAAAATCTGCTCTGTTAAACAGTAACCTGAGCAAATATTAAATATTCCAGAAAATCCCAAATTTCACAGAGAAGCAACAGAAGAAAACTCGGCTCCTAACTCGCTAACTCGGCGGCGGAACCGCGGCGACTCAGTAGGCTGAGGCCGCGGTTCCGCGGCAAGTTAAACGATTTAGGCTACTGTTTTTCTTGGGTGTTCTACTGTGATCATTTCAAGCTTTCTGCACTTACCTGAAAAATTTTTGGACATCATTTTAAGTTCGACAGAAACTGAACAGATTTAGGGTTTTCCGGCTTTGTTTTTCCGTTCGAAATTCGTACAAATTTGCAATCAAGTTATTTAGTGTTTAGCGAGGCTCTGATACCACTGTAAGTCGATGTAGTACACCCCAGTACTTGTGGGGAGGCGGAATTTTCAAAAACGATCAAGTTTAAAGAACGAACATCGACTAACCGCTTGAATCGAAGCTAAACTATAAATAACCGTACACAAAGAGTTTCTAAACTATTGTGTTTAGGGATTATACCAAATGAAACTAGTCCTTCGTCTTTACGATCTCCTTGTTCTCCTCGGCCTTCTCTAGGTAGTAGACGATCCACCCGAGAGCAAAACTCCAAGCTACACCTCTAACTTGAGGCAACTAATCTACTTTGATTGCTAATCAAAGAAGAAAGGATGATATAGAGTGAAGGTAATGGATGTTTAAGTCTAACTAAACCTTTGATCTCAACACATGAGGATTAAGGATTAGTCTCTTGAAGATGAGAGCTTGAGGAGAGAGAATGTGAGATAAGATAATGAGATGAGAGAGAGTGTATCATAATATATTATGAAGCATTCTTATTTTAGAATAATGAATAATAGAAATGAATAAGCATGCTTCATAAATGCAAAATGGTGATTCATTAAGCATGTGTCATTATCATTTATGGTGCAATAATGATAATGATGAATCACCCTCATGACTCACAATCTTATCCAAAGTAACCTCCTTAGTCACATCTTCTAGAAGCTTCTCGCACAATTACGAGAACGCCCCTCCGATCCGCAAAAATACGGAAAAACTTTAGACTGTAAAAATCCAATAACCGGATACCAGTAACTGGCTTAAACCAAAGCCGACTGGTAAAAACTGTCCGAAAGTCGTACGTGCGTAAACGCACGTATGCGTCCGAACCCTTTGTCGCAAAACCATGCGACCTCTATATCGTTTCGCCTGGAGTAGGAAACTCTCTGTGTGGGACTCTAGAGACTCGACTACTACGCTGGCAGTGGGTTTAACCACAGACCGCAAGCGGCACTAGCTGTACGTAACGGTCCCCAGGTAGTTGTCGATAAGAAGGCCGATGAGGAAACCCATCCGAACTCCTACTGAGTCTGATGTGACAATCTCCATACAGTCCGGTCCGTTCGTCCAAGACTATCGCATATCGGGCCTAGGGGGGCGGCAAGCGTCAGTCCCCTAATAGCGGTATAAGTCGTGTCGGAGTGAAGCCCATTACACCCTGAGAAACTACTGGAACCTACCAGCAAATCTCGCTTGCCCTGGCCAGGGACTTTGCGTAATGGCTCTCTGACACAGCACGATATCTACTCCCAATACCGGGAGGGACGAATCCTTTCTAACCGCCACTGCCTCCAAGTGCTCGGGACTGCACCCAACTGCTACCTGTTTGCACGACTCCTTTGAGCCGTGGTAGGGTAGCAATCTAAGAACAGTGGGACACACTCGAGGCGAAGTGGCAGTGTCAAGTCTGCGGACTACGCTGTACTCATGTCACCTGGGAACTGCTTACTGACGACTGGTATCAAACCAACCAACAGTTCCCTGTGAGTCCTGTCCGGTGTACCCGTAACCTAACGAGCACCTGCATACTATCTCCAGTACGACGTACTGACGGCTGTGGGACAGACCATCTCCCCAACTGGGATGAGAAGCGTACACACTAGTCTACTCCGGATATCGATGCTCTGTCTCGATAATCCAACGACCAGGGACCTGAATAAGGATGTGCTTGTAGACTACCCAGCCCCCAGTAGTGTGACTGCCATCACAACGCTGGTAGACAAGCAAGATCCTAAGAGCTCTATCAATACGTACACTCACATATTAAGATAGAAAAACCAAGTAGCATACTACCATGTTTAGCAAGACTGTTATACACATGCGAATATCCCAAGCTTCCATTAAGTAATATACAAACTAGTATGATACAGTAATGGCCTTCTAGGGTATAAACACTAACAGCACCCGCATACTATCCCAAGTACGACGTACTAACGGCTGTGGGATAGACCGTCTCCCACACTGGGATGAGAAGCGTATACGCTAGTCTACTCCGGAGTATCGATGCCCTGTCTCGATAGTCCAACGACCAGGGACCTGTATAAGGATGTGCTTATAGATTACCCAGCTCCCACGAGTGCGAGCGCCATCACAACGCTGGTAATCAAGCAAAGATCCTAAGGGCTCTACTAATATGTATACCAGCAATATGCTAAAAGAAACACATGCACATATTAAAGCAGAGACAAACCAAGTAGCATACTACCATTTCGAGCAAGATTGTATATACAACTGTGAATATCCCAAGCTTCCATTAAGTAATATACAAACTAGTATGATAAAGTAATGGCCTCTAGGGCATATACACTAACAGAGGTTTATAGACCATTTGATCCATTTGCGCCAGTTGTCGATTAGCGCCTGGAAGATGGTCGGCTTGAAGAACATCATGAATTGCGGAATGGTTGCTTACGGATCGAGGGTTCCAACAAACATTCCCACCGTAGGAGCTTCTTCTATACGCTGCTGGTATTTTGACCATAAATTACGCCACCGTATAGCATATTGGACCCATGTTTCGCCTGGCTTCACCCTGGCATTAATCAATGCCGTTATCGGGGTGCGTTCGCTGGCACTTGCGAAACGCTGAGTAAACAACAGCTCCATCTCTGCGAAGGTCTTGATAGAGTCGTTCGGGTGCTCAGAGTACCACTCGAACGCCGTATCTGATAAACTTCTAACAAACCGGCGAAGCAAAAGCTTGTCATCACCGCCGGTGTTGCCGTAGAGTGCCCTGAACTGGGCAACATGCTGGTGAGGATTGCCCGTTCCCTTATAGACATGGAACCTAGGACTTGTGTAACCCGGCGGGTATTTGATTTGGTTGTACCAACTTGGATATGGCCGCCCCGTTTTTACGACCTGGCCGGCTGCTTCAGTCGCATGATGAACCCGTATTTGTTGGGCTATGTACTCATCCAAATCAGTTTTAGAGATTGTATCCTCTTTAGCCGTTGATAAAGCCGGTAGAGGATTTGATGTCTCTCCCCTATCGTCTCCAAGGACGATCGGGGGCTCTTCAGTCGGAGAATCTTGTTGTATCATCATCCCTATCATATCTTGGAAGAGGAGGCCCATACGCTGTATGTTGGCTGCCTGTTCAGCATCCTCTTTGTCCTTCTTCTCCAATATTCGGTGAAGGAATTCGGCGTCGGTTTCTTCCTCCTGACGTTCATCCGAGGACGTTTCAGGGTTTTCTTTTGGCCCAGTAAGTGCGGCCATAGCATTCATCATCTCTTGGAGCTTCTGTTGCTACTCCTGCGTCTTGGTCACCGACCGCGTGTGCGGTCTATGACCTGTTGATATGCGGCTGTCCTCTTTACCGGACGCCACGTAGACGGTATGAACTACCATGCCCCCAGACTTAGGGCGTTTAGGTTCACTACTTTTAATATTTGCCGCCGACGCGGGGATTTTCTCTGGCCTTCTTCTTTTGTGGGCCGTTGAAGTGGAGGGGGCTGTTGAAGCGGGTACCCTAGCGACTGTTGTCCTCTGCTGTTTAATAGAATGGTCTTTTTCTTTTTCCATCTTCGCTTTTTTCAGTTGACGAGAGTGGTCTGGGTCAATCACGGAGTCTTGAACCCTCCGCCAAACTTTATAAATTTTTGAAGACAGCCGTTGAGGGGGCTGTTCCTGCTTTGTTTCCGTAACTCTTTCCATAGGTGGAGGGGATCTTTTCAATGTAGCGGTTGGAGAGTTCTTACGTACCCTCCTCAGCAGCTCAAAACTGTTCCCAGTTGGAACAGCAGCGTTGACCTCCACCACTGGAGCCGGTGGAGTTATCCCTGAGGGGGAGTTGCCCCCTGCCTTCCTCACTCACCGCCAATGGCGACGTCGAGCACGACGAGCCGTTGGGACTGGCTCGGAGATTGAGACAGTTTCTTTTTGCCCCATGTTCGAGTGTGGGGCGGTTGCCGGTGTCAGCCCATTGAAGACTGATGTCTTTTGACCAGCAGGAGCAGGAGTACGGGTTGGGACAGTCAATCTTGTAAAGACCGATCTCTTAGCAGGAGAGGCCGCCTTGACGACTTCAGGAGCAGGTTTGGCTATTCTTTCTGGAATAACCTTTTCTGGGACTACAAGCTTCATTGTGGTCCCGCAGGAGTTTTGGCCCACTCTAGAGAAGACCGAGGCGCTGGTGTTGGGCGACCCATTGAGAGGGGCCGCAGTAACTAAAAGTCGATCGAAGACCGACTTCTTAGGAGCTTCTTGTACAGGCACGGGGGTATTAAAGCTTTTTGGCGGAAGCATAGTTCCGAAAAACAACCCCATGGTGGCTTGAGTAATCTGCTCCACGGGCATGGTCAACAGAGAGGCCGCTTGGGGCCCGTAGGTTATGCCCCTAGTTAAGGCCGGACGCGAGCTGCAGCTGCAGTTGGAGCACTTCGAACAAGTTGAGGCCATCGATGCTTGATTTCTCTTCTGCACCAAGCAAGAGACCAAATCTTAGTAACTTGAAAATCCGAAGGCAACCATTTAACAAACCGCGATTAGTTCGCGAAGACGACACACGAAGTATGGAGTGGAAAGAGGAAAAGGTCCTACTGGGCGTGCCAGAATCTGTTCCCCTCCGAATGGCGGCGGAGACGACGTGAGGACGCCGTCTTGCCTGAGATTCAGGGTAGATGCTATTTGGTTTTATCCGTCTACCTCTCCGAAGATACCAAGTTGATTTATGGCACCGTGTATCGGAGGTTTAGACGGACGCGGCTGATGTAGCAGACTTTGTCAGATTCCCCCTCGCTTAAGGGGTTTTTGATTGTGGGGACGCTCTTCCCTGCAGGCGCAAGCCCCTGCAGTTAATTACGCTACTGCGTCGCAGTAACAGCTTTCTCCTTCTCCAGAATTTTACTTCGTGTCGTGTGTGTTTGTTTTGTTTGTGGTTGCCCGTGGATTGTATACGGAGACTGAGTAATGCCGTCGCCCGTAGGACGTGGATTAGTCCAAATCCGTATTTACTTAGATTTGGGTTTGGTGTTTTTAGTTTAAGGATACGTTAGCCGTATTGCGGCGAAGATCAACTTAAACGTTCGTTAAGGATACGTTAGTCCTCTTTGGAACTAAGACCAACTTAACGTGGTGATCCATTTAATATATGGCCATCGGGACTCGTCACCTCTCTGACGTCGTTGAAGGATTACAACGATAGGTGTCAGAGGAGTTCAGAGATGTACCCTTGAACTAAAGTCGATTTGGAGTTTTATAGTCCATTTGAATGTTTAAGGATACGTTAGCCGTGTTTGGGGCTAAGATCAACTTAAACGGGACCGTTTAGATCCGGAAAAAGAGTATTTGGAGGCTCTATTGTTCCAGTTTAGGGACGTGGTGGTCCATATTCCAGTTTAGGGACGTGGTGGTCCATCGCCAGTTTAGGGACGTGGTGGTCCATCGCCAGTTTAGGGACGTGGTGGTCCAATATTAGTTTAGGGACGTCTCGGTCCATGTTCCAGTTTAGGGACGTAGCGGTCCATATTTCAGTTTAGGGACGTGGTGGTCCATCATTAGTTTAAGGACATTTCGGTCCAACATTCCCATTTAGGGACGAATATTAGTTTAAGGACGTTTCGGTCCAACATTCCCATTTAGGGACGAATATTAGTTTAAGGACGTTTCGGTCCAATATTAGTTTAAGGACGTCTCCGTCCAATATTAGTTTAAGGACGTCTCGGTCTACGAGTTTAAGGACCCCGCAGTCTATATTCATGTATGGTCGTTGGGACTCGTCACCTCTCTGACGTCGTTGAAGGATTACAACGATAGATGTCAGAGGAGTTCGGAGATGTACCCTTGAACCGGATATAAATTGATTTAGGGAGCAGCCGTGCTCAGTCAATTTAGTTTGAGGACTTATGGCCATAATTGGGCTAAGTCCAGTTTCAACATTCTTTTGTTTTTGGTCTATTAGACCTGTGCTAGGGCTTTGCCCCTTTTTAGTAATGCACTGCATCATTTTTGCCTTGGTTGGGCTCTGCCCTTTTTATAAGTGATGCAGAGCATCTATTTTGTTTGGGCTCTGTCCCTTTTCTTTTTAGAATGCATGGCATTTTTTTTATTAGGCCTGTTAGGCCTTTTAATTGGGCTCTGTCCCTTTTCTTTAATAATGTAGAGCATTAAATACTCTGACAGTGCCCCACGTGGCTTGTCAGGCGCTTTGAGCCAATTAATGAGCGCAAGCGCATATGATGGTGACACGTTTCATGCTCTGGTGAGCGCAAGCGCAACAGCGCAGTGCGCTATGTCAGTGCGCTGCGCTGCTGACACGTGGCATACCTTGGTGAGTTGCGCCAATTATAGAGAGCGAAGCTCTATTTTAAAGTGCATAGTGCAAGTAGTTCAAATGTTGACACGTGGCGCTTTCCCAAGAGCGCAACAGCGCAATTTGGAAGTGCAAAGCACTAAGAATCTTTTAGATTCAAGAACAGAAGTGCAAAGCACTATTTGATTTCTTGATCTAATTTAGATCAAAGAAAAAGATAAGTTTTTCTTATCTCAAAGAACCAAAGGTTCATAAAAAGTGCAAAGCACTATTATTAGTTAGTTTTCTTTCTTATTGAAGATTATTGATCTTGTTGTTAGATCAATGATCTGTTTTTAAGAGAATTTTCTCTTTTTCTAAAGGTTTTTACTTTTTTTGTTCTTGAGAAATTCTCTCTAATTCTTCAGAGTTCTCTCTTTTTTTTTATAGAAAATGTTGATGCCTTTGAATTGGAGTCGGGGATCCTTTTTATAGTGCCCATAAATTAGTTAAATTTGTTAAAGAGATCTTTCTGAGTGATTTGGGGAATTTTCCTTACCGTTGGATCTTTGATCCAAGGGCTTCTGTTTTACAGAAGAAAATCTTCTTGTTTTAACAAGAACAGAAAGATTTCTTTAGAATCTTGATTCTGTTTGGCACAAATGCCCCAGCGCGTGACACGTGTCACGCAGCGCATAGCGCAGTGCAACTGCGCTTGCGCAACTGCGCTGACACGTGTCGCGCAGCGCACAGCGCAGCGCAACTACACTGACACGTGTTGCGCAGCGCACAACGCAGCGCAACTGCGCTGATACGCGTCGCGCAGCACAGCGCTTGCGCAGCTGAAGCGTTGTTTCCTTTAACAGAGCTTTGCTCTGATTGGGCGCGCTGCCTTGGGCGCTGCGCTGAGGCACGTGGCGTCCTGCGCTCAGCGCAGAGGATTTGAAGCATTGCTTCATTTATTAAAACTTAGATTTTGGGAAAATCGGAAGCGTCGCTTCGCCTGAGATATCTTTTCATCTCCTTTTTTCAAGTCAAACTTGTATTTCTAAAATTCTGATTTCCCGGGCCTTGGAAATGATTTCACCGTGCACAGAATTTTCTGTGCTTAGGTCTATATATATTATTCAAGGCCGAGCTTTTTCTTTTCTCATCTTCAGAGAACTTCTTCGATCTTGGCTTGCAACCGCCCTCATGCCCGCCGACAACCATTGGAGGTGCCGATTCGGGACATCGTTCCTCATTTTGCTGTGCGCCTGGTGGACCCTTCTCTCTCGGATGAGCAATGCGACGCTGCAATGTGATTGTTAGGGATTCTGCGTGTTCAAGTTTTAGTTAAATACCGCAATCAAGACGGTTTCGCTTATAGCTAGCCGGTTGAGTATGGGTCATCCGCAGGGAGATGGGAATCTTTTTCTATGTGCTTTAACGAGTTAAGTCCAATTTTTCAGATTTTGTTGTGATTAATTAAGTGGTAAAATGATATGTAAAGAGAGCTTGTTAGGGTTAGGATTAGGTTAGTTTGAGTTAGGAGTCTCCCACATCTTTCGTTGCCCCTCTTAATATCGGTGTTACGGTAATCAGCAACAACGGGGATTAGCACGACTAGGAAGGAACTTGCGAGTATAAGCTAGGCTTTCCAACGCATAAGTTCTTCCTTTTGGTGCTTGTCCGTCCGTTCTTGGCTCTTAGCCATAACCTTCGGTTAATTCAACCACAACCGGTCTCACTACGGAATCACCGCTATCATGTAGGATAGGGTGCCGTAAGGAGCGGATTGTGGTTCAATTAACGGGAGTCGAATTAAGCTGTTGGGCAAGGAAAGAGTGAGAGAGATTTCCTTCTCTCAAACTTCCCTTATCCTACCCTAACAAGTATGAAACTACTCACACATCATGATACGGAAAAATAAAACAAAACAAAGAGGAAGATAGAAAGAAAGAGATTAGAAGATAACAACTAGCTATTTGCGACCTCACCTTGGCAAGGATCAAGCGTAAGCATCATGGTTGTGTTAAGGATAAAGAAAAAGAGAGAAGAAAGAAACAACAAGAAATAACAACTAGTTAACAAATTAAAATTACAACAATTATAGAAAGAGCAAGACAAGCATGATAATAAAATGAACTTCTTTATTCACCATTCTTCACTCACAAAGCTCACTACAAGTTTTAATGGAGAAGAGATGAGAAGAAGAAGAACATGTATTCTAAAACCTAGAAAAAGAATACAAGATTATGGACCCTTTCCTTCACAAAGTTCTGGGCTATTTATAGGCTGAGAAATGAAAACCTAGGGCAAAATTCTGTATGTACATACAAAGACCAAAATACCCCGCAAACATCTTTTTCTGTGGCGCCAGAACGGCCGCGGAACCGCGGCCTATACCCCCCTTTGGCCGCGGTTACGCGGCCATATAGATGAGTTAGGGTGTGGTCTTCTTGGTACTTTCCTGGTCTTCTGTCCCCTCTTGTCTGGTACATGTATTTTCTGAAAATACTTCCACATTTCTTCCAGAATTTCTGTTGAGGGAAAGGTGGACTTTTATCAAGATTTTCTTGAGCTCCGCGTAGATTTCTTGGAACTTGTTGTTTCCTTTGAGCCTTGTGCATGAAGGTGACAATCGATTTGCCATTTTGTCTCCAAAACTGGTGTGTGGCAACAGACGGAAAAAGAGCGGAGACCCGTGTTTTATCAGTGGTTGGCAGGAACCCGGATTTTGTCGTGTTTTTCCATGGATTTCACCGTTTAGAGCCGAGAACCTGTATCCTGCAATTGACTAGCAAACACGGCTCAAGAGTACCTACCGATAAACAATGTGATAAAATTGGGCGGTATGAAAATGCAAAAATCTGATATGAACAAATACCCCCAAACTTATCATTTGCTCGTCCAGAGCAAAGCCAATTTATTCACAAAAAATTTCCTAACCTCACTTTCGCAGGGAACGCGATTGCACTGAGCATGTGCAACAAGTCGTTAAACCTCTAGGTGTCCCTAGTAGGAGGAGTGTTGTCTCCTGAGGGTTTTCAGCGGATACTACCCACAAAATCGTGTCAAGTTGGTTTTGTAAAATAACTAAGATTCAAACCCTAAAGTTTTGTTTTAGAAAATAACAATTCTATAATCCTAAGTCTAGACCATCGAACCTTTATTTTTCACACCTCGCTTCTTATTTAACTACAGATTTTATATGTCTTTACGTGCAGTGCAAATAGTGTCGTTAAGTTCCTGAAAGATCGAATAAAGTCATCATGTCGCACAATGAAGCCCAGATAACAATTTTAAAGGGATCACATAAGTTTTATAAAGAGTTAAGCATTTTTCAAGTTTCGTTTTCCAGTAAGGTTTCAACTTCAGAATTTCTATCTTCCTTAACAGGAAACTAAGTCGTATTCTTCACTCCACCTTTTTCTTGTTTTCATTTCATACACATCTCTGTGAACGTGCAATAGTCTTTATCACAGAATAAAACCTTCATATCTCCGCTAAATTTTTTTATAAAAGCCTGTCTTTTATCAAGATTATTCTCACACAAAGAACCGTTAGGAATTTTAACTCGGAGAGAACACTTGCTTGACTTTGTTTTAAACTGGACTTTCTAGGCTTCTTAGCGAGCTTTGGGCCAATGCACCCAAACCAGTTGGTTTTAGGGCATTAGGTGTAGAAACACCCCAGCGGACTTAATTACTCAAGTTACCTAGGTCCAAAAACAAAAGACAGTTTGGCGTGAAAATCAGATGATTTGATACGAACGGAGATATAACCGGCAGTTCAAATATATTTTTTTGGATAAAAGACGTGTTTAGTGGGTTCGGTGTGTAATCATTCCAATCAAGTTTCAGATGGGTTTTTTTTTCAGACTTAGTTCCAATTACGGCATCAATAATATTCCTTCATATTCGCTTTACTTCATAAACTATTCTTGACATTACTTATTTCAGAACAAACCTATTTGATCCTTAGAAAATCATTTATCTGTTTAAAAGTTTTTAAACATAGAAGACTTGTCATCTAATTCCCAAAAACTCACGACACGTGTAGTGTGATGTAAAGACGTATATCAGCTATAGTTAACTTCAAAGGAGAGTTATCTTTCAGGTTTTCAAAATCTAAACATAAGATTTAGTTATTCCTATCTTTTCAAACAAAAACCGTCGAAATATTGAATCAGAGTTTTTCCACTAGCTAACTTGACAGAAAAGTTTTTATGTTTTTAGAAAATTTTCAGATTTTTATGGATTTTATGGATTTTAATATGCAGATGCAAAATATACATATGAATGCGAAGGTAAGAAATGCGTACCGAGCGTACCCCCAAACTTAAACTGGACAGTGTCCTCACTGTCATTGCATGAAGAGATCATTTGAAGGGTCAAAATTGTCGGTTAGCGATACACAATTTTTTTTGTTTTTTGTTTTTTAAAGAAAAGAAAAAGAGTATACACAAATATATACAAAAATGGTTTATACATACCCCCAAACTTATTTGGAACAGTGTCCACTGTTCTTGGCTGGATAACCGAAGTTTGGAGGTAGGCAGAGGAAGATCATTCAGGGTAAACCGGCTCCTGTAAGAACAAGAGCTCCTCTGTTGGTTCGGCGCTAAGGTACGGTTTGCATCGGTGTCCGTTCACTTTGAAAAATGAACCGTCCTTTGGATTTTCCAAATCCACAGCGCCCTGCGGATACACATTCCGTACAAAATACGGTCCTTTCCAGCGAGATCTGAGCTTTCCAGGATGGAAGTGAAGTCGGGTGTCGTAAAGCAGTACCTGCTGACCAGGTACGAAGGTTTTGCGCAAAAGGTGTTTATCGTGAAACGCCTTCGTTCGGTTCTTAACGACAACCGCATTATCGTAAGCCTCATCCCTAAGCTCGCTCAGTTCGTTCAACTGCAGCTTCCGATGGCTGCCCGCATCCTCGAGAGACAGATTCAGCTCCTTTATCGCCCAAAATGCGCGATGCTCTATTTCGACAGGTAGGTGGCAGGCTTTTCCGTACACAAGCCGATAGGGAGACATGCCAAGGTCGGTCTTATAAGCGGTTCGAAAAGCCCAAAGGGCATCAGTGAGTTTCAGCGACCAATCCTTACGGTTCTTGGAAACCGTCTTCTCCAGTATCTGCTTGATTTGCCGATTTGAAACTTCGGCCTGCCCGCAGGTTTGGGGGTGGTAGGGCGTAGAGAGCTTATGATTAATGGAGTATTTCCGCATCAAGGCCTCGAAAGTTTTGTTGCAGAAATGACTTCCATTGTCGCTAATGATCGCTCGGGGGTGCCCAAACCGGGAGAAAATGTTTTCTTTAAGGAACCTAACGACAACCTTGTTGTCGTTAGTTCGGCTGGGCACAACCTCGACCCATTTAGAGACGTAATCAACAGCGAGAAGGATGTACAAGTTCCCGAAAGAGCTGGGAAACGGCCCCATGAAATCTATCCCCCAAACATCGAAAATCTCCACAACCAAGATTGGTTGGAGCGGCATCTCGTTCCTCCTGGATATCCGGCCCATGTGTTGGCATCGGGAGCAAGTCTTGCAATAGTCATGAGCGTCTTTGAAGAGTTGTGGCCAGTAGAAACCACATTGCAAGATCTTCTCAGCTGTCTTTCTGGGGCCAAAATGCCCGCCACACGCTTGATCGTGGCAAAATGACAGCACACTCTTGAATTCCTCATCAGGGATACACCGACGAATAATCTGGTCGGGACAGTACTTGAACAAGTAGGGTTCGTCCCAGTAAAAGTGTTTTACTTGGGATAAGAAGCGAAGTCTGTCCTGACTTGACCATTCAGTCGGTAGTAATCCCGTGGCCAAATAATTCACAATATCTGCGAACCAGGGTTCGCAAGATACTGTCAAGAGTTGTTCATCCGGGAAAACGTCGTTGATTGGAATTGGAAGCGAAGGCGAAGAAGGAAGTCGTGAGAGATGGTCGGCAACTACGTTTTCACATCCTCGTTTGTCCTTAATGACAAGGTCAAACTCTTGAAGCAAGAGGATCCAACGTATTAACCGAGATTTTGCATCTTTCTTCGCAAAAAGATGGCGCAGAGCAGAATGGTCGGTGTAGACAATGACTGGAGAGCCGATGAGGTAAGGCCTGAACTTTTCTAAAGCAAATACAACAGCCAAGAATTCCTTCTCAGTTGTTGTAAAATTGAGTTGGGCGTCGTTTAGGGTTCGGCTCGCATAATAGATTACGTGCGGCATTTTGTTGATGTGTTGTCCAAGGACAGCACCAATGGCAAAGTCGGATGCATCGCACATAATCTCGAATGGGTGCGTCCAGTCAGGTGAAGAAAGAACGGGAGCAGAAGTGAGTGAGCGTTTCAATGACTCAAATGCAGTCATACAGCTCGAGTTGAAGTCGAATGGCGTGTCCTTGGCCAGCAAAAGAGTCAAGGGCCTAGCAATCTTGCTAAAGTCTTTGATGAACCGTCTATAGAAACCGGCATGGCCAAGGAAGGCTCGGATATCTCTGACGCATCGGGGAGGAGGTAGATTGGAAATGACCTCAATCTTTGCTTTGTCAACCTCTATGCCATTTTGCGAGATGATATGTCCTAAGACAATACCTTCGCGCACCATGAAGTGGCATTTCTCCCAGTTCAAAGTGAGATTCTTGTCCTTACATCGGGTAAGGATAGCGTCAAGATGCAGCAAACACTCGTTGAAGGAATCGCTGAAGATGGAGAAGTCATCCATGAAAATCTCCAGAAATTTTTCCACCATGTCTGAGAAAATTCCCATCATACACCGCTGAAAGGTAGCGGGCGCATTGCATAACCCAAAGGGCATGCGACGATATGCAAACGTGCCGAAAGGACAAGTGAATGTGGTCTTGTCCTGGTCTTTTTCGGCGATGGGAATTTGATTATAGCCGGAGTAGCCATCAAGAAAGCAGTAGTACTCGTGTCCGGCCAATCGTTCAAGCATCTGGTCAATGAAAGGTAGCGGAAAGTGGTCTTTCCGCGTTGCGGCGTTGAGTTTTCTGTAATCAATGCATACTCGCCACCCAGTTTGGGTGCGAGTAGGGATTAACTCGTTCGCCTCGTTGGTTATGACCGTGATGCCCGAATTTTTGGGGACAACATGAATGGGGCTAACCCACTGGCTATCAGAGATAGGGTAAATGATACCACTATCTAGACATTTTACGGTCTCCTTCTTCACAGCCTCTTTCATGACTGGATTGAGACGTCTTTGTGGATCCCGGGCTGGTTTGGCATCATCCATCAGATGAATGTGATGCTCAACGATCAGGGGACTAAGCCTCTTGATGTCCGCCATGGACCAGCCAAAAGCTTGCCTGTTGCTGTGCAAGACCGCGAGAAGGGCTTTCTCTTGCTCTGGAGCTAGAGAAGCCGAGATGATGACAGGGAGGGTCTCGTTCTCACCTAAGTAAGCGTACTTAAGGTGAGACGGCAAAGGCTTGAGTTTGAGCGTTGGAGGTGAAACGATGGAAGGCAAGATTGGTGTAAAGGTCTCGAACTCAAAGGACTCCAGCAAAGGTTCAAAACGAGTGTAGACAACCGAGTTGGATGGTTCAGGTAACTCATCCGGAAAGTCGAAGGATTCAAACTCGGGTTGTGCGTGGCTAAGATCGTTCGAGAACGTGAAACACTCGTAGTCGTTGTCGGGCGCAGAAACAGCAGCAGGTTCGAAGAGAAACGCACTAGTGGCGTCAAGATTATCATGATCAAACAGAAACTCCTCGAATTCACACTCTTCTGGGGTGATCTCCTGGATCGAGCAGACGTCCAGTATATGAGCATTAGGTTCGGCGGGATGATTCCCCAACCTAAAAATGTTGAGTTCAATCGTCATATTTCCAAAAGAGAGGTTCATCGAACCATTGCGACAATTGATCACAGCATTTGAGGTTGCGAGAAATGGGCGACCGAGTATCACCGGAATTTGATTCCGGGGGTTAGCTACAGGCTGTGTATCTAATACAATGAAGTCAACGGGGAATATGAAGTCCCCGACTTTGATTAACACATCCTCTAGCTCACCCCTAGGATGGGTGATCGATCGGTCGGCCATTTGGAGAGTGCAGTGTGTGGGTTTCAGCTCTCCGACGCCTAATTGCTCGTATACTGAATACGGAAGCAGGTTAACACTGGCACCAAGATCTAATAGTGCGCGGTTGATGTTCTTATCCCCAATAGTAATTGAAATCGTAGGACAGCCAGGGTCCTTCCATTTTTGTGGTAAAGATTGGGTAAGGGCATCACTCACAGCACTAGCCAAGAAAACTTTCTTGGGTACCTGAGACTTCCTCTTTTTCGTGCACAAGTCCTTTAAGATTTTTGCGTAGGACGGGACTTGTTGGACAACATCTAAAAGAGGAATGTTAATGTTAACCTGCTTAAATAACTCCAGAATCTTCTCCATTTGAGGATTTTGTTTATTAGACTTCAACCGGTTTGGAAATGGAACATTTTGAAAATTGGTTGAGTCTAATGTTGGAGGAGGAGATTGTGGAGTTGGAACGGATCCCAGAATAGGTGTCTTCGTGGAGTGAGAAGTGGGTCCGTTCAGAGCAGAAGAAGAGGAAGGGGAGCCTTGTGAAGAACGGAGAATAGGCTCAGAAGAAGAAGAAGAAGAAGAAGAAGAAGAAGCGGCCGGGGTGTCATCGTTGATCCGTTTGCCAATGTTGTTTTGCAGCATCCTTCCCGATCTCAGTGTGGTCATGGCACTCACATTATGGTTCTGTTGTTCAAGAGCAACATGTGCATTATGTGGGTGACCGGGATTTGGGAGTGGCTGGGACGGGAGCTTCCCCTTTTCTCGCTCGCTTAAGGCCACGTTCAGCTGTGCAATCTGGGCCTCAATGGTCTTATTGCTTTGCCCGTGTGCGGCAGGGTGTTGCACTAAGGATTGAATGGAAGACTGGATGTTGGCGGTGGATTGAGTCGATTGTTTAACGAACGCCTCCAGACTTCGCTCGAGCGAGGAAACCTTATCGTTGTTTGACGGAACAAAGTTGTTTGGTGGAAAAGAATTGTTGGGTGCAAAGTTGTTCGTCTGATTTTGGAAAGGTTGGGGTTGGAAAGGCTGCTGATATTGATGTTGAGTTTGTTGTTGCGCTTGTTGTTGCGGTGGAGGGGCCCTTTGGAAATTGTTGCCTTGGAATTGATTCTGATTCTTATTCCAGGCGAAATTGGGGTGGTTCCTCCAACCGGGATTGTAGGTGGAAGAGTATGGATCATTCCTCGGTCTTTGCTGGAAGGCAACATTAACCTGATCCTGTCCTTGCGAGGGTGGATTGTAAGGACACTCTTCGGACAAGTGAGAAGGATCGGAACAACAAGCGCAGATGGTACGAAGAGGGAGAACAGGGGCAGGAGCAGGAGCAGAAAATTTGCTCTCTATCGCTTCAAGCTTTCTTGTTATTGCAGCCATTTCAGCTTTCATCGCAATAGAGACATCAAGTTGGTGGATTCCTACCCTAGACTGACCGGTAGAAGTGGAGGTAGAAGAGGAAGAAGTCGGTCTGGTGCTCTCCCATTGTAGCGTTTGCTCCGCAAGGTCGTCAAAGAACTGCCACGCTTCCTCGTCAGATTTCGATAGGAAGTGGCCCTGACAGATGGTTTCCAACAACTGCTTCGTTGCTGGGTTCAGGCCCTCGTATAAGGTTTGGCAGAGTTGCCATTTCTCTATACCGTGGTGGGGACACTGAACAAGAAGGTCTTTGTATCGGTCAAAGCACTTCCAGAAGGGTTCAGAAGGAAGCTGAGAGAATTGGTTGATTTCATTTCAAATCCTTGCGGTTTTATGATTCGGATAAAATTTCTTTAGAAACGCTTTAACAAACTTGTCCCGGCTGGTGATTGAGTGGGAAGCGGTGCTATACAGCCATTTTTCAGCAAGATCGCATAGAGTGAACGGAATGACCCGTAGACGTATAGCATCGTCCGACAGCTGGGTGGTTTTCATCATGGCACAGACGTTTTGAAATTTGTTGATGAAGATATAGGCATCTTCAGATTCAAGCCCATGAAAATGTGGGAGCATGTTGATGAAGTGGGGCTTAATTTCAAAGTTGTCCCCATTGGCCGGAGGAAGAGAAAGGCAGGTGGGAAGTGCAGAACGGGTGGGATGGAAACGATCCTGGAGCGCGATTCGCTGCGGCGCTACAACAGGCGGTGGTGGTGGGATATTGGTCTCCGTAGGAGGTGGAGTCAATCCAGGGGTGGTCAAAGAGATGTTCGGATTAAATCCCGACATCGCGGAAGAAGAGGTTGGTGAAGGTGAAGGTGAAGATGTATGAACAGAATTCCGGTCAACGTCGGAGTTGGCCGGCAAAGGAAGGGGTGAAAGAGGAGTGGACGGAGTATCGACTTCGGAGTCGATCGCGTAGTCGGAAGCGACTAACGTAAGCGGACTAGACGGGCGCTAGTGTCCCGAGTCCAAGCGGACATACACTAAACGAGTTTAGTATAGTCAAAGCGGAGAAGGTGAGGGTAAGAAAACGTCAATGGAGAAAGGCGATGGGTGAAAAAATGGATTTGGCGACAAAGGGCAAGTTTTTATAAAAGTTTTTGATTTTTTTTCTTTTTTTTTGTTTTGTTTTTAGAAAGAGATTTATAGAAATATGTACGGATATACGGCTTAAGCAATCACAAACAAGATATGCACAATCACACCTAGATCTAGGGTAACCTAGGTCTACTAGACCTGCTCCTGAACTTGATTGTCGAAGTTAAACAGTGTCGAGAAACGGGCTTAAAAATACACTGATCACGAGGCCAGGTAAGTGCAGAGATAAGGGGAGGTTGTCCAACGCTTTCGCGAAGTTCCTTAATTAAATAACCCTTTCTCTTTCGGCGGTTGCGCCTTTAACACTTTCCTAGACACCCCGTAAACAATATACCGTTAAGCGAGGTTCTAAACACGGTTTATCTTCTCCTAATGAGCGCGAAGTCCTTAGGGCTGAAGTCTAGTATTTTTTAATTTACAATGGACAATGCATATGCTTTTGTGATTTTTGGGGTTTTGGGAAGGGTGATGAAATCCCCACCCAATCTGAATTGGTTTCAAGCCCCTTAAGTCCGTATTAAAGAATGCAAAGCGGTAACAAATCAACTGCAAACAATTTTTTTATTTGCGGCGCAAAGAATCCTGCACAAGAACAGTTTATTGGAAGGGGGAGAAGAATTTGTGCAAAGAAGGCTGCAGAAAACACAGTTCAGTAGAGTTCAGAGGAGTGGGAGAGAGGTGAGGAACACTTACAGTGAAAATGGCACTCCAAGGCCACCAAACGGCCGCGGTTCCGCGGCCTAAGCTTGCTTATGCCGCGGTTCCGCGGCAATAAAGTGGAATTGGGCTTCTGAATTTTTGGGGTGTTCTGGTCTGGTTCTCCTCTGCTTGTCTGGAGTTGCTGAATCTTTGTTTGCTCACTGTATATGCTCCAGATTTTTACAGTAGACCGTTTGCTTCGTTTTGATCCGTCGCGGTGTAGCCGCGAAATGTGGGTCTATCTTCCCACGTCTTTGGCACTGTACTTGAACTCCGTATTATCCGACGTCTTTGGCGTCGATCTTGAACTTCGTATTTTCCTGCACACTTGCATAAAAGCTAATCAAAAACAACAAGATGGTTTTTTTACAATGTATATTTTTTGTTTTGTTTTTCGGTTATATTCACAAGTTAACCCGAAATTACACAAGGAAATAAACTACCGTCTCCCCGGCAACGGCGCCATTTGATTGCTAGGGATTCTGCGTGTTCAAGTTTTAGTTAAATACCGCAATCAAGACGGTTTCGCTTGTTGCTAGCCGGTTGAGTACGGGTCGTCCGCAGGGAGATGGGAATCTTTTTCTATGTGCTTTAACGAGTTAAGTCCAGTTTTTCAGATTTTGTTGTGATTAATTAAGTGGTAAAATGATATGTAAAGAGAGCTTGTTAGGGTTAGGATTAGGTTAGTTTGAGTTAGGAGTCTCCCACATCTTTCGTTGCCCCTCTTAATATCGGTGTTACGGTAATCGGCAACAACGGGGATTAGCACGACTAGGAAGGAACTTGCGAGTATAAGCTAGGCTTTCCAACGCATAAGTTCTTCTTTTTGGTGCTTGTCCGTCCGTTCTTGGCTCTTAGCCATAACCTCCGGTTAATTCAACCACAACCGGTCTCACTACGGAATCACCGCTATCATGTAGGATAGGGTGCCGTAAGGAGCGGATTGTGGGTCAATTAACGGGAGTCGAATTAAGCTGTTGGGCAAGGAAAGAGTGAGAGAGATTTCCTTCTCTCAAACTTCCCTTATCCTACCCTAACAAGTATGAAACTACTCACACATCATGATACGGAAAAATAAAACAAAACAAAGAGGAAGATAGAAAGAAAGAGATTAGAAGATAACAACTAGCTATTTGCGACCTCACCTTGGCAAGGATCAAGCTTAAGCATCATGGTTGTGTTAAGGATAAAGAAAAAGAGAGAAGAAAGAAACAACAAGAAATAACAACAACTAGTTAACAAATTAAAATTACAACAATTATAGAAAGAGCAAGACAAGCATGATAATAAAATGAACTTCTTTATTCACCATTCTTCACTCACAAAGCTCACTACAAGTTTTAATGGAGAAGAGATGAGAAGAAGAAGAACATGTATTCTAAAACCTAGAAAAAGAATACAAGATTATGGACCCTTTCCTTCACAAAGTTCTGGGCTATTTATAGGCTGAGAAATGAAAACCTAGGGCAAAATTCTGTATGTACATACAAAGACCAAAATACCCCGCAAACATCTTTTTCTGTGGCGCCAGAACGGCCGCGGAACCGCGGCCTATACCCCCCTTTGGCCGCGGTTACGCGGCCATATAGATGAGTTAGGGTGTGGGCTTCTTGGTACTTTCCTGGTCTTCTGTCCCCTCTTGTCTGGTACATGTATTTTCTGAAAATACTTCCACATTTCTTCCAGAATTTCTGTTGAGGGAAAGGTGGACTTTTGTCAAGATTTTCTTGAGCTCCGCGTAGATTTCTTGGAACTTGTTGTTGCTTTTGAGCCTTGTGCATGAATGTGACAATCGATTTGCCATTTTGTCTCCAAAACTGGTGTGTGGCAACAGACGGATAAAGAGCGGAGACCCGTGTTTTATCAGTGGTTGGCAGGAACCCGGATTTTGTCGTGTTTTTCCATGGATTTCACTGTTTAGAGCCGAGAACCTGTATCCTGCAATTGACTAGCAAACAGGGCTCAAGAGTACCTACCGATAAGCAATGTGATAAAAATTGGGCGGTATGAAATTGCAAAAATCTGATATGAACACAATGCACGAGCTTTTGACTCATGTGGGGTCTCCTCTCCCTCCAAATTCTATTTGGCTTCGGATGATCCTTGCCTCGGTGCTCGCCGACATTCCCCCTCCGCCAGCAGAGATGTCCTCGGCAATGCTGGATGCCGCCGAGGATAAGATTGAGTGCTTTCTCGAAGCGCACTTGATCACCAAAGCCCTGAGGGACTGCTCTTTCCACTTGCTGAGCCAGATACGTGCTCGTCGGGTTGTCATCGCCACTTTTTTCGAGGAGTGCGGCATCGACCGTTGGATGGCTACCCCTCGGGAGGATCGCCGTTTCGATATGATGGAGAAGACGGAGAGGGAGCTGAATAATCTTCTCTTTCTTTTTGCGAACCCTTGTCTTTCCGATCCCGTATTCGGTGATCTTTTTTAAATGTAATAACAAGAATAATGAACAAGTATTTTTCTTTTTAATCAAGTATTTCATTATCTATTAAGGATTCTTTTATTTTAGTTCTCTGTTGTGCTTGTGTATCGTATGATTTTAATTTGTTATTATTAAGTGCATGTAATTTTGCAAGGATAAATTGCCTTTGGCACTTAGCCCCCCTATTTTTTATGAAACAGTGCATCTGCGCTGCCACATGTCGTGCAGCGCAAAGCGCAGTGCGACTGTGCTAGCGCATCTGCGCTGCCACGTGTCACACAGCGCAGAGCGCAGCGCAACTGCGCAAGCGCATCTGCGCTGACACGCGTCGTGCAGCGCAGCGTTTGTGCAGCTGAAGCGTTGCTTCCTTTAACAGAGCTTTGCTCTGATTGGGCACGCCTTCTTGGACGCCGCGCTAATGCATCTGCGCCAGACACGTAGCGCGTTGCGCGCAGCGCAAAGGATCTGAAGCGTTGTTTCATTTATTGAAGTTTAAATTTTCAAAGCAAAGCTTTGCTTCTGATTGGGCGAAGATGAAGCGTTGCTTCATCTCCCGCCTCGGAATTTGAACAGAGTTTTGCTCTGATTGGGGTAAACAAGGCTAATGAATCCGACCTGCAAGACACTGTGGCACAACGGGGGTGAGTTGCCAGCTCGTGAGTAGAATATAACATCTAGTAAGGCTATCGTAAGAATGCATGCAAATGCGTCACAGCATGTATGTCCAGATGTGATGTAATACCTCTAGTATGCATGCACATGTATGCAATGTTAATACTAAATCTTTAATTGTTTTAAATGCTATGAGTTCTGCATTCTTAACTTTAGAAAAAGAATATCTGTGTAATAGCTAAATACCATCAAGAAATCATCTGAAACCCGTGTCAAGCACCAACACCAAATATGAAAAACACATCTGTCTCAATATCTCACTGTATCAATGTCTCAATACATCGGGCTCCGTCAGTCCGGATCGGCCCATATCATCAAATCTCACGACAACGGTCGGTATCCTCCGGATATCCGCCGCGCCAGACATCACCGGTAGGCAGTCTTCCCCTACCAGGCTCATCGTCTACAACTCGATCTTCTTGTCCCGGGGTACCATACCGGGCCCACCATATACCCGAGACGGTTCATCCACTCCTCGAATCGGGTCTCGAAATCCAACAGAAAACATGAAAACTCATGGTGGACGACACATACATCATGAGAAAACCGCAACTTTATTTTTAAAAAAAAGATAAATATAATCTTTTGTTAAATTCTTGCGGTTTTCCCCAAAATCCAGAAATCGCAGCAATACCGAAATCCTCAAGAAAATCGTAATACCCAACATGTTGTATATGATAAATGTCTATGGTATCAAGGTATGCGATGTGATTTGTGACTAGAAATCTATGTAAGTATGATGATGATGCGAGATATATATATGCTATGCGATTTCATATATCATGTATGATGTAAGTGGTGATACTAAGCTAAACAGGTTCTATGGTGCTCGTGGCATGGCAATTACCAAAGGGGTGTGTGTGTCACATGAATAGTGCGCGTGCAACAGGAGCCAGTGGTAATGGTGTACGTGTCCCTACGAAGTGATATCGCACATGTGTATATGGATATCCTATGTAAATCTTGTAGACGAAAAGCTATAATGTATGAAATGTGAATGGGGAGGGGGGTTTAGCTAACTAACAATGCATATGTTGCAAGAAATAAAGTAATCCTAATTAGGGGCGCCTCGCTCCATCCAGACGATTTCCCCATAGATGAATACATCTACTCACCTGAATACCTCGCTAATCCGATCCGACCACCGCCTTTCCTTTGCGCGCCGCGTCCAATATTTCCGCGACCGATCCTAGAATTGCATAACACACAATATAAGATTACAGATTCCTGAAATGACGTAACTCACAATATGAAAAGATCGACGCTCTCGAATTGGTCACAACGTGCACTCGTACACCATCTTTGATGTCCAACACCGATAGATATGGGATCATCCATCGCCCATCATATGGGTCAAGATGCGTATACGCTAGTCTACTCTGGTGTTTCGATGCCCTGTCTCGATACACCCTCGATTAGGAACAGTTATAGGATGTACTCATAGACTACCCTGGCCCCACTAGTATGATCTCATTATAGTCCTAGTAGTCGAGTACAGATCCTAAGGGCTTTATCAATATGTGAGAGTAAGACATTAAACTAATACAAGTCAACATGTTAAGACAAAGTGAAACCATATAGCATACTACCATGTCGAGCAAAAACGTCCTCTCTATAAATATCCAAGCATCCATTATAATATACATCAAATGTACAACAATGGCCTCTAGGGCATATACATAACTAACAATCTCCCACTTGCACTAAGGCCAGCTGTTGTAGTATCTCATACCCAACTACCCGAAGAGTCTCTCAAAATGTATCTGGGGTATGGCCTTCGTGAATGGATCCGCAGCGTTGTGCCTCATATCAAATCTCCTGACCTCGATTTCCCGGCAATCAACTATCTCCCGGATCAGGTGATACCGCCTCAGAATATGCCTAGATCTCTGATGGGACCCGGGTTCCTTGGCCAAAGCCACAGCTCCATTGTTATCACAATACAGAGGTATTTGATGCTCAATGGATGGAACCACACCTAGTTCAGTGACGAACTTCTTTATCCAGACAGCCTCTTTGGCAGCATCGTTGGAAGCAATTATTCAGCCTCCATCGTCGAGTCTGCACGGTTTCCTATTTGGAACTCTTCCAACAAATCGCTCCTCCATTTAGGGTAAAGACAAATCCCGAGTGCGACTTAGAGTCGTCCTTATCACTTTGGAAGCTTGAATCGGTAAAAGAATCCACCTGGAGTTCTCCGTTACCATACACCAAGAACATCTCTTTAGTCCTTCTCAAGTACTTGAGAATGTTCTTCACAGCTGTCCAGTGATCCTCTACTGGATCTGCTTGATACCTACTCACTAAACTTAGTGAGTATGCTACATCGGGTCTGGTACATAGCATCGCGTACATGATAGAGCTTACCGCCGAAGCATAGGGTATCCCTTGCATGCGAGTTCTCTCCAAATCAGTCTTAGGAGACATCTCTTTGGAGAGAGTGAGTCTAGAGATCGTGGGTAAGTTCCCACACTTAGATTCTTCCATACCAAACCTCTTTAGTATGGTGTCAATGTATCTGAATTGGGACAATCCCAGTATCCGTCTAGATCTAACTCTATAGATCTTGATTCCCAAAATGCAGGTGGCATCACCTAGATCTTTCATTGAGAATCTATGTGATAAGAAGAGCTTGACCGAGTGCAGCATAGGCTCATGATTTCCTATCAAGAGTATGTCATCCACGTACAATACGAGGAAGACAACCTTACTCTCTGCCACTTTCTTGTATATACAAGGTTCATCTACATTTTTGATGAAGTCAAACTCTTTGACTACAACATCAAAACAGATGTTCCAACTCCGCGATACCTGCTTTAACCCGTAGATGGATTTAAGCAGCTTGCACACCTTTTCGCTGCTCCTACTGTCTATGAAGCCCTCTGGCTGAGTCATGTACACGCACTCCTCTAAATCACCATTTAGAAAGGCGGTCTTAACATCCATTTTCCAGATTTCATAGTCATGGAATGTAGCAATGGCAAGTAGGATCTAGATGGACTTAAGCATAGCCACTGGAGAAAAGGTTTCGTCATAATCCATACCTGGTCATTGACGAAAACCCTTTGCAACAAGTCTAGCTTTGAAAGTCTCAAATTTTCCATCTACACCAAGTTTCTTCTTAAAGATCCATTTGCTCCGAATGGGTTTTACCCCTTCAGGAGCAACTTCCAAAGTCCATGCTTTGTTGGTGTACATGGATTCCATCTCAGATCGCATTGCATTCAGCCATTTCACAAAGTCCCCACTCGTGATGGCCTGTTCGAAACTAGTCGGGTCATCATCTTCCATGATGCAATCCTCGCTCCCACCATCAATGAGAAAATAGTAGTATCTCTTAGGTGGATGAGCAACTCTACTAGATCGGCGGAGAGGCTGGGGTTCACCGGAAACTACTGAATCCTCTGGTTCTACCAAATCTTCTGTTTCAGTTTGTGTAACTGGAACTTCTTCCAGTTCTACCTCCTTGCCACTAATTTCCTTTGCAAGAAATTCCTTTTCTAAAAAGGTGGCATGCTGAGCAACAAACACCTTTTGTTCCTCAGGGTGGTAGAAGATATGTCCTCGCGAATGCTTGGGATATCCTACAAACTTGCACAAAAAATGATCTTGCCTCGAGCTTGTCCGGATTTTGCTTTTTAACATAGGCCGGGCAACCCCATATCTTAACGAAATTAAGACACTGTCTCTTCCCCTCTCATATCTCATATGGAGTGGTAGGCACTAATTTGGTTGGAACTCTATTCAATAGGTATATGGCTGTCTCAAGCGCATGCCCCCAAAAGGAAATAGGTAACTCAGCAGTGCTCATCATAGAGCATACCATATCTAATAGGGTGTGATTCCTCCATTCCGATACACCGTTGTACTGTGGTGTATACGGCGGAGTAAGCTGAGAGAGAATCCCATTCTCTTTTAAATAGTCCAGGAACTCATTGCTCAATTATTCCCCTCCTCGATCAGATCGAAGGATCTTTATACTTTTATCCGTTTGGTTCTCTACCTCGTGCTTATATTCCCTGAATTTCTCAAAAGCTTCAGACTTGTGTTTCAACAGGAACACATGTCCGTATCTTGAGAGATCGTCAGTGAATCTAATGAAGTACGAAGAACCATTCCTGGCATGTGTAGACATGGGACCGCATACATCACTATGTATCAGTCCCAAGAGTTCTATAACTCTTTCTCCGTGTCCACTAAACAGAGTTTTGGTCATTTTGCCTTTGAGATATGAATGGCAAGTTTCATAAGAAGATAATTCGAACGCATTTAAATAACTATCTTTGTGTAACTTAGCTAGTCGTGTCGCATTGATATGACTAAGTCTACAATGCCATAAGAAAGATTCGTTCATTTCTGAACTTTTTCTCTTGTGTGTGTTCTGTATATTAAGAACTGTGTTTTGATTTAGAACGTATATGCCATTATTTAACGAGCCTAATCCAATCAACTTTTGATTCGAGAAGATGTTCATAACATTATCCTGTACTACAAAATTATATCATTCTTTACTTAATAAAGAAACTGATATAATGTTGCATATCATGCTCAGTATGTAATATCATTCGTTCAGAATCAATGTATTACCAATTGGTAATACAAGGTGATATTCGCCAACTGCTTTGGATGCAACATTTGCACCATTCTCTACTCTTACGGAATGATCACCCCTTCCCAGTTCTCTACCTCTCTTTAGCCCATGCAATATATTGCATATGTGGGATCCTGATCCGGTATCTAATGCCCAGGACGTAAAGTGAACTGAGAAACATTTCTCGGTAACTAACACATCCGAAAAAGATGCATCAACATGTTTATTCTTCGTTTGGGCAGCGTGTGAATTCTGGTATTCTCCTATTTCCTGTTCAGTCTTATAACAATTATAAGAAAGAACGGAACCAACGTTTCCCTGCTCAGTATAACAAGCGGGTTCGGTCAATACATCCATATTATTATCTTGATTAAGGCCTGATATGGTCGCTACCTGGAGAGAGAGAGAGAGAGAAAAAAACACTTTAGCGTGCGCTCTTATAAGATTAGATTGGTTATTATCTTATCTAATCAGGATGGCTCCCACTGTTTTAATCAAATCTTCCTTCAAACCCTAAAAGGTAAGATTAGCCGGGATTAATTACACCTTACAAGTTCGTCAATCTTTCAGCCAGATCAGTGTTGGTATTTTGAGGGAGGTTCCCCGTGCTTTAGCACGGACCTAATTAAAATAAACCTCATTTTCCCAGAGTCATAACCCTGTTAACACCTTTCTAGACACCTACTTGATTGACTAGTTGTCATGTGTAAAACTCTTCCAGGAGCAAATCTTACCCGCAGTGGGTATCGGGATCCAACTATCTCATAGAAGGTATGCAATCTCATTGCAAATTCAACACTTGAAATTCTCGATAATATCATTTACCCCTAGCGTCCTATGACCTTAACGGAGGTCAACAAACCATAAGCTACTAGTCAAGTTTAACCCGTCATTTTCTGATTGAATTAAACCCACCCGTACGACCCTTGATGGAGGTCAACATGGTCGTACGACTACCCTAAAAACAATCGCATCACATGCTGCAGATAAATACTAGTCAGCTACCGCACACTACACCTTGACGGAGGTCAACAAACGTAGCACGAATACTAAGTAGTACTTTTCTGAAATGACGGAGGGCTACGTAGGTTTTTCAGAAAACCATAAGCATAATGAACTTGATATCGTTGTAGAAACAAGTGACTTTGAAAAGGAGTGTTTTTGAGGCTTTTCTAGTTTCACTAAAGAGGTCACTCCCAGTGAAGAGATCTCGGCTCTTTCCTTATCGAATAAGGTGCAGGATATTTCATAAATACCGCTATGCAAAGCAAGAACTATAGAAGCAATCAAAAACTAAACCGTGAGTTTGTAGTATCTTCCAGTTTTGTTAAAGAGGTCACTCCCGGTGAAGGGATCTCGGCTCTTTCCTCATTGAATAAGGTGCAGGGTATATCACATATACCACTATGCAAAGCAAAAACTGTAGCTACCCTTTTTGAAAATTTGATTCTACAATATCTTTTAGGTTTATTTTCTTTTATTAATCTCATTAATAAATCCCATCATTTATGCTTCCTAAGCATCACGGAAGAAACGAAAGCAGTTATATTTATATATCATATATATAGTATAAGCATTCGTCTCAGGTAGTAATATGATCTCATCACAGAACAGTAGCAGCAGAAGTTAACATATGAAATATTGGATATACTAGGAGGTCTGTGTTTTATTTTAAGCCTGTATAAAACACGGATTCCATAGTCGTGATGAATAGCAAAACCCACATCCCTAAACCCCTATGAGAGTGGCAAGTAACCCTGCCAATTCTAGGGTTAGGAGACCCGGTCTCGACTCCTCAAGATAGCCTCCCACTGGACCCTAGAACCCGGTTACTTGTGCTCTCCGTCTTGGGTCTATCCTAATACGGAAAAGTAAATAATATACAATGGTAATATCATCCTCAACCCGGAAGTGCCCCAATAAAAGAATATTACATACAAATGAATTTTACATGAATAAAAAAGAAAACTCTCATCTCACTTAAAACCCCGGGCTATTCAATACACAACGATCTAATATAACATATCACATCAACACATAATCATCACAGATAACTAGGCGTAGTTAGATAATTCGATAGATACAACGAATTCCAAAAAATTCCTAGAGAGCTCAACACTTGAGCACGGTTAAAATTAACCAGAGACATACTACAGTACCTACAGACCAACAGCTGAAGGGCCCAAGCCTCTCAAGTGGCGCCGCGGATCCGCCGCAAAGACCAGGTTTTGGCCGCGGATCCGTGGTCACTTAGACGAGTTAGGGTTTTGTTCTTCAGGTGTGTCTATAGAATTCCTTGCATGATTTTCTGAGTATTTTTAACATGGAAAAATTCAACTTTTTGAAAAATTTCCAAAAAAGGGGTCGTTTTGGGGTTTTGGTTCGATCGGACTTCTAACTTCGTCTAGATAACACCTAATATTCTATCTTGGATCTGATACCACTGTAGGGTTAGCTTAGCACCTTAGCAAGGTTTTGGCAAGCATCAACCATGCTATATTAAATTTTTTGGGGTACTAAACAAACCAACCAAGTAATGGAACTAGAGAATTAGGGATAACTTTGCATGTAAACAACTTTACATCTAAGAGAGAGGGATTACAACCTTTGTAGTCCGTTCTTTCGCTTCATAAGCTCCGAGTAGTAGTCCCATCACCGCGATCCATGAACTCCTAGACTCTAAAGAGCCTCCACAAGTCGAATGATCCATGCTTGCTTGAAAACTTCAAAATCCAAGATGATCTACTTCGAGGAAACATAAACTCAAGCTATGACTTCACTAATTATGAATTAGTGAAGGTAACACACTAATCTATATGGCTAGTATAGAAGAGGATGATGAAGTAGGAATTTTTCTCTCTTTTGTTTTCAATTTCTCACTTTAAATCATCACAACACAAAAAGCTAGAAAGCTTTTTCAAGAAGGAGGAGGAAGAAGAAAGCTTTTGTGATGAATAATGAATTGTTGTGAGGTTAGAATTGCAACCATGGGTTAAAGATAACATCCTTAACCCTTGTAGAGGCTTAACCATTTGCTATGGTTAGAGTTAGGTCAACAAATATTTTAAGGAAGACAAAAATGGTGGACGAAGTCAAAGAAGCTTACAAGCTTCCATCAAAATATGAACCATGGATAATTCCACCATTATTTGTATTTCCTTAATAATAATTATAAACCCTAATCTAACCCTAGCATGGTTCAAGTCTCATAAACCCTAGCTGCAATTTTAACCTAGCACGTTACAATATTATATATCACACATATAATATATAATGTGACAAAAGAAAATAATACAATTAATATATATCGCATATACATCAATGCATTATCCAAGTGAGAAAAAGAATTAATAAAGCAAGCTTATATTAGTTAATTTAACGTAATATATCTCATATATAATTATACATTAAATTATCGAATCAACACTTGATCCGATAACCCGGCTATATTACATATAACCGGCTAATATAATAAGTACCATTTTATCGAATCAACACTTGATCCGATGACTCGGCTATATCACATATACCCGGCCGATACTATATATCGCGAGAATAGAATACCATATCTCATATCGTATTAGTCTCGGTTCCGCACATATTGCATATGTGCCCCTACTCCGTTTTGCCTGAGCCAGGAAACCTCTGTGTAGGACTCTAAAGAATCGTCAATACGCCGGCAGCAGGTGATGATCATATCAAACACCCACAAGCTGCAAGCGGTCAGCTAAACGTAACAGCCACCCGGGTATTGAGCGACCAGAAGATCAAGAAGCAAGCCTGTACATACTCCTGCGAATCCAGTCAGTAACACTACCATACAATCCGGTCTCTTCATCTGATATGTTGCATATCCAGTCTAGGGGTGGTAAATGTCAGACCCCAGTAACTGATAAGTCGTGTCAATGTGAGGCTCATAACGGGTCGAGAAACTACTGATAACTCTTACCAGTAAATCTCCATATCAGCCATGGCCAGGGACTTCCAGTTATAGCCAATCAAACATAGCACAACATCAACTCCCAATACCGGGAGAGACGAAACCCCTCCTATCGCTCATTGCCTCCATGTGATTCGGGACTGTACCCAAAAGCCACTGTTTTGCACGCCCTCTTAGACATGGTAAGGTGGAAATCAAAGCACAGTGGGAATCATACAAGACTCTATGACGATTTCGGGTCTACAGACTAACCTGTACCAGTGTCACCGGAGAACTGCTATCTGACGATAGGTATAATACCATCTAGGAGTTCTCGGCGAGTCCATTCAGTGTACCCAGTCTCCATTGAGTACCCGTACACCATCTTTGATGTCCAACACCGATGGATATAGGATCATCCATCGATGTGTAGACACTAGTCTACTCTGGTGTATCGATGTCCTGTCTCGATACACCCTCGACTAGGAACAGTTAGAGGATGTACTCGTAGACTACCCTGGCCCCACTAGTATAATCTCATCATAGTCCTAGTAGTCGAGTACAGATCTTAAGGGCTTTATCAACATGTGAGAGCAAGACAGTAAACTAATACAAGTCAACATGTTAAGACAAAGTGAAATCATATAGCATACTATCATGTCTAGCAAGAAAGTCCTCTCTATATATATCCAAGCATCCATTATAATATACATCATATGTACAACAATGGCCTCTAAGCCATATACATAACTAACACTGATGAGTAGGATTACTCTCGGGATATTATTTCACTAAACAATCAATGCTATAAATCAAGTAGGTGTCTAGAATAGTGTTAGCGGGGCTACGCCTCTAGGGAAAAGAGATTATATAATTAAGGAAGTTCGCGAAAGCGTTGGAAAACCTCCCTCGAAGTACCAACACTAGCCTGGATGAAAGGTTAAGCAAGTATTATGACGTGCGATTAATTCCGACTAGTTCTTCTTTTAAGGTTTGAAAAAGAATTTGAGGATAAAGTGGGAGCCATCCTGGTTAGATAAAATAATAACCAATCTAATCTTGCAAGAGCACACGCTAAGTGTTTCTTTTCTCTCTCTCCAGGTAGCAACCATTTCACATTTTGATCAAGATAATAAAATGTATCGCTTGACCGATCCGAATTCTTATTCGGGGCTGGGGAACCTCGGTTCGGCTCTAAACTATGACAACAGTCATGAGTATGAGCAAGGGAAAGAGGAAAGCATGAATTCCTTGATGACCTCATCGAAGAAGAAGCATACTATTGTATCTCCTTCAGGTGTTTTTGTGGTTGAGAACTGCTTTTCGGTCAGTCCTACCTCCTGGGTATTAGATACCGGATTAGCATCTCATATCTGTAATTTATTGTAGAGACTGAGAAAAAGTAGGATGGTTGGACCTGGTGATATGTCCCTCAGAGTAGGGAACGGAGCACAAGTTAATACTGCAGCCGTCGATGAATATCACCTAATATTGCTAAATGGCAATACTATGATTTTGAACAATTCCTACTATGTATCTTCCATGATTTGCAACATCATATCAGTTTCTTTACTTAATAAAGATGGATATAACTTTTTTCTTGATAGAAATATCATGAACATCTACCTTGATAAGGTATTGGTTGCAGAAGGTACACCGTGTAATGGTATCTATGTTCTAAATCAGAACACAGTTCTCAATGTACAAAACAACGCAAGAGGAGGAGTTCAGATACGAACGAATCCTATTTGTGGCATTGTAGACTTGGTCATATCGGAGAGAAAAGACTATGTAAGTTACATAAAGATGGACTCTTGAATACGTTCGAATTTTCATCTTATGAAACTTGTCAGTCTTGTCTCAAAGGAAAGATGACCAAATCTCCGTTCACCGGACACGGAGAAAGAGTAGCAGAGCTCTTGGACTCATACACAGTGATGTATGTGGTCCGATATCTATACATGAAAGGGGTGGGTTCTCCTACTTCATAACATTCACTGACGATCTCTCTAGATTCGGATATGTGTATCTTATGAAACACAAATCTGAAACTTTTGAGAAATTCAAAGAATACAGAAAGGACGTAGAGAACCAGATTGGCAAAAGTATTAAGATCCTCCGATCTGATAAAGGGGGAGTACTTAAATACGGAATTCAGGGAATTTCTTAAAGAGAATGGTATTCTCTCTCAGCTTACTCCTCCATATACACCACAGCACAACGGTGTATCGGAGCGGAGAAACCATAGCCTATTGGATATGGTTCGCTCCATGATTAGTAATGCTGAATTGCCTCTTTCATTCTGGGGACTCGCACTTGAAACAATAACGTATCTGTTGAATCAGGTTCCGTCTAAATCCGTGCCTAAGACTCCATATAAAATATGGAATAATAAAAGACTATGTCTTAAAAGGGTTAAGATATGGGGTTGTCCAGCCTATGTGAAAAACCAGAATCCGGACAAACTTGAGGCACGGCCAGTTTTATGTAAGTTTGTAGGATATCCTAGGCATTCGAATAGATATCTATTCTACCATGTCGATGAACAAAAGGTTTTTGTTTCTCGACACTCCACCTTTCTTGAAAGGTTGTTTCTTGAAAAAGAAATAAGTAGATGCACGGTAGAATTGGAAGAAATTCCAGAAGGACAAACTATAACTGAAGATTTGGTAGAACCGCTAGATTCAATAGTCCCGGACGAACCTCAGCCACTCTGCAGATCTGGTAAGATTTCTCATCCGCCCGAGAGATACTACGGTTTTCTCATAGGCGGGGATCGAGAGGATCGAGAGGATTGCATCTTGGAAGAAGATGATCCTACTAGTTACGGGCAGACCATTATCAGTAAGGACTCTGATAAGTGGCTGGATGCTATGTGATCCGAAATGGAGTCCATGTACACCAATAAAGTGTGGACCTTGGATATTGCTCCATCTAGGGTAAAACCCGTTGGATGCAAATGGATCTACAAAAGGAAACTTAGTGTAAATGGGCAGGTAGAAACCTATAAGGCTAGACTCGTTGCAAAAGGTTTTCGTCAAAGAACAGGTGTGGACTATGACGAAACCTTTTCTCCAGTGGCTATGCTCAAATCCATTCGGATCCTACTTGCCATTACCACCTTCCATGACTATGAGATCTGGCAGATAGACGCAAAAACGGCTTTTCTAAACGGAAGTTTAGAAGAATACGTTTATATGGATCAGCCGGAAGGTTTCGTAGACAGTGAGAGCAGCGGGAAGGTGTGCAAGTTGGTTAATCCATTTATGGATTAAAACAGGCATCGCGGAGCTGGAACATCTGTTTTGACGAAACAGTCAAGGAATTTGACTTTATCAAGAACGAGGATGAGCCTTGTATTTATAAGAAGATTGTAGGATGAACTGTCGTGTTCCTAATCTTGTATGTGGACGATATTCTTTTGATAAGAAATGACATTCCTATGCTACAATCGGTCAAGCTATTCTTATCACAAAGGTTCTCCACGAAGGACCTGGGTGATGCCTCGTACATTCTGGGGATTAAGATCTACAGAGATAGATCCAAGAGATTTCTGGGACTTTCACAGTCCAGGTACATAGATGACGTACTAAAAAGATTTATTATGGAAGATTCCAAGCGCGGTAACATACCCGCATTGCATGGAATTACCCTCTCCAAGGAGATTCTCCCAAGACTGACGAGGAGAGGGTTCACATGAGCACTATACCCTACGCTTCGGCGGTAGGATCTATAATGTACGCGATGCTATGTACAAGGTCAGATGTAGCTTATACGCTAAGCGTGGTGATCCGGTATCAGTCGAACCCAGGTGAGGACTACTGGACAATAGTAAAGAACATTCTCAAATACCTGAGAAGGACAAAGGAGATGTTCTTGGTTTACTGTAATGGAGACCTAAAGGTTGAGTCCTTTACCGATTCAAGCTTCCAGAGTGACAAGGATGACAGCAAGTCTGTCTCGGGTTTTGTATTTACCCTCAATAGAGGGGTCGTGTGTTGTAAGAGCTCCAAACAGGATACCGTTGCTGACTCGACGATGGAGGCTGAATACATTTCTGTAAGCGATGCCACAAAAGAAGCGGTCTGGATGAACTTCAGGTAGTTCCTAGCTGAACTTCAGGTAGTTCCGTCCATTGTTGATCCGATACGTGTGGATTGTGATAAAAAATAGGTTTATAGCTTTAGCGATGGAACCACGGTCCCATCTGAAATCCAGGTACATCTTAAGGCCGTATCACCTGATCAGGGAGATCGTAGATCGCCAGGAGATCGAGGTCCGGAGAGTGGATACAAAAAAGAACACGGCAGATCCATTTACAAAGCCCCTCCCTCAAGCGCAATTCGAGCGACTTTTTGAGATGTTGGGTATGCGGTACGCCAGTAGCTGGCCTTAGTGCAGACATTGGGTATTCGGTGCGCCAATTACTGGCTTTTAGTGCAAGTGGGATATTGTTGGATATATATGCCCTAGAGGCCAGTATTGTATATGTATACATAGGGATGCTAGGGATATGTATGTACAGGACAATCTTGCTCAGTTTTATAGTATATTATTTGACTTGTCTTTGTTAGGATATGTGTATTTATTTCTATTGTTGTTATATCTAGCTTGCACTTATTGATAAAGACTCGATACGGTAGTATACTATTATGGTTTATCTTTATCTTAACATGGCATATGTCATACTCGATATTACTTATTACGGTTACATGTTGATAAAGCCCGTAGGATCTTGCTTGACTACCTGCATTGTGATGGCGATCATACTTGTGGGAGCAGGGTAGTCTATAAGCACTATCTTAATTGTCCCGAGTCGCGTGAGTATCGAGACTGGGCATTGATACTCCAGAGCAGACTAGTGTATACGTTTCTATCCCCGTCAGGGGAAGGTTGGTCCCGCAGCCATTGGTCTGATGGACCTAAGATCGTATACAGGTGCTCATTAGGTGTGAGTACATTGGACGGACTCCCCGAGAACTTCCAGATGGTACTATACTTATCGTTAGATGGAAGTTCTCAGGTGACATGTGTACAGGTTAGTCTTCGGACCTAAGATCGGCATTTGTCTCGTGTGAGTTCCCACTGAGCATTGATCACTACCCTACCACGGTTCTACTGAGTCGTGCAAACAGGTTTTGGTTGGGTACAGTCCCGAGCCATATGAAGGCAGTAAGCGATTGTTGGGGATTCGTCTCTCCCGGTATTGGGAGTTGAGATCGCACAGTGATTGATTGGTTAGGACCATAAGACCTTGGCCAAGGCAGTTAGAATTTACTGATAGATTGATCAGTAGTTTCCCCGTTTGGTCCTGGGCCATATCAGCACGACTTATCGGGTTATTAGGGTCTGACGTTTACCATCCCCTAGACCTGGTATGCGATACTCTTTGACAAAGAGACCGGACTGTACGGATATTGTCACGGATATGCTCAGTAGGAGTTTGGACGAGTTTGCTCGTCGGCCTTTCTTTTCGACAGGTACCTGGGTAGCCGTTACGTACAGCTAGTGCCGCTGACATGTTTGTGGTTAAACCCACTGCCAGTATACTGTTGAGTCTTTAGAATCCCACACAGAAGGTTTTCCTTCTTCGGGCGAAACGATGTAGAGGCCGTATAGTTTTATGGTAGGGTTCGATCACATACGTACACTTGTGCACGTATGATGTTCGGATGGATAATACTAGCTGGTTTTGGTTTAAGCCAGATCCTATTATTAGATTATCGAATTATTTAGTCTCTGGGTATTCGTATTTTTCGGAATACGGATACGGGTATATATATATGGACGAGGAGTATTCTTGTAATTTTGGCAAGAGTTCTTCTAGAAGATGACACCTCATTTCTTATTTATTCTTTTTGATTAAATGAAGAAATGAGGTGGAGGATGAGTTGTTCATTTACATTAAATGAAGCATAGCCACTACATGACTCACTTAGTGACTCATATGATAACTATTGAAGCATGCTTGATTTTATATTATTCTATACTTCATAATTATCTAGGGTTGCCATTTTTCATTTCATTATCATCTTACACATTCTCTCTCCTCCAAGCTCTCATCTTCTTCCTCTTACCCTTGAGTGTTTCATGAGTTGAGAATCCAAGGGTCTAAGAGACTAACTAATCCATAATCATTCTCTACACACTCTAGTCTACTTAGATTAAGCATTCTAGTTACCTCAATTAGGAGGTAGAAGCTCTTGGTAGGCACTCTCGGGTGGATCATCATTGACGCGAGGAGGCCGAAGTTCAAGCTTGATCATAGACACTACAAGGAGCATATCCATGGAGTGGAGTGAAGACGACTTGAGCCTCTTGGTATACTTTCTATCATAGTAGTTAGAACCAATACATGCTAGTTAGGTTTATGGTTAAGATCCGGGTTTTAGTGTTATTCTAGCGCCAAGTTTTTCATCGTAGTAAAATTTGTGTTCCGTATTTGGCCACGGGAGATGGCTAGGGCGCTAGCATAACCCCTTCACCTTACACGCGAGCTCTTTCCAAATCAGTCTTGGAAGACATCTTTTTGGAGAGAGTGATTCCTGAGTAAGTGGGCGAACCACCACGCTTAGAATCCTCCATACTAAACCCTTTCTGTATGGTGTTAATGTACCTGGATTTGGGACACTACCAACATCCATATAGATCTATCTCTATAGGTCATAATTCACAAGATGTAGTAGGTATCATCCAGATCTTCCATGGAGAATCCTCGTGATAAGAGGAGCTTGACCGAGCGTAGCATAGGAAACCATTTTTTATCAAGAGTATGTCATTTACGTACAATACGTGGAAGACAACCTTACTCTCTACAATCTTCTTATATATACAAGGTTCATTTACCTTTTTGATGAAGTCAAACTCTTTGACTGCCACATCAAAACAGATGTTCCAACTCCACGATACGTGCTTTAATCCTGATGGACTTAAGCATAGCCACTGAAGAAAAGGTTTCATCATAAATCACACCTGGTTATTGACGAAAACCTTTTACAACAAGTTTAGCTTTGAAAGTCTCAACTTTTCCATCTACACCAAGAATCTTCGCAAGATCCACTTGCTCCCGATGGGTTTTACCCCTTTAGGTGCAACATTCAAAATCATACTTTGTTGGTGTACAAGGATTCCATCTTTAATCGCATAGCGTCCAACCATTTCACAGAGTCCCCACTCGTGATGGCCTGCCTGAACTTGGTTGGGTCATCATCTACCAAGATGCAATCCTCGCTCCCACCTTCACTGAGGAAACCGTAGTATCTCTTAGGTGGATGAAGAACCCTATCAGATTCGCGGAGAGACTGAGGCTCGTTGGAGACTATTGAATCCTTTGGTTCCACTAAATCATCAGCTGTTATTTTGTCTAGCTGGAACTCCTTACAGTTCTACCTCATGACCACTAATTTCTTCACAAGAAATTCCTTTTCTAAAAAGGTGGCATGCTGAGAAACAAAACACCTTTTGCTCCTCAGTTTGATAGAAGATATTCCCTCGCAAATGTTTGGGATATCCAAAAAACTTACAGAACTGACCATGCCTCGAGTTTGTCCGGATTTTGCCTTTCAACATAGGCTGGACAACCCCATATCTTAACTCGTTTAAGACATGGTCTCTTCCCATACCATATCTTATATGGAGTGGTAGGCACTGATTTGGTTGGAACCCCATTCAATAGGTATGCATCTTTTCAAATGCATAACACCAAAAGGAAACAGACAACTCAGCAGTACTCATCATAGAGCGCGCCATATCTCATAGGGAGCGATACCTCCATCCCGATACACCGTTGTGCTGTGGTGTATACGAAGGAGTAAGCTGAGAGAGAATCCCTATTCTCCTTTTAAATAACCCAGGAACTCTATGCCCAAGTATTCTGCTCTCCGATCACATTGAAGGACTTAATACTTCTACCCATCTGGTTTTTAACTTCAAGCTTATATTCCTTGAATTTCTCAAAAGTTTCAGACTCGTGTTTCAACAGGAACACATGTCCGAACCTTGAGAGATCGTCGATGTATGTAATGAAGTACGAAGAACCAACCCCGGCATTTGTAGACATAGGACCGAATACATCATCATGTATCTGTCCCAAGAGTTCAATAACTCTTTCTCCGTTTCCAGTAAACGGAGTATTGGTCATTTTATCTTTGAGACAAGACTGGCAAGTATTATAAGATGAAAATTCGAACGGATTCAAATATTCATCCTTAAGTAACTTTAGCTAGTTGTGTCGCATTGATATGATCTAATCTACAATGCCATAAGGAGGATTCGTTCATTTTTGAACTACTCCTCTTGTGTGTGTTCTATATATTTTGAACTGTGGTTTGATTTAGAACGTATATGCCATTACATAACGTACCCGATCCAATCTACTCTTAATTAAGGAAAATGTTCACAACATTGTCTTGTAATACAAAATTATATGGTTTTTTAACTTAATAAAGAAACTGATGTAATGTTGTATATCAGGTTCGATATGTAATAACATTCGTTCAGAATCAATGTATTTACCATTTGGTAATACAAGGTGATATTTGCCAACTGACTTGGCTGCAACAATTACACCATTCTTTAACACTTAGAGACATATCACCCAATCCCAGTTCTCTACCTTTCTGTAGCCTATGTAACAGATTAAATATGTGGGATCCTGATCTGGTATCTCATACCTAGGACGTAGAGGATACTGAGAGACAGTTCTTGGTAATGAACAAACCCGAAGAATATGCATCAATGTGCTTAATCCTTGATTGGGTCACGTAGGAATCCGGATATTCCCCTATTTCCTACTCGGACTTATATCAATTATAAGATTGAGTAGAACCAACATTCCCCAGCTCAGTATAATAAGCATGTTCGGTCAATGCATCCATATTATTATTTTGATTAAGGCGTGACATGGTCGTTACCGAGAGAGAGAGAGAGAGAGAGAGAGAGAGAGAAGAAAACACTATGCGTATGCTCTTGCAAGATCAGATTGGTTATTATTTTATCTAATCAGGATGGCTCCTACTATTTTTATCAAATCTTTCTTCAAACCCTAAAAGGTAAGACTAGCTGAGATTAATTACACCGTACAAGTTCGCCAATCTTTCGGCCAGGCCAGTGTCGGTACTTTGAGGGAGGTTCTCCATGCTTTCGCACGGACTTAATTAAAATAAACCTCGTTTTCCCAGGAGCGTAACCCCGTTAACACCTTTCTAGACACCTACTTGATCGGCGAATGTAATGTGTAAAACTCTCCTGGAGTAACTCTTACTCGCAGTGGATATCGGGATCCAACTATCTCATAGAAGGTATGCAATCTTATTGCAAATTTCAACACTTGAAATTCCCGATAATATTTTGCTCCAAGCGTCCTATGACCTTGACGACCCTTGACGAAAGACAATAAAGTCGTACGACTCCCCGCACATTTCATGATTGAATTAAATCCACCCGCACGACTCTTGACGAAAGCCAACAAAGCCGTACGACTACCCTAATCCAATCACATCATATGCAGCAGATAAGAAGTGAGTAGCTACCGCACACTACGCCTTGAAGAAAGCCAAAAAACGTAGCACGAATACTAAATACTACTTATCTGAAATGACGGAAGGCTACGACAGGTTTTTAAGAAAACCTTTTGCGTAATGAACTTGATATCGTTGTAGATTCGAGTGATTCTAAAAAGGAGTGTTTTTTGAGGCTTTTTGCTAGTTTTGCTAAAGAGGTCACTCCCGGTGAAGGGATCTCGGCTCTTTCCTCATCGAATGAGGTGCTGGATATTTCAAAAATACCACTATGCAAAGCATGAACTAAAACAGCAATCAAAAGACAAAACCGAGTGGGTTGTAGCATCTGCCAGTTTCGCTAAAGAGGTCACTCACAGTGAAGGGATCTCGGCTCTTTCCTTATGGAATAAGGTGCTGGATATTCTACAAGAAATACCGCTATGCAAAGCAAGAACTAGAGATACCAGTTTTTAAAACAAGATTCTACAATATTTTTAGGTTTCTTTCTTTTTGATTAATCTAATTAATGAAGTCCTATCATATATGCTTCCTAAGCATCACAGAAGAAAAGAAAGCAACAATATTGATTATATATCATATATATAATATAAGCATTCATCTCATCATATAAAGTGATCACATCACAGAATATCAGCAGCAGAAGAACACATATGAAATATTAGATATACTTGGAATTCCGTGTTTTTATTTAAGCCAGTATAAAAAACGGATTCCACGGTCATGATGAATAGCCAAACCCACGTCCCTAGACCCCTACGAGAGTGGCAAGCAACCCTACCAATTCTAAAGTTTGGAGATCCGGTCTCGACTCCTCGAGATGGTCTCACACTGGACCCTAGAACTTAGCTACTTGTGCTCCCCACCTTGAGTCTATCCTAATGCGGAAAAGTAAATAATTTATATCAATGGTGACATCATTCTCAATCCGGAAGTGCCGCAATAAAAAAATATTACATATAAGTTTTTTGCATGAATTAAAATGAAAAACTCTCATCTCACATAAAAAACCCAGCTATTAAAAAACACGATGATTCAATATAATATATCACAGCAACACATAACATCACATGTCATCAACGTAAGTAAATATGGGTATCCCAACTGCCGTTGACATATAGCAACGAAACCGACAATACACCATATATTATACTTACGGTCGCAGAAAAGAAAGTGAAAAACTACAACAATTGGAATCCGCAACCACCTTAGATATCATAAACCCAATGTATCGCATACTTTGGATTTCATGCCTAACCAAATGAATTCCTTAGACATCGCATGCCTAACAATTATAAATCCCATATTTTAGTCTCGATATTGAAAACACTTTTTAGTAACCAGTCGGGTAATTCAACAAGATTCCTGACACTTGATCGAATGCTTGACGGAAAGTTTACAACTTGACGAGTCTTTGAAGTCCTACACAGAGGTTTCCTGGATCAGGCGAAATGAAGTAGGAGCACATATGTGATATGTGCGGGACCGAGATTAATACACGTATGTGATACCATATTTTATTCTCGCGATATGTGATATCGGTCGATTATATGTGATATAGCTGGGCTTTCGAATCAAGTGTTAATTCGATAAGTTGATACATTTGATATCAGTCGGTTGTATGTGATATAACTGGATTATTAAATCAAGTGTTGATTTAATAATTTAATATATAATTATATATTTGATATATTATCTTACATTAACTAATATTAGCTCACTTAAAATTCTTTTTCTCACTTGTGTACACTTAGTATATATGTGATATATATTAATGTACATTCTTTTATGTCATGCTAGATGATACATGAAACATGGGTGTATGAGACTCACACCATACTTATCATAATGATGGGTTTTATTTATTTAAAACAAATCAAAATTAGTTGGAAATTAGACACATGGTTTGAAACTTGGAGAAGCTTGTAGTGACCATTGACTTAGTCCACTAATTTTGTTTTACTTGAGATATTTATTAACCTAACCATTATAATTAGCCATGGTTTAGTCTCTACATTAGTTAGTATATGATATTAACTCACCCATGGTTCCCATTCTGTAGGGTTCCTAGGCACTCTTACAAGGGTTAATAAGGCATCAACCATACCCAAATAAAAATTTCGATGTGCCGAACAACCCAAAGCCGGGATCTTTGCTAGATTATTAGGGTTTAACATGCAAGTAAACATCTTTACAAGTAAGAGTGAGGGATTACAACCTTTGTAGTCCGCTCCTTCGCTTCATAAGCTCCGAGTAGAAGTCCTTTCACCACGATCCACGATCTTCCGGACTCAAGAGAGGCTCCACAATCCGAATGATTCATGCTAGCTTGTAGTCTTCCTTTTCTCCGATGATCTACCTCGAAGTTTGTTTAACTCAAACTATTTCTCACTAATGAGGTGAACACCCTAATCTAATTGGCTAGATTAAATAAGGATGATGAAGTAGTATTTATGCTCTCTTTTATTATCAAATTCTTACTCTTAATCATCACAAAATGAAAACCTAGAAAGCTTTCTCAAAGCTCAAGGAAGAAGAAGAAGAAGAAGAAGAAGAAGAAGAATGAATTAATTCCTTTTGTGATGAAAATGAAAATGAAAATGATATATGATTACAAATGCAACCATGATCAACTATGACAAGGCTAACTCATGTAGAGATTTAACTAGGGTTAAGGGTTTGGGTTGGGTTAAGGAATGAGTCACTTAAAATATCAACCATAATATCTTAGCTCAAAATAAAAGAAAACCTTCTAGAAGGTTCATGAAAGAACTAACCCAAATCAAATCCTAACCATATTTAATCTCCACTAATCACGTTGCATTAATAATTATAATATGTTACAATATTATATAACATATATATAATATATTTTGTAACAAAAGAAAATAATACAATTAACATATATTGCATATATATCAATGTATTATCCGGTGAGAAAATGAATCAATAAAGCAAGTCAATATTGTTAGTTATGTATATGCCCTAGAGGCCATTGTTGTACATATGATGTATATTATGATGGATGCTTAGATATATACAGAGAGGACTTTCTTGCTCGTCATGATAGTATGCTATTTGGTTTCACTTTATCTTAACATGTTGACTTGTATTAGTTTACTGTCTTACTCTCACATGTTGATAAAGCCCTTAGGATCTGTACTCGACTACTGGGACTATGATGAGATCATACTAGTGGGGCCACGGTAGTTGATGAGTACATCCTATAACAGTTCCTAGTCGATGGTATATCGAGACAGGGCATCGATACACCAGAGTAGACTAGCGTATACGCATCTTGACCCATATGATGGGCGATGGATGATCCCATATCCATCGGTGTTTGACATCAGAGATGGTGTACGGGTGCTCAGTGGAGACTGGGTACACTGGACGGACTCGCCGAGAACTCCCAGATGGTGATATACCACACGTCAGATGGCAGTTCTCCGGTGACACTGGTACAGGGTAGTCTGTAGACCCGAGATCGTCATAGTGTCTTGTGTGATTCCCACTGTGCTTTGATTTCCACCTTACCACATCCAAGAGGGCGTGCAAAACGGTGGCTTTTGGGTACAGTCCTGAATCACATGGAGGCAATGAGCGATAGGAGGGGATTCGTCTCTCCCGGTATAGGGAGTTGATGTTGTGCTGTGTTCGATTGGCTATAACTGGAAGTCCCTGGCCAGGGCTGATATAGAGATTTACTGGTAAGTGTTACTAGTAGTTTCTCGACCCGTTATGAGCCACACATCGACACGACTTATCAGTTACTGGGGTCTGACGTATACCACCCCTAAACTTGATATGCGACATATCAGACGAACAGACCGGACTGTACGGGAATGTTACTGATTGGATTCACAGGAGAACGCACAGGCTAGCTTGTTGATCTTCTGATCGCTCAATACCTGGGTGGCTGTTATGTTTAGCTGACCGCTTGCAGCTTGTGGGTGTCTGATATGATCATCACCTGCTACCGGCGTATTGACGATTCTTTAGAGTCCTACACAGAGATTTCTTGGCTCAGGCGAAACGGAGTAGAGGCACATATGTGATATGCGCAGGACCGAGGATAATGCGATATGAGATACCGTATTATATTCTTGCGATATTTAGATATGAACCGGGACATCGGATCAAGTGTTGATTCGATGAATCGGTACATGATATATTAGTCGGTTATATTCGATATAGCCGGATCGTCGGATCAAGTGTTGATTCGATAATTTAATGTATAATAATATATATGATATATTATTACATTATCTAATATTGGCTTGCTTTATTATTTTATTTTATCACTGGATGATACATTGATATATATGCGATATATGTTAATTGTATTATTTTCTTTTGTTGCAAATATATAATATATATGTGATATATATTATTGTGACATGATATGATTTATTATTAAACATGTTTAAGGATGAGGTTAGGGTTTGATTAGGGTTAGTTGCTTCTTGCACTTTCTAGAAGCATTTTCTTTTGTCATGGTTATGATATTTGTTGATGACTCATTGCTAACCCAACCAAACCCTAACTCTAGTTTATTCTCTACAAACTCTTAGCCACTCATCCTTGACCATGGTCGATATATCAATCAGATAGTTTTCTTTCTATTCAACACAAAAGGAATTATCATTTCCATTATCTTCTTCTTCTCTCTTGATTTTGAGCTCACTAGTAATTCATTTTGTGATGATAAATTATGAGAAAATGATTTAAAAAGAAAGCATAAATACTACTCTCTCATCCTCATCTCATCTAGCCCATGCGATTAGTGTGTTTCATCTCTTTAGAGTGAGAAAGCTTGGGTCTTTGCAACTTCGACGTAGATCATCGGAGATTTGGAACACTTCAAGCTAGCATGGATCGTTCGAGTCGTGGAGCCTCTCTTGAGTCCGGGAGATCGTGGATCACGGCAAAGAGACTTCTACTCGGAGCTTGTGAAGCGAAGGAGCGGACTACAAAGGTTGTAATCCCTCACACTTAGATAAAAAGTTGTTATCTTGCATGCTTAACCCTAATAATCTAGCAAAGATCCTGTCTTTGGGTTGTTCGGCACATCTAAAATTTTATTCGAGCATGTTTGATGCTATATGAACCTCCACTAGTGTGCCTAGGAACCCTACAGTGGTATCAGAGCCAACCTAGAGCATTAGGCGACGTGTTTACGAAGTTAAAACTCCGATCGAACCCGAACCGACAAAATTTAACCCCTCTCTGGAAATTTTTCAAAATTTGGGATTTTTCTGAATTAAAAATACCTAAAAAAATCAGCAGGGAATTCTAAGAATTACCATGAAATACGGGCCCACAACTCCACAAAACCGCGGCGGAACCGCGGCGGAAACCTGCTTTCCGCGGCGGTTCAGCGGCCGTTTTATGGAATTGTGACACGTGGCTTCATGGTAATATCTGTAGGTGCTTGTTGATGCTTCTGGGTATTTTTAAAGTGACTCAAGTGTTGTATAATCTGGGGTTTGTTTTGTAATAGTAGATTCGATCGGAAATTTTAAATTCGTTTTTATTTCCTGATATTTAGAAACTGTTAAACTATTTGAACGGATATCATTAACGCACTTTATCCCGGCACGGCAAACTTTCAAGTGTTGAATTTTTATCGGGTTTAAATCTTTCGGAAAAATTGTACAAGTTAAGCGGTGGACCCTCTAGAAGACAACAAACCTTAACTCGATTATGTGACCATCTTGAACTGTCTTTTGAACCTTCGGGTTTGGGGCAGTACGGCGTGCCACATGTGAGGCGTTGGCTTGACCCTTCTACGGCTGGATCACTGGTACTATGACATATTCTGGGATTATTTGAACTCCGCTCAAGTGTTGAGCACTTTAGGAAATTTTGGGTATTTGATTATCTATTCGAAAAGTTTAACTCTGTCTATTTATCTGGAATGTGATACAATATGTGGAATTCATAGAGCTAGGCATGAAATGCAGAGTATGTGATATTTCGGATTTACGATGTCTAAAGTGATTGTGGATTCTAAATATTGTAGTTTTACACTTTCTTTTCTGTGACCGTAAGTGTAGTATGTAGTTGTATTGCCGGTCTTCGTTGCTATACATCGGCGACAATCGGTGTATGCATACTTACTTACGTTGATGATATGTGATATTATGTGTTGCTGAGATATGATGTGCAGGATTGTCGCGATTGAATAGCCGGGGGTTTTATGTGAGATGAGAGTTTTATATTTTCATTCATGTAAATTCAAATGTAATGTAATATTCTTTTATTTGGGGCACTTCCGGGTTGAGGTTGCTGCCACCAGTGTTGTATATTATTTACTTTTCCGTATTAGGAAGGACCTAAGGAAGGGAGCACAGGTGACCGGGTTCTGGGGTTCAGTGGGAGGCCATCTCAAGGAGTCGAGACCGGGTCTCCTAAACTACAGAATTGGTAGGGTCGCTTGCTGCTCTCGTAGGGGTTCAGGGTGTGAGCTTGGCTATTCATCGCGACTGTGGAATCCGTATTTTCTATTATTGGCTAAGTACTAAATACGGACGTCCTAGTATATCCCACATTATATCTATGTTTCTGCTGCGATATCTGTGATGTGATCATTTGATATGTTGTGATGGATACTGTATATAGTATATATGATATATTATATAGACGGTACTTATGTTTTACACCCGCACTAGCCCTGCCCTGCTCTGTCGTTAGTTACCTAACCTAACGGTGCACGAGGGGACATCGAGGCGAATGCGGATGGCATAAGTGTACGTCGTATTTATCTGTGATGCTTAGGAAGCATAAGCTGATGGGATTTTATTAATGAGATTAATAAAAAGAAAAGAAACCTAAAGATGTTGTAGAATCAAAACTTTATAAAAAGGCTAGCTACAGTTTTGCTTTGCATAGTAATATATATGATATATTCTGCACCTTATTCGATGGGGAAAGAGCCGAGATCCCTTCACCGGGAGTGACCTCTTTAGCGAAACTGGCAGATGCTATAAAACTCGGTTTGTCTTTTGAATGCTTTTAATATTTTGCTTTGCACAGCAGTATATATGATATATCCTGCACCTTATTCGATAAGGAAAGGGCCGACGATCCCTTCACCGGGAGTGACCCCTTTAGCGAAACTAAGAAAAGCCTCAAAAACACTCCTTTTCAAAAACACACGATTCTACTACGATATCAAGTTCATTACGCTCAGGGTTTTCTGAAAAACCTGCGTAACCCTCCGTCATTTTAGGAGAATAGAGTACTTAGTATTCGTGCTGCGTTTTTTGACCATAGTTAAGGCGAAGTGTATGGTAGCTATGTGATGTTTTCCTATAAACATAAGATGTGATTAATTAGGACAGTCATATGACTTTGTTGACCATAGTTAAGGGTCATATGGATGGGTCTAAATTAATCAAGAAATGACGGGTAGAACTTGACTAGTGCTTATGATTTGTTGACCATAGTTAAGGTCATAAGTCACTAGGGGTAAAAACATTATCGGGAATTTCAAGTGTTGAAATTTGCAATGAGATTGCATACCTTCTATAAGATAGTTGGATCCCGATACCCACTGCGAGTAAGAGTTACTCCTGGGAGAGTTTTACACATTACAATTAGCCGATCAAGTAGGTGTCTAGAAAAGTGTTAACGGGGTTACGCCTCTGGGAAAATGAGGTTTACTTTAATTAGGTCCGTGCGAAAGCACGGGAAACCTCCCTCAAGTACCGACACTGATCTGGCTGAAAGATTGACGAAGTTGTAAGGTGTAATTAATCCCGGCTAATCTTACCTTTTAGGGTTTGAAGGTAGATTTGATAAAAACAGTGGGAGATATCCTGATTAGATAAGATAATAACCAGTCTAATCTTACAAGAGCATACGCTAAAATGTTTTCTTCTCTCTCTCTCCAGGTAGCGACCATGTCAGGCCATAATCAAGATAATAATATGGATGTATTGACTGAACCCGATTATTGTACCGGGCAAGGGAACGTTGGACCCGTTCTTTCTTATAAGAGTTATAAGACTGAACAGGAAACAGGAGAATATCTGGATTCTCAAGCCGCCCAAAAGAACATGCATGTTGATGCATCTTCTTCGGGTGTGTTAGTTATTGAGAACTGTTTCTCAGTTCACCCTACGTCCTGGGTATTAGATACCGGATCAGGATCCCATATATGTAAAATTTTACATGGGCTGCGTAAAGGTAGAGAACTGGGAAAAGGTGATCATTCCGTTCAAGTAGGGAATGGTACAAGTATTGTAGCCAAAGCAGTTGGCGAATATCACCTAGTATTGCCAAGTCGTAATACACTGATTCTAAATGAGTGCTTTTATATACCGAACATGATGTGCAATATTATATCAGTTTCTTTATTAAGTAAAGAAGGATATAATTTTGTAGTAAAGGATAATGTTATGAACATATTCCTAGATCAAAAGTTGATTGCATCAGGCTCGTTACATAATAGCATATTCATTCTAAATCAGAATACAGTTCTCAATATACAAAACACACACAAGAGGAAAAGTTCAGATATGAACGAATCCTACTTGTGGTATTGTAGACTTGGTCATATCAATGCGACACGACTGGCTAAGTTGCATAAGGATGGTTATTTGAATCCATTCGAATTATCATCTTATGATACTTGCCATTCATGTCTCAAAGGAAAAATGACCAAAGCTCCGTTTAGTGGACACGGAGAAAGAGTTACAGAACTCTTAGGACTGATACATAGTGATGTATGCGGTCCCATGTCTACGCATGCCAGGAACGGTTCTTCCTACTTCATTACATTCACTGACGATCTCTCTAGATTCGGACATGTGTTCCTGATGAAACACAAGTCTGAAGCTTTTGAGAAATTCAGAGAATATAAGCACGAAGTAGAGAATCAAACGGGAAAAAGTATTAAGATTCTTCGATCTGATCGAGGAGGTGAATACTTAAGCAATGAGTTTCAGGATTATCTAAAAGAGAATGGGATACTCTCTCAGCTTACTCCTCCTTATACACCACAACACAACGGTGTATCGGAGCGGAGGAATCGCACCCTATTGGATATGGTGCGCTCTATGATGAACACTGCTAAGTTACCTATTTCCTTTTAGGGTTATGCACTGGAGACAGCCGCATATTTATTGAATAGAGTTCCAACTAAATCAGTGCCTACCACTCCATATGGCATATGGAATGGGAAGAGACCATCTCTTAAACGAGTTAAGATATGGGGTTGTCCGGCCTATGTTAAAAAGCAAAATCCGAACAAACTCGAGGCAAGATCAGGTCTGTGTAAGTTTGTTGGATATCCAAAAGATTCTTATGGATATAACTTCTACCACGGTGAGGAACAAAAGGTGTTTGTTTCTCAATATGCCACCTTTTTAGAAAAGGAATTTCTTGCAAAAGAAATTAGTGGCGAAGAGGTAGAACTGGAAGAGGTTCCAGCACAAACTACAACTGATGATTTGTTGGAACCAGAGGATTCAGTAGTACCCGACGAACCCCAGCCTCTCCGCCGATCTAGTAGGGTTTCTCGTCCATCTGAGAGATACTACGGTTTTCTCATTGATGGTGGAAGCGAGGATTGCATCATGGAAGATGATGACCCCACTAGTTTCGAACAGGCCATCACGAGTGGTGACTCTGTGAAATGGTTGGATGCAATGCGATCTGAGATGGAATCCATGTACACCAATAAAGTATGGATTTTGGAAAATGCTCCTGAAAGGGTAAAACCCATTAGGACCAAGTGGATTTTTAAAAAGAAATTTGGTGTAGATGGAAAAGTTGAGACTTTCAAAGCTAGACTTGTAGCAAAGGGTTTTCGTCAACGACCGGGTGTGGATTATAACAAAACCTTTTCTCCAGTTGCTATGCTTAAGTCCATCCGGATCTTACTTGCCATTGCTGCATACCATGACTATGAAATATGGCAAATGGGTGTTAAGACCGCCTTTCTAAACGGTGATTTAGAAGAGTGCGTGTACATGACTCAGCCAGAGGGCTTCATAGATAGTGGGAGCAGCGGAAAGGTGTGCAAGCTGCTTAAATCCATTTATGGATTGAAGCAAGCATCTCGGAGTTGGAACATCTGTTTTGATGTTGTAGTCAAAGAGTTTGACTTCATCAAAAATATAGATGAACCTTGTATCTATAAGAAGGTAGCAGAGAGTAAGGTTGTCTTCCTCGTATTGTACGTGGATGACATACTCTTGATAGGAAATGATATTCCTATGCTGCAATCAGTCAAGCTCTTCTTATTACAGAGATTCTCAATGAAAGATCTAGGTGATGCCTCCTGTATATTGGGGATTAGGATCTATGGAGATAGATCCAAACGGATACTGGGATTGTCCCAAGCCAGGTACATTGACACCATACTAAAGAGGTTTAGTATGGAAGAATCCAAGCGTGGGAACCAACCCACGATCTCTGGACTCACTCTCTCCAAAGAGATGTCTCCCAAGACTGATTTGGAGAGAGCTCGCATGCAAGGGATACCCTATGCTTCGGCAGTAGGCTCTATCATGTATGCGATGCTATGTACCAGACCCGATGTAGCATACTCACTAAGTGTAGTGAGTCGATATCAAGCAGATCCTGGAGAGAGTCACTGGACAGCTGTGAAGAACATTCTCAAGTACTTGCGAAGGACTAGAGACATGTTATTGGTGTATGGTAACGGAGAACTCCGGGTGGAGTCCTTTACCGATTCCAGCTTCCAAAGTGATAAGGACGACTCTAAGTCGCATTCGGGTTTCGTCTTTACCCTCAATGGAGGGGCGGTATGTTGGAAGAGTTCCAAACAGGATACCGTTGCAGACTCGACGATGGAGACTGAATACATCGCTGCCAACGATGCTGCCAAAGAGGCTGTCTGGATGAAGAAGTTCATTAGTGAACTTGGTGTGGTTCCATCCATTGAGCATCCAATACCTCTGTATTGCGATAACAATGGAGCTGTGGCTTTGGCCAAGGAACCCAGATCCCATCAGAAGTCCAGACATATTCTGAGGCGGTATCACCTGATCAGGAAGATAGTTGATCGCCAGGAGATCGAGGTCAGGAGAGTAGATACGAAGGACAACACGGCGGATCCACTCACGAAGGCTATTCCCCAGATACAGTTTGAGAGATTATTCGGGATGCTAGGTATGAGATACTACAACAGCTGGCCTTAGTGCAAGTGGGAGATTGTTAGTTATGTATATGCCCTAGAGGCCATTGTTGTACATATGATGTATATTATGATGGATGCTTAGATATATACAGAGAGGACTTTCTTGCTCGTCATGATAGTATGCTATTTGGTTTCACTTTACCTCAACATGTTGACTTGTATTAGTTTACAGTCTTACTCTCACATGTTGATAAAGCCCTTAGGATCTGTACTCGACTACTGGGACTATGATGAGATCATACTAATGGGGCCACGGTAGTTGATGAGTACATCCTATAACAGTTCCTAGTCGAGGGTATATCGAGACAGGGCATCGATACACCAGAGTAGACTGGCGTATACGCATCTTGACCCATATGATGGGCGATGGATGATCCCATATCCATCGGTGTTTGACATCAGAGATGGTGTACGGGTGCTCAGTGGAGACTGGTTACACTGGACGGACTCGCCGAGAACTCCCAGATGGTGATATACCACACGTCAGATGGCAGTTCTTCGGTGACACTGGTACAGGGTAGTCTGTAGACCCGAGATCGTCATAGTGTCTTGTGTGATTCCCACTGTGCTTTGATTTCCACCTTACCACATCCAAGAGGGCGTGCAAAACGGTGGCTTTTGGGTACAGTCCCGAATCACATGGAGGGAATGAGCGATAGGAGGGGATTCGTCTCTCCCGGTATAGGGAGTTGATGTTGTGCTGTGTTCGATTGGCTATAACTGGAAGTCCCTGGCCAGGGCTGATATAGAGATTTACTGGTAAGTGTTACTAGTAGTTTCTCGACCCGTTATGAGCCACACATCGACACGACTTATCGATTACTGGGGTCTGACGTATACCACCCCTAGACTTGATATGCGACATATCAGACGAACATACCGGATTGTACGAGAGTGTTACTGATTGGATTCACAGGAGAACGCACAGGCTAGCTTGTTGATCTTCTGATCGCTCAATACCTGGGTGGCTGTTACGTTTAGCTGACCGCTTGCAGCTTGTGGGTGTCTGATATGATCATCACCTGCTACCGGCATATTGACGATTCTTTAGAGTCCTACACAGAGATTTCTTGGCTCAGGCGAAACGGAGTAGAGGCACATATGTGATATGCGCAGGACCGAGGATAATGCGATATGAGATACCGTATTATATTCTCGCGATATTTAGATATGAACCGGGACATCGGATCAAGTGTTGATTCGATGAATCGGTACATGATATATTAGTCGGTTATATTCGATATAGCCGGATCGTCGGATCAAGTGTTGATTCGATGATTTAATGTATAATAATATATATGATATATTATTACATTATCTAATATTGGCTTACTTTATTATTTCATTTTCTCACTGGATGATACATTGATATATATGCGATATATGTTAATTGTATTATTTTCTTTTGTTGCAAATACATAATATATATATGTGATATATATTATTGTGACATGATATGATTTATTATTAAACATATTTAAGCATGAGGTTAGGGTTTGATTAGGGTTAGTTGCTTCTTGCACTTTCTAGAAGCATTTTCTTTTGTCATGGTTATGATATTTGTTGATGACTCATTGCTAACCCAACCAAACCCTAACTCTAGTTTATTCTCTACAAACTCTTAGCCACTCATCCTTGACCATGGTTGATATATCAATCATATAGTTTTCTTTCTATTCAACACAAAAGGAATTATCATTTCCATTATCTTCTTCTTCTCTCTTGATTTTGAGCTCACTAGTAATTCATTTTGTGATGATAAATTATGAGAAAATGATTTAAAAAGAAAGCATAAATACTACTCTCTCATCCTCATCTCATCTAGCCCATGCGATTAGTGTGTTTCATCTCTTTAGAGTGAGAAAGCTTGGGTCTTTGCAACTTCGACGTAGATCATCGGAGATTTGGAACACTTCAAGCTAGCATGGATCGTTCGAGTCGTGGAGCCTCTCTTGAGTCCGGGAGATCGTGGATCGTGGCAAAGGGACTTCTACTCGGAGCTTGTGAAGCGAAGGAGCGGACTACAAAGGTTGTAATCCCTCACACTTAGATAAAAAGTTGTTATCTTGCATGCTTAACCCTAATAATCTAGCAAAGATCCTGTCTTTGGGTTGTTCGGCACATCTAAAATTTTATTCGAGCATGTTTGATGCTATATGAACCTTCACTAGTGTGCCTAGGAACCCTACAAATATTAGATAATGTAATGTAATATATCATATATATTATTATACATTAAATTATCGAATCAACACTTGATCCGACAATCCGGCTATATCGAATATAACCGACTAATATATCATGTACCGATTCATCGAATCAACACTTGATCCGATGATCCGGCTCATATCAAAATATCGTGAGAATATAATATAGTATCTCATATCGTATTATCCTCGGTCCTGCACATATCACATATGTGCCCCTACTCCATTTTGCCTGAGTCAAGAAACCTCTGTGTAGGACTCTAAAGAATCGTCAATACGCCGGTAGCAGGTGATGATTATATCAAACACCCACAAGCTGCAAGCGGTCAGCTAAACGTAACAGCCACCCAGGTATTGAGCGATCAGAAGATCAACAAACAAGCCTGTACATTCTCCTGTGAATTCAATCAGTAACACTCCTGTACAGTCCGGACTCTTCATCTGATATGTCGCATATCAAGTCTAGGGGTGGTATACGTCAGAACTCAGTAACCGATAACTCGTGTCGATGTGAGCCTCATAATGGGTCGAGAAACTACTGGTAACACTTACCAGTAAATCTCTATACCAGCCCTGGCCAGGGACTTCCAGTTATAGCCAATCGAACACAGCACAACATCAACTCCCTATACCGGGAGAGACGAATCCTCTCCCATCGCTCATTGCCTCCATGTGATTCGGGACTGTACCCAAAAGCCACCGTTTTGCACGCCTTCTTGGACATGGTAAGATGGGAATCAAAGAACGGTGGGAATCACACAAGACTCTATGACGATCTCGGGTCTACATACTACCCTGTACCTGTGTCACCGGAGAATCGCCATCTGACGTGAGGTATATCACCATCTTGGAGTTCTCGGCGAGTCCGTCCAGTGTACCCAGTCGCCACCGAGCACCCATACACCATCCTTGATGTCAAACACCGATGGATATGGGATCATCCATCGCCCATCATATGGGTCAAGATGCGTATAAGCTGGTCTACTCTGGTATATCGATGCCCTCTCTCGATAAAACCTCGACTAGGAACAGTTATAGGATGTACTCATCGACTACCGTGGCCTCACTAGTATGATCTCATCATAGTCTCAGTATTCGAGTACAGATCCTAAAGGCTTTATCAACATGTGAGAGTAAGACAGTAAACTAATATAAGTCAACATGTTAAGATAAAGCGAAACCAAATAGCATACTATCATGTCGAGCAAGAAAGTCCTCTCTGTATATATCTAAGCATCCATCATAATATACATCATATGTACAACAATGGCCTCTAGGGCATATACATAACTAACACATTCTACACTTGTCTTTTTCCGTGGTTGCTTTTCTTCATCTCCTTCCTCTAACTCTTTAGCAATTTGGGAGGTGAAGAACATGAGTGAGAAAAATATTTCTAAAGTGAGCAAAAATCCTACTTCATCATCCTCTACTAGACTAGCCATTTAGTTTAGGGTGTTAGCTTCACTAATTCCATATTAGTGAAGAGATAGCTTGAGTTAGTGTTTCCTCGACGTAGATCATCTTCGGCCTCGAAGACTTCAAGCAAGCTTGTTCCTTTCATCTTGTGGAGCCTTTCTAGAGTCCGGGAGTTCACTACATGGTGTGAAGGGACTACTACACGGAGCTATTGAAGTGAAGGACCGGTCTATAAAGGTTGTATTCCTTCTTCACTTAGATGTAAAGATGTTTACATTCTAATTTTGTCTAATTCTTTAGTTAAGATTCTAGGTTAGGGTTCTTTAGCGTGCCAATTTTTTAAAAATAACGGCATGCTCGATACCTCCCGAAACTTAGTGGCGGTGCTACGGAACCCTACAGTGGTATCAAAGCACAGTGGGAATCACACAATACTCTATGACGATCTCGGGTCGACAGACTAACCTGTACCAGTGTCACCAGAGAACTGCTATTTGACGATATGTATAATACCATCAAGGAGTTCTCGGTGAGTCCGTTTAGTGTACCCAGTCTCCATTGAGCACCCGTATACCTTATCTGATGTCAAACACCAATGGATGTGGGATCATCCATTGCTAATCATATGGGTCAAGAAGCATATACGCTAGTCTACTATGGAATATCGATGCCCCGTCTCGATACTCCCACGACTAGGAACATTTGAAGGATGTACTTACCGACTACCCTTTCCCCACTAGTATGATCTACATCATAATCCTGGTAGTCAAGTACTCATCCTAAGGACTTTATCAACATGTAATAGAGAGACAATAAGTGTACATGTTAAGATAAAGAGCAACCAGATAGCATACTATCATATCGAGCAAGAAATTCCTCCCTATATATGTCCAAGCATCCACTATAATATACATCACATGTACGTATAATAATAACTTCTAGGGCATACACATAACTAACACTTGCATACAGCCTCACTTTCCTCTAAGTATTGGAGTCAAGCTTTTCAAACCGCTGTTTATTTCATAAATCATCTTCCCACACCGATTCTTAATTTCCAATCCCCATTTGAAAAACTATTTCAACGTCCACCAAACTATAAACGTTTCAAGATTTTTGGGTGTCTTTGCTATTCCTGGTTAAGCTTGTACACCTCTTCCAAACTTCAAATTAGATCAACTCCCTACATTTTTCTAGGTTATTCAACATTCCAATTTGCGTATAAATGTCTAGATTCTGTCACTCATAAAATTTACATTTCTCGTCGTATCAAATTCGTCGAAATTAATTTTCCCATGCCGGTATCTAGTAGACATCAAGAGGCTCTTTCGTAAGATTTGGCATCCCCTGGCGCAACATCGCAACCAATTCTGTATACCCAACCTACCAAACTTCACATTCTACCCATCTTACCCAACCCAACCCCACTGAATCTTAATCATTAACATCTCATACCCTCGACCTTTCCACATCCACCAACTCTTCATAATTCTCACCTTCCAATCTCAATAACATCTCCAACCTACCCATACTTACCTCCCAACCTCCTCCACAACCGCTCAATCACATTTACCCTCTCCACAATTATCCCCTACTCCCCCACCCCCAATCTCCGAACCAACAATGAATGAAAACCGAACCCAAAATACTTCAACTTTCAATATATAAACCATACCACTGTTCATCACATACCCCAAACCCTTGACCAACCTGTGCATCTCAAACTGTGAAGGAGCCTAACCGGCATGCTGCAATGTCTTAAGAATTTGATGCCCTCATGAAAAACGGAACATAAGATCTTGTCCTATAATCAAATCAGAATCTTGTAGGTTGCAAATGGGTTTTCTGAATCAAGCGCAACTTCGATGGCACAATTTCTGGCTACAAAACTTGTTTTGTGGCCAAAGGCTTTCACCAACGGTGTGACCTAAACTACTCCGCCACCTTTAGCCCGTTATTAAGCTAACAACACTGCGAATGTAAGTCGATGTACAACACCCCAATACTTGTGGGGAGGCGGAATTTTCAAAAACGAACTTGTTTAGTGAACAAACATCGACTAACCGCTTGAATCGAAGCTAAACGATAACTAACTTAAAACATAGAGTTTCTATGCTACTATGTTTAGGGATTATACCTAACGAATCGTGTCCTTCGTCTTTGCGAACTCCACCTCCTCCTCGGCCTTCTCGTAGTAGTAGACGATCCACCCGAGAGCTTTACTCCAAACTTAGCCTCTAAACTTGAGGCAACTAAACTTCTCTAAGTGCTAATCAAAGAAGCTAGGTGTAATATAGAGAGGGTTATGGATTAAGTAGTCTAACTAATCCTTGTACTCAACACATGAGAGGGGAGGATTAGGGTTTGAAGAGGGAGAGCTTGAGGAGAGAGAAGGTGAGGATAATAATGAAGTGAGAATAATGAGTTATCATAATATATATCAAGCATTTCTTTTTATCAAGAAAAGAATAAGAAATGAATTTAGCAACCATGCTTGATAATATCTAGTGATGATTCACTCCATGAGTCATTAAGCATTTATCATGCATTAATGACATGGATGAATCATCCATATGACTCACTAATCACATTCATTGCATATGCCACCTAAACCTCCTTAGTCACCATCTTCTAGAAGCTTCTCGCGCAATTACGAGAACGCCCCTCCTTTCCGCAAAAATACGGAAAAACTTTAGACTGTATAAATCCAATAACCGGATACCAGTAACTGGCTTAAACCAAAGCCGACTGGTAAAAACTATCCGAAAGTCGTACGCGCGTAAACGCACGTATGCGTCCGAACCCTTGTCGTAAAACCATACGACCTCTATATCGTTTCGCCTGGAGTAGGGAAACTCTTTGTGTGGGACTCTAGAGACTCGACTACTACGCTGGCAGTGGATTTAACCACAGACCGCAAGCGGCACTAGCTGTACGTAACGGTCCCCAGGTAGATGTCGATAAGAAGGCCGATGAGGGAACCCATCCGAACTCCTACTGAGTCTGATGTGACAATCTCCATACAGTCCGGTCCGTTCGTCCAAGACTATCGCATATCGGGCCTAGGGGGCGGCAAGCGTCAGTCCCCTAATAGCGGTATAAGTCGTGTCGGAGGGAAGCCCATTACACCCTGAGAAACTACTGGAACCTACCAGCAAATCTCGCTTGCCCTGGCCAGGGACTTTGCGTAATGGCTCTCTGACACAGCGCGATATCAACTCCCAATACCGGGAGAGACGAATCCTGTCTAACCGCCACTGCCTCCAAGTGCTCGGGACTGCACCCAACTGCTACCTGTTTGCACGACTCCTTTGAGCCGTGGTAGGGTAGCAATCTAAGAACAGTGGGACACACTCGAGGCGAAGTAGCAGTGTCAAGTCTGCGGACTATGCTGTACTCATGTCACCTGGGAACTGTTCACTGACGACTGGTATAAAACCAACCAACAGTTCCCTGTGAGTCCTGTCCGGTATACCCGTAACCTAACGAGCACCTGCATACTATCTCCAGTACGACGTACTGACGGCTGTGGGACAGACCATCTCCCCAACTGGGATGAGAAGCGTACACACTAGTCTACTCCGGAGTATCGATGCTCTATCTCGATAATCCAACGACCAGGGACCTGAATAAGGATGTGCTTGTAGACTACCCAGCCCCCACTAGTGTGACTGCCATCACAACACTGGTAGTCAAGCAAGATCCTAAGAGCTCTATCAATACGTATACTCACATATTAAGATAGAAAAACCAAGTAGCATACTACCATGTTTAGCAAGACTGTTATATACATGTGAATATCCCAAGCTTCCATTAAGTAATATACAAACTAGTATGATACAGTAAAGGCCTTCTAGGGCATAAACACTAACAATCTCCCACTTGCACTAGGGCCATGTACTGGCATATCGAAGACCAATGATCTCGAGTAGCCTCTCGAACTGAATCTGAGGTAGGGCCTTCGTGAATGGATCAGCAATGTTTTCTTCAGAAGCAACTCTCCGAACCTCGATCTCCTGACGATCAATGATCTCCCTGATCAGGTGATACCGCCTCAAGATGTGTCTGGACTTCTGATGGGACCTTGGTTCCTTCGCTAAAGCTATAGCTCCGTTGTTGTCGCAATACAGAGGTATTGGATCAACTATGGTAGGAACCACCTGAAGTTCTGTTAGGAACTTCTTCATCCAGGCTGCTTCTTTTGCGGCATCGCAAGCAGCTATATACTTCGCTTCCATCGTCGAGTCAGCAACGGTGTCCTGCTTGGAGCTCTTCCAGCACACCGCCCCTCCATTGAGGGTAAAGACATAACTCGACATGGACTTGGAATCGTCCTTATCACTCTGGAAGCCGGAATCAGCAAAGGCCTCCAACCTGAGGTCTTTTCCGCCGTAAACCAAGAACATCTCCTTAGTCCTTCTCAGGTACTTGAGAATGTTCTTTACTGCTATCCAGTGCTTCTCCCCTGGGTCTGACTGATACCGGCTTACCACGCTCAGTGCGTAAGCTACATCTGGTCTGGTGCACAACATCGCATACATTATAGAGCCTACCGCAGAAGCGTAGGGTATAATAGACATGCGTTCCCTTTCCAAATCAGTCTTGGGAGACATCTCTTTGGAGAGGGTGATTCCGTGACAAGCCGGTAGATTACCGCGCTTAGAATCTTCCATACTGAATCTTTTCAGTACAGTGTCGATATACCTGGACTGCGAAAGTCCCAACATCCTCTTGAATCTATCACGATAGATCCGGATCCCCAGAATGTAAGAGGCATCACCCAGGTCTTTCATGGAGAACCTGTGTAACAAGAATCCTTTGACAGATTGTAGCATAGGAATGTCATTTCCTATCAATAGAATGTCATCCACGTACAAGACGAGGAATACGACACTTCTGGCTACAACTTTACTATATATGCACGGTTCATCTGGATTTTTGATAAAGTCATATTCTTTGACTGTCTCATCAAAACAGATGTTCCAACTCCGCGATGCCTGCTTTAGTCCATAAATGGACTTAAGCAGCTTGTATACTTTCCCGCTGCTCCCACTCTGATTGAAACCCTCTGGCTGATCCATATAGACGCATTCTTCTAAATTTCCATTTAGAAAAGCCGTCTTTACGTCCATCTGCCAGATTTCATAATCATGGAAGGCAGCAATAGCAAGAAGGACCCGAATGGATTTGAGCATAGCCACTGGAGAAAAAGTCTCGTCATAGTCCAAACCAGGTCTTTGACGAAAACCCTTTGCAACAAGTCTAGCCTTATAGGTCTCCACCTGTCCATCTACACCAATCTTTTTCTTGAAGATCCATTTGCATCCTATGGGTTTTACCCCATCTGGAGCAAAGTCCAAAGTCCATACTTTGTTGGTGTACATGGACTCCATTTCGGTCCGCATTGCATCTAGCCATCGTACCGAGTCGCCGCTCTGGATGGCCTGCTGGAAGTCAGTAGGTTCATCATCATCTATGATGCAATCCTCTCTATCCCCATCTATGAGAAAACCGTAGTATCTCTCAGGCGGATGAGACGGTCTACTACTCCTGCGGAGGGGTGCGGGAATGTCCAGTTCTTCTTGAACTATCGGTTCTACCAAACTTTCAGTAATAGTTTGTGGTTCTGGAATTTCTTCCAGTTCTATTTCGCTCCCACTTGATTCCTTTTCTAAAAACTGATGTTCTAGAAAATGGGCATTACGAGAAACAAATACCTTTTGTTCCTCTGCGTAATAGAATAGATATCCCCTGGAGTTCTTTGGATATCCCACAAACTTACACTTTACTGATCGTGCCTCGAGCTTGTCCATATGCTGCCTTTTAACAAAAGCTGGACATCCTCAAATCTTTATATACTGTAGATGGGGTTTCTTCCCGCTCCACATCTGATATGGAGTGGTAGGCACAGTCTTGGTAGGAACCATGTTCAAAAGATATGCCGCTGATTCTAGCGCATAACCCCAAAAAGATCGCGGTAACTCAGCATTACTCATCATGGATCGCACCATTTCCAATAGGGTTCGATTCCGTCTCTCCGATACACCGTTATGCTGTGGAGTGTATGGAGGAGTAAGCTGAGAGAGAATTTCTTTTTCTTTTAGGTAACCTAGGAACTCGGCACTCAAGTATTCACCACCTCGATCAGATCTAAGTGTCTTGATACTTTTGCCGGTTTGGTTTTCTACTTCATTCTTATACTCTCGGAATTTTTTAAAAGCCTCGGATTTATGTTTCATCAGATAAATGAATCCGTATCTTGAGTAATCATCCGTAAAAGTAATGAAATAGGAAAAACCACCTCTTGCATGTGTAGACATTGGACCGCATACATCACTGTGTATGAGTCCTAAGAGCTCGCTCGCTTTTACTCCATGTCCAGTAAATGGAGTCTTTGTCATCTTTCCTTTGAGACAAGATTGACAAGTGTCATAAGTTTGATATTCGAACGAGTCCAAATATCCTTCTCTATGCAACTTAGTCAACCTTCTCTCATTGATGTGACCCAGTCTACAATGCCATAAGAAAGCTTTATTTAAATCTGGAGACTTTCTTTTTAGTGTGTTCTGGACGTTGAAAATTTGGAGTTGGTTTAAAACATATATACCGTTATTTAGGGTACCGGACCCAATCAAACCATGATTAAGGTGGATGTTAACAACATCTCTTACAAACGTGAAATCATAACCTTTATTTGATAACAAGGAAACTGATATGATATTACACGTTAAGCTTGGTACAAAATAACAGTTATGTAAAACCAAAATGTGTCCACTTGTCAATCCTAGGTGATAATCCCCGACGGACGCAGCTCCCATGCTAGCTCCGTTAGCAACCTTTAGGATCATATCACCTTCCTTCAGCACTCTACGGTTTCTCAGTGCCTGCAATGAATTGCAAATATGAGATCCTGATCCGGTATCCAATACCCAGAAAGCAGAGTTGATCGACAGACAATTCTCAATTACAAACACACCTGAAGTCGAAGCCACAGCTTGCTTCGGTTCCTGGTTCTTGACGTTCCACGCCTTGCAATCTTTCTTCCAGTGCCCTTTCCTGTGATAATGGAAGCACTCATCCTGGCCCACTACCGGTACCGCAAACTTTTTCTTTCCCTTCCCTCCCACCTTACTAACACCTCCTCTAGGTCTGGGGACGGCCTTCTTCTTCCTTCCTTTGGCCCTAGCCTTGGACCCGGAAGAAGATGCACCACCAACAAACATAGCGGGTGTTTCCCTTGCCTTCTGCAAGGTGCCCTCTGCACTCCTTAACATGTTCAGGAGTTCCGGAAGTTCAACTTCTTTTCCTTGAAGGTTGAAGTTCAGGATAAACTGGGCGTAGGTGGGAGGAAGGGACTGGAGAATAAGGTCTGTATATAGCTCATTATCTAAAGTCGTCCCAAGGTCTGCGAGCTCTTCAATATAGCCGATCATCTTTAGGACATGTTCTCCTACCGATGACCCGACAGCCAACCTCGCTCGAAACAAGTTCTTAGAGGTCTCGTATCTTGCTATACGAGATGGCTCTCCATAAAGTTCCTTTGTATGGAGAAATATGCCATCTAGGGTCATATCCCCGTGCCTCCTCTGATGTTCATTGTTCATTGAGGCAAGCATGATGCACTTGGCTTTCGCACAATCTAAATCCCAGGTTTTGCGGATTTCCTTATCCGCATTGCTGGATTTAGGACCAGGGACAGCAGGTGCCGTAGCGGTGAGGATGTACCCCAATTTGTCATAGGTCAAAGCCATTTTGACATTCCACAGCCAATCTTTATAGTTTGGCCTTGTCAGTATATTTTTCTCTAAAAGTAACTTAAGTCCAGTCATTTTCAGGGTCGCTGCAATTAGGAGAGAGAGAAGAAAACTCTTTAGCATGATGCTCTTGCAAGTTTAGAGTGGTTTTTAGTTTATCTAAACTGGATGGCTCCCACTGTTTCTCGAATCCTTCCTCAAACCATAAAAGAAGAATTAGCCAGGACTATTCTCACTATACAATACTTGCTTAACCGTTCAGCCAGGCTGGTGTCGGTACTTCGAGGGAGGTTTTCCAACGCTTTCGCGAAGTTCCTTAATTAAATAACCTCTTTTCTCTGGGGGCGTAACCCCTCTGACACTTTTCTGGACACCTACTAGGTTTATAGCATTGATCGTTAAGTGACGAATATTCTGATAAGTAGCATATACTCACAGTAGGATCGGGATCCAAATATCATCGTCTGATAATGTTGTAGGAATGCTACCAATATTCATCAAACTCAAAATGGTATGCATCTCTTTGCAAATTTCAGTTTCTTTAGAAATTCCCGATATTCATTTTTGCCCCATGCTCTTATGACCTTGGCGTTAGGTCAAAATGTCATAAGTCACATGTCAAGTTCTACCCATCATTATCTTGTCAATTTGAACCCATCCGTATATATCCTTGACGTTCGGCCAAAATGATAATACGACTGTCCCAAACTAACTCATCTATCTATGCAACAAATGAATACCCAGTAGCTACCAAACACTATGCCTTGGCGTTAGGTCAAAATACATAGCTTGAATACTACTGAATACCCAGATGAAATGACGGAGGGCTACGAATGGTTTTGGCGAAACCGTGAACGTAGTGAACTTGATATAACCGAAGGAACCTGATAGCTTTTTAAAAGGAGTGGTTAAAGCTCCGCATTTAAAAAATATCTGTTTAAAATTAACCGAGTGGTTTCTTTTAAATTGTTCCAACGATTTAAACTTTGGTTTGTTTTTCTTTGCATTATAGATAATGCGTCCCATCATTAACCTATCATTGCAGAAAACAACGAAAATACAACGTCCTCTTATGCCATCCGCATTCGCCACGGGGTCCCATCATCACCCGTTAGGTTACTTAACTAACGACAGAGCGGGGGCTGGGCTAGCGCGGGTGTAAAACATAAGTGACGTCTAAATAGCTATCATATATATAGATATTTTACATTCGTCTGACGCAATGATATTCATTCCAGATCACAGATGAACTTAATTGGATTTGCAAGCAATCCGTGTTTGTTTTGAGCCTGCAACAAAATACGGATTACACAGTTGTGATGAATAGCCATTACCCCACCCACGACCCCTACGGGTGCGGCAAACTACCCGCCCGGCAGTATGTGCACCCCACCTTGGGTCTGTCCTAGGAGCAAAAACAGTAAAAAGAAATAATACAACGGTGGCTACAACCGCAACCTGGATGTGCCCCGCAAAATAATATTACAACAAATTACATTTACATTCAAATGATAACCCATCACATAACCCCGGCTATACATCACAACAGTCCAACACAGTTCATATGCACAAACAGATAAAATCCATTTCAGAAATGTGCAACCCCCTGCCAACTGACATACTAGCAGTTAGGGGAGGTTTACGAACACATTATACAATCACAGATATAATCCAACAAGCAAATACTGTATAATTTCGATCGATTAAACACATTTAATATTGCTCCAATACTTCTCTGTAAACTTGAAACCTAAGCAAAATTAAAAAATACCAGAAAATCCCAAATATCACAGAGAACCACACAAGAAAAATGGGTCCCTGAATCGTCAACTCGGCGGCGGAAGCGCGGCGGGATCTTTGCTATCGCGCCGCGGGTTCCGGGCGCCGTAGGCGATTCAGGGGACCAAATTTTTTATTGTGTTCTACTACTGTCATTTTAAGCTTTCTGAACATCCCTGAAAAATTTTGGACTTCATTTATAAATCGACAGAAACTTGATATTTTAGGGTTTTCCGGTTTCGTTTTTTCCGTTCGAAATTCATACAAATTGCAAAAAAGTTATTATTGTTTAGCAAGGCTCTGATACCACTGTAAGTCGATGTACAACACCCCAATACTTGTGGGGGAGGCGGAATTTTCAAAAACGAACTTGTTTAGTGAACAAACATCGACTAACCGCTTGAATCGAAGCTAAACGATAACTAACTTAAAACATAGAGTTTCTATGCTACTATGTTTAGGGATTATACCTAACGAATCGTGTCCTTCGTCTTTGCGAACTCCACCTCCTCCTCGGCCTTCTCGAAGTAGTAGACGATCCACCCGAGAGCTTTACTCCAAGCTTAGCTCTAAACTTGAGGCAACTAAACTTCTCTAAGTGCTAATCAAAGAAGCTAGGTGTAATATAGAGAGGGTTATGGATTAAGTAGTCTAACTAATCTTTGTACTCAACACATGAGAGGGGAGGATTAGGGTTTGAAAGGGAGAGCTTGAGGAGAGAGAAGGTGAGGATAATAATGAAGGTGAGAATAATGAGTTATCATAATATTATATCAAGCATTTCTTTTTATCAAGAAAAGAATAAGAAATGAATTAAGCAACCATGCTTGATAATATCTAGTGATGATTCACTCCATGAGTCATTAAGCATTTATCATGCATTAATGACATGGATGAATCATCCATATGACTCACTAATCACATTCATTGCATATGCCACCTAAAACCTCCTTAGTCACCATCTTCTAGAAGCTTCTCGCGCAATTACGAGAACGCCCTCCTTTCCGCAAAAATACGGAAAAACTTTAGACTGTATAAATCCAATAACCGGATACCAGTAACTGGCTTAAACCAAAGCCGACTGGTAAAAACTATCCGAAAGTCGTACGCGCGTAAACGCACGTATGCGTCCGAACCCTTGTCGTAAAACCATACGACCTCTATATCGTTTCGCCTGGAGTAGGGAAACTCTCTGTGTGGGACTCTAGAGACTCGACTACTACGCTGGCAGGGGGTTTAACCACAGACCGCAAGCGGCACTAGCTGTACGTACGGTCCCCAGGTAGATGTCGATAAGAAGGCCGATGAGGGAACCCATCCGAACTCCTACTGAGTCTGATGTGACAATCTCCATACAGTCCGGTCCATTCGTCTAAGACTATCGGCATATCGGGCTTAGGGGCGGCAAGCGTCAGTCCCCTAATAGCGGTATAAGTCGTGTCGGAGGGAAGCCCATTACACCCTGAGAAACTACTGGAACCCTACCAGCAAATCTCGCTTGCCCTGGCCAGGGACTTGCGTAATGGCTCTCTGACACAGCGCGATATCAACTCCCAATACCGGGAGAGACGAATCCTGTCTAACCGCCACTGCCTCCAAGTGCTCGGGACTGCACCCAACTGCTACCTGTTTGCACGACTCCTTTAAGCCGTGGTAGGGTAGCAATCTAAGAACAGTGGGACACACTCGAGGCGAAGCAGCAGTGTCAAGTCTGCGGACTATGCTGTACTCATGTCACCTGGGAACTGTTTCACTGACGACTGGTATAAAACCAACCAACAGTTCCCTGTGAGTCCTGTCCGGTTGTACCCGTAACCTAATGAGCACCTGCATACTATCTCCAATACGACGTACTGACGGCTGTGGGACAGACCATCTCCCCAACTGGATGAGAAGCGTACACACTAGTCTACTCCGGAGTATCGATGCTCTGTCTCGATAATCCAACGACCGGGGACCTGAATAAGGATGTGTTTGTAGACTACCCAGCCCCACTAGTGTGACTGCCATCACAACGCTGGTAGTCAAGCAAGATCCTAAGAGCTCTATCAATACGTATACTCACATATTAAGATAGAAAAACCAAGTAGCATACTACCATGTTTAGCAAGACTGTTATATACATGTGAATATCCCAAGCTTCATTAAGTAATATACAAACTAGTATGATACAGTAATGGCCTTCTAGGGGCATAAACACTAACAGCGAATAGTTTTATGCATCGCACTTTCCAATAGATGGTCTCTTTATCAACTTCAATTAACAATGCTTTTCTCAACAGTACTTTCCATGAAGATGTGTATATGGTTCAACCATTCGACTTTCTCCATTCCTCCCTACCCAACCATATCTGCAAACTACGAAAAGCTCTACATGGTCTCAAACAAGCGCCTAGGGCATGGTATCAAGAACTCAAAGACTATCTTCTACCAAAGTGTCTTCTCAAATTCCGTGATGGATACATCTCTCTTTGTCTACTCTAAAGATGTCAACGTTGCCTATTTCTTGGTGTATGTTGACAACATCATTCTCACAGGTAACAACGTTCAGTTCCTTCAATTTTTGTTTGTCAACTTGGACAACGCTTCTCTCCAAATGATCTCGGCGATCTTCATCATTTTCTTGGTTCGAAGCTATTCCTACGCCTAAAGATTATTTCTATCTCAACATCGCCGATCTCCTTAAAAAGTTCTCCATGGAAGGAGCTAAAGAAGTTACCACTCCAATGTGCAATACCACTCTCTACTCTGCCATGATGAGTCTTCTTCTGTCAACCCCACGCCATACCGTCAGCTAGGTGGGGCTTTTCAATACCTCTCTCACACTCGGCCAGATATTTCTTTTGCTGTCAACCGTCTTTCCCAATTCATGCACTCTCACATAGAACTTCACTAGAAGACACTCTAGCGTGCTCTTCGTTATCTCAAAGATATGATATATCATGGACTTTATCTCCACCGACCAATCTCCTTTAACTCTTCAGGACTTCAGTGACACTGACTGGGCAGAAGTCGCGATGATGGTCGATCAAAAACTATCGGACATTCTCTATCTAGGCATGAATCCCGTATCATGGAAATCAACCCGACAAAAGACTGTTTCTCGATCATCCTCCAAAACTTAATATAAAGCCCTTGAGAATGCCACAGCTAAGGTACTTTGGATAAAAAATCTTCTATATAAAATCAAGGTACTTCTGTGCAAACTGGCTTCTCTATACTGTGATAATACCGGGGCTACCTATCTCAGTGCAAACCTAGTTTTCTACTCTAAAACCCTAAAACCCAAGTGCTCTCTGGACTTTTTCTAAAATCTAGGATTTTTCCATATTAAAAATGCTTAAAAAATTCCTCAGGGAAATATAAGAATTACGATGCAAAATTTATCCCGATGAACAGTAAAGAGTGCGGCGGAACCGCGGCAGAAGCCTGGCTTCTGCGGCGGAACCGCGGCCATATGATGACATCATCACTCCCATTTTGCACAGTAATTACTATTTTATTATGCTGAATTTTCTGGAATTTTTAATTTGACTCAAGAGTTGAGTGTTCTGGGGTTGTATTGGGAATCGACGATTCGATCGGATTATCAAATCTTGTCTATGTGGCTTTCCGGATAACTTTAGAATATGTTAAAAAGTTCGACCGGATATAAATACCCAACTTTTCCCCTGCCGGAAAATTTACAAGTGTTGGATTTTTCTGTGGTTTAAGGACGTTCTGAGTAGTGCAAGTAACGCGATGGTCCCTCTAGAAGACAACAAACCTTAACTCGATTATGTGACTGTCTTGAACTGCCCTTTGAACCTTCGGGTTTGGGGCAGTACGGCGTGCCACATGTGAGGCGTTGGCTTGACCTTCTACGGCTGGACCGTTGGTACTGAGGCATGAAGTGAATGTCTTTGAACCTATTTCATGTGTTGGACGGTTTCGGGGAAAACTTGGGTGTTCGAATGTTCGATCGGAAAGTTTAATATTTTCTATTTATCCGGAATGGGATACAATAATTGGAATTCACAAACAGTTATGAGATAACTGAATGAATGCTATAAATCTAGCGGTTTAGTCTCACTTGATATTGAAAAGAGTTTTCGATAATGGGACTAAAATGCGGGGTTTATAACTGTTAGGCATGTGATGTCTAAGTATTTCATTTTGATTAGGCATGCGATGTCTAAAGAGATTGCGGATTCCAACTGTTGTAGTTTTACACTTTCTTTTCTATGACCGTAAGTGTAATATGTGATATCGCCGGTTTCGTTGCTATATGTCAACGACAATTGGGATGCGCATATTTACTTACGTTGATGACATGTGATGTTATGTGTTGCTCGATATGTTATATTGGATTGTCGTGATTGAATAGCCGGGGGGTTTTATGTGAGATGAGTGTTTTTCATTTTCATTCATGTAAAAACTTGTATGTAATATTCTTTTATTGGGGGACTTCCAGGTTGCGGAAGTTGTCACCCTTTGTATATTATTTTACTTTTCTGCACTAGGATAGACCCAAGGAGGGGAGCACAAGTAACCGGGTTCTAGGGTCCAGTAGGAGACCATCTCGAGGAGTCGAGTCCGGGTCTCCTAACCCTAGAATTGGTAGGGTTGCTTGCCGCTCTCGTAGGGGTCTAGGGGTGTGGGATTGGCTATTCATCACGACCGTGGAATCCGTGTTTTGTACTGGCTCGTATTGAAAACACGGACGTCCTATTATATCCAATATTTCATATGTTTTTTTTCTGCTGCGATATCTGTGATGTGATCATGTGATCTTCTGTGATGGATACAGTATATAGTATATATGATATATTATATAGACGTTACTTATGTTTTACACCCGTACTAGCCCTGTCCTGCTCTGCCGTTAGTTACCTAACCTAACGGTGCACGAGGGGACATCGAGGCGAATGCGGATGGCATAAGTGTACGTCGTATTTATCTGTGATGTTTAGGTACTTAAATGATGGGATTTCATTAATGTGATTAATGAAAGAAAAGAAACCTAAGATGTTGTAGAATCAAATTTTAAACAAAACAAGTAGCTACAGTTCTTGCTTTGCATAACGGTATATATGATATACCCTGCACCTTATTCGATGAGGAAAGGACCGAGATCCCTTCACCGGGAGTGACTCCTTTAGCGATAATTGGCAGATGCTACACACTCGGTCTGCTTTTGATTGCTTCTATAGTTTCTGCTTTGCACAGTGATATATATGATATATCCCACACCTCATTCGACGAGGAAAGGCCGACGATCCCTTCACCGGGAGTGACCCCTTTAGCAAAACTAGAAAAGCCTCAAAATCACTCCATTTCAAAATTTCATTTGATTCTACAATGATATCAAGTTCATTACGCAATAGGTTTTCAGAAAAACCTGTCGTAGCCCTCCGTCATTTCAGATAAAGAACTGTTTAGTATTCGTGCTGCGTTTGTTGGCCTTTGTCAAGGCGTAGTGTGCGGTAGCTGTATAGTGATTATCTGCTTATGCATATGATGCAGATTGTTTCAGGGTAGTCGTACGACCTTGTTGGCCTTTGTCAAGGGCCGTGCGGGTGGGTTTGATTCAATCAAGAAATGACGGGTTGAACTTGACTAGCATGCTATATTTGTTGGCCTTTGTCAAGGTCATAGGACGCTACGGGCAAAATATTATCGGGAATTTCAAGTGTTGAAATTTGCAATGAGATTGCATACCTTCTATGAGATAGTTGGATCCCGATACCCACTGCGAGTAAGAGTTACTCCTGGGAGAGTTTTACACACTGCAATTAGCTGATCAAGTAGGTGTCTAGAAAGGTGTCAACGGGGTTACGCCTCTGGGAAAACGAGGTTTACATTAATTAGGTTCGTGCGAAAGCACGGGGGACCTCCCTCAAAGTACCGACACTGGCCTGGCTGAAAGATTGGCGAACTTGTAGTGTGTAATTAATCCCGGCTAGTCTTTCCTTTTAGGGTTTGAAGGAAGATTTGATAAAAACCAGTGGGAGCCATCCTGATTAGATAAGATAATAACCAATCTGATCTTGCATGAGCTTACGCTAAAGTGTTTTCTTCTCTCTCTCTCCAGGTAGCGACCATTTCATGCCCTAACAAAGATAATAATATGGATGTATTGACCGAACCCGCATGTTATACTGTGCTGGGGAATGTTGGTTCCGTTCTTTCTTATAAGAGTTATAGGAATGAACAGGACATAGGGGAATACCAGGATTCCCATGCCACCCTATTGAAGAAAGTGCATTTTCTTCGGGTGTGTTTGTTACAGAGAACTGTTTCTCCATTTGCCCTACGTCCTGGGTATTAGATACCGGGTCAGGATCCTATATATGTAATCAGTTACATGGGCTTAGAAAGGGTAAAGAACTTGAAAAAGGTGATAAAGACATTAGAGTTGGAAATGGTGCAATTGTTGCAGCTAAGACTGTCGGGGAATATCACCTTGTGTTACCAACTGGTAATACATTGGTTCTGAACGAACGCTATTACATGCGAAACCTGATATGCAACATTATATCGGTTTTCTTTATTGAGTAAAGAGGGATATAATTTTGTATTACAGGACAATGTTATGAACATTTTCCGTAACAAAAGTTGGTTGATCAGGCACGTTGTGCAATGGCATTTATGTTCTAAATCAATCAACAGTTCTGAGCATTAAACAAACACACACAAGAGGAAGAGTTCTGAACTGAACGAATCCTTCTTGTGGCATTGTAGACTGGGTCACATCAATGCAACACGACTGGCTAAGTTGCATAAGGATGGATATTTGAATCCGTTTGAATTTTCATCTTATGACACTTGCCAGTCATGTCTCAAAGGCAAGATGACCAAAACTCCGTTTACAGGACACGGAGAAAGAGTTACTGAACTCCTAGACTGATACATAGTGATGTATGCGGTCCTATGTCTACACATGCCAGGGATGGTTCTTCATACTTCATTACATTCACTGACGATCTCTCTAGGTTCGGGTATGTGTTCTGATGAAACACAAATCAGAAGCTTTTGAGAAATTTAGAGAATATAAACAAGAAGTTGAGAACTAAACCGAAAAAGTATTAAAATCCTACGATCTGATCGAGGAGGTGAATACTTGAGCAATGAATTCCTGGACTTCCTAAAAGAGAATGGGATTCTCTCTCAGCTGACTCCTCCATATACACCACAGCACAACGGCGTATCAGAACAGGAGGAACCGCACCCTATTAGATATGGTGCGCTCTATAATGAGCACAGCTGAGTTACCTATTTCCTCTGGGGTTATACGCTGGAAACAGCAGCGTACCTATTGAATCAAGTTCCATCTAAATCTGTACCTACCACAACCATATGAGATATGGAGTGGGAAGAGACCATATCTTAAACGAGTTAAGATATGGGGTTGCCCGGCCTATGTCGAAAGGCAAAATCCTGGACAAACTCGAGGCACGGTCAGTTCTATGCAAGTTTGTGGGATATCCCAAACATTCACATGGATATCTTTTCTACCATACAGAGGAACAAAAAGTGTTTGTTTCTCGACATGCCACCCTTTTTGGAAAAGGAATTTCTTGCAAAAGAAATTAGTGGCGATAAGGTTAGAACTGAAGAAATTCCGGCTACACAAACTCAAACTAAAAGATTTAGTGGAACCAGAGGATTCAGTAGCTCCCGACGAACCTCAGCCTCTCCGCCGATCTAGTAGGGTTCCTCGCCAACCTGAGAAATACTACGGTTTTCTCAATGGATGGTGGAAGCGAGGATTGCATCATGGAGGATGATGACCCAACTAGCTTCGAGCAGGCCATCACGAGTAAAGGACGCAGTGAAATGGCTGGATGCTATGCGGTCCTGAGATGGAATCCATGTACACCAACAAAGTATGGACTTTGGATGTTGCTCCTGAAGGGGTAAAACCCATTGGGAGCAAGTGGATCTTCAAGAAAAAACTTGGTGTAGATGGGAAAGTGGAGACTTTCAAAACTAGACTTGTAGCAAAGGTTTTCGTCAAAGACCAGGTGTGGACTATGACGAAACCTTTTCTCCAGTGGCTATGCTTAAATCCATCCGGATCATGCTTGCGCATCGCTGCATATCATGATTACGAAATCTGGCAAATGGATGTTAAGACCGCCTTTCTAACGGTGATTTAGAAGAGTGCGTGTACATGACTCAGCCAGAGGGCTTCGTAGACAGTGGGAGCAGCGGGAAGGTGTGCAAGCTGCTTGAATCATTTATTGATTAAAGCAAGCATCGCGGAGTTGGAACATCTGCTTTGACGTCGTTATCAAAGAGTTTGATTTCGTCAAAAACCCAGATGAACCTTGTATCTACAAGAAGGTGGCAGAGAGTAAGGTTGTTTTCCTCGGTATTGTACGTGGACGACATACTCTTGATAGGAAATGATATCCTATGCTGCAATCGGTTAAGCTCTTCTTATCACAAGATTCTCAATAAAAGATCTTGGTGATGCCTCCTCATATTGGGAATTAGGATCTATAGAGATAGATCCAAACGGATTTTGGGATTGTCCCAATCCAGATACATTGACACCATACTAAAGAGGTTTAGTATGGAAGAATCCAGCGTGGGAACTTGCCCACGATCTCTGGAGTCACTCTCTCCAAAGAGATGTCTCCCAAGACTGATTTGGAGAGAGCTCGCATGCAAGGGATACCCTATGCTTCAGCTGTAGGCTCTATCATGTATGCGATACTATGTACCAGACCCGATGTTGCATACTCACTAAGTATAGTGAGCAGGTATCAAGCTGATCCTGGAGAGAGTCACTGGACAGCTGTGAAGAGCATTCTCAAGTACTTGCGAAGGACTCAAGAGATGCTCTTGGTGTATGGTAACGGAGAACTCCAAGTGGAGTCCTTCACCGATTCGAGCTTCCAGAGTGATAAGGACGACTCTAAGTTCGCAGTCGGGATTTGTCTTTACCCGTTACGGAGGGGCGGTTAGCTGGAAGAGTTCCAAGCAGGAAACCGTGGCAGACTCGACGATGGAGGCTGAATACATCGCTGCCAACGATGCTGCCAAAGAGGCTGTCTGGATCAAGAAGTTCAATACTGAACTTGGAGTGGTTCCATCCATTGAGCATCCAATACCTTTGTATTGCGATAACAATGGAGCGGTGGCTTTAGCCAAGGAACCTGTTAGTTGTATGTATGCCCTAGAGGCCAGTATTGTACAGATTATGTATATTATATTGGATGCTTGGACATATATAGAGATGACTTTCTTGCTCGACATGATAGTATGCTATCTGGTAGATCTTTATCTTAACATGTACACTTGTCTCTTTATACTGTCTTATAGTTACATGTTGGTAAAGCCCTTAGAATGTGTACTTGACCTACCTGGACTATGATGCAGATCATACTAGTGGGGACATGGTAGTCCATAAGTACATCCTTCAAGGTCCCTAGTCGTGGGTGTATCGAGACGGGGCATCGATATACCAGAGTAGACTAGCGTATACGCTTCTTGACCTATGAGATGGGCGATGGATGATCCCATATCCATTGGTGTTTGACATCAGAGATGGTACACGGGTGCTCAGTGGAGACTGAGTACACTGGACGGACTCGCCGAGAACTCCCAGATGGTATTATACCTCACGTCAGATGGCAGTTCTCAGGTGACACTTGTACAGGTTAGTCTGTAGACCCGAGATCGTCATAGAGTCTTGTGTGATTCCCACTGTGCTTTGATCTCCACCTTTCCATCGTCCATGAGGGCGTGCAAAACGGTGGTCTTTGGGTACAGTCCCGAGTCACATGGAGGCAATGAGCGATAGAAGGGTTTCGTCTCTCCCGGTATTGGGAGTTGATGTTGCGCTGTGCTCGATTGGCCCGTAACAGGGAAGTCCCTGCCAGGGCTGATCAGCAGATTTGCTGGTAAGTGTTACCAGTAGTTTCTCGACCGTTACGAGCCTCACATCGGCACGACTTATCGGGTTATTGGGGTCTGACGTTTACCACCCCTAGACTTGATATGCGACGTATCAGACGAAGAGACCAGACTGTACGGTAAGTGTTACTGGTCGGATTCGCAGGAGTGTGAGCGGGCTAGCTCGTCGATCTTCTGATCGCTCAATACCCGGGTGGCCGTTACGTTTAGCAGACCGTTTGCGGCTTGTGGGTGCATGATATGATCATCATCTGCTAACCGGCGTATTGACGAGTCTTTAGAGTCCTACACAGAGGTTTCCTGGTTCAAGCGAAACGAAATAGGAGCGCATATGAGATATGTGCAGGACCGAGACATAATGCGTGTATGAGATACCGCATTTCATTCTCGCGATAAATGTTTCGATTGGTTATATTTGATATGACCTAGTTATCGAATCATTGATCGATAAATCGATACATTGAATACTAGTTGGTTATGTGCGACATGACCGGATCATTGAATCAAATGTTGATTTAATGATTTAATGTATAATTATATATTTGATATATTACTTGCATTAACTAGTATTGGTTCACTTTATACGGATTTTCTCACTGATGCACATAGTATATGTGATATGCTTTTGTGCACTTTTTTGTATCATGTTTGATGATACTTGATCATTTAGTTAAGTATATAGAATTAATCCATGGTTAATTTGATAATTAGGGTTTTTGCATATTCATTTATTTATTTATTTGTTTATTATTTATTTGGAAAAGATAAAGATAAGAATGGTGGCTTTCTTTGTCATAGTTGAAGCTTCATGAAGCCTTGACTTTTGTAACCATCCTTATTCTTCATGCTTAACCCTAACCCATCCAAGTGACCAATGGTTAATTCTCTACACTTAACCCTAGTTTAAGTTATGATAAGTATTTGATTTTCTATTTCTTTTTAATAGAACTTATCATAACTATCTTCATCTTCTTCTTCTTCTTCAAGCTTGTTACATCAATGGCAACTTGAGTTTTAGTGAGAGAAATCAAATCTAAAGTGAACCCACCTCCTATTTCTTCATCCTCTACCTCTTGCCAAGTGGTTTTGGGTGTTTTCTTCACAAGTTTCACTACTTGGTGAAGGTCGGAGCTTGAACTAGTGCAACCTCGACGTAGATCGTCTTTGACACGAAGCCGACGACCTTGCTCGCCCGTTTTTCCGATGAAGCCGACGAATGAGTCGAGGATTCATGATGGACAGCGAGGGCATGACCACGTGGAGCTAAGGAGGTGGAAATCCGGATCTACAAAGGTTGTAGCATCTAACCTATAGTTAAATAGTTAACTAGTTTTGTATTTCGCCTAGACATCTAGCAACGATCCGTTAACTAGGGTTTCTCGGCACCATATTTTTTTAAAATTGGCATGTTCGATGCCTTGTGAGACCTCACTAGGGTGCCTAGGAACCTTTCAGTGGTATCAGAGCCTAGCTAGAGCCTTAGGCGAAGTCTAGACGCGAATTGAAGCCCGAACGAACCCGAACCCTAAACTTATCTTGCTCTCTGGACTAGACTTTTTCCAATTTCTGGATTTTTCAAGATTAAAAATTCCCAAAAAATTCAGCAGGTAATATTATGAGTTACTGTGAAACACGTGTCGATAACTCCATAAAGTAGGCGCGGAACCGCGGCTCCCACCAATGGGATTAGCGGCGTTCCGCCGGCCACTTAGTGGGGTTACACCACGTGGCTTGCACAGTAATTCGTTTCCTGTAGTGCTGAGTCTTCTGGAAATTTTTAATAATTTTCAAGAGTTAAATTTTCTGGAGTTGTTTTGGGGATTCGGTATTTCGATCGGAGTATCAAATTTTCGTCTTTGTGTTTTTCCGGATAATTATAGAATAGTGTTAAAAAGGTTCGACCGGATATAAATACCCAATTTTTCCCTGTCGGGAAATTTCCAAGTGTTGGATTTTTCCGAAGTTTAACGACGTTCTAAGTAGTGCAAGTAACGCGATGGGACCCTCTAGAAGACAACAACTTAACTCGATTATGTGACCGTCTTGAACTGCCCTTTGAACCTTCGGTTTGGGGCAGTACGGCGTGCCACATGTGAGGCGTTGGCTTGACCTTTCTACGGCTGGACCGTCGGTACTGAGGCATGAACTGAATGTTGTTAGACATATTTCATGTGTTGAGCTGTATCGGGAAAACTTGGGTATTCGACTGTTCGATCGGAAAGTTTAACATTTTCTGTTTATCTGGAATGTGATACAATAATTGGAATTCACAAACAGTTATGTGAAAACTGAATGAATGTTATAAATCTAGCAATTTAGTCCCATATGATATTGAAAAGAGTTTTCGATAATGAGACTAAAATGCGGGATTTATATCTGTTAGGCATGCGATGTCTAAAGAGATTGTGGATTCCAATTGTTGTAGTTTTACACTTTCTTTTCTGTGACCGTAAGTGTAGTATGTTCATATCGCCGTTTCGTTGCTATACGTCAACGACAATTGGGGTATGCATACTTACTTACGTTGATGACATGTGATGTTATGTGTTGCTGGATATGTTATATTGGATCGTCGTATTCGAATAGACGGGGGTTTTTATGTGAGATGAGTGTTTTTCATTTTCATTCATGTAAAAACTTGTATGTAATATTCTTTTATTTGGGGCACTTCCAGGTACGGAAGCTGTCACCCTTTTTATATTATTTACTTTTCCGCATTAGGATAGACCCAAGGAGAGGAGCACAAGTAACCGGGTTCTGGGGTCCAGTGGGAGACCAACTCGAGGAGTCGAGTCCCGGGTCTCCTAACCCTAGAATTGGCAGGGTTGCTTGCCGCTCTCGTAGGGTCTAGGGGTGTGGGATTGGCTATTCATCACGACCGTAGGAATCCGTGTTTATACTGGCTCGTATTGAAAACACGGACGTCCTAGTATATCCAATATTTCATATGTTTATTCTGCTGCGATATCTGTGTTGTGACTCTGTGACTGGATATAGTATATATGATATATTATATAGACGTTACTTATGTTTTACACCCGCGCTAGCCCTGCCCTGCTCTGTCGTTAGTTACCTAACCTAACGGTGCACGAGGGGACATCGAGGCGAATGCGGATGGCATAAGTGTACGTCCATATCTATCTGTGATGTTTAGGTATTAAAATGATGGGACTTCATTAATGTGATTAATGAAAGATAAGAAACCTAAGATGTTGTAGAATCGAATTTTAAAATAAAACAGGTAGCTACAGTTCTTGCTTTGCACAGCGGTATATATGATATACCCCGCACCTTATTCGATGAGGAAAGACCGAGATCCCTTCACCGGGAGTGACTCCTTTAGCAATAACTGGCAGATTGCTACACACTCGGTTTGCTTTGACTGCTTTTGGTTTTTGCTTTGCACAGCGATATATATGATATATCCTGCACCTCATTCGACGAGGAAAGGACCGAGATCCCTTCACCGGGAGTGACTCCTTTAGCAAAACTAGAAAAGCCTCAAAATCACTCCATTTCAAACTTCATTTGATTCTACAACGATATAAAGTTCATTACGCAAAGGGTTTTCTTAAAACCTGACGTAGCCCTCCGTCATTTCAGATAAGTAATAGTTAGTATTCGTGCTGCGTGTGTTGACTCAGTCAAGGCGTAGTGTGCGGTAGCTGATTACTATTTATCTGTTTATGCATATGATGCAGATTGGATTAGGGTAGTCGTGCGGCCTTGTTGACTTAGTCAAGGGTCGTGCGGGTGGGTTTAATTCAATCAGGAATGACGGGTTGAAACTTTACTTGCGGTCTATGGTTTGTTGACTCAGTCAAGGTCTTAGATCGCCTGGGGCAAAATATTATCGGGAATTTTCAAGTGTTGAAATTTGCAATGAGATTGCATACCTTCTATGAGATAGTTGGATCCCGATACCCACTTGCGAGTAAGAGTTACTCCTGGGAGAGTTTTTATACATTACAATTAGCCGATCAAGTAGGTGTCTAGAAAGGTGTTAACGAGGTTACGCCTCTGGGGAAAACGAGGTTTACATTAATTAGTTCGGCAAAAGCACGGGGACCTCCTCAAAGTACCGACACTAGCCTGGCTGAAAGATTGGCAAACTTGTAGTGTGTAATTAATCCCGGCTAGTCTTTCTTTTAGGGTTTGGAGGAAGATTTGATAAAAAGCAGTGGGAGCCATCCTGATTAGATAAGATAATAACCAATCTGATCTTGCACGAGCATACGCTAAAGTGTTTTCTTCTCTCTCTCTCCAGGTAGCGACCATTTCATGCCCTAATGAAGATAATAATATGGATGTATTGACGAACCCGCATGTTATACTGTGCAGGGGAACGTTGGACCCGTTCTATCTTATAAATGTTATAAGACTGAACAGGAAACAGGAGAATATCTGGATTCTCACACCGCCCAAACGGAGAACATGCATGTGATGCATCATCTTCGGGTGTGTTTGTCATTGAGAACTGTTTCTCAGTTCACCCTACGTCCTGGGTATTAGATACCCAGGGTCAGGATCCCACATATGTAAGATGTTACATGGGCTGCGAAAAGGTAGAGAACTGAGAAAAGGTGAACATTCCGTTCATGTAGGGAATGGGGCAATGTTGCCAGCCAAAGCAGTTGGCATATATCACCTGGTATTACCAAATGGTGATACCACTAGTCCTGAATGAGTGCTATTATATACCGAACATGATGTGCAATATTATATCAGTTTCTTTATTAAGTAAAGAAGGTTATAATTTTGTAGTAAAGGATAATGTTATGAACATATTCCTAGATCAAAGGTTGATTGCATCAGGCTCGCTACATAATGGCATATTCATTCTCAATCAAAATACAGTCTTCAATATACAAAACACACACAAAAGGAAAAGCTCAGAAATGAACGAATCCTTCTTGTGGCACTGTAGACTTGGCCACATCAATGAGACACGACTAGCTAAGTTGCATAAGAACGGATATTTGAATTCATTCGAATTATCATCTTATGACACTTGCCATTCATGTCTCAAAGGAAAAATGACCAAAACTCCGTTTAAAGGACACGGAGAAAGAGTTACTGAACTCTTGGGACTGGTGCATAGTGATGTATGCGGTCCAATGTCTACACACGCCAGAAATGGTTCTTCCTACTTCATTACATTCACTGACGATCTCTCTAGATACGGGCATGTGTTCCTGTTGAAACACAAGTCTGAAGCTTTTGAGAAATTCAAAGAATATAAGCACAAGGTAGAGAACCAAACGGGCAAAAGTATTAAGGTTCTTCGATCTGATCGAGGAGGTGAATACTTAAGCAGTGAATTCCTGGATTATCTAAAAGAGAATGGGATTCTCTCTCAGCTTACTCCTCCTTATACACCACAGCACAACGGTGTATCGGAACGAAGGAATCGCACCCTATTAGATATGGTGTGTTCAATGATGAGTAATGCTGAGTTACCTATTTCCTTTTGGGGGTATGCGCTTAAGACAGCCATATACCTATTGAATCTGGTTCCGTCTAAATCTGTACCTACCACACCATATGAGATATGGAGTGGGAAGAGACCATATTTTAAGCGAATTAAGATATGGGGTTGTCCGGCCTATGTCAAAAAGCAAAATCCGGACAAACTCGAGGCACGATCATTCCTTTGCAAGTTTGTGGGATATCCTAAGAATTCTCAAGGATATTTATTCTACCAAGCTGAGGAACAAAGAGTGTTTGTTGCTCAACATGCCACCTTTTTGGAAAGGGAATTTCTTGCAAAAGAAATTAATGGCAAAGAGGTAGAGCTGGAAGAGGTTCCAGCACCACAAACTGCAACTGACAATTTAGTAGAACCAGAGGATTCAGTGGTGCCCAACGTACCCCAGCCTCTCCGCCGATCTAGTAGGGTTTCTCATCCACCTGAGAGATACTATGGTTTTCTCATTGATGGTGGTAGTGAGGATTGCATCATGGAGGATGATGACCCAACTAGCTTCGAGCAGGCCATCACGAGTGGGGACTCAGTGAAATGGCTGGATGCTATGCGGTCCGAGATGGATTCCATGTACACCAACAAAGTATGGACTTTGGAAGTTGCTCCTGAAGGGGTAAAACCCATTGGGAGCAAGTGAATCTGTAAGAAGAAACTTGGTGTAGATGGGAAAGTGGAGACTTTCAAAGCTAGACTTGTAGCAAAGGGTTTTCGTCAAAGACCAGGTGTGGACTATGACGAGACCTTTTCTCCAGTGGCTATGCTTAAATCCATCCGGATCATGCTTGCCATCGCTGCATATCATGATTACGAAATCTGGCAAATGGATGTTAAGACCGCCTTTCTAAACGGTGATTTAGAAGAGTGCGTGTACATGACTCAGCCAGAGGGCTTCGTAGACAGTGGGAGCAGTGGGAAGGTGTGCAAGCTGCTTAAATCCATTTATGGATTAAAGCAAGCATCGCGGAGTTGGAACATCTGCTTTGACGTCGTTATCAAAGAGTTTGATTTCGTCAAAAATCCAGATGAACCTTGTATCTACAAGAAGGTGGCAGAGAGTAAGGTTGTCTTCCTCGTATTGTACGTGGACGACATACTCTTGATAGGAAATGATATTCCTATGCTGCAATCGGTCAAGCTCTTCTTATCACAAAGATTCTCAATGAAAGATCTTGGTGATGCCTCCTGCATATTGGGGATCAGGATCTATAGAGATAGATCCAAACGGATTTTGGGATTGTCCCAATCCAGGTACATTGACACCATACTAAAGAGGTTTAGTATGGAAGAGTCCAAGCGTGGGAATATGCCCACGATCTCTGGAGTCACCCTCTCCAAAGAGATGTCTCCCAAGACTGATTTGGAGAGAGCTCGCATGCAAGGGATACCCTATGCTTCGGCAGTAGGCTCTATCATGTATGCGATGCTATGTACCAGACCCGATGTAGCATACTCACTAAGTGTAGTGAGCAGGTATCAAGCTGATCCTGGAGAGAGTCACTGGACAGCTGTGAAGAGCATTCTCAAGTACTTGCGAAGGACTAGAGATATGTTCTTGGTGTATGGTAATGGAGAACTCCAAGTGGAGTCCTTTACCGATTCGAGCTTCCAGAGTGATAAGGACGACTCTAAGTCGCAGCCGGGCTTTGTCTTTACCCTTTACGGAGGGGCGGTTAGCTGGAAGAGCTCCAAGCAGGAAACCGTGGCAGACTCGACGATGGAGGCTGAATACATCGCTGCCAACGATGCTGCTAAAGAAGCTGTCTGGATCAAGAAGTTCATTTCTGAACTTGGAGTGGTTCCATCCATTGAGCATCCAATACCTTTGTATTGCGATAACAATGGAGCGGTGGCTTTGGCCAAGGAACCCAGGTCCCATCAGCGGTCCAGGCATATTCTGAGGCGGTATCACCTGATCCGGGAGATAGTTGATCGCCGGGAGATCGAGGTCAGGAGGGTTGACACGAAGAACAACACGGCGGATCCACTCACGAAGGCCATTCCCCAGATACAGTTTGAGAGACTCTTCGGGATGCTCAGTATGAGATACTACAGCAGCTGGCCCTAGTGCAAGTGGGAGATTGTTAGTTGTATGTATGCCCCTAGAGGCCAGTATTGTACAGATTATGTATATTATATTGGATGCTTGGACATATATAGAGATGACTTTCTTGCTCGACATGATAGTATGCTATCTGGTTGATCTTTATCTTAACATGTACACTTGTCTCTTTATACTGTCTTATAGTTACATGTTGGTAAAGCCCTTAGGATGTGTACTTGACTACCTGGACTATGATGCAGATCATACTAGTGGGGACATGGTAGTCCATAAGTACATCCTTCAAGGTCCCTAGTCGTGGGTGTATCGAGACGGGGCATCGATATACCAGAGTAGACTAGCGTATACGCTTCTTGACCCATGAGATGGGCGATGGATGATCCCATATCCATTGGTGTTTGACATCAGAGATGGTACACGGGTGCTCAGTGGAGACTGAGTACACTGGACGGACTCGCCGAGAACTCCCAGATGGTATTATACCTCACATCAGATGGCAGTTCTCAGGTGACACTTGTACAGGTTAGTCTGTAGACCCGAGATCGTCATAGAGTCTTATGTGATTCCCACTGTGCTTTGATCTCCACCTTACCACGTCCATGAGGGCGTGCAAAACGGTGGTCTTTGGGTACAGTCCCGAGTCACATGGAGGCAATGAGCGATAGAAGGGGTTTCGTCTCTCCCGGTATTGGGAGTTGATGTTGCGCTGTGCTCGATTGGCCGTAACAGGGAAGTCCCTGGCCAGGGCTGATCAGAGATTTGCTGGTAAGTGTTACCAGTAGTTTCTCGACCCGTTACGAGCCTCACATCGGCACGACTTATCGGGTTATTGGGGTCTGACGTTTACCACCCCTAGACTTGATATGCGACGTATCAGACGAAGAGACCGGACTGTACAGTAAGTGTTACTGGTCGGATTCGCAGGAGTGTGAGCGGGCTAGCTCGTCGATCTTCTGATCGCTCAATACCCGGGTGGCCGTTACGTTTAGCAGACCGCTTGCGGCTTGTGGGTGCATGATATGATCATCATCTGCTACCGGCGTATTGACGAGTCTTTAGAGTCCTACACAGAGGTTTCCTGGTTCAAGCGAAACGAAATAGGAGCGCATATGAGATATGTGCAGGACCGAGAATAATGCGTGTATGTGATACCGCATTTCATTCTCGCGATAAATGTTTCGATTGGTTATATTTGATATGACCTAGTTATCGAATCATTGATTCGATAAATCGATACATTGAATACTAGTCGGTTATGTGCAACATGACCGGATCATTGAATCAAATGTTGATTTAATGATTTAATGTATAATTATATATTTGATATATTACTTTGCATTAACTAGTATTGGTTCACTTTATACGGATTTTCTCACTTGATGCACATAGTATATGTGATATGCTTTTGTGCACTTTTTTGTATCATGTTTGATGATACTTGATCATTTAGTTAAGTATATAGAATTAATCCATGGTTAATTTGATAATTAGGGTTTTGCATATTCATTTATTTATTTATTTGTTTATTTATTTATTTGGAAAAGATAAAGATAAGAATGGTGGCTTTCTTTGTCATTAGTTGAAGCTTCATGAAGCCTTGACTTTTGTAACCATCCTTATCTTCATGCTTAACCCTAACCCATCCAAGTGACCATGGTTAATTCTCTACACTTAACCCTAGTTTAAGTTATGATAAGTATTTGATTTTCTATTTCTTTTTAATAGAACTTATCATAACTATCTTCATCTTCTTCTTCTTCTTCAAGCTTGTTACATCAATGGCAACTTGAGTTTTAGTGAGAGAAATCCAAATCTAAAGTGAACCCACCTCCTATTTCTTCATCCTCTACCTCTTGCCAAGTGGTTTTGGGTGTTTTCTTCACAAGTTTCACTACTTGGTGAAGTCGGAGCTTGAACTAGTGCAACCTCGACGTAGATCGTCTTTGACACGAAGCCGACGACCTTGCTCGCCCGTTTTTCCGATGAAGCCGACGAATGAGTCGAGGATTCATGATGGACAGCGAGGGCATGACCACGTGGAGCTAAGGAGGTGGAAATCCGGATCTACAAAGGTTGTAGCATCTAACCTATAGTTAAATAGTTAACTAGTTTTGTATTTCGCCTAGACATCTAGCAACGATCCGTTAACTAGGGTTTCTCGGCACCATATTTTTTAAAATTGGCATGTTCGATGCCTTGTGAGACCTCACTAGGGTGCCTAGGAACCTTTCACAACCTAGGTCCCATCAGCGATCCAGGCATATTCTGAGGCGGTATCACCTGATCCGAGAGATAGTTGATCGCCGGGAGATCGAGGTCAGGAGAGTTGACACGAAGAACAACACGGCGGATCCACTCACGAAGGCCATTCCCCAGATACAGTTTGAGAGACTCTTCGGGATGCTCGGTATCCGATACTACAGCAGCTGGCCCTAGTGCAAGTGGGAGATTGTTAGTTGTATGTATGCCCTAGAGGCCAGTATTGTATAGATGATGTATATTATATTGGATGCTTGGACATATATAGAGATGACTTTCTTGCTTGATATGATAGTATGCTATCTGGTTACTCTTTATCTTAACATGTACACTTGTCTCTTTAAACTGTCTTAAAGTTACATGTTGGTAAAGCCCTTAGGATGTGTACTTGACTACCTGGACTGTGATGCAGATCATACTAGTAGGGACATGGTAGTCCATAGGTACATCCTTCAAGGTCCCTAGTCGTGGGTGTATCGAGACGGGGCATCGATATACCAGTGTAGACTAGCGTATACGCCTCTCGACCCATGAGATGGGCGATGGATGATCCCATATCCATTGGTGTTTGACATCAGAGATGGTATACGGGTGCTCAGTAGAGACTGGGTACACTGGACGGACTCGCCGAGAACTCCCAGATGGTATTATACCTCACGTCAGATGGCAGTTCTCAGGTGACACTTGTGCAGGTTAGTCTGTAGACCCGAGATCGTCATAGAGTCTTGTGTGATTCCCACTGTGCTTTGATCTCCACCTTACCACGTCCATGAGGGCATGCAAAACGGTGGTCTTTGGGCACAGTCCCGAGTCATATGGAGGCGATGAGCGATAGGAGGGGTTTCGTCTCTCCCGGTATTGGGGGTTGATGTTGCGCTGTGCTCGATTTGCCGTAACAGGGAAGTCCCTGGCCAGGGCTGATCAGAGATTTGCTGGTAAGTGTTACCAGAAGTTTCTCTACCCGTTATGAGCCTCACATCGGCACGACTTATCGGTTATTGGGGTCTGACGTTTACCACCCCTACACTTGATATGCGACATACCAGACGAACAGACCGGACTGTACGGTAAGTGTTACTGGTTGGATTCACAGGAGTGTGAGTGGGCTAGCTCGTCGATCTTCTGATCGCTCAATACCCGGATGGCCGTTACGTTTAGCAGACCGCTTGCGGCTTGTGGGTGCTTGATATGATCATCATCTGCTACCGGCGTATTGACGAGTCTTTAGAGTCCTACACAGAGGTTTCCTGGCTCAAGCGAAACGAAATAGGAGCGCATATGAGATATGTGCAGGACCGAGTGCGTGTATGTGATACCGTATTTCATTCTCGCGATGGATGTATCGATTGGTTATATTCGATATAACCTAGATATCGAATCAAGGATTGATTCGATAAGCCGATACATAGGATACTAGTCGGTTATATGCGATATAACCGGATCGTTAAATCAAGTGTTGATTTAATGATTTAATGTATAATTATATATTTGATATATTACTTTGCATTAACTAGTATTGGTTCACTTTAAATGGATTTTCTCACTTGATGTGCAAGTTGTATATGTGATATACTTTTGTGCACATGTTTGTATCATGTTTGATGATACTTGCTCATTTGGTTAAGTGTAAAGAATTAAACCATGGTTAAGAGATGATTAGGGTTTTGCTTTTTCATTTATTTATTTGTTTATTTATTTGGAAAAGATTTAGATGAGAATGGTGGCTTTATTTGTTTCTAGTTGAAGCTTCATGAAGCTTTGACTTCTTAACCATTCTTGTCTTCATGCTTAACCCTAACCCATCCAAGTAACCATGGTCTATTCTCTACACTCTACTATGGTTAGCTTATGATAAGTATTGATTTATTTTCATTTTAATTCAACACTTATCATATTCTTTCTTCTTCTTCATCATCTTCTTCTTCAAGAAAAGCTTAAGTCCATCAATGGCAACTTGAGCAAAAGTGAGAGAGATCCAATTCTAAAGTGAACCCACCTCCTATTTCTTCATCCTCTACCTCTTGCCAAGTGGTTTTGGGTGTTTTCTTCACAAGTTTCACAACTACGTGAAGTCGGAGCTTGATCCAGTGTAGCCTCGACGTTGATCATCTTCGGCACGAAGCCGACGACCTATTCCTCTCACTTCTCCGATGAAGCCGATGCGAGAGTCCAAGATTCGAGACGGACAGTGAGAGGACGTCTACGTGGAGCTAAGGAAGTGGATATCCGGATCTACAAAGGTTGTAGCTTCTTATCTTTAGTTAAGTTGTTAACTAGATTCATATTTCGCCTAAACTTCTAGTCAACGATCCGTATTAGGGTTTCTCGGCACCCATAAAATTTGAAATTGGCATGGTTGATGCCTTGTGAGACCTCTATAGTGTGCCTAGGAACCCTACACAATTAGCATCTGCCCCGAATTTCAGGCAAGATGAACCTGCCCGGTCACGTCTCTGTGTTCGACCGGGAACAGATTCTGGCATGCCCGGTGGGTCCTTTTTCCTCTTTCCACTCCACACTTCGTGTGTCGTGTTCGCGAACGAATCACGGTTTGATATGGTTGCCCTTGGGTGCACTAAGATTTGGTTTCTTGCTTGGCGCAGAAAACGAAACATCAATGGCGTTTACTTACGTGAAGTGTTCCAGCTGCAACTGCAACTCACGTTCCGCCTCATCTGGAGGTATAACTTACGGGCCCCAAGCGGCCTCCCTGTTCACGATGCCGGTAGAACGGGTCACTCAAGCCACCACTGGATTATTTTTCGGGACCATGTTCCTGCCAACGAGCTTCAGCGCTCATGTACCATCACAAGAAGCTCTCAAGAAGTCGGTCTTTAATCGGCTTGCAACTACAGCGGCCCTCTTCAACGGGTCGTTCAGCTCCAGCGCCTCAGTCTTCACTAGATTGGGCCAAAGTTCATGCGGGCTCATGATGAAGCCTGCAGTTCCAGAAAAGGTTATTCCGAAGAGGATAGCCATCCCTGCTTCCGAAGTCGTCAAGATGGCTGCTCCTGCCAAAGGGTCGGTCTTTACAAGACTGACTGTTCCGGCTCTCGCTCCGGCTCCCGCTCCAGCTCCCGTTTCTGCTCAAAAGTCTGTCTTTGATAGGTTAGACACTACTGCTCGACGAACCTCGGTCTTCAAGAGGCTGATGCCAGCAACGCCTCACCAGAACAGGGGGCATGACAAAGCCATCCCCATCACCGAACCAACACCATCGGCTCAACATGCTTGACGTCACCACTGGCGCCGAATAAGGAAGGCCGGGGCAACTCCCCCTTTGGGCTAACTCCACCAGCCCTAACGGTGGAAGTCAATGCTGCTGTTCCAACTGGGAACAGCTTTGAATTGCTGAACAAGGTGCACAGGAACTTTCCTACCGCCGTATTGAAGGGATCTCCTCCACCGGTGGAGAATGTTACAGAAACAAGGCCGGAGCAGCCCCTCAGCGGCTGTCCTCCAAAGTTTACAAAGTCTGGCGATGGGCCCAAGAATCGATGATTGATCAAGACTACTCTCCCCGACAGAAAAAGGTGAAGGTTCAGCAGGAAGAGAACCGTCCTGTCAAGCCACAAAGGACGACAACTACCTGGGTGCCCGCTGCAACGGCCCCCTCAACGTCAACTGGTCAAAAGAGAAGGAGGCCAGAGAAAGCCCATATGACTACGGCAGATCACAAAGACGCTTAGCCCAAACTCCCCAAGTGTGGGGGCATAACGGTGCATACTGTTTACATAGCTTCCGGAAAAGAGAAAAGCCGCGCTTCGACGGGCCACCGACCGCTCACCCTATCCGTGACAAAAGCCCAGGAACAGCAGCAGAAGCTTCAAGAAATGATGACGCAAATGGCCGCACTCACCGCGCCAAAAGAAAGCCCGGAGGCGTCATCAAAGCAGCGTCATGAACAAGAAACCGATGCTGACTTCCTCCGCAGAGTCCTCGAAAAGAAGGACAGAAAGGCAGCAGAACAAGCGGCTGATATAAAATGAATGGCGTTTCTCTTCCAAGATATGGTCGGGAAGATGTTACAGCCGGAACATTCAGCTGAAGACCCTCCAATCATCATTGAAGACGACAGGGGGGAGACATCGAACCCTCCTCCGGCTCTTTCAGCAGCCAAAGAAGAAACCATTTCCAAGGCCGCTCTGGATGACTATATTGCTCAGCAAATATGAGCTCACCAGGCGAATGAAGCAGCCGGCCAGGTTATTAAAACTGGGCGACCCTAACTGGGCTGGTACGACCAAATAAGTTACCCGCCGGGATATACGATCCCCAAATTCCATGTGTACAAGGGGACATGCAATCCCCATCAACATGTCGCTCAGTTCAGGGCTCTTTGCGACAATACTGGAGGTGATGATAAACTTCTATTTCGCCAGTTCGTCGGTAGTTTAGCACACACGGCTTTTGAATTATACTCGGAACTTCCCGACGACTCCGTCAAAACGTTTACAGAAATGGAGTTACTATTCACTCAACGGTTCGCAAGCGCCAGCGAACGCACCCCGATCATGACATTGATCAACGCCAGAGTAAAGACGGGAGAGACGTGGGTGCAATACGCAATCCGGTGGAGGAACCTATGGTCGAAATGCGAACAATGCATAGAAGAAACTCCTGTTGTGGGCATGTTCATGTGGACCCTTGACCCTCAGTTGACTATCTCCCAATTCATGATGTTCTTCAAGCCGACTACCTTCCAGGCCTTGATCGACAAGTTGGCCTAAATGGACCAGATGGGCCATAGGCCTTTCCCTTCAAAAGTGGGTTTTCGGAATGAAAAAGGCAACGGGAAAGCGACCGTTGTCACCAACGCTCAGTGACAGTCGAGTAACCTAAGATCGTCTGTTCGTCAGAGCAGTAAGCCGCGATCCCTCGATGAGAAGTTGAAATGTCCTTACTCATTTCCCAGGGATAAAACAAGGCGACTATTCGAACTGGCAGTGCGCAAGGGACTCATCACTCTGCTAGATCCAAAACATCCATCGCAACCGGGTGACGTTAACCATCCTAACTATTGTCCCTACCACAGAGTAATGGCCACCCACTCGAAGATTGCTACATCTTCAAAGGCTGGATTGAGGATGAATACCAAAAGGGCAAATTCGAGTTGTCTGACAACTGGAAGGTGAACCCGCCACAACCACATGCTCAGAAAATGATGGACACGCCGGGGGAATCATGCTCTTTTATAGGGGAAGCTCCATGAGAAATTGTTCTTTCGGCAAAAACTAAAAGAGTGCTGAAAGATCTTCAAACATGTCCGACCTATGAACAAAGAGACCGAAACGTCCTTAAACTAACACCGGACCACTATGTCCTAAAACTGGCAATGGACCACTATGTCCTAAAACCAGCTGTTGACCGAGACGTCGATAAACTACTGTGGGTTACAGCATCCCAAAGCTGATAAAAAAAATAAGAATAAAAAAAAAGAAAAACGGTATGTCCACAAGCGAAAAGGGCACGGATGAAAACCCAAAAGGGCTCCGTGAGTAAAAACAGCAGGGCTACCGGCGAGTTTTGTGAAAACCCGAAAAGGCGCAATCTCGTTAGAATAAAAAAGAGAGAGAGAGAGAGAAAAGAAAACGGTATGTCCATAAGCAAAAAGGGCACGGATGAAAACCCGAAAGGGCTCCATGAGTAAAAACAGCAGGGCTACCGGCGAGTTTTATGAAAACCCGAAAGGGCGCAATCTCGTTAAAAGACACTTGCAAGGTCCTCTCGATCTTGTGAGGAGAAACCACCTGCGTGAGATCCTTACGATTCACTAGGGAGTAATACACTTAGGAATCCTCACGATTCTTAAGGAGAAATTACACTTGCGAGATCCTCCCGACTCGTAAGGAGAACCCTCTTGTGGGACCCTTATGGCTCATAAGATTTGAAAATCGTAAGCTACAGGGATCTGAACCCGTTCTTAAGCAGCCACCACAACCTCCAGCACTGCACTATAAGCGGGTCGATATCGACCCTTGTATACAATCCACGGGCGCGAATAAACATTTCCCTAACAGAGTCCCATCCGTGACTAGGGATATGTCTATCCGGTGAACAGCTCTTGTAAGTCCTCTCGACTTATAAGGAGAAAATACTCTTGTAAGATCCTTACGATTTATAAGAGAGCATACACTTAGGAATCCTCACGATTCCTAAGGAGATAACACACCTACGCGATCCTCACGACTCGTAAGGAGAAATACCTTCATGAGACCCTTACGGCTCATGAAGTCAAAAGCCTTAGTTGACAATATCCTAACCCTGTTCGCTAAGCCACCATTGTTCAATATCGACAGAGGCAAATGATGATTCGCTCCTGGCAATATCCCAGTTGTAGCGGTGCTGATGCCGAAATCAGTGTCTAATCCTAAGCTTGCAGTGAAAAGCCAGCGAGCCACACATACATACGAAATAGCCGAAATGATGAGGCAACTTGCAACAAAATCAGCAAGTAAAAAAAATATATGCATGCAAAATAGCCGAAATGATTGGGCAACTCGCAATAAAAAGCAGCGAGTAAAAATAAAATGAATAGCCAAAATAATTGGGCACCGCGAAAAATATCCGAAATGATTGGGCAATCACGACTTTCGCGATATAAAAGCTGAAATGATAGATCATCGCGGAAAGAAATAAAAAAATTCTGAAAGAATGAAACTTTTGCCCTACAAGTGATATCACATCAATCCCTGTATACAATCCAAGGATGCAAACAAAGAAGGAACCACACCTTCCCTCCTCATCCACATGACCCCATTGCGGAAATACGTCATCCACATGACCCCGTCTCGGAAATACGTCATCTACATGACCCCGTTGAGGAAACAAGTCATCCGCATGACCCCGTCGCGGAAATACGTCATCCATATGACCCCGTCTCGGAAATACATCATCCATATGACCCCGTTGCAGAAACACGTCATCCAAATAACCCCGTCTCGGAAATACATCATCCATATGACCCCGTCGCGGAAACACGCCATCCACATGACCCCATCTCGGAAACACGTCATCCACATGACCCCGTCTCGGAAATACGTCATCCATATGACCCCGTCGAGGAAACACATCATCCACATGACCCCGTCTCGGAAATACATCATCCATATGACTCCGTCGCGGAAATACATCATCCACATGACCCCATCTCGGACATACGTCATCCACATGACCCCGTCTCGAAATACGTCATCCAAATGACCTCTTCTCGGAAACACGTCATCCACATAACGCCATCTCAGAAACACATCATCAAATGACCTCCGTCTCGAAAATACATCAGCAAAAGACCTCCGTCTCGGAAACAAGTCAACCAAACTCCAGGGAAATCAGTGTCCTTGGCAAAACCTCGATTTAGGGAAATCAACATCCTTGACGAGAGCATCTTGATTTGTGTCGACCCGTAAGGAAATCAATATCTTCGCAGGAATCTCTCGATTCATCACAACTCCGGGAAAATCAGTGTCCTTGGCAACCTCCTCGATTCAGGGAAATCAGCATCCTTGACGAGAGCATCTCAATTCGCGTCGACCCACAAAGAAATCAGTATCTCTGCAGAAATATACGACGTACACAACAACGGAGCCATGGAAAAGTCCCTAGTTCCAAGCCTTGACGGTTCACCAACAACCTAGAGACAAACCGCGACATTCGACTCGATATAGCAGACACAATACTAGCAAACAAAGCGAAGGAAATATTCCTAGATTCAGGGTCTTGACGGCAATTCATATAAAACCTGAAAGACTATCGGAGATCACCCCACACCAGCGCGGAGTGGTTATGACTCATCAGGGCTCCCAAACTGAGCCTAACCTCAACTAAAAAGAGACATGGAATATCCCTAATGCTTGCTCTTTCGACGGTAATATCACCTGGAAGATTACTTGAAGACGTCTTGTCCATCCCTCGAAGGGATCAGAGACACGACAGTCGCGGGGCTACTCGAACAGCAAGATTATGCGTCGAGGAATACACCAGCCAACGCGATGGTGCGACGGGTAAAAAGCCCTAGTACCACAGGCCCTAACGAAATTCTATTAGCAGGGGTTAACTTTGACGTTAGGATATTCTTATGAGAACTTCTTGATTCGTCTCGACTCGTGAGGAAATTAGTGTCCTTGCGAGAATTTCTCGATTCGTCTCGACTCGTGGGGAAAAGCCTTAGGCAATAGGGATGAGGACCTGTTTCCTAAGCACTGGGGTCCTACAAGTCGGTCCAAAATGGACCCTTGCATACTATTCACGGACCACACTCTCTAAACTCGAATCCCAACAAGGAGGGAAACAACCATTTATGAGTCCCCTCGACTTGTAAGAGGGAAAAATTCTCTTGTGAGATCCTTACGACTCTCGAGATAAACCACACTTAGGAATCCTCATGATTCCTAAGAAGAAAAGACACCTACGAGATCCTCACGACTCGTAGGGAGAAAGTCTTTATGAGACCCTCACGGCTCATAAAGTTGAAAAGTCTTAGGTAACAGATCTGAACCTGCCTCCTAAGCCATCACTACACCTCGAAGAAGCCAAAACAAGATGCTCACGCTATCATCTGCCGGCTATGTTTGCTAAGGTGACATGCTGATAACAAAAAAAAGAAGAAAGCAGAGAGATGACACAAGACATTGCGAAAGAAATGTATCTTTTTTCATGAATTCAATTGGGTACAAAATACATCATATGAAAGAATAAAAGATTGAATACATTTTATTCAAAATTACAAATGGTACAAAAAAAATTTATTGAGAGGGAAGGGCTTTCAATAGTCCGATTAGCCGCTCGCGCACTTCCCTCAGCCCCTCTTCTCGGTCAGCCACCGCGGCCAGCTCTGCTTCGATTCGAGTCCTTTGCTGCAAGCATGATGAAATCTTCTCATCGATTTCCCGTTGAGCAGCTTCGCAACTCTGCACAATTCACACGATAGAGTCGAGCTTCTGTCTTACTACAAGCCCATCCGAAATACACTGCTGCAAGGTGTCAAAGACGGCTCGCAGTTGCGCGGCGTTCGCTTCAACCTGGGCACGCAATTGAACAGACTCAGCGGAAGCCTCTTCGCATTCCTTCCGCCTCAAGGTCGCTACTTGTTCAAAATGGCGGAGGAAGGACACACTCTGCTCAACCCATGTAGCCCGCTGGGAGTTCAAAACCTGAATCTCAGGAACAGGACGAATAAGCTCGAGCTCATGCAAGCAGGCCTTAATTTCCGGCAGTGGTTAACCCAAGACTCGACGACGCCTTCGTTATGAAAGTTTACAAGCGTCTCCAGCATTAGGTTAACCTCCGCGGCAAAATCCGCGGCAGATGTATGAGTCTCCACTTTGAGCTCCTTAATATAGTCGCTCACCATGCGCAGACTATTCGCGGCGCCTTTCGAGGATGGACGTCTGGAAAAGGGTCCGGCCGGCATTATACGCGAGACTCGAACGGGGCTGGAGCCGATGTGACCGCTGCAAAACAAATCACAATCAGATGACGGCTCAAGAAATAAAGAAAATACACGAAAAAATAGAGTCTATTATACCGGCTGCAACAGGGGGCAGAGCTGGGAGTACTGGTGGCGCAACGATAGCCTCGTCCCCGCCTTCGATTTGCAAGGCTACAAGCAATACAAAGAGGGATTATCAATAATGTGACTGCCCGTCAAAGAAAGGACGTCGTTTAGAAAAGATGCTCACCGACACCAGCAGGTGGACTAATTCCTGACAAGAAGGAGAAGTGTCGGTGCAGCACCTGATACAGGTGGTCAAAAAGGACTCCTGCAAGGACGCAGTAATGCAACGTCAGTATATAAGTTATACAGCTTAAAAATAAGATTGATGGGTCACGAATCCATGCCTTCCAATATCTGAGATGATACGAGAGAGGGTAGAGGAGTGCTCGCCGTCAAAGCGGTAACTGATGGCGCGGCCTCGGGTAGCACAACCTCAACGCTCGCCACACCTGCATTAGAAACAATATAAATACTGTCAGGAAAGATTGAAAAGGAGTGCAGAATAAAAAGAAAAGAAATGACCCAAAATCTACCTGATGAGTCGCCAGTCGGAACCGCGACGGGGGCATCACTTGATACAGCGACAGCTTCTCCCTCCTCCATCGGGATGGTCTCACCTCCCATCGCGTCATCCCCTGAGTCTACGAGAGCCGTCATAACGCTTGCGACGCCAGGAGATGGCAAAGAGCCGCAGGCGGAAAGAGCGACGATCGGGGCAGTGCCCAACTCTTGAGAGGGAGCGGCCACCTCGGGCTCGGCAATTGTAGCCATATCACCCGCCGCCACCTCGAGCTCGACAATGGTAGCCGTCTCACCCATTACCACCTCGGGCTCGGCAATGGTAGCTATCTCTGGCACACAAATCGTGACTGTCTCACCATCCGCTACCTCGAGCTCGGCAATTGCAGCCACCTCGCCTACCGCCGCCTCGGGTTCGGCAATCACAGCTACCTCCTCTACCGCTATCGCAGGTTCAGTGGTCACTGCCACTTCTTCGGTAAGACTCGGCCCTACAAGATAAGATATATGAGAACTGGTATTTAAAATTTTGACAACAGAACCCCGTGTCACATTACCTTGAGTTGGTCTTCCGACTGCTTTCTGAGCTGCACGTGCTGCCCGTCTATAGGCAGTGGACAAGACAGTCGGGGATTCCTCTAAAGGAGTAGGGGCAGGGGTAGCGGTGCTCGAACTCGCACCCACGGCCAAGGCAGCACTACGCTCCCTTGCCACGTGCATTTGGCGGTTCCTTTCCGCTAGGGCCGTCAAAGCGGATCTTCTGGATGCCTCCATCAATAGGACGTCGTCATCCACGCCAAGGGTTAGCTCTGGAGCCGTTATAGCTTCCGTCATCGGTCGTTTGAGTAAGGCCTCTTTCGGTAGTGCCGAAGAGGCCGGGACTTCGGTGGCTGGCTCGGGAAGAATCTCCACATCACCTTGTGGGATTGGCATTGTGGTCCCTGCGATAACATAAAGAAGGGGCTAGATTGTCTATAAGAAAGGAGAATGAAGATTCAATAAGCCGAGACATACCAATGCCTAACAAAGCACGATTCCTCTCCTCTTCCTCAAAGGTCCTAAGGGAAGCCGCCAGAGCCTCCTCGGTGGTAAAGCCTGTTACAAAAGGAAAAATGTCAGTCAAGGCATGATAATAAAAATGAAAAATATAATGCAATAACATAAGGTGCGACTGATGTTTACTTGATTGCACGAGGGTGGCAATTTCCGCTTGGTGGCTTGTGGATCGCATAGAATCTGCAAGAGCGGCCTCGAGATCAGTATCTTCCGGCGCTATGAAGAGACCTTCGTTGGTCCCATATTCGCTCAGGCCCTCGTTATAAGGAGCCTGAGGCTTTAGCCCGAGTACATCGTCTAGGGAGAGGACCGACTTTTTCTTCCTCTTCTGGGCGTGAGCTCCAGTCACAGCAAGCACAAGCTTTTGCTTAGTAGGCACCTTGGGACGACAAGTCCCAATTTCTTTTCTGACGTCCTACTCGGGGGACGCTGCAGCCACTTCTTTCTCAGACACGCTGGAAGGGGGCAACCTATGCATAGGGCTTAGCACACATGGAGGCTCAACTACAGTGACCTCTTTTAGCGGAGGGGGGACGGTGGTCCATCGCTTCAAAGGGACGTTGCGATCGCCGGCAGGAGGTGCACTTTGCGATCGACCAGCAGCCGCCTCTCTTCCTTAATGACGGCGCCCATCGGATGCTGGTACCACGCCGTGTACACTTAAGGACCTTCGGGACACAGCTCGGTTCGCTGATAAAGAAATTGTATCCCGTGTTCAAGCGCATGAAATGATGTAGCGCGTTTCGCATCCCCTCTTCAGTGGCAGTGGGTTCTAGCAAGAAAGCCTCCAGCGGAACTCCTTGATTATAGCTCAATTGTTGGGCAAAACGATGCGGATTGTATATCATGAAAAGCGCCGTATCATTTTGCCTAAACATTAGGAAGCCCGGTCTGATAGAATATAAATGGAGGATCTCCCGAGCTTTCAAAACTGAGGCTCCATCTTTAAAAGTATCCCGCAATGGCCGCACCGTTGTGGCGAACTCTTTTCCGATGGTTAAAATCTTGTTAGTGAAGGTCATGTCGTCTCCAACCGTGCGGGGACGAAGGAGTAAACCTCTAGCATCCCGCGGTGTCGGATTTACAATAGATGCGCCGACTAGTCGCATAATCTGGGGGAAGCTGCACCTGTCATAAAATGAAGGCCTATTATGAATACCAAAAACGCCAAGTGCATGTAGCTCGAGCCATGACATGAAGTAATGCATCGAGAAGTTCACATGCTGCACTCTGGGTTCAGTAGTATCTACCGCTTGACTAAGACCGTAATACAAATGGGCTAAACCGGCGACCCCTACAGCCACTTTCACCCCAATAACCATTCGGTGAGCCGGATAGAAGACAGATGGCCTCATACGGTGAAGGTACATTGGGAGCGCGAACCAGCTCAACCATAACCCAAGAAATCCCAAAAAGAATGTTTTCTCATCAATCCCAGGGACTGTGATCTCTGCGAAAGGAACAACTGGAGTGTTGGGAAGGAAGAAACTCTTCTGATCTACCTCCGTCGTTAGCAGGTTGTTTAAACCTAAGCCGAAAGGGTCGTCAAGCGTGGTGAATTTAACAGGCTCCTTCGAGAGGACTTTTGGCCGAAGAAAGCGAGCGATGAAATCCTTAAAATTAACCCCGCGGCTCCCAGATTCAAGGAAAATGCCCTCATAAATTTTCAACACTTTGATCAGACTAGGAAATTGGTGTTGAACGGCGTTCTCCGAGGTAAGGCCCATTATCACTGGCTTGGCACCAAAAACGTATTCATCCATAGGAAGTAGCTCCTCATAATGCTCCCCCATGACCGGTGAGCCGGAAACTTCTGCAAATTCCTCTAAGGAGATTGATATTTCTCGGTCCAGCGAAAGGAAGGTGTGGGTAGGAATGTTCCACTGCTCCAGAAATGCCTTAACCCACCAGGTGGGAAGCGTAGGATACTGGAAGAGAGAAGCATAAACGGCGGGATACAACCCAAGGCTCAACATCCGCGACTTATTCATTGACAAAATGTAGCAGGCCCATTGCAGATAACCGGTCGGATGACGAGGAATCAGACCTATATTATATGGTTGCCCCTACGGCCGTGCCTCGCCTTGACAAATACGTCGTCCCAAGGTATCTAAAGCCATGGGAGGCTGAACGGGTATCAAAGCTATAGCGGGCTGAAGAAGACCTTCTGAAGTCCAATTAACCATCTCCACGGCGTAGTTCACCGGGGGTGGGTTGGCGTAATGGATCGCCATGATGGGCTCCAAGGGTACCGCGCACGAAAAGCTTTGTCGACCCTTAATAATCTGATTATACCATGTCCCCCATAGGTGAAGCTTATTATGTTCCAGGTCATGATCTTTGATCAAAGCTAGGACTTCCCGGTCTATAGGTGGTCCAGGGAATCCTCCCTCTGAACGGACGAATGGAAACGAAACATCGAAAAACATGTCGCCTGCAAAAAAAAAAAGGACGGACAGAAATCAACTGTCAGTGCTATAATTTAATTTTAAATTTCTGACACTCGGTACTTTAAAAGTTGTACCATACTGCAATGTAGTGGAAAAGGGACCCACAAAATCTAGATGACAATTCATTAATTAATAATTAATAAAACAGCCTCATCATTGGATGAGACTGTTAATTAATGAGGAAATCCTCAAGGAAATTCTCATTAAATGAGAGATCCCTCGGGAGAAGGAGATAATCTCCCTTTAAGAGCAAAGCTCTATGACAGAGTGACACTTGTCAAACTCTGATCATGAAGGAATAAAATTCCTTAAAGAGCCTGGCTCTGTAATGATGATGGAAAAACCCATCAGAAAAGAAAATTAAAATCAATTAATTTTTATGAATTAAAAATTCTGGGATCTTCAAGATCCATGAAAAAACTCTTAAGAGTTCTTCATCAAAGATTAAGAAATCTACAGAGCAAAGCTCTGATTCATGGGCTAAGAAACACAAGAAAAGATTTCTTTAGATCTATGGGTTCATGAGAGCAAAGCTCTGCTAATGAAACCCTAAATGGGCTTTCTTTAGATCAAAGATTTATGAAGAGCAAGGCTCTATTATGGGTAAAACCCTAATTTATTAAAAAATTTAAAACTTTACCTAAGTTTGGAAAGAGTTTTTACTCCTGAAAAGTTCTTAAATAGAAGAGCTATGCTCTGAACAAAAATTCTCAAAGAAAGAAGATGATAATCATCTAAGGGACCAAAGGACTTATTTATAGGCATTGAACCGCCTCTTCAACTTCTGAGTTGATCCAAGGGCTCAGATGCTGCTACCGCTGCACTCACGTGTGCGCCACATGAGCGCAACGGTGGGAGGGGGGGCATTTGTTCCCCCAATCAGAGCAAAGCTCTGTTTTAAAATTCAAAATTTAAAAATTGAAGCAACGCTTCAGATTTAGCGCTAGGCGCGCTGGACGCCACATGTCAAACACAGATGCGCTAGCGCCAGGTGCGCTGCGCCTTAGGCAGCGCACCCCCAATCAGAGCAAAGCTTTATTTTAAAATTCAAAATTCAAAATTGAAGCAACGCTTCAGATCCAGCGCTAGGCGCGCTGTGCGCTACGTGTCAAACACAGGTACGCTAGCGCAAGCTGCGCTGCACGCCACGTGTCAAACGTAGGTGCGCTAGCGCAAAATGCGCTGCGCTCTGAGCAGCGCACCACATGTAAAGCACGGGTGCGCCAGCGCTGGAATTAAAAATTCCCCCACCCTTAGATCAAAAGATCTAATAATGATAAATCATTAATTAATTAGAATTAAAATTCTGTTATGGAGAGATTTTTCCAATCTTGTTAAAAACAAGAAGATTGTCTTTTATAAAACAGAAGCCCTAGGATCAAAGATCCAACGGTGGGGAAACATTCCCAAATCAATTAGAGAAAGATCTCTTTAACTGATTTAACAAATCAATTTGTCCTATATAAAGGCCCCTAGACTTCAAGTCTTATATATACAGAAGCATAGAGAAATCCCCTACAAACTTTGAAAAAACTCAAAGAAAGAAAAGTAAGTTTTTAGCAAAAGAAGATCATTTCTTCAAGGTAAAGAACATGAATAATGAACACAGAGATGAAATCATCTCATGAAAAGAAGAACTATCTTCTAAAAAGATCATAGATCTACAAAAGACCAAGATCTTTTATAAAAACAGATCAAAAAAATCTCATCATAAAAACAAAAAAAGTATTTATTTCATTCACAGATCATTGATCTACAAAGGCAAGGCCCTTTCCAAAATAAGAACTGTTGTTCTTGAAATTTGAGGCAAAGGCTCCTTTAAAAAGAACATAAACTTGTTCTCTGATCATAAATTTGATCAAATACGCTTTGCACTACTGAAAAGTGCCTTGCACTCTTGAACTGCGCTTTTGCGCTCCTTGGACCGGCGCTAAGCGCCAAAATGTGCCTCGTGTCAACCACGTATGAAACTTGCGCTTTGCGCTTCTGAAACAGCGCACCGCGCTCATTGGCTGGCGCTCAGCGCTAAGCGCGCTACATGTCACTCACTGGTGCACCATTAAATTAGCGCAACGCGCTCATAAATTGAAAGTACCATACGCTCATAATCTGGTGCTTAGCGCTAAGCGCGACACGTGTCCTTCTCGTGTGCGCTACTTGGAAGAAGCGCAATGCGCTCTTTAATTGGCGCAAAGCGCCTGATGCGTCATGTGGCGCACTGTCAGAACAAACATTGTTATGATGAATGCTATGCATTCAATACAAGACAAAAGATATGTCAGGATCTAATGCTCAGCATTATTAAAAGGGGCAAGCCCAAATAAAGGCTCAACATCCCATAACAATAAAATGTTAAACATTTTAATCTTATTGGACTTAGCCCAATATTAGTCATAAGTCCTCAACTTATATTGAATTGAGCCCATCTGCTCACGAATATTTAACAGATCTCAGTCCCAAACTGGTCTTCAGATCTTTCAACCAACTAACACCGGTTCAAGGGTACATCTCTTTACTCCTCTGATATCTGTCGTTGTAATCCTTCAACGTCTTCAGAGAGGTGACGGGTCCCGACAACCACACATTTCACGGACTACGATGTCCTTAAACATCATAGATTACGATGTCTTTAAACTACGGACTGTGGGGTCCTTAAACTCATGGACTACGATGTTCTTAACCTCGGACGGTAGGGTCCCTTTAAACCCACGGACTATGATGTCCTTAACCTGTAACGTAATATTCTTAAACTAATCGACCGCAATGTCCCTAAACTAAACAATAGAGATCGAAAGCTCTTTTGCTGGATCTAAACGATCCCGTTAAGTTGATCTTAGTCTAAAAATTAGACTAACGTATCCTTAACAAACGTTTAAATTGATCTTTGTATCAAATGAGACTAACGTATCCTTAAACCCAAACCAAAACCCAAATTTAAGAAGATACGGATTTTGACTAATCCACGCCCTACGGGCGACAACATAATTAGTCTCCGTATACAATCCACGGGCAACCACAAACAAAACAAACACCCATGACACGAAGTGACCATCTGGAGAAGGAGAAAGTTGTTACCGCGATGCAGTAGCGTAATTAACTGCAGGGGCTTGCGCCTGCAGGGAAGAGCGTCACCACAATCAAAAACCCCTCAAACGAGGGGGAATCTGACGAAGTCTGCTACATCGGCCGCATCCGTTTAAACCTTCGATATACGGTGCCATAAATCAACTTGGTATCTTCGGAAAGGTGGACGGATAGCACCAATTAGCATCTGCCCCGAATTTCAGGCAAGACAAACCCGCGCGGTCGCGTCTCTGTATTCGACGGGGAACAACGTCTGATGAGTTGTTTCTGAGAGATAAATAGAAAATGGAAATTTGAAATTTTCTTCTACAAACGTTTGTACCAGACGTCTGATGATTCAAAATTGCTTAAGCAAACGTATGGTACAGACATTTGCTGTCTGACATGTTTGAATATCAGTTTTGAAAGTTTGAGCAATTTGAATTCCGATAGTGTCACAACCCGAAATTTAGTATGTGACCGGCACTTAAGTCACGCAACGTCCAAAAGCGTAACGTAATTCAAGTAAGCCGAAGCTCAGAAAATCTAAACCCTTTTTACGGAAAATAGTGGGGGTGCAGTTTTGAAATAAAGATATAATGAAATAAAATTTATCTATAAATGCATGACTAATGATATAAGAAAATGCAAGCAGAATATACTAAAATTAAGAACATTTTTTTTGTCTTTAAAATTTTGGACAACACCTCCCTTGTATATTTTGAACCGAAACTACATATACATAACAATATTAAAGGCATCCCCAAGCGGGTGCTAGCTCTTCGTCATATGGCAGAATCACAATCACAACCACACAAGTAAGCAATACACAGACACACACACACACACGACACCCAACGGCGAAGATCGGCACAGAAAGAATGATAAATAAAGCCAGACCTCAAAACCACCAATAGCGAACATACCTAATCGCTTTAAGTCTCGCAACCTCAAGCCTTTATAAGTCTTACTAAATATACAAAGTCTAGTTTCTGATTGATGGAGTTATCTAGATACAATAGGGAATAATGAATACAAGAGTGGGCGCGGTCCACTGTGTCCCACATACCATAGCAAAACATCCGAATACAAGCTGTGTGCCGGCGATACCGCTACTGATCCCAAGCGGTCAAACTTGCAAGAACTGTGGCACAACGGGAGTGAGTTTCCAACTCGTGAGTAGAAAATATCAGTAGATAGAAATCGAATAAAACAACGATTTTCGAGGCCACTATATCAAGAAGGTAATACTATGATATCTAGGGTGACCATGTATGCATATATGTTAACAATATACTCAATGCAAATGACATTTACAAATAATGTTAGTTATATGTGTGCCCGAGAGGCCATTACTGTACATGAGATGTGTATTATAGTGGATGCTTGGACATACATAGGGAGGACTTTCTTGCTCAACATGATAGTATGCTATCTGGTTACTTTTTACCTTAACATGTACACTGATTATCTCTCTGTTACATGTTGGTAAAGCCCTTAGGATGTGTACTTAACTACCTGGATTATGATGCAGATCATACTAGTGGGACAAAGGTAGTCGGTAAGTACATCTTTTAATGTCCCTAGTCGTAGGTGTATCGAGACGGGGCATCGATATACCAGAGTAGACTAGCGTATAGCTTCTCGACCTATGTAGATGGGCGATGGATGATCCCATATCCATTGGTTTTTGACATGAGAGATGGTATACGGGTGCTCAGTGGAGACTGGGTACACTGGAAAGACTCGCCGAGAACTCTCAGATGGTATTATATCTCACATCAGATGGTAGTTCTCTGGTGACATTGGTACAGGTTAGTCTGTCGACCCGAGATCGTCATAGAGTCTTGTGTGATTCCCACTATGCTTTGATTTCCACCTTACCACGTTCAAGAAAACATGCAAAACGGTGGTTTTTGGGTACAGTCCCGAGTCACATGGAGGCAATGAGCGATAGGAGGGGATTTCGTCTCTCCCGATATTAGGGGTTGATGTTGCGCTGTGCTCGATTGGCTATAACAGGAAGTCCCTGGCCAGGGTTGTTCCTGAGATTTACTGGTAAGTGTTATCAGTATTTTCTCGACCCATTATGAGCCTCACATCGGCATGACTTATCGAGTTATTGGGGTCTGACGTTTACCACCCCTAGACGAAATATGCGACATATCTAACGAAAAGACCGGACTGTACGGTAGTATTACTGATTAGATTCGCAGGAGTATGAGCAGGCATGCTTGTTGATCTTCTGATCGCTCAATACCCGGGTGGACGTTACGTTTAGTAGACTGCTTGCGGCTTGTAGGTGTTTGATATGATCATCACCAACTGCCGGCGTATTGACGAGCCTTTAGAGTCCTACACAGAGGTTTCCTGGTTCATGCGAAATGAAATAGGAGCACATATGAGATATGTGCGGGACTGAGATTAATGCGCGTATATAATACCGGATTCTATTCTCGCGATTTGTGACATCGGTCGGTTATATGAGATATAGCCGGGTTATCGGATCAAGTGTTGATTCGATAAGTTGTTGCATTTGATATTAGTCGGTTATATGTGATATAGCCGGATTATTAAATCAAGTGTTGATTTAATAATTTAATGTATAATTGTATATTTGATATACTTGATTGCATTAACTAATATTAGCTCACTTATACTTTTCTTTTTCTCACAAGTGTGAATTTGTATATATGTGATATATAATAGTGTATATTTTATTGTGTCATGTTTGATGTCACATACTACATGGGTGTATGAGACCCACACCATACTAATAATTATGTGAGGGTTTATATTTATCTAAATAAATCAAAATTAGTGTTAATTAGTCACATGCTTGGAAGCTTGGAGAAGTTTGTACCATCTTTAACTAAGTCCACTCCTTTTATTTTACTAGTAGATATTTATTAAGCTAACCATTATTGTTAGCCATGGTTTAATCTTTACATAGGTTAGTGTATGACAGCAACTCATCCATGGTTGTTATTCTCACCTCATTAGTTCATTCTCATCTCTTCTCTTCATCTTCTTCATCCTTGAGAAAAAGCTTTCTAACTTTTGGAAAAGTGAGAAAATATTGTGAGAAAAATAAATCTAAAGTGAGTTCATTTCCTACTTCATCATCCTCTACTACTTTCTATTTAGTTTAGGGTGTTTACTTCACTAATTTCACAATTAGTGAAGAGGTAGTATGAGCTTGAATCTCCTCGACGTAGATCATCTTCGGCCTCAAAGACTTCAAGCAAGCTTGTTCATTTCTCCAGAAGAACCCTTTCTAGAGTTTGGGAGATCATAACTCGCAGCGAAGGGACTACTACATGAAACTTTGGAAGTGAAGGACCGGTCTACAAAGGTTGTATTCCTCATTCACTTAGATGTAAAGTAGTTTACATGTTTATTCGTCGGATTTTCTAGTAACGATTCTAAGGTTAGGGTTAGTTAGAACGGCAAATTTTTGAAATTGGTATGGACGATACCTCCTGAAACCTTGTCGCCGTGCTAGGGAATCCTGCAGTGGTATCAGAGTCATACTAGAAAATTAGATGGATTTTGTTAGATTACGAAACCGAAACGATATCAAAACTTGAAACACGGAATTGTAGTTTCTGTCGATTTTAAAAAGTCCACTAAATTTTTTTTAAACAACTACAAAATATTGTATGAGATGCAACATGAACACACAAGAAATTTTAGCTCCCCTCGCCGGAATTGGGCCGACCACTTTACAAGAAAAACCGGTGACTTTGGCCAGACAGTGAGATTTTGGCCTGAAATTTTTTGTGTGTTCCAGGCACTGGGTTTTGGTGTTTCTGGTGTTGCTTGTGTTCTTCTAAAAATTGCATGTGATGCAGTCTTACTGGATAAGCAATCCAGAGTGTTTCGTATTCGTAGTTTTAACATTGTTTAGGGTATTCGCATGAGCGTCTATGAGAAGTTAAAAAGTTCGATCGAATGTCAAAATCCCATTTTTCTAAGTTTATGGTATTCGGAAAAATGTGCAAGTAATTCTGCGGACCCTCTAAAAGAATGAAACCCTAACTTGATATAATGATCATGGAACGCTTACGGACCTTAGGGTTTGTGGCAGTTCCGCGGTGCCATTAATGAGGCTTGGGTTTGCCCTTCTACGGCTGGTCCATAGGTACCGTAGCATGTTCTGGGTATTTATAAACTATGCTCAAGTGTTGAGCTATCGGGAAATTGTGGGACTTTGATGAATCGATCAAAAAGTTTAACGTCGTCCGGATATCATGTGATGGGATACAATACTTGGAATCCACACTAATTTGAATTTTATAAATCTAGCAATTTAGACTCATTTGATCGGTTGCTACGGGATTTTGATGTGATCAAAAGTCCGTCGCAATCACGTAGCATACGCGGATACTCGCCGGGTAACCTTATTAGATAGCCACGCGCCATAGCCCCGACCAAGTGACTGTAGGAGAACCCCGTTGCCTAAGGCATCCGTTCGGGTGCTCGCGGCCGCGGTGTTCCACCTTAGTGCACTTCGTCGACGGTATAGGGGGTGCGGCCGTCTACTAAAGTTTCTGACGAGCATTCGATCAGGTTATTGAGAATCTTGTTGAATTACCCCACCGGTTATTGGAAAGTGTTTTCAATATCGATACTAAAATGCGGGGTTTATAATTGTTAGGCATGTGATGTCTAAGAAATTCATTTGGTTGGGCATGAAATCCAAAGTATGTGATACATTGGGTTTATGATTTCCAAGGTGGTTGCAGATTCTAATTGTTGTAGTTTTTCACTTTTTTCCTGCGGCCGTAAGTGTAATATGTGGTGTATCGCCGGTTTCGTTGCTATATATCAATGACAATTGGGATACACATATTTACTTACATTGATGACATGTGATGTTATGTGTTGCTGTGATGTGCTATATTGGATCATCGTTTTTGAATAGCCGGGTTTTTTTTATGTGAGATGAGATTTTTTCATTTTCATTCATGTAAAAACTTGTATGTAATATTCTTTTATTGGGGCACTTCCGGGTTGAGGAAGATGTCACCGTTGATGTATATTATTTACTTTTCCGTATTAGGATATACCCAAAGAGGGGAGTACAAGTAACCGGGTTCTAGAGTCCAGTGGGAGACCATCTCGAGGAGTCGAGTCCGGATCTCCTAACTCTAGAATTGATAGGGTTTCTTGCCGCTCTCGTAGGGATCTGGGGATGTGGGTTTGGCTCACGACCATAGAATTCGTGTTTTATACAGGTTTAATGTAAAACTCGGAAATCCTAGTATATTCAATATTTCATATGTGATTTCTGCTGCGATATTCTGTGATGTGATCACTTGATATGTTGAGATAGATACTGTATATAGTATATATGATATATTATATAAACGTTGCTTATGTTTTACACCCGCACTAGCCCTGCCCCACTCTACCGTTAGTTACCTAACCCAACGGTGCATGATGAGACATCGAGGCGAATGCGGATGGTATAAGCGTACGTAGTATTTATCTGTGATACTTAGGTAACTTAAATGATGTGACTTCATTAATAAGATTAATGAAAGAAAATAAACCTAAAGATGTTGTGGAATCGAATTTTTAAAAGCAGGTAGCTCTAGTTCTTGCTTTGCATAGCGGTATTCCTTGTAGAATATCCAGCTCCTTATTCGATAAGGAAAGAGCCGGGATCCTTTCCCCGGGAATGACCTCTTTAGCGATAACTGGCAGATGCTACAACCCTCGGTTTCATGTTTTGACTGCTTTTCTAGTTCTCACTTTGCATAGTGGGATTGTGAATATTCTGCACCTCTTTCGATGAGGAAAGAGCCGAGATCCCTTCACCGGGAGTGACCTCTTTAGCAAAACTAGTAAAAACCTCAAAAGCACTCCATTCTGATTCTACAACGATATTAAGTTCATCACGCAAAAGCTTTTCTTAAAAACCCGTCGTAGCCCTCCATCATTTCAGATAAGTACTTCATAGTATTCGTCCTACGTTTGTTGGCTTTCGTCAAGGCGTAGTGTGCGATAGCTATTTATACTTACCTGCAAAATCATATGATGCGATTGAGTTAGGGTAGTCGTGCGATTTTGTTGGCTTTCGTTAAGGGTCGTGCGGGTGGGCTTAATTCAATCATGAAATATACGGGTTGAACTTGACTAGCAGCCTATGGTTTGTCGGCTTTCGTCAAGGTCATAGGATGTTAGGGGCAAAATATTATTGGGAATTTCAAGTGTTGAAATTTGCAATGAGATTGCATACCTTCTATGAGATAATTGGATCCCGATACCCGCTGCGAGTAATTGTTAGTCCTGGGTGAGTTTTGGACTTTACAACTAGCCGATCAAGTAGGTGTCTAGAAAGGTGTCAACGGGGTTACGCCCCTGATAAAAGGAGATTTATTTTAACTAGGTCCGTGCGAAAACACGGGGAACCTCTCTCAAAGTACCGACACTGGCCTGGCTGAAAGATTGACGAAATTATAGGATGTAATTAATCCCGGCTAGTTTTTCCTTTTAGGTTTTGAAGGAAGATTTGATAAAAACAGTGGGTGCCATCCTGATTAGATAAAATAATAACCAATCTGATCTTGCAAGAGCATACGCTGAGTGTTTTCTTCTCTCTCTCTCCAGGTAGCAATCATGTCACGTCTTAATCAAGATAATAATATGCATGTATTGACCGAACCCGCTTGTTATACTGAGCTGGGGAAGGTTGGTCCCGCTCCAACTTATAATTATTATAAGACCAAGTAGAAAATAGGGGATTACCAGTATTCCCGTGCCGCCCAAACGAAGAAAGTGCATGAAATGTCAGGAGTTGAAGTGAACGGCCTTAAGATAAAGATGAGCCCAAAACCACCAGTGCGGACGGGTTTGGGCGGGTTTTCGATCAAAGACCAAGGAGATTTATAAAATCAGAGAAATAATTGCTAAATGAATGATTTAAATTAAAATATGATTTTATAAATATTTGTTGGAAAATTTGATCACATAAAAAATATCGAAATATAAAATAAAAGTTAGAAATTCGAGTCAAGCGAAGGGAGGCATGCAGATAGCTGTGCTGTCCTAGGAACATATTGCTACTCCTCGTATGGATTGTACCGATAAAATCGTTCTCAAAGTTCAACACTGCTCGACCCGTCTGATTCCCCTGATGAGTACGAATCAAAGAGTAAGCTTTGGTTTTGATCTCATAATCCTGTAGTGTCCGAAAAAACAAAAGCAACGAAAAAGGAATCACCGAAAACGGTGTAGAGTAGAGAAAAATATTAGGGTTTTGGTGATGGAATGATTTGGGTTTTCTGTTTACAGGGAATTTTAACAGAGAGAAGTTTTTACTGTAATTGGATTATTTTTTTCTATTGATGGATCCTCTCTTTAAATAAAGGATTAAAAGTTGTGAACAATGGGTCACGTCTATTCACTGCAAAGGTCGAACCATCAAGGACTAGTATCCAACAAACCATGTTGGGCTTTTACTGGGCCAAATCAACAGTCACATGAAAGGACTCCATCATGCATTTCGGGCGGGTTCTTCAACTCGCTCATACCTATCCGTTGGAACGGGTTCTTAAACCTGCACCCGCACCTGACAGGTATGGACGGGTTAATACGGGTTTGGAAAAATATCGGGTTTTACATACTGGACTTGGTTTATGATATAATAAATAAAGTGACAAAAGAAATAAAAATAGATAAATCCTGCAAATTAAAAGCCAGACAATCCCAAAACAAGTTGCAGTTATAGCTTTTAAAATCAATCACCATATCCTGGAACTTTAATTTTACAAATGAGTATAGATAAAGTTAGCATTTTAGTTGCATAACTGATGATGCTCGATATTAGCAATCCCTAAGATCGTGAAACGAAAAAGGGTGACGTGCCCCAAGGCCCAGAAGAAAGAGCCCACAGAGGCCGACCAAGCCACCCTTGTACCCAACCTGCAAGCGCAAGCTCTCCTCGGGCCCCCTGCAAATTAGCCTCCTCGGCCCCTCAGCTCGTCCTGAGCTGCCGCAGGACCAAGACTCCTCAGCCCTCTTGCTCGCCTCCGAGCTCCCCAGCCGAGGCCGTATTCCTCGGTCCCTCTGACCGACCAACTCCACCACTCACAGGCGTAACCGCCGCTCCGCAAATTTCGCCACGCGCAGATTCTCTGCCAGCAACGTCCCACGTTCCACGCCATCACGATCCCCATCAATGGGCGATCCGCTCTTTACGCGGGCATGACGTCGGGAGCGTAACTGCCGGCGAGATTCTCGCGCCTGTTGCTGCGTGATCCACCGCTATATAAACCCCCATCACAAAGGGTCAAGTAAGCCATCTTTTACACTTTTATGCCGTTACTCTGCTCAGATATCATTACTAACTTGATCGTCGGAGGGTCTTCGGTGGTACCAAACCACTCCGAGACTTCTTTGCAGGTATTCGACGCCAAACTCCTCATACAACCTCAAATCACCAATCTCCTCAAATCCATTGAGACCTATACGCAACAGGAGATCACCTTCAAAATCCACCGGGAGATCGACGGAAGACAACATCTGATGGAGACCCGAAAAGGACCTCCATCAGTTGGCGCCGTCTGTGGGAACTGAAACTCCATAAAAAATAAAGTTGGCCTTCCGATCTCCATCCCCATGGCAAGCGATCACCCTGAAGATCCAGATACCAGCAGCCGCCTCCCCCTCACCGGAGGCGCGGATGAACCTCCTCCGGCTACCGTCATCAACGCCCTCGCCGGCCGAATAGACTGACACCCCCTCCTTTGACGGGGTCGCACAGAGGGGGCTCGCCATTGCGCCTCGAGGGCCACCTCGCCCAAGGATCTAAGCCCTCACTAAGAGGCAGCCCGACAGCTACCCTGCTCGGCTATCCCTGGAGGGTAGCTTCCCTACCGCAACGATAGGGATCAGAAAGTCCTCCCAGAGACAGTCGAGCCCGAGGATCCCTCGCTTGGCTATCCTTGGCGGGTAGCTTCCCTACCGCAACGCCAGGGATCAGAAAGTCCTCCCAGAGGCAGTCGAGCCCGAGGATCTCTCGCTCGGCTATCCCTGGCGGGTTGCTTCCCTACCGCAACGCCAGGGATCGGAAAGCCCTCCCAGATGTAGTCGAGCCCGAAGATCCCTCGCTCGGCTATCCCCAGCGGGCAGCTTCCCTGCCGCAACACCGGGGATCAAAAAGCCCCAGCTGGACAAGCAGGCTGCACCTCGTCAAAGATTCAACCCAGCAGCTACCCTGCTAGGTCGACCCCAGCGGGCAGCTCCCCTGCCACAACAGCGAGGAACAAAAAGCCATCCCAGAGGTATTCGAGTCCGAGGTTCTCTCGCTCGGCTATCCCCAGCGGGCAGCTTCCCTGCCACAACGCTGGGGATCAAAAAGCCCTCCCAGAGGCAGTCGAGCCCGAGCTTCCCTCGCTCGGCTATTCCCAGAGGGCAGCTTTCCTGCCACAACGCTGGGGATCAAAAAGCCCTCCCAGAGACAGTCGAGCCCGAGGTTCCCTCGCTCGGCTATCCTCAGTGGGCAGCTTCCCTGCCACAACGCCGGGGATCAAAAAAGCCCTCCCAGAGGCAGTCGGGGCCCAAGGTTCCCTCACTCGGCTATCCTTTAGGACAAAAACCCTTGCCAAGAGGCACCGGGAAGTAACCCTACCCGGCCAAGGATCCTTGGTAGGCTTTTTACAGCCCTATAGCTTCACTTCAGTGGCAGGACGCACGACCTGACGCACCTTCCCTAAACGCAGAGATCTCGTCCCGATAAACTGGAAGAAAAGATAGCTGACAGCCTGAGGACGCGTCCCGACGAAACCTTAGGAGGAAGCTTACCCCAGACGGCCCGGCAGTCCACTCTTGACCCGACCCGCTAGCTGGTCCGGACAAGAGTGGGGGGCTAATGATGATGCTCGATATTGGCAATCCCTAAGATCGTGAAACGAAAAAGGGTGACGTGCCCTAAGGCCCAGAAGAAAGGGCCCACAGAGGCCGACCAGGCCACCCTTGTACCTAACCTGCAAGCGCAAGCTGGCCCTCCTCGGGCCCCTTGCAAATTAGCCTTCTCGGTGTAGGATGTTTTTCGTCACCCCATTGAGATGGGAATACGCGCGCGCTTGTCAGGCGTACTACAGATTTCCCCTGCCTAGGGTAGGCCGGGGTTTAATGATTGTGGGGATCTGAATCTCCGGCAGCCGCAGACTAAACTGCCGTTAATTACCCCTCGCCGTTGGAGCGAGAGAACCTTCGATTGACGGGTTAAACTGGTCATGCGAACTCAATTTGCAGTGTGCGTGTGATGTGTTTTGAAAGGGGGTTTTGGATATGTCGGGAGCCACGCAGAGTTTTTACGGGGGTCCCGCTATCCGGATAGCGGGTTGGGGGTCAAGGGGGCTAGCAGCCCCCTTGCGGGGTGCAGGGCAGCGCCCCGTTAGAATTTTTTTTCTAACAGGGACAGTGTCGTGGAGTATGTGTGTATCTGTACATATATATACATGTATACATATATAAAAAAGGGAAAAAAGTGCCCAAAGGACGCGTGGGGCCAGCGCCTTGAGCGCTGTGCGTTTAGGCGCTAGCGCGCCACGTGTCGGCACGTGGGCGCTTTGCGCTTGAGCGCAAGCGAGCCATGTGTCGGCACATGGACGCTTTGTGCTTGAGCGCTGGGCGCTTGAGAGCAAGCGCGCCACGTGTCGGCACGTGGGCGCTTGAGCGCAGGGCGCTGGAGCGCAGGCGCTGGAGCGCACGTGGGCGCTTTGCGCTTGAGCGCTGAGCGCTTGAGTGCAAGCGCGCCACGTGTCGGCACGTGGGCGCTTTGCGCTTGAGTGCAGGGCGCTGGAGCGCAGGCGAGAAAAAGAGGCTTTTAGCCCCAGAAATTCTCGAAAGAGAAATCAGAGTGGAGTTAAACTCCTAAGATATTTTGGGGTTGATGAAAAGGGTTCTTCTTCTTTTTCCTCTGGTTGCTGGATATTGAAAATCAAGAGATATGAGAATTTAAAAATCTCTTATTTTTTAGATCTGATGGTAGATCCAAGTTCCCCTTTATGGATTTTATGGTTAAAAAACTATTTAGTTTTGAAAAAGGAAGAGTAAAACTCTTGATTTAATTTAAAAAGAAAGAAGAAGGTTTGAAACCTTCAGAAATAAGAAAGAGGCACAAACCTTAGGTTTTTTGAGAGAATGAAAAGTTATTTTTTTATTCATCATCATGCTGCCTTATAGAGGCTTACATATTTACATATAGCCCCTTGGGCTTCACAAAATGGCATTTTGCCTATCCCATTGCTCATGTGCCATTTCATTTTTGCATATAAACCATGGGCTTACAAAATATTGGGTTTATGCCCATTTTGCATACATTCATGTATAAAAAATTACATAAAAATTATTTATTACATGATCTTGTTGTTGGCATGGGGAGGCTGACCGCGGGCTCGACTTGGGCATGAGCCCGCTTGACCTGGGCTTGGGCCCACCTAGCTTAGGGGTTGATCTTGACTTTGACTCGGTCAACCGGGGTGCAAATTTTTACCCCAACACTCGGCCCCTCAGCTCGCCCCGAGCTGCCGCAGGACCAAGACTCCTCGGCCCTCTCGGCCCTCTTGCTCGCCTCCGAGCTCTCCAGCCGAGGCCGTATTCCTCGGTCTCTCCGACCGACCAACTCCACCACTCACAGGCGTAACCGCTGCTCCACAAATCTCTCCACGCGCAGATTCTCCGCCAGCAACGTCCCACGTTCCACGCCATCACGATCCCCATCAATGGGCGATCCGCTCTTTACGCGGGCGTGACGTCGGGAGCGTAACTGCCGGCGAGATTCTCACGCCTGCTGCTGCGTGATCCACCGCTATATAAAGCTCCATCACAAAGGGTTAAGTAAGCCATCTTTTACACTTTTATACCGTTACTCTGCTCGGATATCATTACTAATGTGATCGTCGAAGGGTCCTCGGTGGTACCAAACCACCCTGAGACTTCTTTACAGGTACTCGACGCCAAACTCCTCATTCAACCTCAAATCACCAATCCTCTCAAACCCATTAAGACCAACACGCAACAGGAGGTCACCTTCAAAATCTATCGGTAAATCGACGGATGACAACATCTGACGGAGATCCGAAAAGGACCTCCATCAATAACCAATAACAACTACATAATTAAATAGAAGTTCGGTTCGGGTCTAGCACGGGTAGCAGGTGGGTTCGGGTTCGGGCGGGTCTCTAATTTTTTTAGACCTGTCCGGTTTAAAAATTAATCTATTCAAAACCCGTCCAATTTTGACGGACGGGTTTTGATTGGGGTTTTCAACTCGGCAAATGTGGGTGGGTTTTAATCGGGTTATAAACCCGCCAAATGGGAGCTGGCTTGGGCAGGGTTAGGGTATAATCCGACCCGATGCACAACCGTATTCATCCTCTTGCTATGAAACTCAAGCATAATGGTTAATAATGTAATATGGTTATATTGACAATACATTCTAACAATCCTCCTTCCCCTCTCAAGAAAAGGAAGAAAAGGGAACAAAAGCACAGAAGCAAAACAAAAAAAACAAAAAAACAAAAATAAAAACAAAAAGGCATGCACAAATTTGAGCTGGTTGAAACTTGCATGAGCTTAGAGTATCAATGTAGGAGTTATCATGCAGACCTACGTACCTTCATGTGGACAAGAGCTGATTGAACAAGGCATGCACAAATTTGAGCTTCTTGACTGATGTTTTGGGTGATGGAAAAATTTAATTTCTCGAGAGCCAGACTGCAGCCCAGACTATAGTTCCTTGGCGATGCACATGAGTACATATTGCATTTTGGGATGCAGTAGATTTCCATCATGCATTTCCAACAGTAGTTTTCTATTTGGTTCTTCATGATTGTATTTGTTGAGGTTTGTAACATGATGGTACCTGATGGAGCTCCTTTTCGGACCTCCGTCAGATGTTGTCTTCCGTTGATCTCGCAATGGACTTGGGTGATTATCTTCCTTCGTGTGCGGGTCTCAGTGGGTTTTTGGAGGAAGAGGAGTGGTGAGGAAATCGTCGCCGTGTACCTGCAAACAAGTCCCGGGATGGTTTGGTACCACCGAGGACCCTCCGACGCTCAAGTCAATGATAATATCCGAGCAGAGCAACAGCAAAAGTGTAAAAGGATGGCTTACTTGACCCCTCTGTGATGGGGTTTTATATAGGGGCGGCAACACGCAGCGGTAGGCGCGAGAATCTCGCCGGCAGTTACGCCCCCTACGTCACGTCCGCGTGATAAGCGGATCGCCTGTTAATGGGGATTGCAATGGCGTGGAACGTGGGATATTGCTGACGGAGAATCTGTGCATGGCGAGAATCGCGGAACGGCGGTTATGCCTGCGAGTGGTGGAGTTGGTCGGTCGGAGAGACCGAGGAAGATGGCCTCGGTAGGCGAGCTCGGGAAAGAGGGGGGGTGAGGCATCTTGGTCTTGTGGCAGCTCAGGACGAGCTGAGTAGACGAGGAGGCGCATTCGCAGAGGGCCCTGAGGTGAGCCAGTTTTGTGTTTGTAGGTCGGGTAAAGGGGTGGCCTGGTCGGCGCCTGTGGGCCCTCTTTTCTGGGTTCCGGGACACGTCTTCTGCCACGTGTCCTAATCTGGGAGGTCGCCAATATAGAGTATTATCGATAGCGGGTGACTGTTGGGCAGTGCATCGGGCTATATAAGGAGTACCAACCCCACCCCCCTTTCGCAGGCAGGCCGTCCAGAATGGAGGATTTCCCGTTCACCATCCCCGACATCGTTAGGTTCGGAGACATGTACCTCTACGACCCCTATTGCACCGAGGACACGGTGCAGTTAGTTTACGGGTGGATCGAGGACCACTTCGGCCGGTTGCTCCCCAGATGCTCCTCCCTGTTGCAACTACTGATGTACTCCTTCTGGAGAGCATCACCGGGGCTTCACAACCCCGTATCGGAGCTGCTCTTCGATGAGGCCGTGGGCAAGCTGCGGTCTTTGAAGCGCTTCGGCCTGATCTCCGCGACCCGGCTGGCCCGCTCGGAGGCACTCGTCCGAGAATGCTACGAGCTGAGGCTTGGTGTCGATGCTCACGGAGGGAACCGGGGGCAAAGGCTGGAACTAGCGAGGCCTCAGCTGTTGGAGATTTTTACCGAGTATCACGAACAGTGCTCGCTGCACCCCGTTCCCCCACTATTGTAACCCCCCTTTTTTTGTATGGCTGAGGAGCCCATAATACCCTTTGAATAAAATAATGTCTTTCTTTATTTCGCGCAATGCTTCATTAATCTTTGTCAAACTTAACAGCAGATCTTTATCGCGCTAGAGAAAAGAAAACAAAATAACAGAAAAAAACAAGGAAAAAGAAGGGAGTTCGGCTAGAGGATGACCTTATCGGCTTGGGCCGAGCTTCCCGGAGGGCCGTCGGCCCCCGCGCCGGGCATAGGGCATGGGGCTCCCTGGTCCCCGGGTTGACTGTCCACTGAAACAAGCATGATCTGACCGATGGTCAGGTCGGTGGGGGGTGAGGCTACTCATGCTCACGGTCGGCCCACCGTTTGTCTCATAGGTAGGAGGCAAGGTGCCCAGACCGGATGAGCTCCTCAACGTAGTCCCTCAACTGTTTGCAGTCCTCTGTAGCGTGGCCCGGCACCCGATGGAAGGTGCAGTAGGGGACCCGACCTCGCTTGGCACCCTGGCGTGGGACTGGGGGAAACTTGAAGAGCCCCTCATTCTGGGTCTCCTCCAGCAACACCGTGAGGGAGACGTTGAGGGGGGTGTATTCTCTGAATTTCGGGTGGTAGGGCTGTTGACGTTCCGGCCCTTCCTCCCGAGGCCTCTTCTTCTGGTCGGGTCTATCCGCCCGAGGAAGGTTGGCATTCACCTCGGACTCCAGCCGGACCTCGCGCTCGGTCCACGCCTTGACTTCAGCCATGGTCTTGGGTTGAGCTAGCGTGAAGGAGCGCAACCATTCTTTGCGCCTCAGACCAGACCTGAGCTCTGTTATGACGGTCTCGTCCCGGTGCTCGGGCACTACGAGGAGGGCGTTGTAGAAGCGGGTGATGTAGGCCTTGAACGTTTCCTTGTCCCCGCTCTTGACCGTGAAGAGGTGGTCGACCGTGCATTTCTGTTGACGGTTTCCTATGAAGTGGCTGAGGAACTGAGTGGCAAGCTCGTCAAAAGTCGATATTGAGTGGGCTCGAGCCCTCGGAACCAGTCTCAACCCGCGTGGATCAGGGTGGCCGGGAAGGCCCTGCACTGAGCGGCGTCAGAGTGATCTTGGAAGCTCATCCCCGCGGTGAAGGCGTCCAAGTGGTCCTTCGGATCAGTTTTTCCATCGAACAGAGAGACCCTGGGGGCTTGTTGCGCGAGGAGATGCGTACATCGAGCAGTTCCTCGGTGAATGGCTTCGTGAGCGAGTCGGAGGCGTACTTAGCCCCATAGCTCGAGAAGTAGGCTTCCCGGCGCATGCCCTCGATCTTCTTCTCGAGGGCGTCGAGCCGACCATGGTACCTTGAGGAATCAGCACCTGGGGATTCTCTGGCCCCGCTGCGGGCGGACTGCGTATGGGAGCGGTCCCGGTTTCTCATGAAGAGGTGCCTCAGGTCTCGGGACGGGGAAGCTTTCGAGCCGTCAGGATGAGCCCCTTCCGTGCGTTCTGGCCGACCACGATGGGGTCGGCCATGCTCGCTGTTAGGAGAGGTGACCGACATTTCCTCAGAAGGGTAGGGGTAGCGAGGAGGCTCGAGTCGAGGCTCCCTGGAGGCGGATCTCGGCGTGGAGCCCTGGGGTGCCCAGCGGGCCTCAGGGAGCACCGGTTCGAGGGACCGGTGGCGAAGGGATGCAGCTTGCTGGTGGTTGGCCGTCTAGACAGGGGCGGGGCCTTCTGGCGGCGGAGGTGCAGCGATCTGGGGCCCGGGCGTAGTCGTTTTGACACGGACGAGGGCCTCTACGAGGGATTGTAGGCGATCTATCCGGCCTGCGAGGGCATTGATTACGGACATGGGGGAAGGTTCATCCTCGCCTTCGGGGAGCGGAGGGCGGCGGCTGGTACCGGGATCCCCAGGATGGTCGTCCGACATGAGAGAGGAGATAGGAATGTCAACTTTGTATTTTGGGGAATTGTTTCCCACAGATGGCGCCAACTGATGGAGCTCCTTTTCGGACCTCCGTCAGATGTTGTCTTCCATTGATCTCGCAATGGACTTGGGTGATTATCTTCCTTCGTATGCGGGTCTCAGTGGGTTTTTGAGGAAGAGGAGTGGTGAGGAAGTCGTCGCCGTGTACCTGCAAACAAGTCCCGGGGTGGTTTGGTACCACCGAGGACCCTCCGACGCTCAAGTCATTGATAATATCCGAGCAGAGTAATGGCAAGTGTAAAAGGATGTCTTACTTGACCCCTCTGTAATGGGGGTTTATATAGGGGCGGCAGCACGCAGCAGTAGGCACGAGAATCTCGCCGGCAATTACACCCCCGACGTCACGCCCGCGTGGTAAGCGGATCGCCCGTTAATGGGGATTGCAATGGCGTGGAACGTGGGATATTGCTGGCGGAGAATCTGCGCATGGCGAGATTCGCGGAGTGTCGGTTATGCCTGCGAGTGGTGGAGTTGGTCGGTTGGAGGGACCGAGGAAGATGGCCTCGGTGGGCGAGCTTGGGAAAGAGCGGGGGGGAGGGGGGAGGGGCGAGGCATCTTGGTCTTGTGGAAGCTCGGGGTGAGCTGAGTTGCCGAGGAGGCGCATTCGCAGAGGGCCCTGAGGTGAGCCAGCTTTGTGCTTGTAGGTCGGGTACAGGGGTGGCCTGGTCGGCGCCTGTGGGCCCTCTCTTCTGGGTTCCGGAACACGTCATCTGCCACGTGTCCTAATCTGGGTGGTCGCCAATATAAAGTATTATCAGTACCCCTTCTTTTCTTATTGGTGGTATCTTCTTTCTTAGCATCAGTAATTCAGCAGTTTGTTACAAAAGTGGTAAATATTTTTACATTCACTATTACAAATAGGTTTTGCCCCTACGGATAAAACCGTAGGAGCAAACCATTGCCCCTACGGATATATTCGTAGGGGCACAAAAAGTCACCATTGGTGTAAACGCCGCAGGTGCAAGTTCCCTACGGTTTAATAATTACCCCTACGAATTACTGAGTAGGTAAATATGTCCCTACGGTGTAAGCCGTAGGGACAAAATATTTATTCAATTTATCGGTTTATAAAATAAAATAGTTGCCCCTACGTATTACTCCGTATGGCTAAATACATGCTCTAAGAAGTAATACGTAGGGGTAGATTTATACCTCCGTAGGTCCATCCTTATGCCCCTACAAATTAATCCGTAGGGACAAGTTTAACACCTGTTACTGAGTCTATAGGGGCAAATTATCAGGTATCTTGATATTTTAACCCTACGGATAAATATGTAGGGGCAAAGTTTGTCCTTACGGAGTAGGTGCAACCGTTGTCCCTACGGATTAATCTGTAAAGACAAATTATCTGGTTTTTTTTAACAAAAGGTTGTTTTTTTTCTCGCCCGCAAGTACATCTCGGGCAAGAGGTGGAATACCACAACAGTTCTCGGCATTCCATCCTGTGTATAATAATATATACATCATATAACCAAATACCGCAGTACGATAATCAACATGAATATGCATAATATATAAAAGAAATCAACAAACAGAATATTACATAAATCTAAATCATCGTGAATATGCAAACACCACCAATATCGTCCAAAATATATACAATATGTATCATATAAGCATATACATGCTTAAAATATAAAAATCAAAAAGCTACCCTAGCTCGGTCCAGCTCCACCTCTGATAATCGCCGTAATCTGGCGCATCTGCTCCTCGGATAAACCCTGAGTCAACAATTCGACCAATGCGGACTGTGCGGGAGTCTGAGCGGGCAGTGGAGCTGTAGGAGTGGTCTGCGCAACCGCAGCCGAGATAGTGGCTTGCGGAGCCGCAGCCGAATGAGATGCATGTGGAGCCACAGCCTAAGAAGATGCATGTGGAGCCTCAGCCGAAGTACCATGTCGCGTTTGTTCAGTTTTGTGTGTAATAAACGAGTAAGAACTGTGTATTAGTCGAATTCGTATTATTATTAGGTTATTGCGAAACCCCAATCTATGAATACTTAGGGACTTAGGCCTCGTTTGGAATCTAATTTGGAAAACTGTAGTTTATTTTAATTAGACAGTTCTATGTATGTATGATTAATCAAAGCTAAGTCTACGACCAAATAAGCTCAGGCTACGTACTAATATTGGATATGTTGCGATCTATAATATGATATAATATTTTACTATTATGTAGTATACATACCATCATCTCCTTCAACTCCTGGACGGTGGCCTTCAAGATGGCAACATCTTGCTCTAGACGTCGCTCATGGGAAATAGAGGAAGTAACCGCCGGAGTGGAGTCTAACCTCATTTGGGCCCTGCTAGGACCCAGTCCCCGGCCTCTCTCCCAACCTCCGTGGTGCCCTCCGTGTGCGGCATCTAGAACTGGGGTCAGCAGCATCGGATTGTTCTGTCCAGTAAAATCGATCCCCGATACCTCCGCCTGCTCAACCACCCGCTCCTACACCCACATTAACTAGTAAAATATAAGTATATCATTTAAATTTGAACTTTTCAAAACAAAAATTTCAAATAGGGGTTGAATAAATATTAACACTTACGCAATACTCCTGGGTAGCGGTGTCGGGTATCGAAGATTGCCCGTGGCGGGATCTGTCGAGATGCCGTGGATGGCAAGATACGCGGTCAGCACGCTCGGTGTACCACCCTGCGCCAGGGTCTGAGATCTCTGCAATTCGCAGAAAATTTACATATGTTATAAAATAACTATTAATATTACATTATATCACAGTAGATCTATTATAATTTACCGATACCTCCATGGCACGAGTAATATTCCTTGAGTCACCTGTATAAGTGGGGCAACCCCTCTTCGCCGAATTCCTATTCTCTTTATTTTGATTCGCCTGTTTCTGCACAACACATTCAGATTTAGTTTTCTAATTAAGCAACACAAAAAAATAAATTATATGCTAAACAATGAATTATATTTAAAATACAAATTTTTTTGCGCTGAGAGTCGAAATATTGGCACAAGAGAGGCCATGTATCTACGTCGACTCTCGAAAAGGCCGGAGTATGTAGGAGAGCCGATCTCTCTGCCTCGGGAGTCGCCATCTAAAGGGAATAGTAGTCGATCTTCAGCTCGTTCCTATTGTATCGGACCTTTGATTGCATGTTTTTTATCAGGCCATGGTACAGAGCGTGAAAATCGAGCACCCTCTCAAGGTGATCATGGTCAGGTACAGGCTGAAAATCGTAATCCAACTGCAAATACAAAAAAAACAATGTTATTATATTGCATTTGTTAATAATAAATATATTGGATAAATCAAATGAAAATATATATTAATACCCAAGCCTGATCACAGAAGAGAGCGAATGAGCGTCGGTGCCGGTCGTCCTACTCAACGTGAAGTGGATACTTCTTCGTGAGGCGGCTCTCATCCCCCATATACCGGCCGAACCTCTCGGCATAATCGCCGGTATAGCGATAATCAGGGGTAAAGAAGAGGGGGAATGCTGCCTCCCTTGCTCTGTCAGGCCTCAGCCTATGAGACTGATTCGGGCCTCGAGTCCCGCGCTCGGGATGGGGATGCCCTGCGTCTACAAGAAATATCAAGATAATCAATATTAAGACAAAGTGGTATTAAGAAATCAAGGTTTAACAAAAATTAAAGTGTGATATTGATTGATCTAGAATAAGTGTTTGTAGAATAACCACAATCAGAACGGTGTCGCGTATAGCTAGACCGAGATGAGTACGGGTCGTCCTCAGGGAAACGATGAATATTTTATTCTTATTTTAGGCGTGTTGAGAAAGAAAGGAGGAATAAAGAATATTGAAGGATGGTTGTAGGATCTAGATCTACGTTAAACAAGAATGCAAAATATAGATCTAGATTAACTACGGAGGTAAGTTTATATGAAAAGGGGGCTTGTAGGGTTCATTAGGATTTAGTAGTTATGGATGATTAATTAAAGATTACCCTTTTTATCCTTTAATAGATTTAAAACTAGAACGACAGTGATGCATGTAGATTAGGGTTTTTGGAGGGAAAAAGGGTTCCCACTCTTAACCCCTATCTCGACATGGAACTCCGTTCATATCTAGCCTTTACCAAAACAATCATTAATCTAATCTCTAATCGCGGTCGAGACTAACAGTAAATCGGTAGTGCGCCCGATTAGGATGTTAATGATTCTTTGATAAAGTTTATAAACTTTATAGGACGTAAAAATGGTTTAAAGATCTTCATCATCCATTAATCTACCATAATCCTACGAACCCTAACAAGCGGAGAATTACTTGCGCATGTTGGAAGAAGAAGAGATGGAGAGAGAATTCATAATGAAACTACAAAGAAATAGAATAAGAAAAAAAACTACCTTTATTAATCAACAAAACTCATTTACACTTTGGTTCCTTAGAAAATGATTACAAATACTAGTTTGCTTCTCGATCTCTTCTAAGGAGGTAGATGAACCGTTGATGATCAGCCTGGATGCGTGAGCCATTTTGGACTTCGTGATCTCGTCGGCTTGATGATTTTTCCAAGAGGCTCTCGGTCCTTATTTATAGTCCCAAAACCAGAACCCTAGATGCCTAAATTGGAAACTAGTAGTTAAGATCCAAACTGAAAAATCCCAACTTCTAACTCGTCAAAACCGCGGCGGATGCGCGGCCAAAAGGTGGGTTTGGTCGCAGATCCGCGGCCAAATAGAGACATCTTGGGCTCAATTTTCTTGTGGGCTCTTCTGGTGATATATGGTGATCTTTTGAATATCTGAAAACTGAAAATCTTTTCTACGTCAGTGCCAAAATTGATTTCTTTAATTTACTTTCTTAATTAGGCATGTTTGTTTTAACAACTTTGATTTCCTTGATTTCAGCCCTGCAAATTCTGCACAACAACTCAACATATAATATTAGTGGAGATATTAACTTAACCATTAAGTATTGGTCAAAGGTATTAATAAGGTGCATATTAAAATGGGCCAAATGTCATATGGATATTTATATGCTTACTTTTTCCTACCAAATGTTAATTATAATATATAAACACATGAAAATATTATTTTTTACAGATAAACCCTCACATGTATCATATATTATAATAAACATCTTTTATTATATAGAAATAGTAGGAAAAATATCATATTAAATATGCAGTTTTATCAACTGTACAAATACCCCCAAACTTATCTTTGATCGTCCCGAGCAAACTAGTTTATTTAAGAGAAAGAGAAAAAGAAAGAACACTTTCGTAGGTAACACGATTGCACTGAGCACGTGCAACAAGCCGTTAAACCTCTATGTGTCCCTAATAGGAGGAGTGTTTTCTCCTGAGGGTTTTCAGCGGATTACACCCACAAAATCCATTAATAAAAGAGAGATGGTGAAATTTACATATAAAGATAAGAACCATAAAAGAAATACTTTGAAAATTTAGAGTTTCCAACTACACTAGTTTTTCAGTTGTCATGAGCCCTATCTTAATAGTCATGAAAAGATGTTAGAAATCGCATCATCCCTCAATAAAACATCGTCTTTATTCTTCATTCCTACCTTTCATCCAAACATCGATCATATACCCCTACGTGTTTGTATAGAACATCCCTACATTCGGAGAATTCAATTCAAGCTATCATACTCTTGTCTATCTGCTTCAGTACTTTTTAATTTAATGAATATTTGGTTGGATTTGCTCGCATATTTTTCATGCGGCCGTTAATACTTCTTGAGGTACTAACCGACCGATTACTCATGCGCTTGCTGATTAGTATTTTCCTCGTCTTGCACCACCTAAGGCTTAGCAGTGACTCCCAAACCAGTTGGTCTAAGGCACTGGGTGATGAAGCACCCTCGCTATATTTTTTTATTGCTGCCCTGGCGATAACAAAACCAGTGTTCATTTTTTTCTTTTCACCATCTTTATATTTTCTTCATTCATTATTTCCTTCATATTTTGGCTTTTAGACAAGAGCATTTCAAGATATTCTCTACTATCCCGAGTTTCAAGACGTGTGTAAGTGCATATAGTAGGGTATCAACGTTCAAATGTTTGGCTTCCAGAATAGGAACTGTTTTTCAGACTTATTTTTATTCTCAGATTAGTGACTTCTTTCATCTTACTAACCCTTGGGACAACAGCTCATAACTACTTATTACCAGTTCGTTTAAGAAAACTTCTAATTTTCTTGGTATTCTTAAACTATTCCTATCTTTTAGATGTAATTTTTCACTTTCTAATCTTTTATTATAAAAGAAAATTTAAATTTTATTTTTAAATATTGTGCTTATGCAAAATATGATGCAAATTGATGTGTAAATAAGCACAAACCTCCCCTAAACCTGTTTACAGCAGCGTCTTCACTGATATCATCCGTTAAGCTCAAAAACCTGTAGACTTGGAAGGAGAGAGGGGACAAGAAATAATGCAAGTGAAATCCTCCCCCAAACTTATTTTGGGCTCACAATCTTATAAAAATTCTTTTTCTTTCAAGAGCCAAAATATACCCTCCCCAAAACTTGAGTTAAACAATATTAATCTTTTAAAATCACACGAGGGGGTCAAGATTATTGGTCAATGCTAAGCTTTGCAAAGACCGAAGGTCAATACCAACCATTCAAAAATTTTATCTATGAAGCACCAAGGTTGGTGGAAGAACATGTCACTTTTCGACGTGAAGAAGTGGGGAGGTGATAAGAGGTGTAATGGAAGAGGATTGCGTCTCAATTTGAAGAGACGACACAGTGATAGTAATGATGGATTACTCGCATTATCATGATTGTCCAGAAGAAGGGGTGGAGGTTCAATTTTTTTTTATCTTGGAGTTGATTCATCTCAACACCCTATCTTTTAAAAATGCGAGTTCATCAGCGAAAATTTCCTCAAAGCTTTCATCGATACCCCGAAAAATAATGTCATCAGGAAAAATAGGGTGATCGTCAGACTCTATAAAAAGTTCCTCATCAGCGTTAGATGTTGACCCGGACAACTCGGTGGAAGAGTCCGTGTATGTATAATACATGGTTGGGTCAAACAACAACATATGAAAAGAGTCAGTATCATGAGGTTGATCAAATTTGCTGCTGTCGACATCCATTAATTCGACAGAACACACATGAGCATAGGGTTCGGAGGGTTCACTTCCCAACTTGTAAATGTTAAGCTCAATTGACTTCTTTCCAAAGGATAGGGTCATAGAGCCGTTTCTACAATTGATTACTGCGTTGGAAGTTGCTAGGAAGGGTCGACCGAGTATCACCGGGATTTGATTGCGTGGGTTTGCTACAGGTTGTGTATCTATAACAATAAAGTCCACAGGGAATATGAATTCCCCGACTTTGATTAACACATCCTCTAGCTCATCCTTAGGTTGGGTGATGGATCGATCGGCCATCTGAAGAGTGCAATATACAGGTTTTAATTCTCTGATCCCTAATTGCTCATAAACAGAATACGGAAGCAAGTTAACACTAGCACCTAAATCGAGTAGAGCACGATTGATATTTTTATCCCCAATAGAAATAGAAATTGTAGGATTTCCGGCGTCCTTTCGTTTCTTGGGTAGCTGTTGTATAAAAACAGTGCTCACATTACTCGCAAGGAAAAAAATTTTAGGTACTTGAACTTTTCTCTTCCTAGTGCATAAGTCCTTCAGGATTTTCGCATATGACGGAACTTGTTGAATAGCATCTAGGAGAGGAATGCTTATGTTAACTTGCTTAAAAATTTCCACAATCTTCTCCATTTGTGGACTTGGTCTGTTACCCATTAACTTGTTTGGATAAGGTGCTTTATCAATAAGGGTTTGGTCCAACATTGGAGAGGATTGTCGGGATGGAGTGGATTCCAGAATTGGAGTGGGGATCGTTTTAGGTAAATTCGAGGAAATGGGCGAAGGGTTCGAGCCTTGGGTAAAACGGAGAATAGGCTCATATGAAGGTGGGAGACTAGACGAATTAGGGGAAGAAGAAGAAACTGGGGTATCATTGGTGTCACTAACATCATCACATTGCTCACCCACTCGGTTATTCAGCACTTTTCCCGATCTTAACATAGTAACGGCACCCACATTATAACTTTGTGAATAGCCAGGATTAGGTATGGGTTAAGATGGGAGTTTCCCTTTCTCTCTCGCACTCATTGCGGCGTTCAACTGTGCAATTTGGTTTTCTATTAATTTAATACTCTCACCGTGGGAGGCAGAGTCTTTTGTTAGGGTAACAATAGAAGACTTCATATCTGCCGACATTTGAATGGAATGTTTCATAAACAAATCCAAAGTTTGTGCGAGTGAAGATGTATCAGTACCGGCCAATTGCGGTGCAGAAGTGTTAGCCGGATTTTGAAAATTTTATGACTGAAAGGGTTGCTGACTTTGTGGTTGTGGTTGCTGTGGAGGAGGTGTTTGATAATTGCTTTGTTGGTTTTGGTTCCAAGCAAAGATAGGATGATTCCTCCATCCTTGATTGTACGTAGAAGAAAAAGGATCGTTTCTAGGTCGCTACTGAAAAGCAGCATTAGTTTGCTCATGACCTTGAAACGATGCATTTATAGGACATTCTTCCGTCAAGTGTGAAGGATCTGAACAGCAACCACACACGGTTTTAGGAAGCGTAACCTGGTTTAGGGATGCTAATGAAAATTTGTTCTCAATAGCGTCGAGTTTCTTCTGCATCGCTGCCATTTCAGCTTTTACTGCGATGGAAACATCGAGATGATGAATACCTCCCCTAGATGAAGGTGGTCTTACGCTTTCCCACTGCAAAGTGTTTTCAGCGAGATCTTCCAGATATTTCCATACTTCACCGTCATCTTTAGACATGAAATTGCATTGACACATTGTTTCAAGCATCTGTTTTGTCGCTGGATTAATGCCCTCATATATAATTCAGCAAAAATCCCATCTATTAATTCCATGATGAGGACATTGGGCAAGCATATCCTTGAAACGTTCAAAGCACTTCCAAAATGGTTCATTGGGAAGCTGGGTAAACTGGTTGATCTCGTTCCTAACACGGGCGGTCTTATGGTTTGGGTAAAAGTTCTTAGGAAATGCTATTACGAATTCATCCCAGTTAGAGATAGAGTGTGCGGCAGTATTATAAAGCCATTTTTCTTTCAAGTCGCACAGAGTGAATGGGAGAAGACGCAAGCGCATAGTATCCACAGTCAGTTGTGAAGTACCCATCATTGCGCGTATGTTTTCGAATTTAGTGATGAAAACTGTCACGACCCGAAAGTACGGAACGTGACCGACACTTAGATTACGAAGTGTCTAGAGGCGCAACGTAAGCTAAGTAAGCCGAAACCCAGAAATCTAAACCATAAAAAGAAGAAGAAGAAGAAGTAAAAGAAAGCATGAAGAAAACATGTTTAAAAGCATCAGCCAATTTTCCCAAAAATTCCGGCAGAGTCTCCTTTGTAAAAACTGGCCCCAAACGGGTACAACAAGTATAATATACATAAATAATAAAAAGTATCCCCAAATGGGAGCTAACTGTATGCCAAAAGGCGGAAACAACCACACCAATACACAATAGTATACAACGCCAAAGGGCGAGTCTCAAAACTCAAAAGAAAACAAAACCACCAGATATCATAATAATACAAGCGCGACTCTAAGGTCAAAATAAATAAATAGTCCAGTAAACTATCAAGTAATACAAGTTTGGTTGATGGAGCTTTCTAGATACAACTGAAATAATAAAAGTACAATCGCGGTCCAGATACAAGTGAACCAACCTACCGTGCAAATCACCCTGAATGAAATGATGTGCCAGCAAGCTGCCAGGAAAACCTGTACATTGAATCTGTAATAAAATTTGGCATAACGGGGGTGAGTTGCCAACTCGTGAGTAGAAAATATCTGCGAAAAGAAATCGAATGCACGACGGTATCCTAGGTCATAATAATATACTAATATACTACTAGTCATCAAGTAAAGACAGAATAATAAGCTATGTGTAACTGCAAATGCTCCGTGCTCGTGTCAGTGCCTCATATAGTACTATGTCATGTGAATGAGTATGCATGCACCATGAATGTAAAATAACCAATCCTGAAATCTAGATATATCTGTATAAGAAATCTTTAGCTTTTATCATGGTAAAATGTATATAGAAATCTAAAATATCAACGATGAAATACATGGAGATCCGTTTCAAGTATCGACACAAAACATGTAAATCTCAAGTCTCAATACCTCATAATCCCAATATCTCATAGTCTTAATATCTCGGGCTCCGTCAGTCCGGATTGGCCCATATCATCAAATCTCACGACAACGGTCGGTATCCTCCGGATATCCGCCGCGCCAGACATCACCGGTAGGTAGTCCTCCCCTGCTAGGCTCATCGTCTACAACTCGATCATCTTACCCTGGGGTACCATGCCGGGCCCACCATGTACCCAAGACGGTTCATCCACTTCTCAAATCGGGTCTCGAAATCCAACAGAAAACATGAAATCTCATGGTGGACGACACATACATCACGAGAAAACCGCATCTTATGTTTTTAAAAAGAGAGGAGGAGAGAGAGAGAAGTTTTTATATATTTTTGCGGTTTTTCCCAAAAATCCAGAAATCTCATAGAAATCCAAAATCCCAAAATCATGAGTAAGTATATGATAAGTGTTAGCATATACCCCATAATACCGCATGATAACATAAAAATGCGAATGCATGAAATATCTAAGCAATAAATACCATATCTATACTAACACCAGAGAGCAATCACAATATTATATCGATCTAGCTGTTAGCTGATTGTATCAATAAAAGATAATATGATCTAAAGTGTATGTGACATAGCAATTACCGATGATGATGTGTGTGAGCCGGCAAATAAGTGTGCGTGGAATATGCGCATCATAGGTAATGGTGCTGGTGTCCTAACAGGCAGAGTTTTATACTGATCATTGAAACATATGCATGACATGCAACATTATGATTTCGGTATGAATGTAAAGACGGATGTTTAATAACCACTCATCTGTGATATACTAGTATAACTACAACTATATGACTCGAGCCTAAACTAGTGTCCATCTAATCTCCTAAGGAACTAAACCTAAGAAACTAGTCAATAAGAAACAAGAGTCCACCTAAGGTCTGAATCCATATCTCTAATAGTCGGCGATCCAGCCTCAATAGCGTCACGTACGTAGTACGGTTTCCTCGAATCAAGAGTGCGGATCAATCATCATATTTATGTTTCGTACGGTAAAATCCATCGTACGGCATCCCAATATCGGGATACGGGTCAAGTATCACCTACGTGTCTCATCATTCATATAATATCATCATCAACACATGTCAAGATCAATGTGCTATACTGTAATCACATACATCAATCATATATCATTGCCAGCAAAAATATACATCGTTAGTTTGTCCTCAGAAATCATGTCATATGTATCATATTGTGATTAAGTCACACTTAGATCATATCGTAATCAGGTCACACCTATATGATGTCGAAATCAAGTCACCCATATATGATATTGAAATCAAGTCATACCTATATAATGTCGTAATCAAGTCACACATATATCATATCAGAATTTCAGGCACATGTTACGGTCCGGGTTCTATTTTAGAGTCCCATGTACTTTAATATCATCACCACCTTTTATTATTGTTCATGTATACAAATCCATTATCTCATTTTCTAATGATCCGCTAACATCATAACACGACTGTATAGCCAAGAGTCACGGCATCAGCCCAGTTATATTGTTTCATCCCTGTGTATCATATCACATCTTTGTATCACATATACGTATTGTGTATATATATACCTACACCTAGTTCCATACACACACACACACACACACACACACACACACACACATACAAGTATACACCACGTCGAGTCCCAGTGTGTGCGTGTGTGTGTATCTACCTGAAACCTACGAATCTCTTCCAAGGTATTCATCCTCTGGTAAGGTCTTTCTAAATCAATCTAGTATAACCTAGGGTCATTACTAGGGTCCTACTCACCGAAATTCTAAGGTCACGTCAGGCTTCCTAATGACAATAAGTACTATTCCTATCCTACGTTCACGGAGGTGCTAAACGCCATCCACCCGACTTCCTCCGTAGATACACATCTACTCACCTGGTCCTTGTCTGCCGAAGACGATGTCACCTTCCTCTTCTTCCTCATCTGAAGTCCACGCGAGGGGTACCTATACGCAAACATGTATAATATCGTAAACTGAATCACGGACAAAAATCAAAACGACGCACGAAACGCGCATAGGTTAAAACCTATGTCCCGCTCATGCAAAAAGACCAAATATCGCTCGATATCGGCGTACAAACGCCGATTGATCGAGATAAATATCAACAAACAAATTGTAGTTTGAAAACTCGTTACTTATAATATAAAACATAATTTAATCCATCAAAACCCTAAAAATCAATCAAATCGTCCGATTTTGAAAAACCCGAAAACGCCAATTTACCGTTTTACTTCAAAACTTGACATTTAAATAAAACTAATGGTCATAAAACTTATTAAATAGCATAACTAGATTATACAATCCATTACTATATTTTTAACGCCCCAATTGTATTAATTGAAAAATTCTAGTTTGCAAACTTGCCCGATTTCAATACTTTTAAGCAAAATTTCACAATATCACAAATAAACTTGATTTTGCATGAATTAATGTATTAAACTACAAGTCATGATGATAATAATATAATGAAATCTTAATTTAGATTTTAAACCTCATTTATTTAAGAATTTCCAAATTCTAGTTAGCAAAAATAGCATTTTTATTACTATTTTTCAATTATCAATAGAAACTTGTAACCAATTTAAGTTTTTCATTCCACTAACAAGTTAATATCCTCTTTAAAACCATAATCTAGTGTTACAAACATTAATTGGAATTTTATCTCACCAATATATACAACTTATAGAAATCTAGTTTGCAAAAATATTTAATTTAAACAAATTGGAATGAACAAATTATAATTCAACAACCATGCAAGATTTTTCACTTCTAAAAATAATAAACTAGTTATTATAACCCTACTTAATTAATAAAAATCATAACTTAATTTTATAACCCTAACTTGAATTTTTAAAACTTGAAGATAGAATTAATTTATTAATTCTAATTATGCAAGAATGAAACATTAAATAACAATAAATCAAAAGAAGAAGATTTATACCTCCATAACATGAAATCCAAACATGAAAATAAGCTTCCAAAATGAATGCTTTCCATCACCAAAATCCATATAAAGATGAGCAAAGAATAGAGGGTAGGAATTAATTAGGATTTTGTGGATTTTTATTTGGATATTTGTAGGATTTTGATGATTTTTAATGCAAAAATGATGGGGGAAAAATTTTGGGGCTGCCCATGGTGGTGAGGCTGGCCACGAGGTGAGAAAAAGAGAGGAGAGTGAGAAAAGGTGAAGAAAAGTGTAGAAGGTCTCACTAAAATATCACACAATTAAGTCTTTTCATGAAATTAATAAAAATTCTTTATTTTCTTCACTTAATTTAACCTAGAATGGTCTAGAACCATAGATAAATTTGAAAATAATTTTTGCATGAAACACACTTGATTCCATTATGTAATGGTTCACTTTTGCAAATCAAACCCATTCAAATTTGTAATTTACTCTAATTTAGTGTATAAATAAAGCTTATGTTAATATTTAAAATGATTAATTTAGGAAAAATATTTAATTAAATTAAAAATTTATAAGTGACTAAATAAACACCATTTACTAGTAATTACGTAATTAAAATATGTATTTTCAAATTTATAATGAAAAATAATTACGGTTTAGTTTTACGAAAACTACGTTTTATTTTACCGAAAATCATAAAATGCACTTAAAGAATTTTATTTATTTATTTATTTTAAAACGTTACAATCTTTCCCCCTTTAAGAAATTCGGTCCCCGAATTTAAATTAAAACTCCCCCAATTACTAAAACATTCAGCCAAAACACTCAAATCGTCGGGGCTCCGAAATCATCAATACATAACTAAAATCAACTCCGTCAAGCATAACGCAATTATCGGAGTTATGGAGAAAATAAAATATCAAAACCCAATACGAAAACCAACATAATATACATCAAAACTACAACTTATATATAGTGCGCATCATAGTAAAATCGTCCAAATATCTGGATAAAGAAGCACGCAAGAACCCCTTTTGAAAATCGGCGTGTAATGCACGTGTCACGGCATAAGTAGCGGACGTTTATTTTTTTAAAAAAATAACTATACATATGTATCTTTTATTTAACATACACGTCCCTCCTGGTATCAAATCAATAGTAATGATTATAAAAGTATACTGCTTAAACTGAATTCAATCCCAATCACATCATAAAAATATCATGTGCGTCCGGTGCGCACTGAAATCAAAACCAAATACAGATATCACGAATACACACAAAAATGAAACTAAGTGCAACAAGTGTGCACCAAAAACATCTGTCAAGTGCAACGGGCGTGCACGACTCAATATCAGGTGCATCTAATCTGCACAAAACCCCGACTTAGTGCATCTGGTGTGCACAAAATTGTATCAAGTGCGCCAAGTGTGCGCAAGAATCTCAATCAGGTGCACATGGTGCACGAAAACATACACCGAATATCAAAATCGAAATCACAGTACGAAAGTGCATGAAAACTAGGCCGAAGCATATGTCAAAATCATGTGTAACCATATGCACGAAATCAAATCAAAACCTCAAAATGTATAAAACCAAATCGAGTGCACTGGGTATGTACAAAACAACATCAATACAACCGATATACGAAACACGTATAGAATATAATGAATGTACACATAAGAAATACCAATCGTAGAACCAAAATCCTCAAAATACCAAAATCCAATCAACGAAAATATGAAATTCAAATCACCAAATCACAATCGTAAACGCTATCGTCAATGTGCGCCTCTTTCCCCCTTTTCTTTGGTGTCGACTGCTTCGAACTCGTCTCTTCATAGGTGTGCTGACTGCGCTACCAACGACAATACTCATATCTAGAGTCTCTCACGTAGTCAATCCCTTCACCTGATATCCGGACTACATTAAACTTTTTGATCGATCCATCAAAATTCCATAATTCCCCGAGAGCTTAACACTCAATACAGTTTAAAAATATCCGGTACATATCCCAGCATCGATGGTCCAGCCGTAGAAGGGCAAACCCAAGCCTCACTAATAGCACTGTGGAACTGCCGTAAACCCTAAGGTTCAAAGGCGTTCTCGTGGTCATTATGTCGAGTTAGGGTTTCATTCTTCTAGAGGGTCCATCGAAATACCTGCATGTTCTTCCGAATACCTTAAGCTTGGGAAAATGGGTTTTCTGGTAATCGTTCGAACCCTTTAACTTCGCTTGGACACCATGTGAATACCCTTCGTCCGCACGTTAAACAATACTTCAATCCTCAAGAATAACCAATACCCTAATGGTTATCGCATTCGAGCCGCAGCTCCCTCTGCCCGTGCGCCCGTGGTAACAGAAACCACCCTCCGATATCGACGAAGATAGATCAAAGGAATGAATGAAATGTGGTGCAAACAAATGTACATCCTAAGGCTACTTAAGAAGAGTAGCGTATCGTAAGTATGCCGCGGATCATACCCACGGTATGTCACTCAACCTAAGTCGCCTACTCCATCAACCAAGGGTCACCCTAGACATATACAATGGTTAAACCTAGCGTTCTGATACCAACTTTGTCACGACCCGAAAGTACGGAACGTGACCGACACTTAGATTACGAAGCGTCTAGAGGCGCAACGTAACCTAAGTAAGCCGAAGCCCAGAAATCTAAACCATAAAAAGAAGAAGAAGAAGTAAAAGAAAACATGAAGAAAACAAGTTTAAAAGCATCAACCAATTTTCCCAAAAATTTCGGCAGAGTCTCTTCTGTAAAAACTGGCCCTAAACGGGTACAACAAGTATAATATACACAAACAATAAAAAGCATCCCCAAACGGGAGCTAACTCTACGCCAAAATGCGGAAACAACTACACCAATAAACAATAGTATACAACGCCAAAGGGCGAGGCTCAAAACTCAAAAGAAAACAAAACTACCAGATATCATAATAATACAAGTGCGACTCTAAGGTCGAAACAAATAAATGGTCCAGTAAACTATCAAGTAATACAAGTTTGGTTGATGGAGCTTTCTAGATATAAATGAAATAATAAAAGTACAATCGCGGTCCAGATACAAGTGAACCAACCTACTGTGCAAATCACCCTGAATGAAATGATGTGCCAGCAAGCTGCCAGGAAAACCTGTACATTGAACCTGTAATAAAATTTGGCACAACGGGGGTGAGTTGCCAACTCGTGAGTAGAAAATATCTGTGAAAAGAAATCGAATGCACGACGCTATCCTAGGTCATAATAATATACTAATATACTACTAGTCATCAAGTAAAGACAGAAGAATAAGCTATGTGTAAGTGCAAATGCTCCGTGCTCGTGTCAGTGCCTCATATAGTACTATGTCATGTGAATGAGTATGCATGCACCATGAATGTAAAATAACCAATCCTGAAATCTAGATATATCTGTATAAGAAATCTTTAGCTTTTATCATGGTAAAATGTATATAGAAATCTGAAATATCAACGATGAAATCCATTGAAATCCGTGTCAAGTATCGACACAAAACATGTAAATCTCAAGTCTCAATACCTCATAATCTCAATATCTCATAGTCTCAATATCTCGGGCTCCGTCAGTCCGGATCGGCCCATATCATCAAATCTCACGACAATGGTCGGTATCCTCCGGATATCCGCCGCGCCAGACATCACCGGTAGGTAGTCCTCCCCTGCTAGGCTCATCGTCTACAACTCGATTTTCTTGCCCCGGGGTACCATACCGGGCCCACCATGCACCCGAGACGGTTCGTCCACTCCTCGAATCGGGTCTTGAAATCCAATAGAAAACATGAAATCTCATGGTGGACGACACATACATCACGAGAAAACCGCATGTTATGTTTTTAAAAAGAGAGGAGGAGAGAGAGAAGTTTTTATATATTTTTGCGGTTTTCCCCAAAAATCCAGAAATCTCATAGAAATCCAAAATCCCAAAATCATGAGTAAGTATATGATAAGTGTCGGCATATGCCCCATAATACTGCATGATAACATAAAAATGCGAATGCATGAAATGTCTAAGCAATAAATACCATATCTATACTAACACCAGAGAGTAATCACAATATTATATCGATGTAGCTGTTAGCTGATTGTATCAATAAAAGATAATATGATCTAAAGTGTACGTGATATAGCAATTACCGATGATGATGTGTGTGAGCCGGCAAATAAGTGTGCGTGGAATATGCGCATCATTGGTAATGGTGCTGGTGTCCTAACAGACAGAGTTTTATACTGATTATAGAAACATATGAATGAACATGCAACATTATGATTTCGGTATGAATCTAAAGACGGATGTGTAATAACCACTCATCTGTGATTGTTGGGGTAAAAATTTACACCCCCGTTGACTGAGTCAAAGTCAAGGTCAACCCCAAGCCAGGTGGGTCCAAGCCCAGGTCAAGCGGGCCCATGCCCAAGTCGAGCCCGCGGCCAGCCTCCTCCATGCCAAAATGCAGATCATGTAATAAATAATTTTTATGTAATTTTTTATACATGAATGTATGCAAAATGGGTATAAAGCCAATATTTTGTAAACCCATGGCTTATGTGCAAAAAAGAAATGGCACATGAGCCATGGGATGGGCAAGATGCCATTTTTGTAAGGCCCAAAGGGCTATATGTAAATATGTGAGCCTATAAAAGGCAACATGATGATGAATAAAATAATACTTTTCATTCTCACAAAAAAAACCCTAGGGTTTGTATCTCTTTCCCTTCTCTGAAGGTCTCAAACCTTCTTCTTTCTTTTGAATTAAATCAAGAGTTTTACTCTTCCTTTTCAAAAACAAAATAGTTTTTCACCACGAAACCCACAAAGGGGAACTTGGATCTGCCATCAGTTCTCAAAAAGGAGAGATTTTGAGATCTCCCATCTCTTGATCTTCAAGATCCAGCTAACAGAAGAGGAAGAAGAAGAACCCATTTCCTCAACCAAAATATATTTTCTTTTTCAGGTGTTTAACTCCAATAATTTCTCTTCCGGGAGTTTCTGGGGCTAAAAGTCCTCTTTTCCTCGCCGGCGCGCTAGCGCTCGAGCGCAAAGCGCCCACGTGCCGACGCGTGGCGCATTTGCGCTCCGGCGCACTGCGCGCGAGCGCAAAGCGCCCACGTGCCGACACGTGGCGCGCGCGCTTGCGCTCCAGCGCAGTGCGCTTGAGCGCAAAGCGCCCACGTGCCGACAAGTGGCGCGCTTGCGCTCACGCGCACTGTGCCCGAGTGCAAAGCGCCCATGTGCCGACACGTGGCGCGCGCGCTTGCGCTCACGCGCACTGCGCTTGAGCGCAAAGCGCCTACGTGCCGACACATGGCGCGCTTGCGCTCAAGCGCACTGCGCCCGAGGGCAAAGCGCCCATGTGCCGACACGTGGCGCGCGCGCTTGCGCTCCAGCGCACTACGCCCGAGCGCAAAGCGCCCACGTGCCGACACGTGGCGTGCTTGCGCTCAAGCGCACAGCACCTAGGTGCACAGCGTCCCAGGTGCTGCCCCCACACATCCTTCGGATGCCCTTTCCCCTCTTTCTTTTATATACATACATATATATATATATATATACATATGTATACATATTTGCACACACACGTGCTCCACGACACTGTCCCTGTTAGAAAAAAATTTCTAACGGGGCGCTGCCCCGCACCCCGCAAGGGGGCTGCTAGCCCCCTTGACCCCCAGCCCGCTATCCGGATAGCGGGACCCCCGTAAAAACTCTGCGTGGCTCCCGATATATCCAAAACCCCCTTTCAAAACACAACACGCGTACACCGCACATTGAGTTCGCATGACCAGTTTAACCCGTTAATCGGAGGTTCCCTCGCTCCAAAGGCGAGGGGTAATTAACGGCAGCTTAGTCCGCGGCTGCCGGAGATTCGGATCCCCACAATCATTAAACCCCCGGCCTACCCTAGGCAGGGGGAATCTGTAGTACGCCTGACAAGCGCGCGCGTATTCCCATCTCAATGGGGTGACGAAAAACACCCTACAGATTCTGGCACGCCCGGTGGGACCAATCTCTCCTCCCATATTTCGGGCTAAACGTTCATGCGAACTCAATTAATATACATACCTATATTTATACTAAAATAATGCTCTTTCATGCAGGTTTTCAGGCAATCATTTTCAACAATGTCTCCAAAAATGAACTCAGCTCTCAGCACGGCTCCCATTTCTTACACAATGAAGATAGACTCCAGGACGGTCCTCCCGGCCAGTCTTGGGCGACAGTGCGAGGAGCCGCTGCTACCATTCGGCTCTATCATGTTCATGCCAGTGGGCGCCATCCCAGCTCCTCAAGCCCCGGTGGCAAACAAACCGGTCTCGAAAGGCAAGAGGCTAAACGTGGTGATCGGGAGGGCACCTCAGCCTAAGCGCCAGTCCGTTTCCGAACGACTCTCCGTGGCCCCAGCTGGGGGAAAGGCCATCGACACCAACAAAGCGACAGGGCGTCTCGCGCAAGCTCCAGCGGTGCCCTTGACCACTGCTCGATCGGGTGTCTTCTCTAAGCTCCCCTCTGATCAACTCACAATGGCTTCCCGGGTAGCAGATGCCCGCCAAGCCTTCAAAATCGAGAAGCTGAGGGAGAAAAGGCTCAGATATAGAGCCAACAAAAGGGCTAGGGCTACTGCCAGGCTAAACCTCATGAGGTTCGAAGAACAGGGTTACCCCGCCAAAGATGAGGGGATGGCTGAATGTGTTATCCACACTGTCTACGTGGTGGGCACGCGCAGCAAGAGCAAGGACGGGGCCACCACATCTTAAATCCAATCTGGCTTGAATGTGGTTGCCACTTCCCAAGAACAGCCACCTCCGCTGGATGATGAAAACCCTCTCGATGAGGCTGATAGGCAGAGAGAGCCCTCAATTCATGAGGACTCAGGCTCGGAAAGCGAAGTTGAGCCAACTTTCCGTCCTAAGACCGCAGAGCAGCAACTTCTCCAAGAGCTCCAAAAACAGCTCAGAAGAAAAGATAAGGAGATGGCCAAGCTCTACTCAAAGATCGACGACTTGAAAAATGTCGTCTTACGGCTTACGGCCCAACTTGCCTCTCAGCCGCCCAATCAAGCACAGGGCTCAGCTCATGAACCGGGAAATGGTGTCCCGAGACAGCCGACGCCCGTTCCCTCAAATCCAAAAGTAGGCGGACCGCATGAAAATCAGTCGCATCCTATCTCAGCAAATCTCTTGGCTACCGATGACAGTAGCCCGCTAACTCAAGATCAAATCATGGATTTGGTTGCCAACAAAGTCAAAACCTTGGTAGCCGAAGCCGAAGCTCAAAAAGATATCAGCAGTAGTGGGAGACCATATCCTGCTCAGTATGATCTGGTAGAATTTCCTAGCGGCTATGTCATCCCCAAATTCGGAAGATTCGATGGGACGGGAAATGCGAATCAGCACATCGCCCACTTCAAAGCCTCATGCGGGAATACTAGGGGCAATGACGCGCTTCTCCTCCGCCAGTTCGTTAATAGCTTGACTAATGTTGCTTTCGACTGGTACGCGAGCCTACCGGATGGCTCCGTTACTACTTTCGTCCAAATGGAGTCTTTGTTTCGACAAAGATTCATGAGCGTCAGCGATAAGATCATCATTGCCGAGCTTGTAAGGACTAAGCCCAAGAACAACGAAAGCAGCACGGATTTTATAACCCGATGGCACAATCTCTCCGTCAAATGCGAACCGCCGATAGAGCAGGACCAATCTGTCAGTCTCCTCGTCGGAAATCTCAACAATTGGATGGCCCCATTTCTATGCACCGCGGGTCTCAAAACATTCCAAGAGCTGACCATGAAAGTTCAGATGCTGGAGCGCTCAAAACAGGAGTCCTCCTCGGATTCCCAAAATAACAATAGGTCCGGGAGAAACCGAAAGGACGATAATCGCAAAGGCGGAAACTCCGATGATTCTGAATCTTTCAACACTTCGGCTAACCGAAATAAGCGAGAGATGAGCGGGCCTAGCGCCAACCAGCCTCGGAAGCCAGTGTTCGGAGAGGGAGGAGAATCTCCACTGAAAGAAAAGCTGGATAAGGTCTATTCCTTCAGAAGGGACAAAATCCATAAAATATTCAAAGACGCCCCGAAGAACGGTCTACAACTGCCAGAGTCAAAAAGACCGCAGGAAGCGAATAGGACCGATGACCCCAAATACTGCCCCTATCACAGAGTGTTAGGTCATGCCATTGAAGACTGCTTCGTCTTCAAAGATTGGGTCGAAAAGCAATACAAGGTAGGAGAGATAGAACTGTCCAAAGGCGTGTTAGTAAACAGTCAAGATGCGACCGCCAATTTTATAGAAACGGAGACCGAAGTTCTTCGTGAAACTGATTCTCTCAGACATCTGCCTTTCTCTGAAAACAATCAACCACCATGTCATTAAACTGGGAACAATCGACCACCATGTCATTAAACTGGGAACAATCGACCACCATGTCACTAAACTGGGAACAGTCGACCTCTAAGTCGTTAAACTGGGAATGTAAAAAAAAAATGTAAATAAACAAAAAAAAAGTGTAAATAAAAGAAAAATAAAGAAAAGCCGAAATGATGGGGCAACTCGCAATAAAAATCAGCGAGTAAAATAAAGATGAAAATAAAGCCGAAATGATTGGGCAACCGCGAATAAAAGCCGAAAGGATAAGGCAATCGCGACCTTCGCGATAAGAAAAGCTGAAATGATAGAGCGATCACGGTAAAACAAAGAAAAACAAAAACAAAAACAAAAAAAACAAGGGCGGATGATGAGTTGCTCCTGGCATTATTCCAGTGCAGCAATGCAGACGCCAAACAAAAATCCAATTTTCCAAAATTCTTTGGCCCTACGGTTAGTCCCCAAATTGACTTCCGTATACAATCCACGGGCTCAAATAATTCCCAACATACTTATGCCCCACCGCAATCACCAGTTATGCGGCTGGTCTCCGCCTTTGGAATTATGCTCCATTGAGAAGACCCACTCATGTGTCCTCACGATACATGAGGAGAACAAACCTTTGTGGGATCCTTACGACTCACGAAGGAAAATCACACTTAGGAGTCCTCACGACTCCTAAGGAGAACATACACCTGCGCGATCCTTACGACTCGTAGGGAGAAAATGCTTTTATGGGACCCTCACGGCCTATAAAATTGAAAAGCCTTAGGCGACAGGGATCTAAACCTGTCTCCTAAGCCATTGCTCCCCAATCCCCAAGCGGCGAATGATGAGTCGCTCCTGGTACTATATTCCAGTGTAGCGATGCAGACGCCAACCAAATTCCAAATCCCAAAACGGCAAATGATGAGTCGCTCCTGGTACCATATTCCAGTGCAGCGATGCAGACGCCAACCAAATTCCATACCCCAACGGCGAATGATGAGTCGCTCCTGGTACCATATTCCAGTGTAGCGATGCAAACGCCAACCGAATTCCAAATCCCAAAACGGCGAATGATGAGTCGCTCCTGGTACCATATTCCAGTGCAGCGATGCAGACGCCAACCAAATTCCAAATCCCATACCCCAACGGCGAATGATGAGTCGCTCCTGGTACCATATTCCAGTGCAGCGATGCAGACGCCAACAAAGTCCCAAAATTTTTTATGGCCCTACGGTCTAGATCATACATCCTGCAAAACCGTATACAATCCACGGGCGTAAAACAATCCCAATCTCTCCGGAAAAAAAAATAATAATAAAATTAAAAAAAGGTATGTCCACAAGCAAAATGGGCACCGATGAAAACCCAAAAGAGCTCCGTGAGTAAAAACAGCAGGACTGCCGACGAGTTTGTGAAAACCCGAAAGGGTGCAAACTCGTGAGAAAGAGATGAAATGCACTCACAAAGTCCTCTCGACTTTCTGAGGAAAAAATTCCCGCGTGAGATCCTTACGACTCACAAAGGAGCAACACACTTGGGAGTCCCCACGACTTCCAAGGAGAAAATACACTTACGGGATCCTTACGACCCGTAAGGAGAAAATGCTTTGTGAGACCCTTACGGCTCACAAAATTGAAAAGTCTTGGGTGATAGGGATCTAAACCTGTCTCCTAAGCCATCGTTTCCTAATAAGCAAATGCAAATGATGATTCGCTCCTGGTACTATATTCCAGTGTAGCGATGCTGATGCCAAACCAAAAAGAAAACCAATCCCCAAATCCTCTCATGACAAATGATGATTCGCTCCTGGTACCATATTCCAGTGTAGCGATGCTGATGTCAACCCAAATCAAATCAAACCAACAACCTCTGCGGCGGAATCATGCTCCGTCCCAGAATTTACCCCGTGTCGAAATCATGCTTCACCTCGGGATATCTACCTTCCCTGCCGGAATTATGCTCTGCCCATCGGAACGATGCTCAGATATCTGGAATTATGCTCCGCTCTTCGAAAAGATGCTCCGACCCTGGAATCATGCTCCGCCCTTCGGAATGATGCTCCGAATCCTGGAATTATGCTTCGCTCTTCGGAAAGATACTCCGAACCTTGGAATTATGCTCCGATCATCGGAATGATGCTCCGATCTCTGGAATTATGCTCTGCCCATCGGAACGATGCTCCGATCTATGGAATTATGCTCCGCTCTTCGGAAAGATACTCCGAACCTTGGAATTATGCTCCGATCATCGGAATGATGCTCCGATCTCTGGAATTATGCTCTGCCCATCGGAACGATGCTCCGATCTCTGGAATTATGCTCCGCTCTTCAGAAAAATGCTCCGACCCTGGAATCATGCTCCGCCCTTCGGAATGATGCTCCGAATCCTGGAATTATGCTCCGCTCTTCGGAAAGATACTCCGAACCTTGGAATTATGCTCCGATCATCGGAATGATGCTCCGATCTCTGGAATTATGCTCTGCCTATCGGAACGATGCTCCGATCTATGGAATTATGCTCCGCTCTTCGGAAAGATGCTCCGACCCTGGAATTATGCTCCGCGAATCGGAATGATGTTCCAATCCCCTGGAAACATGCTCCGCTCATCGGAATGATGCTCCGATCTCTGGAATCATGCTCCGCCCATCGGAATCATGCTCCGATCCCCTGGAATGATGCTCCGCTCATCGGAATGGTGCTCCGATCCCTGGAATCATGCTCCGCCCTTCGGAATGATGCTCCGATACCCTGGAATCATGCTCCGCTCTTCGGAATGATGCTCCGATCCCCTGGAATCATGCTCCGCTCTTCGGAATGATGCTCCGAATCCTGGAATTATGTTCCGCTCTTCGGAATGATGCTCCGAATCCTGGAATTATGTTCCGCTCTTCGGAATGATGCTCCGATCCTCTGGAATCATGCTCCGCTCTTTGGAATGATGCTCCGATCCCTTGGAATGATGCTCCGCCCTTCGGAATGATGCTCTGATCCTTGGAATTATGCTCCGCGAATCGGAATGATGCTCCGATCCCTTGGAAACATGCTCCGCTCATCGGAATGATGCTCCGATCCCTGGAACCATGCTCCGCCCATCGGAATGATGCTCCGATCCCTTGGAATCATGCTTCGCTCATCGGAATGATGCTCCGATCCCTGGAATCATGCTCTGCATTTCGGAATAATGCTCCGATCCCCAGGAATCATGCTCCCCAAGGGATACTCCGACCCTGGAATTATGCTCCGCGCTTCGGAATGATGCTCCGATCCCGGGAATCATGCTCCCCGGGATGATGCTTCGCCTCCGGAATGATGTTCCACCTCGAAGTTCAGCTTCAAGATCCATCAATTTCATGCACACAACTCAAATGTGCGGTGTGCATTTATTGATCGGGGGCACTTTGTTGGGGTAAAAATTTACACCCCTGTTGACCGAGTCAAAGTCAAGGTCAACCCCAAGCCAGGTGGGCCCAAGCCCAGGTCAAGCGGGCCCATGCCCAAGTCGAGCCCGCGGCCAGCCTCCTCCATGCCAAAATACAGATCATGTAATAAATAATTTTTATGTAATTTTTTATACATGAATGTATGCAAAATGGGCATAAAGCCAATATTTTGTAAACATGGCACATGAGCCATGGGATGGGCAAGATGCTATTTTTGTAAGGCCCAAGGGGCTATATGTAAATATGTAAGCTTATAAAAGGCAACATGATGATGAATAAAATAATACTTTTCATTCTCACAAAAAAAAACTAGGGTTTGTATCTCTTTCCCTTCTCTCAAGATCTCAAACCTTCTTCTTTCTTTTGAATTAAATCAAGAGTTTTACTCTTCCTTTTCAAAAACAAAATAGTTTTTCACCACGAAACCCACAAAGGGGAACTTGGATCTGCCATCAGTTCTCAAAAAGGAGAGATTTTGAGATCTCCCATCTCTTGATCTTCAAGATCCAGCCAACAGAGGAGGAAGAAGAAGAACCCATTTTCTCAACCAAAATATATTTTCTTTTTCAGGAGTTTAACTCCAATAATTTCTCTTCCGGGAGTTTCTGGGGCTAAAAGCCCTCTTTTCCTCGCCGGCGCGCTAGCGCTCGAGCGCAAAGCGCCCACGTGCCGACGCGTGGCGCATTTGCGCTCCAGCGCACTGCGCGCGAGCGCAAAGCGCTCACGTGCCGACACGTGGCGCACGCCCTTGCTCTCCAGCGCACTGCACCCGAGCGCAAAGCGCCTACGTGCCGACACGTGGCGTGCGCGCTTGCGCTCCAGCGCAGTGCGCTTGAGCGCAAAGCGCCCACGTGCCGACACGTGGCGCGCTTGCGCTCACGCGCACTGCGCCCGAGCGCAAAACGCCCATGTGCCGACACGTGGCGCGCGCGCTTGCGCTCACGCGCACTGCGCTTGAGCGCAAAGCGCTCACACGCACTGCGCTTGAGCGCAAAGCGCCCACGTGCCGACACGTGGCGCGCTTGCGCTCAAGCGCACTGCGCCCGAGCGCAAAGCGCCCATGTGCCGACACGTGGCGCGCGCGCTTGCGCTCCAGCGCACTGCGCCGGAGTGCAAAGCCCCCACGTGTCGACACGTGGCGCGCTTGCGCTCAAGCGCACTGCGCCCGAGCGCAAAGTGCCCACGTGCCGACACGTGGCGCGCTTGCGCTCAAGCGCACAGCACCTAGGTGCACAGCGTCCAAGGTGCTGCCTCCACCCATCCTTCGGATGCCCTTTCCCCTCTTTCTTTTATATACATACATATATATATATATACATATGTATACATATTTGCACACACACGTGCTCTACGACACTGTCCCTGTTAGAAAAAAATTTCTAACGGGGAGCTGCCCCGCACCCCGCAAGGGGGCTGCTAGCCCCCTTGACCCCCAGCCCGCTATCCGGGTAGTGGGACCCCCGTAAAAACTCTGCGTGGCTCCCGATATATCCAAAACCCCCCTTTCAAAACACAACACGCGTACACCGCACATTGAGTTCGCATGACCAGTTTAACCCGTTAATCGGAGGTTCCCTCGCCCCAAAGGCGAGGGGTAATTAACGGCAGCTTAGTCCGCGGCTGCCGGAGATTCGGATCCCCACAATCATTAAACCCCCGGCCTACCCTAGGTAGGGGGAATCTGTAGTACGCCTGACAAGCGCGCGCGTATTCCCATCTCAATGGGGTGACGAAAAACACCCTACAGTGATATACTACTATAACTACAACTATATGACTTGAGCCTAAACTAGTGTCCATCTAACCTCCTAAGGAACTAAACCTAAGAAACTAGTCAATAAGAAACAAGAGTCCACCTAAGCTCTAAATCCATATCTCTAATAGTCGGCGATCCAGCCTCAATAGTGTCACGTACGTAGTACGGCTTTCTCGAATCAAGAGTGCGGATCAATCATCATATTTATGCCTCATATGGTAAAATCCATCGTACGGCATCCCAATATCGGGGTACGGGTCAAGTATCACCTACGTGTCTCATCATTCGTATAATATCTTCATCAACACATGTCAAGATCAAAGTGCTATACTGTAATCGCATACATCAATCATATATCATTGCCAGCAAAAATATACATCGTTAGTTTGTCCTCAGAAATATCATGCCATATGTATCATATTGTGATTAAGTCACACTTAGATCATATCGTAATCAGGTCACACCTATATGATGTCGAAATCAAGCCACCCATATATGATATTGAAATCAGGTCATACTTATATAATGTCGTAATCAAGTCACACATATATCATATCAGAATTTCAGTCACAGGTTACGGTCCGGGTTCTATTTTAGAGTCCCATGTACTTTAATATCATCACCACCTTTTATTACTGTTCATGTATACAAATCCATTATCTCATTTTCTAATGATCCGCTAACATCATAACACGACTGTATAGCCAAGAGTTATGGCATCAGCCCAGTTATATTGTTTCATCCATGTGTATCATATCACATCCTTATATCACATATACGTATTGCGTGTGTGTGTGTGTGTGTGTGTGTGTGTGTACCTACACCTAGTCCCATATATATATATATACACATACACGTATACACTACGTCGAGTCCTAGTGTGTGCGTGTGTATGCATCTACCTGAAACATACGAATCTCTTCCAAGGTATTCATCCTCTGGTAAGGTCTTTCTAAATCAATCTAGTCCAACCTAGGGTCATTACTAGGGTCCTACTCACCGAAATTCTAATGTCACGTCAATCTTCCTAATGACAATAAGTACCATTCCTATTCTACGTTCACGGGGGTGCTAAACGCCGTCCACCCGACTTCCCCCGTAGATACACATTTACTCACCTGGTCCTTGTCTGCCGAAGACGATGTCCCCTTCCTCTTCTTCCTCGTCTGAAATCCACGCGAGGGGTACCTATATGCAAACATGTATAATATCGTAAACTGAATCACGGACAAAAATCAAAACGACGCACGAAACGCGCATAGGTTAAAACCTATGTCCCGCTTATGCAAAATGACCAAATATCGCTCGATATCGGCATACAAACGCCGATTGATCGAGATAAACATCAATAGACAACTTGTAGTTTAAAAACTCGTTACTTATAATATAAAAAATGATTTAATCCATCAAAACCCTAAAAATCAATCAAATCGTCCGATTTCGAAAAACCCGAAAACGCCAATTTACCGTTTTACTTCAAAACTTGACATTTAAATGAAACTAATGGTCATAAAACTCATTAAATAGCATAACTAGATTATACAACCCATTACTATATTTTAACACCCCAATTGTATTAATTGGAAAATTCTAGTTTGCAAACTTGCCCGATTTCGATACTTTTAAGCAAAATTTCACAATATCATAACTAAACTTGATTTTGCATGAATTAATATATTAAACTACAAGTCATGATGATAATAATATAATGAAATCATAATTTAGATTTTAAATCTCATTTATTTAAGAATTTCCAAATTCTAGTTAGCAAAAATAGCATTTTTATTACTATTTTTCAATTATCAATAGAAACTAGTAACCAATTTAAGTTTTTCATTCCACTAACAAGTTAATATCCTCTTTAAAACCACAATCTAGTGTTACAAATATTAATTGGAATTTTATCTCACCAATATATACAACTTATAGAAATCTACTTTGCAAAAATACTTAATTTAAACAAATTGGAATGAACAAATTATAATTCAACAACCATGCAAGATTTTCCACTTCTAAAAATGTTAAACTAGTTATTATAACCCTACTTAATTAATAAAAATCATAACTTAATTTTATAACCCTAACTTGAATTTTTAAAACTTGAAGATAGAATTAATTTATTAATTCTAATTATGCTAGAATGAAACATTAAATAACAATAAATCAAAAGAAGAAGATTTATATCTCCACAACATAAAATCCAAACATGAAAATAAGCCTCCAAAATGAATGCTTTCCATCACCAAAATCCATATAAAGATGAGCAAAGAATAGAGGGTAGGAATTAATTAGGATTTTGTGGATTTTTATTTGGATTTTTGTAGGATTTTGATGATTTTTAATGCAAAAATGATGAGGGAAAAATTTTGGGGCTGCCCATGGTGGTGAGGCCGGCCATGAGGTGAGGAAAAGAGAGGAAAGTGAGAAAAGGTGACGAAAAGTGTAGAAGGTCTCACTAAAATATCACACAATTAAGTCTTTTCGTGAAATTAATAAAAATTCTTTATTTTCCTCACTTAATTTAACTTAGAATGGTCTAGAACCATGGATAAATTAAAAAATAAATTTTGCATGAAACACACTTGATTTCAATATGTAATGGTTCACTTTTGCAAATTAAACCCATTCAAATTTGTAATTTACACTAATTTAGTGTATAAATAAACCTTATGTTAATATTTAAAATGATTAATTTAGGAAAAATATTTAATTAAACCAAAAATTTATAAGTGACTAAATAAACATCATTTACTAGTAATTACATAATTAAAATATGTATTTTCAAATTTATAATGAAAAATAATTACGGTTAAGTTTTACGAAAACTACGTTTTATTTACCGAAAATCATAAAATTCACTTAAAGAATTTTATTTATTTATTTATTTTAAAACGTTACAAAAACGTACGCGTCTTCAGACTCAAACCCGTAAAATTTGGGCAACAGATTGTTGTAGTGGTTTTTAATTTCAAAATTATCCCCGTTAGCTGGTGGAATGGATAGACAAGTAGGAAGGGGACCACGGATAGGATATCATCTTTTTTGGAGAGAGATGCGCGGTGGATTCTGCTCACCTACGGGCGGTGGAAGCATGGTGTTATAATTTGATGGAGCGCCGTCCATCTCGGTGGTGTGTGGTGGGGGGAAAAGAAGATGAAGAAGTACCGACTTCAACGTCGATAGCAGGAACGCGGACAAGACGGACACTAGAATCCCGTGTCCAGCCAAGCATGCACTAAGCAGGTTTAGTGCAAGTGGCAGCGTGTGTGTGATTTAAAATTGGTCTGCTTTGAAAAAAAGTGGGACTCAAGACAAATCACACAAAAATACACAAACAACCCTAGAACTAAGGTTACCTAGGTCAGTCTCTAGACTGCTCCTAGACTTCCAAAGGACAAGCCGTAGGATCAATCCTCTACCGTCTCTTTACTACTCTTGTGGCCAGGTAAGTGCCAGGTAAGTGGGAGGTTTTTCGCTACGTAAGTAGTAATCCTAATTAAGTAACCACTTGCCTTAGACACACTTGCCTAGACGCCACAAAAGTAATGCGGATAAGCGATAGATTACCTACGACCTTCCTCTGTCCTTATTGAGCGCGACAGTCCTTAGAGTCTGGTCTAGATATTTTTTAAATTAATGTAGGGTTGATGCAGATACTCGGTTTGTGATTTGTGGGGCTTAGGAAGGGTGATGAAATCCCCACCTAATCTGGATTTGGTCTTTACCCCTTAAAGCACGTATTAAAATATGCAAAACAAAACCAATCACAAAACTTTGCAAAAAGATTTTTGAGCGGCGATATTTTGCAAAGAATCCTGCAGAAAAGAGATTTTATTGGATTTCAAAGGAGAGAGAAAGAGGTTAGAATCTTACCAGAGAATTTTGAAACCCTAACACCTCACTTGTGCCGCGTTTCCGCCGACACAAGGGTCTTCTCGCCGCGGATCCGCCGCAAGGAAGAGGGTTCAGGTGATGATTTTTGCTACGTGGCCTTCTGTACTCCTCTAGATCTCAATGAATGTCTCTGTCTCCTGTTTCCTCAAGGCTGTGACTCCAGATCCTCTCGCAAAATTCACACACAAATCGTTAAATATGCAATTTACAGTTCTGTTTTAATTATGATATAGATCGAATAAGAATTCAACATAAATAGTAAGATTAAAAAATATACACACGTATCTCCGGCAACGGCGCCATTTGATTGATCTAGAATAAGTGTTTGTAGAATAACCACAATCAGAATGGTGTCGCGTGTAGCTAGACCGAGATGAGTACGGGTCGTCCTCAGGGAAACGATGAATATTTTATTCTTACTTTAGGCGTGTTGAGAAAGAAAGGAGGAATAAAGAATGTTGAAGGATGGTTGTAGGATCTAGATCTACGTTAAACAAGAATGCAAAATATAGATCTAGATTAACTACAGAGATAAGTTTATATGAAAAGGGGGCTTGTAGGGTTCATTAGGATTTAGTAGTTATGGATGATTAATTAAAGATAAACCTTTTTATCCTTTAATAGATTTAAAACTAGAACGACAATGATGTATGTAGATTAGGGTTTCTGGAGGGAAAAAGGGTTCCCACTCTTAACCCCTATCTCGACATGGAACTCCGTTCATATCTAGCCTTTACCAAAACAATCATTAATTTAATCTCTAATCGCGGTCGAGACTAACAATAAATTGGTAGCGCGCCCGATTAGGATGTTAATGATTCTTTTGATAAAGTTTATAAACTTATAGGACGTAAAAAGGGTTTAAAGATCTTCATCATCCATTAACCTACCATAATCCTACGAACCCTGACAAGTGGAGAATTACTCGCGCATGTTGGGAGAAGAAGAGATGGAGAGAGAATTCATAATGAAACTACAAAAAAATAGAATAAGAAAAAGAACTATCTTTATTAATCAACAAAACTCATTTACATTTTGATTCCTTAGAAAATGATTACAAATACTAGTTTGCTTCTCGATCTCTTCTAAGGAGGTAGATGAACCGTTGATGATCAGCCTGAATGCGTGAGCCGTCTTGGACTTCATGATCTCGTCGGCTTGATGATTTTTCCAAGAGTCTCTCAGTCTTTATTTATAGTCCCAAAACCAAAACCCTAGATGCCTAAATTGGAAACTAGTAGTTAAGATCCAAACTGAAAAATCCCAACTTCTAATTCGTCAAAACCGCGGCGGATGCGCGGCCAAAAGGTGGGGTTGGCCGCGGATCCACGGCCAAATATTGACATCTTGGGCTCAATCTTCTTGTGGGCTCTTCTGGTGATATATGGTGATCTTTTGAATATCTGGAAACTGAAAACCTTTTCTACATCACTGCTAAAATTGATTTCTTTAATTTACTTTCTTAATTAGGCAAGTTTGTTTTAACAACTTTAATTTCCTTGATTTCAGCCCTGAAAATTCCGCACAACTCCTCAACATATAATATTAGTAGAGATATTAACTTAACCATTAAGTATTGGTCAAAGGTATTAATAAGGTGCATATTAAAATGGGCCAAATGTCATATGGATATTTATATACTTACTTTTTCCTACCAAATGTTAATTATAATATATAAACACATGAAAATAATATTTTTACAGATAAACCCTCACATGTATCATATATTATAATAAACACCTTTTATTATATAGAAATAGTAGGAAAAATGTCATATTAAATATGCAGTTTTTTCAACTGAACAGATGTATACCTCTGGCGATAGAAGCACGAGTTTAGGCCCGGGAAACAACATGAGCGGGACGATAGTTCCTCCGGCGAGGAACGGCCGGTGACACGGACATGGACGCATCCCCTCCAAGTAGAAAATAAATATCGATGAAATTACATGTAGTTCATGTTTATTCTTAAAGGATATGTAAAATAAATAAATATTTTATATTTATTCATACTAATCTGCAGACTGAGCGGAGGGTATGGAAGTGGGAGTGGTCCCTGCACCAGACGTGGACGCACCACCTATAATTAGACAATTAAACATTGACTATATAAGTAATTGCATTCTAAATCAACATATATATATATATATATATATATATATATACACACACACACACACACCCGTAGGTTCGGTGGTGGCCTCTGCCCGAGATGTGGAGGCACCACTTACAGCTAGACAATTAAAAAAGGATTATTTAAGTACATAAGGGCTAAAAGAATGTATGTATATTTATGATATAGCATTCTGAATCAATATGCATGCACTATTGGACATATAAACATACCAAGAGGTACGTGAGTAGCTTCTGTTCCTGATGTGGACGCACCACCAACAGCTAAGCAATTAAATATTGACTATATAAGTAATTTTGACATAAATATGCATGTATATCTATAATATTACATTCAAAATGAATATGTATGCAATATATCTGGAGGTGTTGAAAAGTCCACACGGAAGGAGCTATCTGAAGGGGTCTCCGATCGGGGTGCAAGACCGGCCCTCTGAAGCTCCTTATGCAGCTCTCCTGGCGGCAGAACCGCTCTGCCTCTGCCTCTGCCGGTGCTGCGGCTGGAGCTCCTGCCGCCCCTCGTTGCTCCCGTCATGTCATCAAATCTAGATAAAACGGTTCGTGGATGCATTATACAATCATTACAAACACTGACTATATATGTATAGATCGTAAAATGTGAAGTAATAATATAACATTACTGATAACCTTTTTCGTTTCATCGACGTATTAGACATATCTACTTGGATTTCATCATCGATATCATTTCTAACCCACGTAACTTCATGATCAGCCAAAGACAACCCGTCTTTTGAAACAGACGGTCAGAGCACTCTAAGTCTTCTCTCTTCTTCATCCTCATCGCTGTTCTTGAATTCTGGGACATCGTAAACATCCCTGGGTTTCCAACGGCATATGACATTCCATCCCGGATGTTTCAAAACTGTGAGTAGTATACTTGGAACGCTTGGTTCGGAAAGATAAATGGATCGTCTTGACCGTAAAATCGAAGTGTGTTCACACTAGTCAATCCATATTCATCTTTCTAAGTCCTGAGATTGTTTCTCCACTTATCCATATCGGTTCGTGTATCGTACCAAGTACACTGAAATATATAAAACGGTTCTGATCGTCCGGGATATTGGATGCCAAGTATATAATTTAAGTATTCATAATAAATCACACCATCCGATCCTACCGTCGCAATCCCACTATTCTGAGTGGTTCTAGATGTTTCTATATGCTTAACTTCGAATTTGTATCCAAGGACACCGAATCCTTTATAATATACAACCTCCATGCTAGGAAACTGAGCTAAACATCTTGAATCACTCCCTAATGATGCAGACAAGTTCGAATCGTGGATCTAACAAAATAAATTTTACGACAAATATATAACGATATAAGTTTCAATTAAAACTGGTAGCAATAACATATTATTCGAATAACTTACATGATCTGCAAACTAATTGCAAAAATTATCCTGATGATATTTTTCCAATCGTTCATCGTTCCGATCAGGATGCCCCGCAAGTACCTCATTAAAATGAATTATGTTCTCAACAACGGCATATGACATTAATATTATATCATTTCATACACACACAAACACAAATATAACAATTAATCCAAAAAAACTTACTCTCTAATTTTTTCAAGACATGCGCTGTTGAGGAGGATAAAGCGGTATATCTTGTTGATAAACATAGTGGCTACCCTCTTATAATCTGCTTTACCATATGTCCCCTCCTGAATTCTTTGAGGCGGGTTAAGTCTCGTCTCAATGTTCTCGTCCAGATAACGGGAACAAAATGTGGTTGCTTCATCTAGAAGATAACCTTGCATGATAGAACCCTCTGGTCAATTTCTATTGTGTATATACCTTTTTAGAGTGTAGAGGTACCTAAAGAAAAATAAGTTAAATAAATAAATACGGGCATACAAGACAACAATAATTTTACAAATTGTGCGAAACGAAAAATTCCACGCACCTCTCGACGGGATACATTCATTCATATTGTACTGGTCCGGCTAACTTAGCCTCAGTTGCAAGATGAACTGTCAGGCGTCTTATGATATCGGAGAATGACGGTTGAAAAATACGCTCAAACTTGCAAAGTATCAACGCAATAGAATTTTCTATTTTTTCCTGCGTCACGACATCCAGTGTTTTAGCGCATAATTATCTGAAAAAACAACATAGGTCATTGATTACTAGACCAACCGATTTGGGAAGGGAAGTCCTGACAGCTAATGGGAGAAGGTGCTCCATAATAATATGGTGATCATGACATTTCAGCCCATCGATCTTTCCTTTCACAATTTTTATCTTCTTGCTGAATGATCCTGAGAAACCTGTGGGAACATTCAAATCATCCAACACTGCAGGAATCTTTTCTTCTCCGGTTATGACATATGATATACGGCATTGGGAAGTACAAACTTGCCTGGTTTACCCGCTATCGGTTTAGGATGCAATTCACTTCTAATTTCCCAGTCCCGTAGATCCATCCGAGCAGTGAGGTTGTCTTTCGATTTCCCGTCTTTACAAAGAAGAAAGTTGAGTACGTGCTCGGATACTCCCTTCTCTATGTGCATGACATCCAGACAATGACGCACTAAATTTGTTGTCACAACCCGAAAGTACGGAACATGCCCAGCCCTTAAACTACGAATGTCTTAAGGCGTATATAATCTAAGTAAGCCGAAAACCCAGAAATCCAAACCAGGAAAAGTAGTGGAGTGAAGGAAAAACCATTTTTAAATCAAATAGTTTGCAACATATGTTGAAATGTACATTTTAAAACCACAAATCTTTTCTAAAAATTTCGGCAGAGTTTCCTTTGTAAAAACTGACCCCAAACGAGTACAAAACCTGATAAAGCATATATAATGAAAAATGCATCCCCAAGCGGGAGCTAGCTCTTCGTCAATCGACGGTCACAACCACGCAAGCAATATAGTATACAACGCCGAAAGGTGAGGATCACAACAGAAAAGGAAACTCAAAACAATATGAAATCCACAGAAATATAATGCGCGACTCTTAGGTCGAAAGAATAAACAACACTGGTCTCTATCTGAAATAAATACATGTTTGGTTGATGGAACTTCTAGATACAACTGAATAATAATATACAAAATATACTGATGGTCACGATACAAGTGAATCCACCTACTAGCAAATCACCCAGAAATGGAAGTAGTGCCAGCAAAGCCGTAATGAAACATGTACGGCAAAATCTGCAAGAACTGTGGCACAACGGGGGTGAGTTGCCAACTCGTGAGTAGAAAAACATCTACGAACAGAAATCACATGAACAACGCAATCCTAGGTCATACAATCATAATATATCCTCAAATATATAACCCAAAGTCTATAATAATGGCTAGGGTGTACATCTAAACAACTGTAACACCAAGTTCTCATGTCAGTGCCTCAGGTAGCAATATGTCATATGGATGAGGTATGAATGCGTGAAAACAGAATACATGTACTAAAGAAACTGCTTTAATAATTTAGTGAGATTTCCTTTGTATTTTTAAAATGAGGTATCATAAATGAAATCAGCGTAAACAGTGTCTAGTATCGATACAAAACACAAATCTCAATGTCTCAAAATCTCAGGCTTCGGCTATCCGGACTGGCCTGTATCATCAAATCTCAGCACCTCAATATCTCGAAATCTCAATGTCTCAATCTCAATATCTAGGGCACCGTCAGTCCAGACCGGCCCCTACCATCCATCTCAAGACCACGACGGTATCCTCTGGATATCCGACGCGTCGGGTAAAATCACTGGTCGGTAGTGCTCTCTTGCCAGACTCAACGCCATCATCTGCGATCTTCTCGCCCCGGGGTACCGCACCGGGTCCACCATGTACCCGAAACGGTTCCTCCATCTCCTCGAACTCGGGTCTCGAAATCCATCAGCAAAATCATGGTGGACGACTCATACATCATGGGAAAATCGTACTTTCATTTAAAAAGGGAGAAGAATTTATATAAGTTTTGCGGTTTTTCCCCCAAATCCAGAAAATCTCATGGAAATCCGAATCCAAAACCTCAATAGCACGTAAAACAGTGAATATAGGTATGAGAATCCATGAATGCGGCATAACAATGAATAACAGTATGCAGGAAGTGACAAGTAATAACTACAATGTCTAAACTGGCATATAAGGCAAATACACTAATATCATGTCAAAACTACTAGCTAACAAGCTAAGTTAAGCAATAATATTTTCTAAGGTGTACGTGACATGGCAATTACCGATGAAGATGTGTGTGAGCCGGCAATTAAGTTATGCGGTACATACGCATCATCGGTAATGGTGCTGGTGTCCTAACAACATGATATCAATAAGGGAATATGAAAACACAACATAAGTATGCGATGCGTAGCGAACAGTAATAATGTGCGGGAGCTGAATACTAAACACAACGATAACTATAAGTCAAACAATGGTGCCTTTTAAAAATAACACGAATCGCGGTGTTTTGAAAATAAGGGCTACGGTGTTTTTAAGAAAAGATACATCTTTTGAAATATCCGTAAAATCCCTTGACCTGTCTTTTAAAATACCCGCGATTCGTTAGCTTTTGAAATAGGTAGGAATCAAATCTAGTCTAACAACTACACTAAACTATCGGGCTGAGCTAACAAGCTAACTGAAGGTAAGAAAACTGCCTAACATCTGAGTCGATACATATATATACATACATATATATTAGTCGGTGATCCCATCTCGATAATATCACATCCGATACCATATCTATAATCAGATATTCCCAAGTCAAGAGTGCGGATCAAACATCAATATATACCTTGTACGTAAATCCTTCGTACGGCATCCCAAATCTGGGTATGGGTCAATATCACATTCATCACATTGTTCATCTGGTATCCTCTTTATCAAAGATCATAATCCGGGGTACTGATCTATGTCTAGTACAATACTAATATCATCAATATAATCATGATCTGACTGCTGATCTACAGCCTTATACAAACCGATATCATCATCATATATCGCCATGAAGAGGTATATATCGCCCAATGCGACCTATTATGAATATCTTAATATATCTTATCTCATATCACGATCACATGTCAACCATTTTATATATATCACTATTCATATGGTATCGTCGTCCAAAGATCCGCTAAAACATCAGGACATATCTCAAGTACGAATCCTGCCATATCCCCGATCTCACGGTCTCAAATCACATCTCATCGACTCACCTCAAATCCCAATTACTATGCTCAAATCCAGTATATGATCACATAGTGCCATACCCATATGAACAGATAAATATAATCCCATATACGCACATGCGAAAGAAAGGATGTATGTAAGTATGGGTGTGTGTGTATATGTAGTGCAACCACCACTCTAGGGTTTCGCAACACTAAATCAATCCAAACGCACCAAATATCCATATTTATCATCGATAATCTCAAACAACTTATAATCAATATATGTGTGTATACGTATTCGTATACATCACCACGAACTGCGGGGGTGCTATACGTCATCCACCCGACTTCTTCCCGTAGATATAAATATACTCACCTTGCTTTATGTGTGCCGATGCCGATGTCGCCATCTTTATTGTCAACGCCTCGACATCTTGTGGGGTACCTACAAGGATATCACAAACTCTAAAGCACATGAAAATCATATTAGAAACCAAAACGGTACACGCTACGCCCATAGGTAAAAACCTATAGTCTCGCATGCAAACACGACCAACATCCACTTATCGTTGACGTTCAAACGCCACCCGGCAGAAACGAATCACCAAATACCAAAATCCATGCTAAAGCAAGTCGTAAACCATGCGCCAACTCAAGAAAACTAACCCAGATTTTACCCTAAATGGAATCAGACAAAATTGCACATGCCAGGGGTCAAGTTTATAGGGGATAAGGCTACAGAACAAAAACGAGACGATTCCCTCCTGCTCTGGCCGCAAATTGCGGCCAGAAGGAATTAATTGGCAGCCTGAAAATGGTGGTGGGGGCTAGGGCTTTGGGTGATGGTTCCTAGGTGCCTGCACATTTCTCTGTCCAATCAATTTTATTTTTAGGTGTCTCGGGTGAAAGCAGATTCCCAAATACAACCGCAGATTTACAGTTTTTCCCCGATATCGTCTCATAAATCCGTATTCTGGGTTCTTGTTCCAGGTATTGTCCAATACATCATCACAACAGGGGTTCTAAGGTCACCACAAGCCTCAATTTCACATTTGATTCAGATCCAACCCTAAACCCTAACTTGGAATTTCCAAAATCCTCAAAACGACACAATATTGACATGAAACTAGTATGGATACATAAGAAATCAAAATACTACTCTAAGGGTGCAGAAATTACCTTCTTTGGCAACTCAAGAAAATTCTTGAGTTGCTCAAAGTCCTCAAAACCATCTCTTTCTTAGTCCAATGCGATCCTCTCGAGCTTGTGAGCAAGTTTTGTGAAGCCGAAATGGGGTTTCGGGTTTGTTTTAATGGTGTTGTGGGGGATTTGAAGAGGAGGAAGAAGAGAGGAGCAGGAGCAGCAGCAGCTCTCTTGAAGGGGAGAGAGAAAATGAGAAGAGAAATGATGGGGATGGGTTCAAACAAAAGGGTTGACCTATACTTTCTCTCTCTTCATCATACCATACATTTTTCCTTTCCTTTTCTTTTCTTTTCCTTCTCACTCAATGGCAAACCCTAAGCAACCATATCCCCAAAATATGTGGGAAAATATAACAAGTGTGGAAAAATGATATGTGCACATTTTTGCACAAAAATGCTAAAAACCCGATTAGCGATTTTTAATCGCGATTAGCACTAAATTAGCATATAATTAACCATAAAAACTTTAAAATGACATAATTTCACAAAATATCCCATTTTAGAATTTTCCATAATTTTTCCAAAATTTTTCCCATTTATCGGTATTTAATTTTACCGAAATATTAAAATATTCATTAAAAATTAATATTAAATTATAAAAATTCCCAAAAATAATATTTTATTTTTTTGAAATGTTAAAATCTTCTCCCTTAAAGAAATTCGGTCCCCGAATTTAAATTTAAACCCCCAAATTCTAAAACATTTCAATAAAATGTCTAAGTCGTCGGGGCTCTGAAATCATCAATACATAAAATGCATCACAGCGCAATGCATGCGCATGAGTAATGAGCAGATAACTCAAAATCGAAACTCCGTCAAGCGTCCCGCAATCATCGGAGTCAAGGTAAAGACACAAATGCCAAATCCAAACAAAACCAATATGATATAAATCAGAACTATACATGTAAATATCAAATCGATACATGTAAATATCAGGAGGAAATGCATGCCAAATCTTTTAAGGTCGCTGTGCAATGCGCATAACACTGCACAGTGGCGGACGTCTATCGTAAGAAAATAACCATATACGTATATATCTTTTGTTTAATAAGTATGTTCCGTCGTTTTAAAACAATTTAGAAGGGTTTCCTTGTTTTGAACGTTTCGTGTCGTGTCAGACACGTAGGTAAATACTGAGACTATAGCTCGCTTTTTGGAAATCCCCTTCAATAACTATCAATTCATGTAAAATATATCCAGGTACTGTCCTCTGACCAGTCTTGCTCGTTACGAAAACAAATCGCAAATATCATAAAAATGTATTGCTCCATAAAAAATCAATCCCAAAATATGCATATGAATACTACGTGCGTCTGGTGCGCACGGAAATCAAAATCTATATATGTGCCACACATGTGCACAGAAACAACATCTGAGTGCATCGGGCGTGCACGAAACATTTATCAAGGGCAACAGGTGTGCCTGACAGCAAAAACAGGTGTATCTGACATGCACGAAGAATCCCGATTTAGTGCATCTGGTGTGCACCAAAATCGTATCTCATAATATGTGCCCAACATGCGCGAAAACCCAAATCAGGTGCACAAAACAAATATCGAACATCACAATCGAAATCGAAGTCCAGTGCATCTAAGTGCTCAAAATGCGTATCACCGCACTGCAAGCATATGTGAACTATACCGAGTGCAAAAACCAAATCGTGTGCGTACATATGCACAAAATCAACTCACTATGAAACCCATAAAATCATAAACATGAGAAACCAAGGCACGAAAACGATAACAAGTGCAACAACTGTGCAAAAGTCGTAAATACTCAGTAGGTGCAACCATCGTGCTCGAAAGCAAATATCATGAAACTCAATCATCAAAATCAATCATGCGAATAGATCGCCCAAAATACCGAAATCAAGTATGGAGGAATAGTCCCGCTCAAGCACATCCTCCAAGAATCTCTGTCCAACTGTCGGGGTCACTCATAGCATGTCTCGTCGATGATCCTGAATTCTGGCCTGCCGGTGTGCGTAACATGACCACTCCTGGGTCCAAGTCTTCTCGTAACTTATTCCAGAAAGGTCCTGTCGAGGTCTCTCCCAAATCCCGTCTCTGCCGAACTGTCCGGAAGTCATTGTCCTTTACTATATCTGTTTCTTGTTCCGGAATGGCTGCATACTCATCGCGATTCCTTCTGGAAGGTATATCCAAGTACAATGCCACGGCATGCGTATCGCATCTCTGATGTCGCCGGAGTGGAACGCCATCTTATCTAGATCTTGCACGAACCTCTTACTCCACTTTTCTCTAATGTCGACTGCTTCGGACTCGTCTCGTCGTGGCTGCATGGACTGAGCTCCAACAGCTATCCTCGTATCTGGAGTCTCCTAAGAAGTGCATCTCACCACATAGCATCCAAAGGAAGTCGAACCATTTGATCGATTCGTCAAAACCTCATAATCCCCAAGAGCTCAACATCTTGGGTACAGTTTAATAGTATCGAGTACATACCACAGTATCGGTGGTCCAGCCGTAGAAGGGAAAACCCAAGCTTCACTAATGGCGCTGCGGAACTGCCGCAAACCCTAAGGTTCAAAGGCTTTCACATGGTCATTATGTCGAGTTAGGGTTTCATTCTTCTAGAGGGTCCATAGAATGGCCTGCATGTCTTTCCGAATACTTTAAACTTGGAATAATAGGTTTCTGACCTTCGATCGTCTCTGTCGACTCTCAACGTCTCCGCGTAAAGTCGTCTCTAGCTGAAATCAATCTATCTGATGACCTCGCATCGGGGGTAGGCGAACGATCCACATGTCCTAGTCATTCATCCTCGGTGACTAACGACCTTCTATCATCTCTTAGTACACTCGTACTGCAATAGCTCCAATATCTGGATGATATCTCGTCGTTCGTAGAAACAACTGGCTCACTCGTCTGCATGCTAAACAGTGCCTCAATCATCATGAATAAGAAATACATCAACTGTCATCAAAATCTGGCTGGTCTCTGTCAGTGGCCCAATCCTCTGGTGCCGATCAGCACATTTGAGTAACCTTATACAGCGATCCATCAAATGCTCGTAGCGCAAAACACCATAAAAAGACACATCTCTGCAATCGTGTGTCGCCGGAGTTACGCCCAGGTTAGTCCTCGTTCGTGACGAGCTCGTTCTGACCGCAACTCTAGCCGTACCTCTCCCTGTCGGTAATCGTGGCAGCAAAACCATAACTGGTACCGATGAGGCTAGATTAGGAATGAATATAATACTGAACAAGAAAATGTACATCCTAAGGCTTCTTAAGTGGAGTAGCGTATCGTAAGTATGCCGCGGAACATACCCACGGTACGTCACTCTAATTTAGTCACCTATTCAATCAACCAAGGGTCATCCTATACTCCGAGGGTAAAACCTAACGCTCTGATACCAATTTTGTCACGACCCGAAAGTACGGAACATGACCAGCCCTTAAACTACGAACGTCTCAAGGCGTACGTAATCTAAGTAAGCCGAAAACCCAGAAATCCAAACCAAAAAAAGTAGTGGAGTGAAGGAAAAACCACTTTTAAATCAAATAGTTTGCAACAAATGCCAAAATGTACATTTTAAAACCACAAATCTTTTCTAAAAATTTCGGTAGAGTTTCCTTTGTAAAAACTGACCCCAAACGAGTACAAAACCTGATAAAGCATATATAATGAAAAATGCATCCCCAAGCAGGAGCTGGCTCTACTCCAATCGACGGTCACAACCATGCAAGCAATATAGCTTACAACGCCAAAAGGCGATGATCACAACAAAAAAGGAAACTCAAAACAGCATGAAATCCACAGAAATATAACGTGCGACTCTAAGGTCGAAAGAATAAACAACACTGGTCTCTATCTGAAATAAATATATGTTTGGTTGATGGAACTTCTAGATACAACTGAATAATAATATACAAAATATACTGATGGTCACGATACAAGTGAACCCACCTACTAGCAAATCACCCGAAAATGGAAGTAGTGCCAGCAAATCCATAATGAAATCTGTACGGCAAAACCTGCAAGAACTGTGGCACAACGGGAGTGAGTTGCCAACTCGTGAGTAGAAAAACATTTACGAACAGAAATCGCATGAACAACGCAATCCTAGGTCATACGATCATAATATATCCTCAAATATATAACCCGAAGCCTATAATAATGACTTGGGTGTACATCTAAACAACTGTAACACCAAGTTATCGTGTCAGTGCCTCGGGTAGCAATATGTCATATGGATGAGGTATGAATGGATGAAAACAGAATACATGTACTAAAGAACCTACTTTCATAATTTAGTGAGATTTCCTTTGTATTTTTAAAATGAGGTATCATAAATGAAATCAGCATAAACAGTGTCTAGCATCGACACAAAACATAAATCTCAATGTCTCAAAATCTCAGGCTCCGGCTATCCGGACTGCCTGTATCATCAAATCTCAGTACCTCAATATCTCAAAATCTCAATATCAATATCTAAAGCGCCGTCTGTCCAGACCGGCCCCTACCATCCATTTCAAGACCACGACGGTATCCTCCGGATATCCGACGCGTCGGGTAAAATCATCGGTCGGTAGTGCTCTGATTATTGCAGGTTTTACGATCACCAAAAATATTTTACCGTAATCAGAAACGGCGTCGCTTTGTAGCTAGCCGGTGAATACGGGTCGATCCACAGGGATGTGCAATTTTCTTACGTGTTTTTACGAGTTGTTTCTAATGGTGGTTTGATTTTGCTGAAAAAACTAAGTTGTATGATATTAAGGAACTTGCCAGGGTTAGGTCTAAAGTAGGGTTTGATAAGAATGATATTAACATCTCTTTCAATGCACTCGATTAAAACTTTTTAGAAGTCATAACAATTATTAGTAAAGAGGATTAGGATGATTAGGAAGAAACGAAGTTTCTTCCTCTAGATCCTTGTCCGTCCTTTCCTACTAATTGCTATAACCTTCATGGACGTCATACATGTCCGGTCCTTTATACTACGATTTCACCGTTACCTCGTGGGTAGGGTGCCGTAGGGAGCGGATCATGCATGCGTGCATGAAGTTCTACTTTTAACAAATTATTGGCATTGAAAAAGATGAGAGATATTCATCTCTCAATCCCTCCCTTATTCCTAATCCTAACAAGCGAGGAAATTACTCGCTCATTAGGGTATCTTTTAAAAGCAACATTTTAAAATTACTTACCTACTGCAGTTAAGAAAGACTACACTAGATTAAACTAGGGCAATGAAAGGATTTATCTAAGGCAAGAAAATAATTTTAAACTAAGGCAGAAAAATTAAAAGAAACTTACAATAAATGATGCTCTTTATCTCCCAAGAATTCTGAAATTTTATTAATTGCAAAGAGGCTTAGGGTTTACAATCTTTTGATTACAATTTATAAGTAAACAGGAAAACTAGGGTTACAAGTTCTCGCGCATGTGCAATTACAGATATGCCCACGAAAAATCCCAACCCACGCACCGACGCACCGCCAGGAAAAAGATGCACCGACACGCGCACTTAATGGCCACGGAACCGCGGCAAATGTGGGGGTTGGGCCGCGGTTCCGCGGCCCAATGGTGAGATCACTTGCTCAAATTTTATGGTAATCTTCAGGGTTGTTTGGGCTTTTTACTTATATAGTTCTTTTCTTCTTTTGCCTTCTGGGTCTTCTCCAGATCTTCAGTGAGAACTTGTAATGGTCACTTTGACATTTTGGACCTTGTGTTGCTTTGTACAATTGTGAATTGTTCTTCGTCTAGGATTGACAAGGATCCTTATACTTGTCGATCAAAAGTCCCTTTTTTGTATTATCTTTCGCCTTTTTCACTGTTTTCGCTCCAATAACCTGTAACCTGTAATATGTAGCAGACATGCGTCAAAAGCACCTATTTATTTACAAAACGCATCAGATTGGGGAATATAGACTACAATTTTATGATATGAACAAATACCCCCAAACTTATCTGTTGCTCGTTCTCGAGCAAACTTATTATTTTATTCTCGATAAAATCTAACCGCACTTTCGTAGGGAAACGCGATTGTACTGAGCTCGTGCAACAAGCCGTTAAACCTCTAGGTGTCCCTAGTAGGAGGAGTGTTGTCTCCTGAGGGTTATCAGCGGATTACACCCACAAAATCCTATCAATTTGGCTTTTTCGACAATAATTCTCCAATTAGGTTTTCTAACACAGAATTCTATTATCATCGACTCATAAACTATCTACCCATATTCTTCACACTTCCTCATCATTTAACTTAAGATTATATATGTTCTATAGAATCACTCAGCTTTCGGCATTTCTTAGGTTTTCCTCTTAGGGTTCCATCTCCACTTAGGAATTTTTCTATCAACTCTACTAAAGATATAAGTTTTATTCTTCATTCCTTTCTCTTATTTAAATTCTAATCACATATCCCCACGTGTGTGAATAAATCACCCTTACACTTGGAAATTCAAATTAAGCAATCATACCCTTGTCCGTTGTCCAAAGCACTTATTAATTGGTGAATTTTTAATTGAATTTCGCTTACACATCCTTTATGCGACCGTTAATATTTCTTGAGGTACCAACAACCGATTACAAGATGCGTTAGCACTTTAAAGCGTACTTCCTAGTTTTGCAACACCCAAGGCTTTAGCAGTGACTCCCAAACCAGTTGGTCTAAGGCACTAGGTGATGAAGCACCCTCGCTGAATATTTTTTTTTGTATTTTTACAGCCTTAAGTAATCACAAAACCAGTGTTCATTTTTTTCTTTATTCACTTTTTTTTCTTTTATTTTCATTGTACTAAGGACTTTAGACAAGAGCATTTTAAGGTCTCTTCTACTAATCCAAGTTTCAAGGTGCGTGATTGTGCATTTTGTAGGGTATACATTTTCAGAATCCATACTTAAGCTAGGAACTATTTTTCAAACTTATACTCTAATAAGAATATCAATATTTTTCCTTTTTTTCAACTTAGCTCAAAAAGTGAACTCAAAATTTGCCTATTTCTAAATAAACTACAAAGACACATACTTTCTGCCGTTAATCTTTAAAGAAGGTTATTTTTAGGGTTTTTAATTAACCAAGTCTAAGATCTAGTTGTTCGTAGCTAGTTAACCTATTTGTCAACTCAAGTTAAATATGGCCAATATTGAATACAATAATTTTTTTTATAATTTTTTTTTTGAAAATTTTCAATTTTTATGGGTTTTCAAATAAACATGCAAATGCAAAAATATGTACAAATGAATGCGAAAGAAAGAAAACGTACCGAACATACCCCCAAACTTGAACTTGACAGTTTCCTCACTGTCATACTAAACCAAGAGGGTCAAAATGTCGGCATTCCCTTGTTATTCACATCATTACAAATGATACACACCCCCAAACTTATTCGAAATAAAGTTTTGGAAAAAATGATTGGAAATTCGGGGATGAAAGTGGAGGAAAATTAATCAGTGTAAATCGGCTCCTGCAAAAACAGGAGCTCCTCCGATGGGTCCGCTGTGAAGAACGGTTTCAGTCGATGCCCATTCACTTTGAATAAGGTACCGTCTTCAGGATTTTCAAGATCAACCGCACGGTGCGGATAAACAGTGCGGACTACAAAAGGTCCTCTCTATCTAGAACGGAGCTTGCCGGGGTGATAATGTAACCGAGTGTTATAGAGTAAAACCTGTTGACCAGGTTCAAAAGTTTTTCGCAAAAGGTGTTTATCGTGGAACACCTTAGCTCGTTTTTTAGCAATTATGGCATTATCATATGTCTCATCCCGCAGCTCTTCTAGTTCATTCAACTGCAGCTTTCGATTGCTGCCCGTGTCTCTTAAAGATAAATTCAGCTCTTTGATAGCCCAAAATGCCTTATACTCAATCTCCACTGGGAGGTGGCAAGCCTTCCCGTAAACAAGCCGGTATGGGGACATACCGAGATCGGTCTTATATGCAGTATGGAAAGCCTATAGTGCATCAATCAGTTTAAGTAACCAATCTTTACGGTTTTTAGAAACCGTTTTCTCCAAGATTTGCCGATTTGAAACCTCGGCTTGCCCACATGTTTGGGGGTGATATGGCGTTGACAGCTTGTGGGTGATAGAGTATTTGCGCATTAAGGACTCGAAAGTCCTATTGCAAAAGTGAGAACCATTATCACTTATTATCGCCCGAGGGTGCCCAAATCGAGAAAAGATGTGTTCTTTAAGAAATCGAACGACAACCTTGTTGTCGTTCGTTCGGCTAGGCACAGCCTCGATCCACTTTGAAACGTAGTCAACGACCAAAAGAACACATTTCCAAAAGAGTTAGGAAATGGTCCCATGAAATCTATACCCCAAACATCAAAAATGTCCACAACCAAAATTGGTTGGAGCAACATTTCGTTTCTCCGCGATATCCGGCCCAAGTGTTGGCACCGGGAGCAAGTCTTGCAGTATTCATAAGCATCCTTGAAGAGTCGTGGCCAATAAAAACCACACTGCAAGACTTTTTCGGCTGTCTTCTTTGGGCCAAAGTGCCCGCCACATGCTTGATCGTGGCAAAAAGACAGCACGCTCTTAACCTCACTTTCAGGTACACACCAACGAATGATTTGGTCGGAATAGTATTTAAAAAGATAAGGTTCATCCCAGTAAAAATGCTTTACTTGGGACAAAAATCGAAGTTTATCCTGTTTCGACCAATCTTTAGGTATCAGGCCGGTAACTAAGTAGTTTACAATATCGGCGGACCATGGTTCGCAAGAAACGGTCAAGAGTTGCTCATCAGGAAAAACATCAGTGATTGGAAGTTCAAGCGTAGGCGAAGAAGGAAGTCGTGATAGGTGATCAGCTACTACGTTTTCACATCCTTTTTTGTCCTTTATGACAAGATCAAACTCTTGTAGTAAAAGGATCCAACGTATTAGCCTCGACTTAGCATCCTTCTTCGCAAAAAGGTGGCGAAGAGCTGAATGATCAGTATATACACCGACTGGAGAGCCAATTAAATAAGGCTGAAATTTTTCAAGTGCAAACACAGCTGCTAAAAACTCTTTCTCTATTGTTGTGTAGTTTAGTTGGGTCTCATTTATTGTTCGGCTAGCATAATAAATCACATGCGGCATTTTATTAATGTGTTGTCTAAGAACAGCGCCAATGGCCAAATCTGATGCGTCGCACATGATTTCGAAACGGTGTGTCCAGTCTGGAGATGAAAGAATGGGCGGAGAGATGAGAGAGTGTTTTAAAGACTCGAATGCTTCCATGCAAGTGGAGTCGAAAGCAAATGTTGTGTCCTTGGCCAATAAGAGAGTCAAGGGTCTAGCGATCTTACTAAAGTCTTTGATGAACGGTCTATAAAATCCGGCGTGGCCAAGGAAGGCTTTGATGTCTTTGACGCATTTAGGAGGAGGAAGATTAGAAATTACTTCGATTTTAGCTCTATCAATCTCGATGCCGTTTTGCGAGATGACATGTCCTAAGACAATGCCTTCTCGTACCATAAAATGGCACTTCTCCCAATTCAACGTTAGGTTCTTATCCCTACAGTGGGTAAGAACAGCGTCAAGATGTCGTAAACACTCGTCGAAGGAGTCGCCAAAGATGGAGAAATCATCCATAAAGATCTTCAAGAACTTTTCAACCATGTCTGAAAAGATCCCCATCATACACCGCTGAAATGTCGCGGGTGCATTGCATAACCCAAAGGGCATGCGACGATAAGCAAAAGTGCCAAAGGGAAAAGTAAATGTTGTCTTGTCTTGATCCTCTTTGGCGATGGGGACTTGGTTATAACCGGAATAGCCATCTAGAAAGCAATAGAACTCGTGCCCTGCCAATCGTTCGAGCATTTGGTCAATGAAAGGTAAAGGAAAGTGGTCTTTCCTTGTCGCGGCATTGAATTTTCTATAGTCTATGCAGACTCGCCACCCAGTTTGGGTGCGAGTGGGAATTAACTCATTTTCCTCATTGGTAATGACCGTAATGCCCGATTTCTTTGGCACAACGTGGATAGGGCTAACCCATTGGCTATCTGAGATAGGGTAAATAATACCACTATCCAGACACTTAACAATCTCCTTCTTTACATCCTCTTTCATAATGGGGTTGAGGCGTCTTTGTGGATCCCTTGCCGGCCTGGCATCATCCATCAAGTGTATATGATGTTCGATTATGAGGGGACTAATCCCCTTAATGTCCGCCATAGACCAGCCGAAAGCTTGCCGATTATTATGTAAGACCATTAAAAGGGCCTTCTCCTGCTCAAGAGCTAGATAGGCCGATATAATGACGGGTAAGGTCTCATTATCACCTAGATAAGCATATTTTAGGTGCGATGGCAAAAGCTTCAATTCAAGTTTAGGAGGTGAAACAATAGATGGTAACAATGGAGTAACTGTTTCAAACTCGAAGGATTCCATCAAAGGTTCGAATCGAGTGTACGCAACCGAGTCAGATGGTTCAACTAACTCATCCGAAAAAGCAAAAGACTCCAACTCAGGTGATGAGTCTTCAAAGTCGTCAACGAAGGTAAAACACTCATAATCGTTATCCGCCGTGAAAGCTGTGTCGGATTCTAGGAGGAACGCACTAGTGGCGTTAACATTGCTGTGATCGAATAAAAAATTCTCGAATTCACAGTCCTCCTCCGCGATCTCATTGATCGAGCAAATATCAAGTACGCTAGCATTAGGCTCAGCAGGCTGACTCCCCAATTTGAAAATATTGAGCTCAATTGTCATATTGCCGAAAGATAGGTTCATTGAACCATTACGACAATTGATCACTGCGTTGGAAGTCGCCAGAAATGGTTGACCAAGTATTACCGGCATTTGATTCCGGGGGTTAGCGACAGGTTGTGTATCCATCACAATAAAGTCAACGGGGAAAATGAAACCCCCTACTCTAATTAACACATCCTCCAGCTCTCCCCTAGGATGGGTGATTGACTGGTCGGCCATTTGGAGAGTACAGTGAGTTGGCTTAAGCTCTCCAACGCCCAATTGCTCGTACACAGAATAAAGTAGCAAATTGACACTAGCACCAAGATCTAATAGTGCTCTATTGATGTTCTTGTCCCCAATTGTTATCGAAATGGTGGGACAACCGGGGTCCTTTTGCTTTGGGGGTAAAGAATTGACAAGAGCATCACTAATAGCACTAGCCACAAAAACTTTCTTTGGCACTTGTGACTTCCTCTTTTTGGTGCATAAGTCCTTTAAAATTTTTACATATGAAGGAACTTGTTGGATTGCATCCAAAAGAGGATTTATGTAACCTGTTTGAACAACTCTACAATCTTTTCCATCTGTGGAGTTGGTTTATTGGATCTCAATCGATTTGGAAAAGGAACATTTTGAAAGGTTGCTGAGTCCAATTTTTGCGGATCAGATTGTCGAGCTGGAACGGCAGGCCGTGTAGATGTGTTCGTGTTGTGAGAAATGGGTCCGTTCGAGCTAGAAGAAGTAGAGCCGTGTGAAGGGTAGAGAATAGGCTCTAAAGAAGAAAGTGAAGAAGATGAAGAAGGGCCACCGGTAGGGGTGTTATTGTCAATACCCACATTGTTTTTCAACACTTTTCCCGATCTCAACATGGTCACAGCATTTACGTTATGATTCTGCTGTTGATATGCAGCATGTGCGTGACCGGGGTTGGGCAGTGGTTGAGACGGGAGTTTTCCTTTTTCACGCTCGCTCAAAACTGCATTGAGTTGTGCAATTTGTGCCTCAATAGATTTGATACTATGATCATGTGAGGCACTGTTTTGCACCAAAGATTGAATAGAAGTCTCTAGTCTTGCTGTAGACTGTGTAGATTGCTTTAGGAACGCATCTAGACTTCTTTCGAGCGAGCTAACCTTGTCATTATTAAGTTGAACATAATTGTTTGGCGGGTAAGCAGTGTTAGGCACAAAATTGTTCACCTGATTAGGGTAAGGTTGCTGTTGAAAAGGTTGCTATTGAAATTGAGTTTGTGAAGGTGCTTGTTGTTGTTGTGGAGGAGGAGGTCTTTGAAAATTGTTATTTCCTTGGAATTGTTGATTTTGGTTCCAAGCGAAATTTGGGTAACTCCTCCACCCCAGATTGTATGTCGAAGAGTACAGATCGTTTCTTTGTCGTTGCTGAAATGCAGTATTGACTTGATCATGTTCTTGAGTAGATGCATTATAAGGACACTATTTGGTTAGGTGTGATGGATCCGCACAACAAGCACAAACAGTTCGTGGGGGCATAACAGGGGCAGGAGAAGGCGATGAGATTTTGGTCTCAATCGCTTCTAGCTTTTTCGTAAGAGCGGCCATCTCGGCCTTCATAGCAATCGACATCTCTACTTGATGTATGCCTGTCCTAGATTGACCACTAGAAGAAGATGATGTGGTCTTGGTACTCTCCCACTGAATTGTTTGCTCACTAAGATCCTCAAGAAACTGCTACGCTTCGTCACTAGACTTGGAGAGAAATTGATCTTGACAGATGGTTTCTAGCAACTGCTTCGTTGCCGAGTTCAATCCCTCGTATAATGTTTGGCAAAGTTGCCAACTTTCGATCCCATGATGAGGGCATTGAACGAGTAGCTCTTTAAATCTCTCGAAGCACTTCCAAAATGGTTCGAAAGGAAGTTGTGAAAATTGTATTATTTCATTACGGATTCTAGCAGTTTTGTGATAAGGATAGAACTTTTTAAGAAAAGCTTTCACAAACTCGTCCCAATTTCTAATGGAATGTGATGCGGTGCTGTATAGCCACTTCTCGGCTAGGTCACATAAGGTAAAAGGAATGACCCTTAGCCTTAGAGCGTCATCACTTAATTGGGTCGTTTTAATCATAGCGCACACATTTTGGAATTTATTGATAAAGATATATGCATCTTCAGATTCTAAACTATGAAATTTTGGCAGCATATTGATGAAATGTGGTTTTATTTCAAAATTGTCCCTATTTGCCGGTAAGGGTGAAAGACAGGTAGGTAAAGAAGTACGGACGGGGTTGAAGAGATCCTGGAGCGCAACTTGTGCGGGCGCTTCAACAGACGGTTGATTCGGGTTATTCGCACCTAACGGAGGTGGAATCATTCCCGTCGGTAAGGTATTGTTGGGGTTGAATCCCGACATTCCTTCGGAAGAAGAATTTGAAGGTGGAGGTAAGAAAGTGGACGGAATGTCAACTTCGGTGTCGAAGGGTTCGTCGGTCGGTACCAACGAAACACGGACTAATCGGGCGTTAGTATCCCTAGTCCAAAGTGACATACACTAACAGAGGTAGTGTAGTCAGAAAAAATAAGAAAGACAGAATGTGGAGGTAAGATAACGTCAATGAAAGGAAGTGGTGTAAGTGAGTTGCAAGTTTTCTTTGGCGACAAGTTGCAAGTTTTGAAAAGATTTTTTTTTTATTTATGTGAGAATGTTTGCAAAGAGATTTTTGAAAAGAGACTTGTGACACAAATGTATCAACCACACATGCACAATTAGGCCTAGATCTAGGGTCACCTAGGTCTGCTAGACAGCTCCTAATTAAGGCTAGAAATAGGACCTCAAACCGCCTCTTCACCGCCAATTGCGGCCAGGTAAGTGCCAGGTAAGTGGGAAGGAACCACAGTAGTGGGCCTAATTAATAACCACTAGCCTAGACACACTTGCCTAGACACCGCAAAGTCAGGTTAAGATAAACGGTCGATGCCTATACTAGTCCTTTTCTTATTGAGCTCGAGGTCCTTAGGGCTGAGTCTAGTATTTTTTAATTAATTGTGGTCAATGCAAATGCTTTAAAGTGTTTTCTGGGGTCCTGGGAAGGGTGATGAAATCCCCACCCAATCTGAGTTTGGTCAATTAGCCCCTTATAGTCCGATTAAATTATGCAAAACATTAAATTCACTTGCAATCAAATTTTTTTTAGTGCGACGCAAAGAAACCTGCAGAAAATCTGTTATTTAGAAGGGGGAGAAAGAATTTTTAGCGCAAAGAATTCCTGTAGAAAATTTCACAAAATATATATTGAGGTTGGCAGAGGGGAGAATGAGGAAACTAACCATGCAATTTTCACGCAGAGAGGAGCTTAATGAGCCGCGGAACCGCGGTTTTTGGCTCTTCTCGGCCGCGGTTTCGCGGTCGGGTAGTGGGATCGGGTCTCCAAAAAATTTGTATGGCTCTGTTGTGTCAATCTTCCTCTGTTCTGATGTGATTTTTCCTGGTTTGCCCTCTGTAAATTTCCAGATCCGCGATTCTTCGCTGTTCCTGCAAGATTCAAACAATAAACCCTTCAAACAGATAAAAATTAATAAAAACTTTTATACTTTTTTATATTTTCAGATTTTTATAATTTTTTAAAATTTATATCAACCCGAAATTACACAAAAGAAATTTTACGCCATCCCCGGCAACGGTGCCATTTGATTATTGCAGGTTTTACGATCACCAAAAATATTTTACCGTAATCAGAAACGGCGTCGCTTTGTAGCTTGCAGGTGAATACGGGTCGATCCACAGGGATGTGTAATTTTCTTACGTGTTTTTACGAGTTGATTCCAATGGTGGTTTGATTTTGCTGAAAAAACTAAGTTGTATGATATTAAGGAACTTGCTAGAGTTAGATCTAAAGTAGGGTTTGATAAGAATGATATTAACATCTCTTTCAATGCACTCGATTAAAACTTTTTAGAAGTCATAACAATTATTAGTAAAGGGGATTAGGATGATTGGGAAGAAACGAAGTTTCTTCCTCTAGATCCTTGTCCGTCCTTTCCTACTAATTACTATAACCTTCATAGACGTCATGCATGTCCGGTCCTTTATACTACGGTTTCACCGTTACCTCGTGGGTAGGGTGCCGTAGGGAGGGGATCATGCATGCGTGCATAAAGTTCTACTTTTAACAAATTATTGGCATTGAAAAAGATGAGAGATATTCATCTCTCAATCCCTCCCTTATTCCTAACCCTAACAAGTAAGGAAATTACTCGCTCATTAGGGTATCTTTTAAAAGCAACATTTTAAAATTACTTACCTACTGCAGTTAAGAAAGACTACACTAGATTAAACTAGGGCAATGAAAGGATTTATCTAAGGCAAGAAAATAATTTTAAACTAAGGCAGAAAAATTAAAAGAAACTTACAATAAATGATGCTATTTATTTCCCAAGAATTCTGAAATTTTATTAATTGAAAAGAGGCTTAGGGTTTACAATCTTTTGATTACAATTTATAAGTAAACAGGAAAACTAGGGTTACAAGTTCTCGCGTATGTGCAATTACAGATATGCCCATGAAAAATCCCAACCCACGCACCGACGCACTGCCAGGAAAAAGATGCACCGACACGCGCACTTAATGGCCGCGGAACCGCGGCAAATGTGGGGGTTGGGCCGCGGTTCCGCGGCCCAATGGTGAGATCACTTGCTCAAATTTTACGGTAATCTTCAGGGTTGTTCGGGCTTTTTACTTATATAGTTCTTTTCTTCTTTTGCCTTTTGGGTCTTCTCCAGATCTTCAGTGAGAACTTGTAATGGTTACTTTGACATTTTGGACCTTGTGTTGCTTTGTACAATTGTGAATTGTTCTTCGTCTAGGCTTGACAAGGATCCTTATACTTGTTTCCCTTTTTTGTATCATCTTTCGCCTTTTTCACTGTTTTCGCTCCAATAACCTGTAACCTGTAATATGTAGCAGACATGCGTCAAAAGCACCTGTTTATTTACAAAACGCATCAGATTGGGGAATATAGACTGCAATTTTATGATATGAACATGCTCCCCTGCCAGACTCAACGCCATCATCTGCGATCTTCTCGCCCCGGGGTACCGCACCGGGTACACCATGTACCCGAAACCGTTCCTCCATCTCCTCGAACTCGGGTCTCGAAATCCATCAGCAAACTCATGGTGGACGACTCATACATCATGGGAAAACCGCACTTTTCATTTAAAAAGAGAGAGAAGAATTTATATGAGTTTTGCGGTTTTATCCCAAATCCAGAAAATCTCATGGAAATCAGAATCCAAAACCTCAATAGCACGTAAAACAGTGAATATAGGCATGAGAATCCATGAATGCAGCATAACAATGAATAACGGTATGCAGGAAGTGACAAGTAATAACTACAATGTCTAAATTGGCATATAAGGCAAATACAGTAATATCATGTCAAAACTACTAGCTAACAAGCTAAGTTAAGCAATAATATTTTCTAAGGTGTATGTGACATGGCAATTACCGATGAAGACGTGTGTGAGCCGGCAAGTAAGTGTACGTGGTACATACGCATCATCGGTAATGGTGCTGGTGTCCTAACAGCATGATATCAATAAGGGAATATGAAAACACAACATAAGTATGCGATGCGGAGCGAACAACAATAATGTACAGGAGCTGAATACTAAACACAAAGATAACTATAAGTCAAACAATGGTGCCTTTTAAAAAATAACACGAATCGCGGTGTTTTGAAAATAAGGGCTACGGTGTTTTTAAGAAAAGATACATCTTTTAAAATATCCGTAGAATCCCTTGACCTGTCTTTTAAAATACCCGCGATTAGTTAGCTTTTGAAATAGGTAGGAATCGAATCTAGTTTAACAACTACACTAAACTATCAGGCTGAGCTAACAAGCTAACTGAAGGTAAGGAAACCGCCTAACATCTGAGTCGATATATATATATATTAATCGGTGATCCCGCCTCGATAATATCATATCTGATACCATATCTATAATTAGATATTCCCAAGTCAAGAGTGCGGATCAAACATCAATATATAGCTCGTACGTAAATCCGTCGTACGGCATCCTAAATCTGGGTACGGGTCAATATCACATTCATCATATTGTTCATCTGGTATCCTTTTTATCAAAGATCATAATCCGGGGTACTGATCTACGTCTAGTACAATACTAATATCATCAATATAATCATGATCTGACTGCTGATCTACAGCCTCATACAAACCGATATCATCATCATATATCGCCATGAAGAGGTATACATCGCCCAATGCGACTTATTATGAATATCTTAATATATCTTATCTCATATCATGATCACATGTCAACCATTTTATATATATCACTATTCACATGGTATCGTCTTCCAAAGATCCGCTAAAACATCAGAACGTATCTTAAGTACGGATGCTACCATATCACCGATCTCACGGTCTCAAATCACATCTCATCGACTCACCTCAAATCCCAATTACTATCCTCAAATCCAGTATATGATCACATAATCTCATACCCATGTGAACACATAAATATAATCCCATATACGCACATGCGAAAGAAAGGATGCATGCAAGTATGGGTGTGTGTGTGTGTATGTGTGGTGCAACCACTACTTTAGGGTTTCGCAACACTAAATCAATCCAAACACACCAAATATCCATATTTATCATCAATAATCTCAAACAACTTATAATCAATATATGTGTGTATACATATTCGTATACATCACCATGAACTGCAGGGGTGCTATACGTTATCCACCCGACTTCTTCCCGTAGATATAAATCTACTCACCTTACTTTATGTGTGTCGAAGCCGATGTCGCCATCTTTATCTTCAACGCCTCGACGTCCCGTGGGGTACCTACAAGATATCACAAACGCTAAAGCAAATGAAAATCATATCGAAAACCAAAACGGTACACGCTACGCCCATAGGTAAAAACCTATAGTCTCCCATGCAAACATGACCAACATCCACTTGTCGTTGACGTTCAAACGCCACCCGACAGAAACGAATCACCAAATACCAAAATCCATGCTAAAGCAAGTCGTAAACCATGCGCCAACTCAAGAAAACTAACCCAGATTTTACCCTAAATGGAATCAGACAAAATTGCACATGCCAGGGGTCAAATTTATAGGGGATAAAGCTACAGAACAAAAACGAGATGATTCCCTCCTGCTCTGGCCACAAATTGCGGCCAGAAGGAATTAATTGGCGGCCTGAAAATGGAGGTGGGGGCTAGGGCTTTGGGTGGTGGTTCCTAGGTGCCTGCACATCTCTCTGTCTAATCAATTTTATTTTCAGGTGTCTCGGGTGAAAGCAGATTCCAAAACACAACCCCAGATTTACAGTTTTTCCCCGATATCGTCTCATAAATCCATATTCTGGGTTCTTGTTCTAGGTATTGTCCATGTCACGACCCAAGTTTGGATGTGACCGGCACTTAGATTGTATCATATCTAAAGATATGCACAAATCCAAGTAAGCCGAAAACCAAGATCAAAATACCTTATTGCGGAATTATTTATGAAAATTTTAGTTTTTAAGTAAAAATCTCAATTTATGAAGTTAATTTATTAAACAACTAATAAAGGTTAAGTTTAGTTGTATTCCTAGTTGGAATCAACAATATTAACAATGAACATGAATATAAACATAAAGAACATCACTATGAATCTCACAAAGAAAGAAACTATGATACTGACCAACAGATCTCAACTGTCCATATATATATAATCTCTCATTCTAAGTCAAAATACAGGTTTGATGGAGACTTTCTAGATACAAAATACAAAATCAAAAGGGAAGGTTACTACATGTAACCTACCTATCAAAAGATGAAATACAACTGCAAATGTAGCTTTGCCTCGCAGCTACCCGTCCATTCTATCCCTGCAAGGAACTGTGGCACAACGGGGGTGAGTTGCCAACTCAGTGAATATGACTAACATATAACGGTGAATAAAGTAAATATGACAATCATACTACTGGAATATGAATCAGCATGAGTATATGTGAAGTTCAACAATAAAATCTCATGATACTACGTAAATCTCAATTCAATAGAATCATTTCTCAGTGTCCATCAACGACACAAAACTTCCATCTCATATAGGCATCATTCCCCGAATGATCTTAAATAAACAATACCGGTCGTTATCATCTAGATAGACGCCGTATTTTTATCACTAACTCCGGTATCGAGTAACCTCGCTAGGCTCCCCCGTCTCAATACGGCTATCCTGCCCCTCGGTCTCGACCGGGTCCACTATGTATCCAACTGTGTATCTCCCCCACTCAGTATGGATAACGTAAAATCCGCTACCGTATATCTCCCCCACTCGGTCCGGAATAAAACCAAAACAGAAATCATCTCATGGTGGACATGACACATCAATCATGAAAACACTGGATTTATGTAATAGTATACAAAACTCAAAACCATAAATCCTCAATTCTGCATTTACCTCATATATAACACAAAAATACGCATAAAGTAACATGATGTAAACGATGCAATTTACTACTCTTATTGATATGTGAAATACGATATAAATTCATGTTAACAAGTATGATGTTTAAGTGTAGGTGACATAGCAATATCGATGAGGTGTGTGTAGCATGTAAGATGTGCACGTGGCATGACTCATCGATAATTGTGAAGTGTTCTAACAACTAAGCAATTTATATGTATATATGATGAATGCATATTATCAATTTGACATAACGATATAAAGTATTAAGTTAAGTAAAAACTACGGGCGAAACACGCCATCTTTACAAAATTCCCCGGTAGATGTTTAATCTACTCACCGGAAAGGTCGAATCTACTCCGGAAATGCTAATCCTTTCCCTTTCCTCGCTGCTTCCGTAATTCTTGTATCCGAATCTAAATTTACAAATTAATGTATATAAGAAAAACGGCTATTCCGATATGTCGGAAATGAAAACACCCTTTCCCACTTACAAATTTCATACTATTTGATTATATCAAGTTATTAAACATTTAATCTTGCTAGATTTTAAATTTCAATCTGTACTGTTATAGAATATAAAACGCGACGTGTTTTCGTCGTAGTGTTTTGAATTACCCTTTCCGATATATCTTCCCAGATTTTAACTACTGTGCAATTAAGTTAATTAAACAGTACAAAGATAGCTAAAATTGTGTACTGTAAACTACCCAACAGAGCAAACCCACAAATCTCCCCTCATGGCCGGCGACGCCGGTTTTTTCCTTATGGCCGCCGGCCCAAAACCGGCCCCTTGGTGTCGTCTTCTTGTGGTTTACTCTAGTTGTTACCTATATCATTTTAACTCTGTTTAATTAATTTAATTATCTTCCAGATCAAAGCAGATTTTAACAGACATTCGATTTAGTTAAAATACGATATTATGTAACATGTTCAATCTATATTAACTAATCTACAGAGCCTAATTAACCTACTGTGATTAAGGATTTACCCTCCAATATTGCTGTAGGAATAACCCCTCCAAGGTGCTAAGTCCTTCCTAGCTTGATGATGAACACAACTCAAGAACAAGCTCCTCTTTCTTCTTCTTGTTCTTTTTTTTTCTCTTTTATTTTCTTGTTTTGATTTCAGAATTTTTTTAGAGTTTTGATCTGAGTTTTGAACTGAGAATGAGCTATTTAACTGAGTGGATGAAGGGATAAGGGAAGGTGGAGGTGTCAAGAACTAGAGTGTGCATGTTTCATGCAAGGAGGAGGTGGGGGTTGAATGTGCTCATGCAAGCAGGAGGTGGTTTAGGCATTATCTTAAATTTTTGTTTTAATTTGAATTAGATTTCAGAACTGAAATGATTTCATCTATTTTCACTTATACCCCCAATAATAACCTATTTGCATAAAAACTTAACTTTACACTTTAACCCCTCACAACTTAACTTATTATAAAACATACATTTTATTAAAATGAAGCTAAATTTGTCACAAAAACCCTTATAACTTATTTAATTTGCATTCAAAAATTCTAATTTAAATTGTACTATATACAACTTATGATGATTGACATATTTGATTTTAACCGTTTTGTGATTTATCAAATTATTATTAAGTTAATTATTTTTATTTATTTCTAACTTTTCTAAATGTTACAATATCCCCCCCTTAAGAAAATTCGGTCCCCGAATTTAAAATAATTACTAGACATACCTACGAAAAGATGTGGAAATTTCTTTCGCATTGCGTCCTCCGTCTCCCAAGTAATCTCCTCGCGATTCTTTCCTTGCCAGAGAACCTTTACAGATGGAAGTATCCTTGATCGTAGTTGCTTTGCCTGCCTGTCCAGAATAGCGACTGGCTGCACTGTGTAGGATAAATCTGGCTCAAGCTGTAAGGTCTGATGCTGGATCGCGTGAGATGGATTGTGAAGATATCTGGGAAGCATCGAAACGTGAAACACCGGATGCACGTCGGGAAAACTAGGTGGAAGTGCTAACCGATAAGCTACAGCGTCCACTCTCTCTAAGATCTCGTAAGGTCCAACATATCTAGGGCTGAGCTTCCTTTTCTTCCCGAAGCGCATCACACCTTTCATTGGAGATACTCGAAGGAACACATGATCTCCCACATCAAACTCGAGTTTGCGTCGTCGTCGATCTGCGTATGACTTCTGTCTACATTGAGCCGCTTTCATTCTATCTCGTATCAATTGAATCTTCTTTGTAGTTTCCTGTACTATTTGCGGTCCCAAAATGCCACTTTCGCTAAGTTCCGTCCAGCAAACGGGTGATCGACATTTCCTCCCATACAAAGCTTCAAAGGGTGCCATCTGGATCGTCTCCTGAAAACTGTTGTTGTACGAGAATTCTATCAAAGGTAGATGACGATCCCAACTACCACCGAAATCTAGGCTACAAGCCCAAAGCATATCCTCTAGTATCTGAATGGTCCGCTCCGACTGACCGTCTGTCTGTGGGTGGAAAGCTGTATTAAAACTCAGTCGTGTACCAAGAGCGTCCTGAAGTTTCTGCCATAGCCTGCTAGTGAACTGGGTACCTCGATCTGATACTATGCATATCGGCACTCCATGTAGACGTACAATCTCATCGATATAAACCTGTGCATACTGAGCAAATCCATACGTCGTCTTTACTGGAAGAAAATGAGCAGCCTTTGTCAATCTATCTACAATCACCCAAATGGAATCATACCCTCTGCTAGTCCTGGGTAGACCCACCACAAAATCCATGGAAATCTGTTCCCATTTCCACTCTGGAATGGGTAAGGGTTGCAGCTCCCCGGCTGGCCTCTGGTGTTCTGCTTTGACTTGTTGACAAGTCAAGCATCGTGAAACATAATCTGTAACATCCTTTTTCATTCCTTCTCACCAGTAAATATCTTTCAAATCACGATACATTTTGGTGGAACCAGAATGAATACTGTATGCTAATCTGTGGGCATCCTCCAAAATCTCACGCCTCAATCCGTCAGAATCTGGCACACAGAGACGAGTCCTAAAACGTAATACTCCATGATCATCAATCACGAACTCCGTCTCCCTGCCCTGCCTAACCTGATCCATAATCTCCATCATACGAGTATCTGTAGGCTGCGCCTCTCGAATGCGATCTAATAACTGAGGTCTGGTGCGAACATGTGCTAGCTGGCCTCCTGCTGACGAGAACTCAAACTGTATACGACTATCACATAAGATCTGCCAGTCTGTAGAAGATTGTCTCTGCAAAATGCTCAACTGAGATAAATTACCTCCAGGCCTCCGACTCAAGGCATCTGCTACAACATTCGCCTTGCCTAGATGGTACAATATCTCACAATCGTAATCTTTCACCAGTTCCATCCACCTACGCTGCCTTAGATTCAGATCTTTCTGCTGAAAGATATACTTTAAGCTTTTATGATCTGTGAAGATTTGACACGATTCTCCATACAGGTAATGTCTCCAAATCTTCAATGCGAAAACTACAGCAGCCATCTCTAGATCATGAGTGGGGTAATTTTGTTCATGCCTCTTCAACTGTCGAGAAGCATAAGCTATAACTCTGCCGTGTTGCATCAGCACACAGCCTAAACCCACTCTAGAAGCATCGCAATATACGACGAAATCCCCTGACCCGGAAGGTAAAGATAATACAGGTGCAGTCGTCAAACGCGTCTTCAACTGTTGGAAGCTCTGCTCACACGCATCTGTCCACTGAAATGGAACTTCCTTCCTAGTCAATCCTGTCAAAGGTGCCGCTATCCGTGAGAAATCCTGTACGAAGCGTCTGTAATAACCTGCCAGACCTAAGAAACTCCGAATCTCCGTAACTGACATAGGTCTGGGCCAGTGTTGTACTGCTTCAATCTTCTTTGGATCCACATATATACCTTCTCTCGTAACTATGTGACCCAAGAACTCCACATTATCGAGCCAAAAAGCACACTTGGAAAATTTTGCATACAGCTGATGCTCCTTCAAGGTCTGCAACGTGATACGTAAATGCTGCTCGTGCTCCGTCTGACTCCGAGAATATACAAGAATATCATCTATGAACACTATAATAAACTGATCGATAAATGGTCTAAAGATACGGTTCATCATATCCATAAACGCTGCTGGGGCGTTGGTGAGTCCGAACGACATCACCAGAAATTCATAATGCCCATATCTCGTACGAAACGCCGTCTTCGGAATATCGTCCTTCCGAACCCTCAACTGATGATACCCTGACCTCAAGTCAATCTTCGAGAAAAACCCAGCTCCTTGCAACTGATCGAACAAGTCATCTATACGTGGTAATAGATACCTGTTCCATACAGTGACGCGATTCAGCTGTCGGTAGTCAATGCACATTCTCATACTACCGTCCTTCTTCTTTACAAATAAGACAGGAGATCCCCACGGTGAAACACTGGGACGAACAAGTCCTCTATCTAACAACTCTTGCAACTGGCCTTTGAGTTCCTTCAATTCCGTCGGTGCCATTCGATAGGGTGGTATAGTAATAGGCCCCGCACCCGGAATCAAGTCGATACAAAATTCGATATCTCGATCAGGTGGCAATCCTGGTAACTCAGCAGGAAATACCTCAGGAAATTCTCGCGCGATCGGAATCTGATCCAATGGAACTTCAGCGACCCCTAAGTCCTGAACGAAAGCCAAGAATCCATGAAAACCCTTCTTCAAGAGTCGCCCCGCACAAAGAGCAGAAATCATGTTGACAGGGGTTAACTTGCAATCTCCCTGCACAACAAACACCGGTTCATCTAGAAAACAAAATCTAACCGCTTTTCCTCGACAATCTACATAGGCATGACAAGCGGCTAAGCAATCCATACCAAGAAGTATGTCAAAATCTAACATGTCCAGGAGAATCAGATCAACTAGCGAATCTCTATCACCGATGCGCACCGAACACGATCTGAATACGTGCCGTGCTATAAAAGAATCTCCAACCGGAGTAATCACTACCAAAGGTAACTCTAATAATGACGACTCTTTCCCCAACAAAAGTGCAAATTGTGAAGATACATAAGAATGTGTAGAACCGAGATCTAATAAAACATGTGCCTCTAATGAGCATACTGTAAGAGTACCTGTCACGACTGCATTGGATGCCTGGGCATCCTGTTGAGTCAGCGCAAAAACCCGTGCCTGGCCCCTGCCCGCATCCTGTCGTCCTCTACCTCTATCTCCTCGACCTCTCTGAGCACGTCCTGCAAAACCTCGACCTCGTGGTGCAACTGCCTGGCGTGTAGCGCCAGCTGGGGGAGGAAGTAAAGCCATCGGTGTTAGAGGTGGAAGGGGTAAAGCAACCTGTGGAGCAACAGTCCCTCCCTAAGATCTACAATCTCATGCAAAGTGTCCGGGAAGTCCATAACTAAAACAGGTAGATGGTGATCTCTGATCATCAGGATAAGAACTAAACATCTGGCCCTGTGTCCAACCTCATCCGACACTGCGGCCTGGAGTATATCTTCCTGGATATGACCCTCTACCTCTGCCAAACTGTTTATTCGTCGGCACGACCGGTCTACTCCTCTTTGGTTCCGGAACGACTACTGACTCGCTCAACCGCTCCTCTACTCGAATCGCCGCATCCATGGCCTGTGCATATGTATCAAAATGCTGGGAGCCTATCGCCAGATACAACTGTGTGTCCAAACTCCTTAGGAACCTTTTCACCCAAAGCTCCTCCGTAGGTACTAAATATGGGGCATATCGTGACAACTGGGTGAATCGTAAGTCATAATCTGCTACTGACATACTTGCTGATTTCCTCAACGCTTCAAAACTGCTAGCTCTAGCGTCCCTCACACTCTGGGGAAGAAATCTGGCAAGAAAGACTGTAGAAAACTCGGTCCACGTCATCGGAGGAAGATTCGTAGCTCGCCCTCTCTCCATCGACTCACACCACTCCTGTGCAAGTCCCTCCAAACGAAAGCTAGTCAGCTCAACTGACCTCGCATCAGAACATCGCAATGATCTGCCAATCCTCGCCATCCTATCAAGAAAAGACTGAGGATCTTCCGCCACATCGGTCCCTGTAAATACCGGGGGTCTCAATCTCATAAACTCTGCAAGTGATACCTCTATCACTCTCGTATCTACTAGCGCCACCTTCTGTGTAGGCTGTACCTCGGACTCCGCTACGGTCGGTGCTGGATCTGGTCTCAGTACTCGAGTGGTCTCAGCTAACTGTCCTACCACTCGCTGTAATCCCAACATACTCTCCTCAATCCTAGTCATGCGATCTGGAGGAGGAGGATCGACATGCTCATGCACCGCCGGAACGTCCGGTGTACCAGTCGTCGTCACAGGCGGACTCGCCCTAGCTGCATCTCTGGCTGCGGCTCGCCTAGCCCGCGTAGCCATAGCAACTGGAACAAGAAACGAGAGTTGATAAGGTGTAGGAACGAAAGCAATCAATAACGGAGAATCAACGGAAGAATAGATCAAGATAAACATCCTAAGGTTAGTTAGGCTGAATACGATAACGTAAATATGCCGCGGAACATACGTACGGTACTGCATTCATCCTAATTCACCTACTCCATCAAACCAAAGGTCATCCTAACTCTCAGACTTACATCAATCTATTGAAATTCCTTACTGAATTCCGTAAGGTTAGTCCTAAGCTCTGATACCAACTTTGTCACGACCCAAGTTTGGATGTGACCGGCACTTAGATTGTATCATATCTAAAGATATGCACAAATCCAAGTAAGCCGAAAACCAAGATCAAAATACCTTATTGCGGAATTATTTATGAAAATTTTAGTTTTTAAGTAAAAATCTCAATTTATGAAGTTAATTTATTAAACAACTAATAAAGGTTAAGTTTAGTTGTATTCCTAGTTGGAATCAACAATATTAACAATGAACATGAATATAAACATAAAGAACATCACTATGAATCTCACAAAGAAAGAAACTATGATACTGACCAACAGATCTCAACTGTCCATATATATATAATCTCTCATTCTAAGTCAAAATACATGTTTGATGGAGACTTTCTAGATACAAAATACAAAATCAAAAGGGAAGGTTACTATATGTAACCTACCTATCAAAAGATGAAATACAACTGCAAATGTAGCTCTGCCTCGCAGCTACCCGTCCATTCTATCCCTGCAAGGAACTGTGGCACAACGGGGGTGAGTTGCCAACTCAGTGAATATGACTAACATATAACGGTGAATAAAATAAATATGACAATCATACTACTGGAATATGAATCAGCATGAGTATATGTGAAGTTCAACAATAAAATCTCATGATACTACATAAATTTCAATTCAATAGAATCATTTCTCAGTGTCCATCAACGACACAAAACTTCCATCTCATATAGGCATCATTCCCCGAATGATCTTAAATAAACAATACTGGTCGTTATCATCTAGATACACGCCGTATTTTTATCACTAACTCCGGTATCGAGTAACCTCGCTAGGCTCCCCCGTCTCAATACGGCTATCCTGCCCCTCGGTCTCGACCGGGTCCACCATATATCCAACTGTATATCTCCCCCACTCAGTATGGATAACGTAAAATCCGCGACCGTATATCTTCCCCACTCGGTCCGGAATAAAACCAAAACAGAAATCATCTCATGGTGGACATGACACATCAATCATGAAAACACTGGATTTATGTAATAGTATTCAAAACTCAAAACCATAAATTCTCAATTCTGCATTTACCTCATATATAACACAAAAATACGCATAAAGTAACATGATGTAAACGATGCAATTTACTACTCTTATTGATATGTGAAATACGATATAAATTCATGTTAGCAAGTATGATGTTTAAGTGTAGGTGACATAGCAATATCGATGAGGTGTGTGTAGCATGTAAGATGTGCACGTGGCATGATTCATCGATAATTGTGAAGTGTTCTAACAACTAAGCAATTTATATGTATATATGATGAATGCATATTATCAATTTGACATAACGATATAAAGTATTAAGTTAAGTAAAAACTACGGGCGAAACACGCCATCTTTACAAAATTCCCCGGTAGATATTTAATCTACTCACCGGAAAGGTCGAATCTACTCCGGAAATGCTAATCCTTTCCCTTTCCTCGCTGCTTCCGTAATTCTTGTATCCGAATTTAAATTTACAAATTAACGTATATAAGAAAAACGGCTATTCCGATATGTCGGAAATGAAAACACCCTTTCCCACTTACAAATTTCATACTATTTAATTATATCAAGTTATTAAACATTTAATCTTGCTAGATTTTAAATCTCAATCTGTACTGTTATAGAATATAAAACGCGACGTGTTTTCGTCGTAGTGTTTTGAATTACCCTTTCCGATATATCTTCCCAGATTTTAACTACTGTGCAATTAAGTTAATTAAACAGTACCAAGATAGCTAAAATTGTGTACTGTAAACTACCCAACAGAGCAAACCCACAAATCTCCCCTCATGGCCGGCGACGCCGGTTTTTTCCTTATGGCCGCCAGCCCAAAACCAGCCCCTTGGTGTCGTCTTCTTGTGGTTTACTCTAGTTGTTACCTATATCATTTTAACTCTGTTTAATTAATTTAATTATCTTCCAGATCAAAGCAGATTTTAACAAACATTCGATTTAGTTAAAATACGATATTATGTGACATGTTCAATCTATATTAACTAATCTACAGAGCCTAATTAACCTACTGTGATTAAGGATTTACCCTCCAATATTGCTGTAGGAATAACCCCTCTAAGGTGCTAAGTCCTTCCTAGCTTGATGATGAACAAAACTCAAGAACAAGCTCCTCTTTCTTCTTCTTGTTCTTTCTTTTTCTCTTTTATTTTCTTGTTTTGATTTCAGAATTTTTTTTAGAGTTTTGATCTGAGTTTTGAACTGAGAATGAGCTATTTAACTGAGTGGATGAAGGGATAAGGGAAGGTGGAGGTGTCAAGAACTAGAGTGTGGATGTTTCATGCAAGGAGGAGGTGGGGGTTGAATGTGCTCATGCAAGCATGAGGTGGTTTAGGCATTATCTTAAATTTTTGTTTTAATTTGAATTAGATTTCAGAACTGAAATGATTTCATCTATTTTCACTTATACCCCCAATAATAACCTATTTGCATAAAAACTTAACTTTACACTTTAACCCCTCACAACTTAACTTATTATAAAACACACATTTTATTAAAATGAAGCTAAATTTGTCACTAAAACCCTTATAACTTATTTAATTTGCATTCAAAAATTCTAATTTAAATTGTACTATATACAACTTATGATGATTGACATATTTGATTTTAACCGTTTTGTGATTTATCAAATTATTATTAATTTAATTATTTTTATTTATTTCTAACTTTTCTAAATGTTACAGTCTAATACATCATCACAACAGGGGTTCTATGGTTACCACAAGCCTCAATTTCACATTTGATTCAGATCCAACCCTAAATCCTAACTTGGAATTTCTAAAACCCTCAAAACGACACAATATCGACATGAAACTAGTATGGATACACAAGAAATCAAAATACTACTCTAAGGGTGCAGAAATTACCTCCTTTGGCAACTCAAGAAAATTCTTGAGTTGCTCAAAGTCCTTAAAACCATCTCTTTCTTAGTCCAATGCGATCCTCTCGAGCTTGTGAGCAAGTTTTGTGAAGCCGAAATGGGGTTTTGGGTTTGTTTTAATGGTGTTGTGGGTGATTTGAAGAGGAGGAAGAAGATAAGAGTAGGAGCAGCAGCAGCTCTCTTGAAGGGGAGAGAGAAAATGAGAAGAGAAATGATGGGGATGGGTTCAAATAAAAGGGTTGACCTATACTTTCTCTCTCTTCATCATACCATACATTTTTCCTTTTCTTTTCTTTTCTTTTCTTTTCCTTCTCACTCAATGGCAAACCCTAAGCAACCATACCCCCAAAACATGTGGGAAAATATAACAAGTGTGGAAAAATGATATGTGCACATTTTTGCAAAAAAATGCTAAAAACCCGATTAGCGATTTTTAATCGCGATCAGCACTAAATTAGCATATAATTAACCATAAAAAACTTTTAAATGGCATAATTCCACAAAATACCCCATTTTAGAATTTTCCATAATTTTTTCCAAAATTTTCCCCATTTATCGGTATTTAATTATACCGAAATAATAAAATATTCATTAAAAACTAATATTAAATTATAAAAATTCCCAAAAATAATTTTTTATTTTTTTGAAATGTTACATTTGTTGACCAGTACGGAAGTTCGAAGAAAATGCTTAACTTGTTCCAGAATGGTGGTTTGACTTGTTTTGTCGGATCCATCCCGAAGGTCACATTATTGTAACCATCCTACCGAGCAGTCACGTCCTTTCCGGATAATGGGGCTGGAGGTCCAAGAAGCTCCTGATGACCATCAAAGTGAACAGCATCTAACTTGTAGGGGTGGTCTAGAGGCAGGAAACGTCGATGGCCGCAATAACCTTCCTGCTAAAATTCAAGAATTTCGATGTTGTATGTTGATGGCAATAAGGACATGCTTTGTGACCATGTACGGACCATCCTGATAGCATTCCATATGCAGGAAAGTCATTAATTGTCCACATTAAACCGCACGCAGTATGAATGTTGTATTTGTGTTTACATCGTAAGTCTCTACACCATCAATTAATAAAGATTTTAACTCCTCGATCAGAGGTCGGACATAGACATCGATATTGTTTCCCGGTGAGTTTGGTCCGTCGATAAGAAGAGGCATCATAAAATATGATTGGTCCATATCCAACCAAGGCGATAGATTATAAACTATCATTACAACGGGCCATGTGCTGTGGCTTCAGTAGGGTTCCTATGCACGACAGCGAGGTTTCGGGAGGCATCGTCCATGCCGTTTTCAAATTTTTGTCATGCTAAGGAACTCTAACGTAGGATGTTTAACTAGAGAATCGTACAAAACAAATTGTAAACTACTTTACAACTAAGTGAACTAGGAATAAAACTATTGTAGACCGGTCCTTCATTTCAATAGCTCCGTATAGTAGTCCCTTCGCTCCAAGTAGTGATCTTCCAGACTCTACCATGGCTTCACAAGAAGAAAGGAACGAACTTGCTTGAAGTCTTCAAGACCGAAGATGATCTACATCAAGAAGATACTAACCCAAGCTACCTCTTCACTAATATGAGATTAGTGAAGCTAACACCCTATACTAAAGTGCTAATCTAGTAGAGGATGATGAAGTAGGATTTTTGCTCACTTTAGAATTGATTTTCTCACTATTATTTCTCACTTGCACAAAAGCTAGAGAGATCTTGAGCTTGAAAAAGAAGATGAAGAGAGATAATGTTGTGAGAGTGAATGGCAATCATGGGTAAGAAAATATCTAATATCACTCATGTAGAAACATAATCATGAGTTTAGATAATGGTTGGATTAACAAATATCTAGTGTAAGACAAAACTAGTAGACTAAGTCAATGGATCTACAAGCTTCTCAAAACTTCATGCCATGCGATAAATTTCCAACTAATAATTGAATTACTATAAATAAATAAACTCTACATTATCTTTATCATGGTGTAAGTCTCATACACCCATGTTGCTTTGTATCATCAACGATGACACATACATAAAACACAATTAATATATATCACATATATATTAAGTGTGCACATGTGAGAAAAATAAATGCTTAAGTGAGCTAATATTAGTCAATGTAAACTAGTATATCACATATACAATTATACACTAAATTATCAAATCAACATTTGATATAATAATCTGGCTATATCACATACAATTGACTAACATAATCTGTATCAACTTATCGAATCAACACTTGATTCGATAACCCGGCTATATCACATATAACCGACCGATACGAATAAATCGCGAGAATAAAATATGGTATCACATACTCGTATTAATCTCGATCCCATACATATCTGCTCCTACTTCGTTTTGCCCGAGCCAGTAAAACCTCTGTGTAGGACTCTAAAGACTCGTCAATACGCCGGCAGCAGGTGATGATCATATCAAGCACCCACAAGCCGTCAGCGGTACTAGATGGACATAACGGCTATTCGGGTATTGAGCGATTAGAAAATCAACAAGCAAGCCCGCTCTAGCTCCTGTAAAGCTTGTCAGTAACACTACCGTACAGTCCAGTACCTTCGTCTGAGATGTTGCATATCCAGTCTTGGTAAACGTCAGACCCAATAACTCGATAATTCATGCTGATACGAGGCTCGTAACAGGTTGAGAAACTACTGATAATGCTTACCAGTAAATCTCCAAATCAACCCTGGCCAGGGACTTCCAGTTATAGCCAATCGAGCACAGCACGACATCTACCCCCAATACCGGGAGAGACGAAATCCCCTCCTATCACTCATTGCCTCCACGTGACTCGGGACTGTACCTAAAAACCACCTGTTCATTTGAAAATATTGCAATCTTTAACATAACAATTTCCTCACTTTTCTAATCATCTAATGATGTTTGTTATAAATATAACACGTATTACAAGTTCGTCTGGAAAATATCAATTACCACGTGTTATACATTATAATCAACATTATGGAAGGAAATTATATGTTTATTACTTCACGTATGATATTGTTTATCTCAACATTCTTCATTGAGATTTTGTGCAGAAAATTATTTCAGGACAGATATCGGAATCGTAAATTCGCCGACAAAATACAGGAAATCAAAGAGTTAAAATCTGGCAAAGATTCAGAAAAGATAAAATAATTTTAGATATCACCTGAACACCAATTGTCCAACACCAGAATACACAGAGAAAAATGAGGCAACAAGCTAACCAAATGGCCGCGGATCCGCGGCCAAGTCTGTTGGGTTCGTAGGCACACTAATGAAGTCTCACAAGGCATCAAACATGGCTAATTCAAATTTTACAAGTGCCTACAAACCCTAATACGGATCGTTAACTAGATATATAGGCGATGCAAGCATGTAAACGAATTAAATGCTAAAGGAAAGTGACTACAACCTTTGTAGATCCGGTCTGTAGGGTTCCTAGGCACTCCCAAGAGGTCTCACAAGGCATCAACCATGCCAATTTCTAATTTTAACGGTGCCGAGAAACCCGACTACGGATCGTTGGCTAGAAAACTAGGCGAAAAAGAAACTAGTTAATATTTAACTACAAGAATACGGAAATACAACCTTTGTAGATCCGGTCCTCCACCTCCACGGCTCCGTGATGAAGTCATCTCTGCTGTCCAAATCAAAATCCGGGCTCTAGCGTCGGCTTCATCGGAGAAAGAGCGGGCAAGTTCGTCGGCTTCGTGCCGAAGATGATCTACGTCGAGACATCACTAGATCAAGCTCCAACTTCACTAAGTGATGAAACTTGTAAAGAAAACACACTCTACTACTTGGCAAGAGGTAGAGGATGAAGAAATAGGAAGTGGGTTCAATTTAGAATTGGATTTCTCACTCTTTTCCATCAATCACCATTGATGGAGCTTGCTTTCTTCACTTGAAGAAATGAAGAAGAAGAAGAATATTGTTATGATAAGTTAATTAAAAAAGAATAGAAAATCAATACTTATCATAATTCTAACTATGGTTATGTGTAGAGAATTGACCAAGGTTAAAGGAATGGTTAGGGTTAAGGATGAGATAAGAATGGTTACAAAGTCAAAGCTTCATGAAGCTTCAACTAAACTCCAAAACTAGCAACCATTATTTTCTCATTTATTCAAAAATAAATAAATAAGTAAGATAAGAAAACCCTAACCATTAGTTTAACCATGGCTTAATTCATTACACTTAACTATAGTTAAACATGTATCATCAAACATGATACAATCAAGTGCACAAAAGTATATCACATATACAACTTGTGCAATCCAAGTGAGAGAATCCATATAAAGTGAACCAATACCAGTTAATGCAAAGTAATATATCAAATATATAATTATGCATTAAATCATTAAATCAACACTTGATTCAATGATCCGGTCATGTCGCACACAACCGACTAGTATACAATGTATCGGCTTATCGAATCAATCCTTGATTCGATAACTAGGTTATATCGCATACAACCATTCGACACATTCATCGCGAGAATGGAATACGGTATCACATACACGTATTATTCTCGGTCCCGCACATATCTCATATGCGCTCCTATTTCGTTTCGCTTGAACCAGGAAACCTCTGTGTAGGACTCTAAAGACTTGTCAATACGCCGGCAGCAGGTGATGATCATATCAAGCACCCACAAGCCGCAAGCGGTCTGCTAAACGTAACGGCCACCCGGGTATTGAGCGATCTGAAGATCGACGAGCAAGCCCGCTCACACTCTAGTGAATCCAACCAGTAACACTACCGTACAGTCCGGTCTGATCGTCTGATATGTCGCATATCTCGCCTAGGGGTGGTAAACGTCAGACCCTAATAGCTCGATAAGTCGTGTCGATATGAGGTCTATAACAATTCGAGATACTGCTGGTAACACTTACCAGTAAAACTCAGCAACCCTGGCCAGGGATTTCCTGTTATAGCCAATCGAACACAGCGCAACATCAACCCCCTATACCGGGAGAGACGAATCCCCTCCTATCGCTCATTGCCTCCATGTGACTCGGGACTGTACCCAAAAACCACCGTTTTGCACGCCCTCTTGGACGTGGTAAGATGGAAATCAAAGCACAGTGGGAACCACACAAGACTCTATGACGATCTCGGGTCTACAGACTACTCTGTACCAGTGTCACGAGAGAACTGCCATCTGACGTGAGGTATAATACCATCTGGGAGTTCTCGGCGAGTCCGTCCAGTGTACCCAGTCTCTACTGAGCACCCGTATATCATCTCCGATGTCAAACACCAATGGATATGGGATCATCCATCGCCCATCTGTATGGGTCGAGAAGGTACACGCTAGTCTACTCTGGTATATCGATGCCCCATCTCGATACACCCACGACTAGGGACTTTGAAGGATGTACTTATGGACTACCATGTCCCCACTAGTATGATCCGCATCATAGTCCAGGTAGTCAAGTACAGATCCTAAGGGCTTTACCAACATGTAACAGGGAGACAATCAGTGTACACGTTAAGGTAAAGATCAACCAGATAGCATACTATCATGTCGAGCAAGAAAGTCCTCCCTATATATGTCCCAGCATCCACTACAATATACATCCTATGTATAGTAATGGCCTCTAGGGCATACATATAACTAACACGGTCCACCACTTACTAAGCTCCGCGACGATGTCCCTTCGCTGTCCAAGTCGGATCCCTAACTCTAGCATCGGCTTCATCGAAGAAATGGGCGGGCTTGATCGTCAGCTTCGATGCCGAAGATGATCTACGTCGAGGCATCACAAGATCAAACTCCGACTTCACCAAGTCATGAAACTTGTGAAGAAAACACCCTATACTAATTGGCAAGAGGTAGAGGATGAAGAAATAGGAAGTGGGTTCACTTTAGAATTGGATTTCTCACTCATTTTGGCAAGTTGCCATTAATGGTTGCAAGCTTTTTCCTTTTGTTGAAGAAGAAGAAGATGAAGAAAAAGAATATGATAAGTCATTAAAATATAAAATAAAATGATACTTATCATATCTTTTACCTTAGTTAGGTGTAGAGAATTGACTAAGGTTAGTTTGAAGGGTTAGGGTTAAGCAAGAAGACAAAATGGTCACTTAGTCAAAGTTTCAAGAAACTTCAACAAGCAAACAAAAACAAGCCACCATTTTCTTTTCTTTTGCCAAAAAGAAATAAATAAATAAATCAATAAATAGATAAAAGAATAAGTAAATAAAATGCAACCCTAACCATTCATACAATCATGGTCAATTCTTTACACAAACCCAAGCTTGCATGTATCATCAAACATGATACAATCTTGTGCACAAAAGTATATCTCATATACAACTTGTGCATTTTAAGTGAGTAAATCCATTTAAAGTGAACCAATACTAGTTAATGCAAAGTAATATATCAAATATATAATTATACATTAAATCATTAAATCAACACTTGATTCAATGATCCGGTCATGTCGCATACAACCGACTAGTATCCAATATATCGACTTATCGAATCAATCCTTGATTCGATAACTAGGTTATATCGTATACAACCATTCGATACATTCATCACGAGAATAGAATACGGTATCACATACACGCATTATTCTCGGTCCCGCACATATCTCATATGCGCTCCTATTTCGTTTTGCTTGAGCCAGGAAACCTCTGTGTAGGACTCTAAAGACTCGTCAATACGCCGGCAGCAGATGATGATCATATCAAACACCTACAAGCCGCAAGCGGTCTGCTAAACGTAACAGCCACCCGGGTATTGAGCGATCAGAAGTTCGACGAGCAAGCCCGCTCACACTCCTGTGAATCCAACCAGTAACACTTACCGTACAGTCCGGTCTGTTCGTCTGATATGTCGCATATCTCGCCTAGGGGTGGTAAACGTCAGACCACAATAGCTTGATAAGTCATGCCAACGTAGGGTCCATAACATTCGTGAAACTACTGATAACTCTTACCAGTATATCACTGCAACCCTAGCCAGGGATTTCCTGTTATGGCCAGTCGTGCATAGCGCAACATCAACCCCAATACCGGGAGAGACGAATCCCCTCCTATCGCTCATTGCCTCCATGTGAATCGGGACTGTACCCAAAAACCACCTGTTTGCACGACTCAGTAGAGCCGTGGTAGGGTGGAAATCAAAGCACAGTGGGAGACACACAAGACTCTGTGACGATCTCGGGTCAACAGACTAAGCTGTACCAGTGTCACCAGAGAACTGCCATCTGACGTGAGGTATAATACCATCTGGGAGTTCTCGGCGAGTCCGTTCAGTGTACCCAGTCTCCACTGAGCACCCGCATACCATCTCCGATGTCAAACACCAATGGATATGGGATCATCCATCGCCCATCACATGGGTCGAGAAGATATACGCTAGTCTACTCTGGAATATCGATGCCCCGTCTCGATATTCCCACGACTAGGAATATTGAAGGATGTACTCATGGGCTACCCAGGCCCCACTAGTATGATCTGCATCATAGTCCTGGAAGTCGAGTACATATGCTAAGGGCTTTATCAACATGTAATCAGAGAGACAGGAAGTATACATGTTAAGATAAAGAGCAACCAGATAGCGTACTATCATGTCGAGCAAGAAAGTCCTACCTATATATGTCGCAGCATCCACTACAATATACATCCAATGTACAGTAATGGCCTCTAGGGCATACATATAACTAACAATCTCCCACATGCACTGGGGCCATCTGTAGCAGTAGTTGTAGTATCTAATACTCAACCATCCCCTAAAAGTCTCTCTTTAGGAAAAGGCCTTCATGAGTGGATCCGCCGTGTTGTCCTCTGAGTCTACTCTCCTAACCTTGATCACCTTGGAGATCAACTATCTCCATGATCAGGTGATGCTGCCTCAGAATATATCTGGGTCACTGATGGGACCAGGGTTCCAGGGCCAAAGCCTCACTTCCATTGTCATACAGTGGTAGGAACTTAGTTCATCTTATGAACCAATATACACCCAAACTGTCTCTTTGGCAGTATCCTTAATAGCGATGTTACCAGCCTTTATCGTCTAGTCTGCCACGGTATCTAGCTTGGAACTCTTCCAACATACCGTCCCTTTACCGAGGGTAAAGACAATGCCTGCGACTGACATTCAGTCGTCCTTATCAACCTGGAACCCTTCCAGTGATTCTCCCCAAGATTGATTGATACCATCTTACTACTCCTAGTGAGAATCCTAGCATTCCTTAAGAAATTTCACGGGCTTGAATCCGAAGACGCATACATTTTTATAAACAAATTCGGAAACGTATGTGCTATGATGGACACTTCACAACTTTCTATGGATGCTATACGTTTACGTCTTCTCCTTTATACTTTGTGCGATTTAGCCGAGAAGTGGTTTTATAACACAACCGCACATTCTATTTCAAAATGGGATGAATTCGTTATAGCATTCCTTAAGAAACTTTATCCCAATCATAAGATCGCTCGCGTTCGAAGCGAGATCTACTAATTTACCCAACTTCCCAATGAACCATTTTGGAAATGCTTTGAACTATTTAAGGAACTGCTTATCCAATGTCCTCATCAGAATCAATAGATGGGATCTTTGCCGCATTATATATGAGAGCATTACTCCTTCAATAAAGCAGACGCTTGAAATCATATCTTAAGGCAAGTTCATGACTAAAGACGATGGTGAAGCTTGGAAATTCTTGGAAGATTTTGCTGAAAACACTATGCAATAGGAAAGCGTTAGACCACCATCATCTGGGGAAGGTATCCATCAGCTCGATATTTCCATCGCATTGAGAGCCAAAATGGCTGCGATACAAAGGAAGCTCGATGCTATAGAAAACAAATTCTCTTCAGCCTCCCTAAATCAATTCATGTTCCCCAAAACTGTGTGTGGTTGCTATTCCAACACATTACATTTGACGGAAGAATGTCTTTTGAATATACCGTTTCAAAGTCAAGAGCACACTCATGCTACTTTTCAGCAGCAACGTAGAAACGATCCTTATTCGTTCACTTCTAATCAAGGTTGGAGGAATAACCCTAATTTTGCTTGGAACCAACACTAAAATCAAAACCAGTTCCAAAGCAATTATCAAAGATTTCCTCCATTACAACAGAAACTACCACAACTGAGTCAGCACCCTTTCAACCGCAACCTTTACAAAACCCGGCCAACAACCTTGATCCTTCTTCTGCCGGTACCGATAATCCCTCTGCACTCAACATGTTCATTAAACATTACATGCAAACGAATGATATTTTAACGTCTTCTATCGAAACGTTACTTCAAAACACTGTCTCCCATGGTGAGAGTATTAAATCGATAGAAGCACAAATTGCACAGTTGAATGCTGTGATGAGTGCTAGAGAGAAAGGGAAACTTCCATCTCAACCCTTACCGAATCCAGGGTACTCATAATGTGAATGCACTTACCACGTTGAGATCTGGAAGAGTGATGAATAACTAATTCAGTGAACAGGTTGATACTGATATTGAGGAATTAATAAATGATACCCCGGCTTCTTCTTCTTCTTATCCTATTCCGTCTAATCTACCTTCTTCTTCCGAGCCTATTCTCTGTTTTTTCCCTAGGCTCGAACCCTCCACCCACTTCATCCTTTCCACCCCCACAAACTTCTCCACATATGTTGGACCCAACCCTTATTGATAAAGCTCAATTTCCAAACAGATTGAGAGACAACAAACCAAACGCACAAATGGAGAAAATTGTGGATATGTTTGAGCAGGTTAACGTAAACATCCCTCTCCTAGATGTGATTCAACAAGTTCTGGCTTATGCGAAAATACTTAAGAACTTGTGTACTAGGAAGAGAAAAACTCAAGTGCCTAAAAAGGTATTCATGTCGAGTAATGTAAGCATAGCTTTTACACAGCAATTACCCAAGAAACGTAAGGACCATAGCTCCTACAATATCCATTTCTATTGGGGGTAAAAATATCAATCGTGCTTTACTCGATTTAGGTGCTAGTGCTAACTTGCTTCCATATTCTGTGTATGAGAAATTGGATATTGGAAAATTAAAACCATCGCAATGCACTTTACAGATGGCAGATCGATCTATCACCCAACCAAGGGGTATGTTAGATGATGTGTTGATAAAAGTCGAGGAGTTTATCTTCCCTGTGGACTTTATTGTTCTAGATACACAACCTGTAGCGAACCCACAGAACCAAATTCCGGTGATTCTGGTTCGACCTTTTCTTGCGACTTCCAACGCTATAATCAATTGTCAAAACGGTTCTATGACCCTATCCTTCGGGAATAGGTCAATTGAACTTAACATTTACAAGTTGAGAAGTGAACCCTCCAAACCCTATGCTCATGTATGTTATGTCAACATGATGGATGATGACAGCAGCGAATCTGAACAGCTTCACGATACCGATCTAGACTCCTTTTGTACATTGTTGCTTGACCCCACTATATCTTATACACATACGGACCCTTCTTTCGATCTATCCAGGGCAACATCCAACGCTTATTCTGAACCTTTCATGGAGTCTGAGTATCATCCCGTTCTTTCGGATGACATTATTCTTCGGGATATCGATGAAAGTTTCGCTGATGAACTCGCATTCTTAGCTGACACGGATTGTACGATTAATCAACCTCCACCTAATGAAGTTGAACTACCACCCCTTCTTCTTGACAATCATAAGAATGCGAGTAATCCATCATCACATTCATTGTGTCGTCTCTCCAAATCGAGATGCAAAACCATTCCATACCACCTCTTGTTTCTTCCCCACTTCTTCTTGGCTCTACATAACATGTTCTTCCACCAACCGGTGCATTTCATCGATAAAATCTTCGAATGGTTGGCGTTGACTTTCGGTCTTTGTAAGACTTTGCATTGACCAATAATTTTATCCCTCTTATGATTTTAAAAGCTTAATATTGTTTAACTCAAGATTGGGGGGGAGGTATAATTTTGGCTCTTGAAAATAAAATTTGTATACAAAATTGTGAGCCAAAAATAAGTTTGGGGGACGATTTTCACATTCATTTATTCTTATCCCCATTAATAACTTTTCCTCCCAAGCTTACAGGTTTTTGAGATTTGAAAGAGACAACAGTGAGGACACTGCTGTAATCAGATTTGGGGGAGGTTTGTGCTTATTTACGCATACTTTGCATTACACTTTGAATAAGCACAAAATTTTCAATTTTTTTTTATTTTATAATAAAAGATTAGAAAGTGAAAAATTACATTTAAAAGATTGGAAGAATTTAAGAAAACCAAGAAAATTAGATGTTTTCTTAAACAAAACTAGTAATAAATAGTTATGAGCCGTTGTCCCAAAGGTTAGTAAGATGAAGGAAGTCATTAATCTGAAAATAAAAATAAGTCTGAAAAATAGTTCCTATTCTGCAAGCAAAACATTTGAACGTTGATACCCTACTATACGCACTTATACATGTCTTGAAATTCGGGATAGTAGAGGATACCTGAAATGCTCTTGCCTAAAAGCCAAAGTACGAAGAAAATAAAAATGAAGCATAAAAGTATAAAATGGTGAAGAAAAATGAACACTGGTTTCGTAATCACCAAGGCAGCATAAAAAATATAGCGAGGGTGCTTCATCACCTAGTGCCTTAGAACAACTGGTTTGGGAGTCACTGCTAAACCTTAGGTGTTGTAAGACGAGGAAATTGCTAATTATGCCTAATAAGTGAGCACATTTAGTAATTGGTTGGTTAGTACCTCAAGAAGTATTAATGGTCGCATGAAGAATGTGTGAGCAATTCCATCTAAAATATTCACCGACTAAAAAGTACTGAGGTAGATGGACAAGAGTATGATATCTTGAATTGAATTCTTCGAGTATAGGGATGTCTTTTACACACACGTAGGGGTATATGATCGATGTTTGGAGGAAAGGTAGGGATGAAGAATAAAGGCGATGTTTTATTGAGGGATGATATGATTTCTAATATCTTTTCATGACTATTAAGATAGGGCTCATGACAATCGAAAAGCTAGTGTAGTTGGAAACTCTGATTTTCAAGTTCTTTCTTTTATAATTCTTATCTTTATATGTAATTTTCACAGTCTTCCTTTTATTATAGGATTTTGTGGGTGCAATCCGCTGAAAACCCTCAGGAGACAACAATCCTTCTACTAGGGACACCTAGAGATTTAAAAGCTTGTTGCACGTGCTCAGTGCAATCGTGTTGCCTATGAAAGTGTGCTAGTTAGTTTTTCTCTCTCTTTCTATTTTCTCTCCCTCTTGAAAAAAAAAAGTTTGCTCGAGACGATCAAAATCAAGTTTGGGGGAATTTGTTCAGTCGAAAATATTGCAATCTTTAACATAACAATTTCCTCACTTTTCTAATCATCTAATGATGTTTGTTATAAATATAACACGTATTTAAAGTTCGTCTGGAAAATATCAATTACCACGTGTTATACATTATAATCAACATTCTGGAAGGAAATTGTATGTTTATTACTTCACGCATGATATTATTTATCTCAACATTCTTCATTGAGATTTTGTGCAGAAAATTATTTTAGGACAGATATCGGAATCGTAAATTCGCCGACAAAATACAGGATATCAGAAGAGATAAAAAGAATTTTAGATATCACCTGAACACCAATTGGTCAACACCAGAATACACAGAGAAAAATGAGGCAACAAGCTCACCAAATGGCCGCGGATCTCAGGCCAATCCGCCGCAGATCCGCGACTGAGTTGGGAGCTCCGGTGACGATACTTTTCCAGAAGCTTCATCTCAACTTCCTATTGTAGGGTTAGCTTAGCACCTTAGCAAGGTTTTAGCAAGCATCAAACATACTATATTAAAACTTTGGGGTGCTAAACAAACCAACCAAGTAATCGAACTAGAGAATTAGGGTTAACTTTGCATTTAAACAACTTTACATCTAAGTGATATGGATTACAACTGTTGTAGTACGTTCCTTCACTTCAAAAGCTCCGAGTAGTGGTCCCTTCGCTGCGATCCAAGAGCTCCCGAACCCTTGAGAGGCTCCACAAGATGTACGATGCATCCTTGCTTGAAGTCTTCAAAGTCTGTGATGACCTACGTCGAGAAAACACGGACTCAAGCTGACTCTTCACTAATACGGAATTAGTAAAGCTAACACACTAATCTATATGGATAGTATAGAAGAGGATGATGAAGTAGGAATTTAGCTCACTTTAGTATTTAATTTCTCACTATTTTTTTTTCTTGATCTCAAAATCTAGAGAGCAAAAATGAGATGAGGAAGAAGAAGATCAATGAATGAGATGATGTTAGAAATGCAACCCTTGGTTAGTATATGTGAATACCTAACCCTTGTAGAGAGTTAACTATGGCTATATGTCATGGTTGTGTTAGAAAATATCTTAAGCAAAACAAAAAAGGTGGACTTTGTCAATGGTTATCAACAAGCTTCATGAAGCTTCCACCATGACCCATTTCCACATTTTTGAATTACTTAAGAATTTAAACCCAAACATTATATGTAGCATGGTATAATTCTCATACATCCTTGTTGCATGTATAACCTAGCGTATCACAATATTATATATCACATATATAATGTTTATGTAACAAAAAAAAATACAATAAACATATATCACATATATGTTAAAGGCATTATAAGTGAGAATAATAAATATTTGAGTGAGCATATACATACATACATACATACATACATTCATATATATTATATATTATTTCATCGAATCAACACTTGATTCTTTAACCCGGCTATATCACATATAACCGGCCGATATCACATATTGCAAAAATAGAATACGGTATCACATACTCGTATCAATCTCGATCCCGCACATGTCACATATGTGCTCCTACTCCGTTTTGCCGGTGCTTGGAAACCTCTATGTAGGACTCTATAGACTCGTCGATACGCCGGCAGTTGGTGATGATCACATCAAACACCAACAAGCCGCAAGCGGTCAGCTAAACGTAACGGCCACCCGGGTATTGAGCGATCAGAAGATCAACAAGTAAGTCTTCTCTAACTCCTGCAAATCCAATCAGTAACGCTACTGTACAGTCCGGTCTCTTCATCTGATATGTCGCATATCCAGTCTAGAGGTGGTAAACGTCATACCCCAGTAACCGATAAGTCGTGTTGATGTGAGTCTCATAACGGGTCGAGAAACTACTGATAACACTTATCAGTATATCGCCATATCAGCCCTAGCCAGGCACTTTCAGTTATAGCCAATCGAACACAGCGCAACATCAACCCCCAATACCGAGAGAGACGAAACCCCTCCTATCGCTCATTGCCTCCATGTGATTCGGGACGGTACCCAAAAGCCACCGTTTTGCACGTTCTCATGAACGTGGTAAGGTGGAAATCAAAGCACAGTGGGAATCACACAAGACTCTATGACGATCTCGGGTCTACAGACTAACCTGTACCAGTGTCACAAGAGAATTGCTATCTGACGATAGGTATAATACCAACAAGGAGTTCTCGGCGGGTCTGTTTAGTGTACCCAGTCTCCACTGAGCACCCGTATACCATCTTTGATTTCAAACACCAATGGATGTGGGATCATCCATCGCCCATCATATGGGTCAAGAAGCATATACGCTACTCTACTCTGGAGTATCGATGCCCTGTCTCGATACACCCTCGACTAGGATGTACTCGTGGACTACCCTAGCCCCACTAGTATGATTTGCATCATAGTCCTGGTAGTCAAGTACTAATCCTAAGGGCTTTATCAACATGTGATCACAAAACAATATTTGTTAACATGTTATGATAAAGTGCAACCAGAATCATGTCGAGCAAGAAAGTCATCTCTATATATATCTAAGCATCCACTATAATATACATCATATGTACAATAATAGCCTCTAGGGCATATACATAACTAACAATCTCCCACTTGCACTAAGGCTAGCTGTTGTAGTATCTCATACCCAACATCCCGAAGAGTCTTTCAAACTGTATCTGGGGAATGGCCTTCGTGAATGGATCCGCAGTATTATCCTTCGTATCTACTCTCCTGATCTCGATCTCCCGGCGATCAACTATCTCCCGGATCAGGTGATACCGCCTCAGAATATGCCTGGATCTCTGATGGGATCTGGGTTCCTTAGCCAAAGCTACAGCTCCATTGTTATCACAATACAAAGGCATTGGATGCTCAATGGACAAAACCACACCAAGTTCGGTAATGAACTTCTTTATCTAGATAGCCTCTTTGGCAGCATCATTGGCAGCGATGTATTCAGCCTCCATCGTCGAGTCATGCATGGTTTCCTATTTGGAACTCTTCCAACAAACCGCACCTCCATTAAGGGTAAAGACAAATCCCGAGTGCGACATAGAGTTATCCTTATCACTTTGGAAGCTCGAATCGGTAAAGGACTCAACTTGGAGTTCTCCATTACCATACACCAAGAACATCTCTTTAGTCCTTCTCAAGTACTTGATTATGTTCTTCACAGCTATCAAGTAACTCTCTCCTGGATCTGCTTGATAGCAACTCACTACATTTAGTGAGTATGCTACATCAGATCTGGTACATAGTATCGTGTACATGATAGAGTCTACTGCCGAAGCATAGGGTATCCCTTGCATACGAGCTCTCTCCAAATCAGTCATGGGAGACATCTCTTTGGAAAGAGTGAGTCCAGAGATCGTGGGTAAATTCCCATGCTTGGATTCTTCCAAACTAAACCTCTTTAGTATGGTGTCAATGTACCTGGATTGGGACAATCTCAGTATCCTTTTAGATCTATCTCTATAGACCTTTATCCCCAAAATGCAGGAGGCATCACCTAGATCTTTCATTGAGAATCTTTGTGATAAGAAAAGCTTGACCGAGTGTAGCATAGGACCATCATTTCCTATCAAGAGTATGTCATCCACGTACAATACGATGAAGACAACCTTACCCTCTGCCACCTTCTTGTAAATACAAGGTTCATCTACGTTTTTGATGAAGTCAAACTCTTTGACTACAACATCAAAACAGATGTTCCAACTCCGTGATGCTTGCTTTAACCCGTAGATGAATTTAAGCAGATTGCACACCTTTTCGCTGCTCCCATTGTCTACGAAGCCCTCTGGCTGAGTCATATACACTCACTCCTCTAAATCACCATTTAGAAAGACGGTCATAATATCCATTTGCCAGATCTCGTAGTCATGGTATACAGCAATGGCAAGTAAGATCCGGATGGACTTAAGCATAGCCACTGGAGAAAAGGTTTCATCATAATCCACACCTGGTTATTGACGAAAACCCTTTGCAACAAGTCTATATTTGAAAGTCTCAACTTTTCCATTTACACAAAGTTTCTTCTTAAAGATAAATTTGCTCCCAATTGGTTTTACCCTTCAGGAGAAACTTCCAAAGTCCATACTTTATTGGTGTACATGGATTCCATCTCAAATCGCATTGCATCCAGCCATTTCACCGAGTCCCCACTCATGATGGCCTACTCTGTAACATTTGAAAAAATAAAATATTATTTTTGGGAATTTTTATAATTTAATAATAAAATATTGAATATTTTAATAAGACAGTATAATTAAATACCGATAAATAGGGAAAAATTTGAAAAAAATTATGGAAATTACTAAAAAGAGGGTACTTTACGTGATTTAAGCAAATATGAGAGTTTATGATTTATTTGACACTATTTTAGTGCTAATCGCGATTAAAAATCGCTAATCGGGGTTTAAACGTGTTTTATGCATATGACATGCACATGTCATTTTTAACACTTGTTACATTTTCCTTCATGATTCAGGCATGTCTATTTGTTTTGGGTTTATTATTGAGGAGAGAAGAAAACAAAGGAAAAAGAAAAGAAAAAGGATTATGAATAAAGAAATGGGGTATGCGCATGAGAGAGAGTGTGAGGGGTCTTCATTGACCATGACATTGTTTCCTCCTTCATTATTCTTCATTATTTTCTCTCCCTCATCTCAAGGTGCTGCTGCCCTCACTCCCCCCCTCTTCATCCTCTCAAACTCCATTAAAAACATCTCAAAACTCAATACCCATGTCATTAAAAATGTGCTTGAGCTCACTAGCTAGACTTTGAACTAAGAAAGCTTGCATTTTGGTGCTGTAGGGGGGATTCATTAGTGCCTAATGAGGTAATTCTTTCATAAATAATGTAGTGTTTTGTTTGCTTAAGCCTCTTTTTAAGTTTGGTATCGATTTGGCGAAGTTTAGCGAACTTTGGAAAACCCTAGAGAGGGTTAAGGTTATTTTGAGTTGTGGTTGTGTAATTAGACTTTAGTAGTGACCTTAAACTCCCCAATTGTCCAAAACCCAGACCTAACCAAACCTGAAACCCAAAAATATGGATTTACAGAGCTTTGCAATGTCAGTTTGTGAACTTAGAGCATGCAGGGAAATCTGGGATGACCTGGGTTGATTACGAGACTAGCAAACAACTTCAGGAGTTTAGAATTAACCCAGGAAGACACCCTAAGAGCACGAAACCCAGAGGAGTCCCTAGGGCCGGCGAGACCGGTTTTGCATGAGAGAGGGCTTGGCCACTTGGTGAGGGTGTGGGTCCAAGTTTCTTCTGTAGGTCACATATACCCTATATATCACCCTAGTGTTGTTTGCTCACATGGTTTTCACCCTCATACAAATCTGGGACCAATTTCCTACAATGTAGTAGTATGACATTGCCACGACTTAAACTTTAGATACCAAATCTTGGTTTTTGTGTTAGATTGGTAGCCTACATGGAATCTAGAGTGACCCTAGACACTTACTGGAAAAGCTAGCAAGACCATTACCCTATATTGACTACCAGGAGAGTACCCTACAAACATGACACCCCAACTCCCTACCAGGGCCGAGGTCGCCGGAATTTTAGGGTAGGGGCCGGCCACCTTGTTGAGTCAGGGTTCCTGGTTGCTTCTATAGCTTATTTACACTTTATACATCACTCCAGTATTGTTTTGGAACATTGTTTGCACCTTAATCAAAATCTAGGACTGAATACATGTGTTGCTATTTTGATTCGAGTTATGGTTTTGCGTATTTTAAATTCTGGATTTTAGTATTTGTGCTTTATCTCGATCATGTGACGTTTGTACGTCTATATCGAGTGATATCGGGTTGTTTTGCGAGGGCAAACCATATGTTTTGACCTATGCAAGTTCCGCGTGTCGTTTTGGTTTCGACTTGGTTTTTAATGCGATATGATACGCTATGATGTGTAGGTACCCTCGTGAATACTTCGAGACGATAAGCAAGCGTGTGGCGACGTCGACATCGGTAAGTGGAGGTCAAGGTGAGTAGATTATATCTACGGAGGAAGTCGAGTGGATGGCGTATAGTACCCCCGCAGTTCGATGAATAGTATATATATATATATATATATATATATAAGATATCTTTTATGTATGACATGGATTTTCAGGATATAATTAGGTGTTCAATGGTTAGTTTGGGGTTATTAGAAGTGAACTAGTATAGCTTCCTAGTCACAAACCCTAGAATAGGTTTACACTCACACGCACACACATGCTTACTATTATACTTGTGCGTATTTAGGAAGAGATATACACACACACACACATAGGTATGAGACTGTGTGTATATATATATATATATATATATATATATATATATATATATATATATATATACACACACACTTGGATGATGAGGATAGTGGATGATATTTGGAGATGAGTCGATGAATTTGGGCATGGTACCATGAGATCGGTGATATGATGTGGTTCGTATGATGAGATACGACATGAGATTTTAGCGGGCCTTTGGGCGTGTGTTTTACACATGCATATATATATCTATATAGGTGGTATCGGTTTGTACTAGACTTAGATCAGTACCCTTGTTCATGAGATATGATGATAAGGATACCAGATAATTGATGAGATGAATGTGATATTGACCCGTACCCTGATTTGGGATGTCGTACGATGGATTTACCGTACGAGCTTTATATTGATGATTGATCCTCACTCTTGACTCGAGGATGTCATATTGTATACCGTATCGTATGTGATACTATTGAGGCGGGATCACCGACTGTTATATTTTTATATATATCGACTCGGATTTAGGTGGTTTCCATACCCTTCGATTAGCTTATTAGTTAGATCTGTAGTTACTTGTAGATGTTAGATTAGACCGAGTCATATCTATTTTTAAAGCTAATGAATCATGAGTATTTTAAAGACAGGCTAAGGGATTCTATGGATATTTTCAAAAGACGCATCTTTTCTTTAAAACACCGTAGCCCTTATTTTTCTAAAAATCCCGATTTGTCTTATTTCAAATGGCAAAACTGTAGGACATTTACATATTGACGTAGATTCTTCACTGCTGCTTTTATTGTTCGATTTCCGCGTATTCTTGCTATTCGCATCGCATTGCATGTGTAAATGTGTTTATTGTTATATTAAACCCATACTGTCAGGACACCAGCACCATTATCGATGATGCTTATGTTCCACGTACACCTGCTTGCCGGCTCACACACTTCATCATCGATAATTGCCATGTCGCTACACAGTAGGATTGTTGCATCAAGATATGACATACATATTGTATACTCATACTTGCGTACACATATAGTGTACACCCATACTTGCATACATACGTATTTGCACATACATAAACGGTTCTGGCTTGATTTTGGAGATTTGGGGAACCGCAAGATATATTTTAAAACTGGATTCATTTAAAAAGAGCGGTTTCCCCCTCGATGTGTGCATACTACTGTTTTATGTTGCATGATATACGGATATGCTTACATTTCTATCATATGTCGCATACATCATGCTTTATGATTTTACGCATTGAGATATGTTGTTTTCATGAGATTTCTGAATTTAAGAACCGTGGCGATTTCAAAAGAAAGCATGTACTATTTTAAAAACCTGGTTTCTCTTGATATGATATTTCGGTGCGTCCACCATGTGTTTTCTCGGTTCTGAGAGCGACATGTGAAACCCGATTCGAGAAGCTGGATGAGGCGATTGCGAGTACATGGTGACCCGGTATAGTACCCCGGGGCGAGAACGGATTGCTGTGCTGCAGATGGTGAGCCTGGCAGTGGGACTACTACCTACCGGTGATAGTATTTGGGCTCGATGGATATCCGGAGGATACCGACCGGAGTTGAGAGATGATATGGGCCGATCCGGACTGACGGAGCCCGATATATGAGGATTTACGTGCCGATACTGGGCACGGATTTCATGATGTTTTTGAGTGTCGGTACTGGACACTCAGGTTCCATGATTTTGATGTGTCACAAGGGACACACGTTGATTTACATCCTCATACTTCCATGCATATGCTTTATGATATTTACCCGCATGATGTTTTGTGTCATTGGGTGACACGTGGACGAGATCCACATACATACAGATATTGATTACATAGTTGGATGATATCCACATACTTTTAGACTTCATGATATAGTTGACATTGATTCATGTTGCTACCTGAGGCACTGGCACGAGCACTTGGTACTACACTTATATATTTATGTTTACCCTTGCCACCTTAGCATGCTTCAGACTTATTCTTATTGAGGATATATTATTACTGATCGCTTGACCTAGAATGAGTCATACATATGATTTCTGCTCTGTGGTGTTTTCTACTCACGAGTTGGCAACTCACCCCCGTGGTGCCGCAGTTCTTGCTGGTTTTGCCGTACATGTTTCATTGCGGCTTTTCTGGAACACTGCTTCCTTTCTGGGTGATTGATTAGTAGGTGGGTTCACTCGCATCGTGACCACCCATGTATTTATTTTAATCAGTTGTATTTAGCAATTCCATCAACCAAACATGTATATTTATTTCAGATTTAGAAACCAGTTGTGTATTATTTCGACCTTAGAGTCGCGTGTTGTAGTATTATGGTTTTCATGATGAATTTGAGTTTCCTTTTGAGTTTTGATCCTCGCCCTTCGGCGTTGTATATTATATTGTTTACGTGGTTATGACCGTCAATTGATGAAGAGCTAGCTCCTGCTTGGGGATGCCTTTTATCCTTATGCATATATTATTCTTGTCGTACCCCGTTTGGGACCAGTATTTACAAAGGAAACTCTGCCGAAATTTTCAGAAAAGACTTGAGAATTTAAAAATGCATATTCAGCTTACTTATTTAAAAACCTTGTTTTTAAAACATGTTTTCTTCACTTTTTTAAAACTAGTTTTCCTTCATTTATTATTTAAAATGGTTATAGATTTCTGGGCTTTTGGCTTACTTGAATTAGATGAGGTTCTATAGACTTCATATGATTCAAGGGCCAGCCATGTGTTATTTTGGGTCGTGACAAAAATAGTATCAGAGCGCTGTTCCCGTCAAAAATTTCTCCATAAAAGAGCCCAAGGCATCAAATGGCAGCGATACGCTTAAAAAAATATGAACCTGTATTTTCCGGGCTGTATTTTGACAAATTCCAAAATAAGAAACAGCTAAATTCTTATGGTACCGAAAGCATCTCGAAAAATCATTCGATTTGATATATTATGGGCCTCATAATTCATCCGGGATCAAAAGTTATGAGCAAATGTCTATGCACATGTGATCTAAAGAAGAAGATACGAACCGGTATTTTTCGAGCTGTATTTTGACAAACTCCAGAATGAGAAACAGCTAAATTCTTATAGTATTCAAAACATCTCAAAAAAACCTTCGATTTGATATATTACGGGCCTCATAATTCATCCGGGATCAAAAGTTATGAGCAAATGTCTATACATATGTGATCTAAGGAAGAAGATGCGAACCAGTGTTTTCCGAGCTGTATATTGACAAACATCGGAATGAGAAACAACTAAATTTTAATGGTATCGAAAGTGTCTCGAAAAATCCTTCGATTTGATACATTAAGGGCCTCATAATTCATCCGAGATCAAAAGTTATGAGCAAATGTGCTATGCACATGTAATCTAAACTAATGCTCTACTACATGGGAATGCATTTTTAGTCCCACATCGGGAAAAGGAGAGATAGCTTCTCTACCACTCCCATATAAATAAGAGGGGATACCTATTAGAAAAGGGAGAGTTCAATCCTCAAAGGATTCAATTCTCAAAGGAGCTTAGTTCTCTATAGGAGCTTAGTTCTCCATATATAGAAGCCCTGCTTCTCCCCATAATGCGCATGTGCGCTACGTGCAACGCATGTGTGCCCGCCATGCGCGCACCACGTGCAACGCACGTGCGCACCACATGAGAACATTTAATAATATTAATAGGAGCTTAGTTCGCCATAGGAGCTTAGTTCTCTATATATAGAAGCCCTGCTTCTCCCCATAATGCGCATGTGCGCTACGTGCAACGTACGTGTGCCCGCCACGCGAGCACCACGTGCAACGCACGTGCGCACCACATGAGAACATTTAATAATATTAAAAGGAGACTCGTTCTCCATAGGAGCTTGCTCCCCCCATAATGCGCATATATGCAAGCTCCATATGCGCTACGTGCAAATATGTGCGCCCAACACGTGCGACGCACGTGCGTCCAACACGTGCGACACACATGCGCAAACGCAAAGAAGCTTTTTTCTGCAGCGAGAAGCTTAAGCTCCAGCCTGTCCTTCCCCCCTAATGAGTGAGACATGCTTCAAAGGGTACATCCCTCCACACCTTCGATATACGGCACTGTAATCTCTCAGTGTCGTCGGAGAGGTGGTGAGTCCCAACGACCAATGATCCTTCTTTCTAAAAAAAGAAAAGAAAAGAAAAGATATACAGAAATAGAAAAATGGGAGAATTCTGAAAAAATTTGAAAGGCAAGCCGTTGAAGAAAGAAGATAATCTTCTTCAAGGTAAAGAATTAAATTCTTGGAGGAACAGAGATGAAAACACCTCACAAAAAGAAGAATTTATTCTAAAAAGATTAAAGATCTAAGAACAAGATCAAGATCTTCACTACAAAAAAGAAAAAAGATAAAAAAAGATCCAATCATAAAAGATTAAAGAAGTAATTTACTTCATCCCTAGATCTTTTGATCTATATAAAGGCACAGCCTTTTGATGAGCCATTGGTTCTTGAATCTTGAGGTAGAAGCTCTTTAGAATAAGAAAAACTTGTTTCTTTGATCTAAATTGGATCAAGATGCGCTCTGCGCTATTGTACAGTGCCTTGCACTTTTGAAATGAGCCTTTGCGCTCTTTGAACTGGCGCACTGCGCCAGAGAGCGCCACGTGTCAATCACAGAACAATCTGCGCTCTGCGCTCCTAAATATAGCGCACTGCGCTCTTGGAATGGCGCACTGCACCAGGGCGCGCCACGTGTTAGCAGCGCACTAGCTCAGTGCACTGGCGCAGCGCACCACGCTAACAGACTTGCGCTCACCAGAGCGTGACACATGTCGCCTCCACATTCTTTGGCGCCTTGCGTTCTTTAATTGGCGCAAAGCGCCTGACAGGCCACATGGCGCACTGTCAGATTATTAAATGCTATGCATTGTTTAAAAAGGGCAGAGCCCAATTAAAAGTCTAACAGACCAACTCAAATGCTGTGCAGGCCAATTTTAAATGCTATGCATTATTAAAAAGCCCAATGCTATGCATTGTTTAAAAAGGGCAGAGCCCAAGTAAAGGCTAAACAGGCCAAAGATAAATAAAATATTGAACATTTTCAACTGGACTTAGCCCAATTCTGGACATAAGTCCTCAATATAAATTGAACTGAGCACAACTGTTCTCCCAATCAATTTACACCTGGTTCGAGGGTACATCTCTTTACTCCTCTGGCATCCGTCGTTGTAATCCCTCAACGTCGTCAGAGAGCTGACGGGTCCCGACAACCACACACTGTAACGGACTGTGAGGTCCTTAAACTCATGGACTATGACGTCCTTAACCTCGACCGTGATGTCTTAAAACTAATACCGTACTATGATGTCCTTAACCTTGACCGTGATGTCTTAAAACTAACATCGGACTGTGAGGTCCTTAAGCTCACGGACTATGATGTCCTTAACTTCGACCGCGATGTCTTAAAACTAACACCGGACTGTGGAGTCCTTAAATCTACGGACTATGATGTCCTTAACCTTCACCGCAACGTCTTAAAACTAACATTGGACCGTAATGTTCTTAAACTACCGATCGACCGCAATGTCACTAAACTAGACAATAGAGCCCCAAATTGCTCTCTTGTCGGATCTAAATGATCCTGTTAAGTCGATCTTAGTCTAAAATTAGACTAACGTGTCCTTAACGAACGTTTAAGTCGATCTTAGCCTCAAACAAGGCTAATGTATCCTTAAACACACACCCCAAACCCAAATCTAAGAAATATTCGGATTTGGACTAATCCACGTCCTACGGGTGACGGCATAACTTAGTCTCCGTATACAATCCACGGGCAACCAAACAGAAAACAAACACACACGACACGAAGTGACCATATGGAGAAGGAGAAAGTTTTTACCACTGTGCGGTAGCGTAATTAACTGCAGGGGCTTGCGTCTGCAGGGAAGAGCGTCCCTACAATCAAAAACCCCTCGAGCGAGGGGGAATCTGACGAAGTCTGCTACATCGGCCGCATCCATTTAAACCTTTGATACACGGTGCCATAAATCAACTTGGTATCTTCGGAGAGGTGGACGGATAGCACCTATTAGCATCTGCCCCGAATCTCAGGCAAGACGTCCCTGTCTTGCGTGTTTTTTGGAGGGGAACAGATTCTGGCACGCCCGGTGGGACCTTTTCCTCATTCCACTCTACACTTCGTGTGTCGTATTCGCGAACGAATCGCGGTTTGTTAATAGTTTCCCTTGGGTTTCAAGTTACTAAGATTTGGTCTCTTGCTTGGCGTAGAAAGCAAACAACAATGGCATTCACCTGCTCGAAGTGCTCCAACTGCAGCTGCAATCCACACTCCGCCTCACCTGGAGGTGTAGCCTATGGACCTCAAGCGGTATCACCGTTTACGATGCCGATAGAACAAGTCACCCAAGCTACTACTGGATTATTTTTCGGGACCATGCTCCCGCCAATGAGCTTCACTGCTCCCGTGCCCGTACCAGAAGCTCCTAAGAAGTCGGTCTTCGATCGACTTACAGCTGCTGCGGCCCCTCTCAACGGGTCGCCCAACACCAGTGCCTCGGTCTTCTCCAGGCTGGGCCAGAACTCCTGCGGGCCCACGATGAAGCTTGCGGTCCCAGAAAAGGTTATTCCGAAGAGAGTAAACAAACCTGCTCCTGAAGTCGTCAAAGCAACTTCTCCTGCCAAGGGATCAGTCATTACAAGACCGACCGTCCCAACTCCCACTCCCACTCCTGCTGCTCAAAGGACATCAGTCATTAATAGGCTGACACCGGCAACAGCCCCTCCCTTGAACAGGGGGCAAGACAAGGCCATCCCCATCACCGAGCCAATTCCCTCAGCTCGACATGCTCGACGCCGCCACTGGCGCCGAGTGAGGAAGTCAGGAGGCAACTCCCCTTCTGGGCTAACTCCTCCAGCCCCGACGGCGGAAATTAATGCTGCTGTTCCAACTGGGAACAACTTTGAACTGCTAAATAAGGTGCGTAGGAATTCTCCTACCGCTGTACTTAAGAGGTCTCCTCCTCCACTGGAAAAGGGTGTGGAAGCAAAGCCAGAACAACCCCAATCCCCTCAACGGCTGTCCTCCAAGATCTATAAAGCCTGGCGGCAGGTTCGAGATTCGGTAATCGATCCAAATTTCTCCCGTCAGCACAAGAAGCTGAAGGTCCAATAGGAAGTAAGCCATCCTGCCAAGCTACGGAAAGCTATCTGGGTGCCCACTGCAACGGCCCCGTCAACTTCGACTGTTCATAAGAAAAGAAGGCCGGAGAAGATCCCTGTGCCGACGACAAAAGTCAAAAACACTAAACCCAAACGCCCTAAGTCTGGGGGCATGGTCGTCCATACCGTTTACATGGTATCTGGGAAGGAGGATAGCCGCGCTTCAACGGGCCACCGACCACTCACCCGATCCATCACAAGAGCCCAGGAACAGCAGCAGCAGAAGCGCTAGGAAATGCTGACTATAATGGCCGCGCTCACCGAACCAAAAGAAAGCCCGGAGGCGTCATCGGAGCAGCGTCGCGAACACGAAACTGATAATGAATTTCTTCGAAGAATGCTCGAGAAGAAGGACAATGAGGCTGTAAAACAAGCGGCCAATATAAAGCAGATGGCTCTTCTGTTTCAAGACATGGTCGGGATGATGATACAGCCGGATCCCCCAGCCGAAGACCCTCCGATTATCCTTGAAAATGACAGAGGAGAAACGTCAAATCCACCCCGGCTCTTTCAACAGCCAAAGAGGAAATGATCTCTAAGGCCGCTCTGGATGACTATATTGCTCAACAAATACGAGTTCATCAGGCAACTGAGGCAGCCGGTCAAGTTGTCAAAACGGGGCGACCATATCCGAGCTGGTATGATCAGATCAAATACTCGCCGGGCTACACGATCCCAAAATTCCATGTCTACAAGGGGACAGGCAATCCCCATCAACATGTTGCCCAGTTCAGGGCTCTTTGTGGCAACACCGGCGGCGATGATAAGCTCTTGCTTCGCCAATTCATCGGCATCTTATTGGAGACGGCGTTTGAATGGTACTCCGAGCTTCCAAATGATTCTGTCAAAACTTTCGCAGAGATGGAGTTGCTATTCACTCAGCGATTCGCGAGCGCCAGCGAACGCACCCCGATAATAGCTTTGATTATTGCAAGGGTGAAGCCAGGCGAAACTTGGGTCCAATATGCAATCCGATGGCGGAACCTGTGGTCGAAGTTCGAGCAGCGCATCGAAGAAGCACCAGCGGTGGGCATGTTCGTGGGCACCCTAGACCCTCATGCAACTATTTCACAGTTCATGATGTTCTTTAAACCGACCACATTCCAGGCGTTAATTGATAAGCTAGCCCAGATGGATCAAATAGGTCACAGACCGTCTCCCCCGAAGCCGAAACCGCGGAACGACAAGGGTAAAGGGAAGGCGACCTTCGTTGCGAACACTCAGCAACAGCCTAGTGCCCCAAAGCTAGCAGATCAACTGGAAGAGAGACGGCGCTATTATAATGAGAAAATGAAGCGTCCTTACTCATTCCAACGGGACAAGACGAAGAGGCTGTTCGAGCTGGCTATGCACAACAGGCTTATCAGTTTGCCGAATCCCAGGAGACCGCCGCAACCCAGCGAAGTGAATAATCCCAATTATTGCCCTTACCACCAAACGGTAAGCCATCCAATTGAGGATTGCTTCGTCTTTAAGGGATGGATTGAGGACCAGTACCTACAAGGCAAGTTTGCACTGTCCGAGAAGTGGAAGGTAAACCCACCACAACCGCACACTCCTAAGAAGATGGACACACCGGGGGCAACATGCTCTTTTGTTGAAGAAGCTCCATGGGAGTTCATGTTGTCAGCCAAAACCAAAAGGATGCTGAATGATCTTCATACATGCCCGGTGATCAAGTGGAAGAACCCGCTAGAACCCCAGATCATTGAAAGGATGCTGAAGCCGCGCCCAACTCCAAAGATTGATGGTGATGGCCCAAGCACCCATACCCAGCCGTTAAAATCTTCAAAGAAGAAGAAGAAGAGGTCCAAAAATCCCGTGAAGCCTGGTGACAAGCGCACGGACTTGCAGAAACAGATCGACATGCTGGAGGAGTATAATCAGAAAGCGCGGCTCCCATCACGCTCCAAGAGTTCCTCAGCCACGTCCTTAAAGACGAAGATGATGGAGAAAGCTCGTCGGATGAATCTGAGGGTTACGTAGCAAGTTGTCATGTGATCTCTCACTCGTTTACAGACGATGAAGGAACTCCTTACACCGAGAAGCTGGGGGCAAAACCTGAACCAGAACATCTACGGCCATCAACTGAAATGATCGACACACCTCAATGAGGCTCTTTTGAAAAGTAAAGCTGATCGGGAACGCGAGACGGTCATATTTGAAAGAGCCAAACGCCGGCTACTAGATGAAAGAGTCGAGACACTCCTGCTGAATCAAGGAACATCCATCACGGTAAAAAACAAGTTCAAGACGAGGAAAAGGTTTGCTAAGGCCATATCAATGGGAATGAAGCTACCACCCTCCGAAGGAAACACTCCCGGTGAAGCAAAGATGCATCCTAGCTACTGCTCATATCATCGAAAGATTTCACACCCCACCGAGGAGTGCAATGCTTTTAAAAGATGGTGGCAGGGATATGTTGCTCACCGACAACATTTTAAGCGGATGAAACACAAACTCACCGGGAGCAAAGAAGTGCGACTGAAGAGCATAAAAGAGATACCGGTAATTGTCGCATGGTCAACACCGGGGGATCGCAAATTCTCACTTTCAGAAGCGACTCTGACGAAGAAATGGCTCTTGGCCCCCTCTTTAAAGAATCTGCATTGGGGAAAGAGAAATAACCGAAGGCCTGTGAAAATATCCTGCTGCGCAATCGCACGCTTCCAGAAAAGAATCTCGGATCCATGAATAGGAAAGATAAGGGAAAAGAAAAGGTCTCTGAGGATATCGCCCTGGATGACCAAGTCATGAAAGATCTGACTGCCAAGGACCCGCCAAAGAAGAGTAAGGTGGACTACAACGTTCTGGCGCACCTGAGGAAGTTACCTTCGCAGCTCAGTATTCTCGACGCCCTTATACTATCCAAAGAAGTGAGAGATTCACTGATCAAGGCGCTACAAGAGCCAGAGCAATTCCAAGCTTTTCTCGCCAAAGAAAAGATGAAGGACGAGCTGGAGGAAGTACACACAGCTGATATCACCTTCAGCGATGAAGATCTCCTCCTCGAGACGTGCGAGCACAACCGTCCTCTCTATGTCTCTGGGTACTGTTATGATATAAGAATAGGCAAAATCCTGGTCGACAATGGGTCTTCCGTTAATCTCCTCAACGCACGAGTGTTGAAAGAAATCTGCATGAGCGTCCAGCATCTCGCTCGTGATAAAATCACCATCTCCGGTTTTGACTCCCAGTCGTCATGGACTCTCGGATCTGTGATACTAACGTTGCGCTTCGGGCTGGTTGTCACAGACATTAAATTCCATGTCATTGAACCCAAAACATGCTATAACGCTTTGCTCGGCCGGTCTTGGTTACACGAGTACAACATCATCCCTTCTACATAACATCAATGTATGAAATACTTTAAGGATGGTCTCGAGTATACCGTAACAGGAGAGCTGAATCCATTCTCCGTAAACGAAGTCCGCAAGTATGAAGATGCAAAATATTTCTTACCGGATTTCGAAAACACGGAGAGATGTCACAAACCGAAGAACAAAGCTATCACCACCATTCCAGTTTTCGGGAGTGATACTGAAGAAGAAGAAGCGATAGTTTATTCAGGTCCGCCTCAACACAATAAGCCAGGACCGTCCACTCCTATGTTTTTCTTTGGCAGCGACTTGGAAGATGAGGTCCATGCTATATTCTCCGCTCGGCCTTCAATACAAACATTCGCTGATGAAGAGCGAAGTTTGCAAATTGCTATGGTTCCGCCCAAATATCATAAAGAACTAGACGTGCTTCACACCTATAGTGTGGAAGAGCTGCAGACATTCTATGTCCCTCCCAGGTGAGAAGGCGATAAGGCGATCTTATTCTACCGCTTCGGGGAAACTAAAGTGGAGAAATAAATCTGGCACGGTGCAGATCCTACACTTGACAGGCTCCAACCCATCCGTCTGACTAGATATTACACAGAAGGCTTGAAAAATCTATTGAAGCGCTAAGGGATACCCTTCAAACAGACCGCTCGAAAAGCTAAATTCTATAACAGGGTCTGGAACGTTCCCGGAACTCAGCGCAAATTGCCCAATGGGAGAATAGAAGCAATCGGGCTTGGATACGTTCGATCCAAGAAACGGGAACTACTCCGCGATTTCTATGTCGTACATGACTTCGACGAAGAAGGAGATGCTCAATGGGAGAGTGCTAATCCTGAACCAGAAAAAGTCCCCGATGTAAAAATGCCCAGTCCGTCGTTCGAAGAACAAATGGACAAGCTTATAAGGGAAGCTGGTCGAAAATTTCGAGACGACCATAACCGTGAAATAGCCATCTACGAGAAAGCCAGGACGCAACGCCTTCTCCAACAGGCTGCGAAAAATGAAAATGCCTCTCCCTGTCAACCTGTTGTAAAAAAGGCCCGACGCAGAGGCAGAAACAAGTCAAAAAGCGGAAAAGGCATTCAGCAACGACAAAGCGGGACCAAGAAGGCATGCGAGCGGGAATCAAGCGGTCCAGATTTGTCCCTTATGAAGAAGATGAGTCGAGCATACTCTTTTCCTCAAGAAAAGACAAAGAAGATACTTGACCTCGCTATAAGGCATCAGATGATTACACTGCCGAAGTCTAAACACCCTGAGCAAAAAGGCGAAATCTCTCACCCAGACTATTGCTCTTATCACCGAGCAATAGGACATCCTATCGAAGATTTCTTCACCTTCAAGAACTGGGTCGAAGATCAGTATCAGCTCGGCAAGTTCGCTCTATCCGACAGTTGGAGGATAACTCCGCCACAGAAGCATGAACCCAAATCCGCGAGACTGGAATCAGATCAACATCGGTTCGGGAAGCGAGCTCGTACTTGTCATATGATAACGATATTAAAAGAAGAGCCCGAGAATATGGATGACCTTCCCTGGTGCCTCGAAAACAATGATGATGAGGTGATTTCAGAGTTTCCACCGGCGCCAAAAGAGCTGGAGGATGGAATATATACCACTACAGATAACCTCAAGAAAATTGATTTGGGGACGGCGAACGACATTCGTCAGTGAGCTGCTATCTGAAGAAAGGGTGGCTGCGTTAAAAGACGTGCTTATGCAGCATAAGGATTGCTTCGCATGGAACTATTCTGAAATGCCAGGACTAGACCCAGAGATTGCTATCCACAAACTGGCAATATCCCCGGACGTCAAGCCAATCACAAGCATCGAGAAGAATGCGGCTTGAGCTTGAGATGAGTATCAACGCCGAGGTCAAGAAGCTAATCGACTCCGGCTTCATCCAAGAAGTTCAGTATCCTAATTGGAACGCCAACATCGTCCCGGTGATGAAGAAAAATGGGACAGTACGCATATGCGTGGACTTCCGGGATCTCAATAAAGCCTGCCCGAAAGACGATTTCCCAGTACCGGTCACTGAGCTGATAATAAACAATACGTCCACTCACGAAGTCTTCTCTTTCATGGACGGATCGTCAGGATACAATCAGATAAAGATGCATCCCGAGGACCAGAAACATACCGCTTTCCGGACCCTTTTGGGTATATTCTGCTATAAGGTAATGCCTTTCGGTCTAAAGAACGCCGGTGCCACCTATCAGAGGGCCATGACGAAGATCTTCGATGACCTTATACATGAAATCGTCGAATGCTACATCGACGACCTTGTGGTTAAAAGCAAATCATACGAGGAGCATCTCGAGCATCTGAAGATCGTATTTCAACGTATTCAGCAATACAGCTTGAAGATGAACCCTCTCAAATGCGCGTTCGGAGTTTCATCGGGCAAATTCCTAGGATTCATCGTCCGACACCGTGGTATCGAGATTGATCCGTCAAAGATCAAGGCGATTATGGAAATGCCCCCACTAAGGACTCTCAAGCAATTGCGGTCTCTCCAAGGGAAGGTCGCATATATCCGGCGATTTATAGCCAATCACTCTGGCAAGTGCCGCCCTTACAGTCACCTGATGAAGAAGGGAACCCCGTTCATCTGGGATCACAAATGCCAAGGCGCACTGGACGAAATCAAGCAGTATCTGCAGAACCCGCCAGTGCTGGCTGCTCCGGTCAAGGGAAAGCCTCTCGTTCTTTATACAACCGCCCTCGAAGGTTTCTTAGGCGCATTATGGGCACAAGAGAACGACTAAGGGAAAGAAAGAGCTCTCTATTACTTGAGTCGAGTTCTCCTGGGGGCAGAAAGCAATTATTCTCCCATCGAAAAACACTGCCTGGCGTTGATCTTCGCGATAACGAAACTCCGGCACTATGCGTTGGCGCATGAAGTCCGTTTCATATCGAAGGTGGATCCTCTCATGTATTTGATGTCTAAGGCTATATTGACGGGACGGATCGCTAAATGGGCCTTGCTCTTGGTGGAGTTCTCAATAACTTATCAGCCTCTTAAGGCAGTGAAAGGCCAAGCCATCGCCGACTTCCTCGCTGAACATCCGATACCGTCCGATTCCCCTTTGAATTGCGAACTGCCAGACGAACATGCGTTTAATGCGATCGACGGTGGTGGCATCCGGTGGGAACTTTATTTTGATGGAGCGTCTTCCATGAAGAAGCGCAAACAGAATGCGCCTATAATCAAATCAGGAGTAGGCCTTATCTCATAAGGAGGGATAATGCGCTTCTCCTTCTCCTTGACAGAGCCGAGGACGAACAATGAAGCCGAATACAAAGCTTTGATAGCAGGCCTCGAGATCTTCATCGACATGGGAATTAAAAACCTCCTCATATATGGAGATTCCCAACTGGTTGTCAATCAAGTAAATAGCGATTACCAAACGTGCAAACCAGAACTAGTGAAATACGGCGAAAGAGTGCAGCAACTGCTGACTCAAATTCCTTCCTACACCTTGGAAAGCATACCGTGTGTGGAAAATAGCAAAGCGGATGCATTAGCCATGCTCGCTAAAGAATTGGCCGATGAGAACCTCGATGACGTAAGGATCGTTGTGCAAAGCCGTCGGGTTCTTGTATAGGCAGAAATATCTCCGGGGTTGTCCGAAGAAAAAGGAGCGACTGAGCAGACGGCCCTGCAAATAAAAGACCAGGAAAAGGCTGAGGATTGGAGAGAATTCTTTATAGACTACTTCAAATCCCGTCGAACGTCTGAAGATACGTCTTCAAAACATCAGCTCATGAAGTGAGCCTTATCCTTCGCCTTCGTCAATGATACTCTGTTCAAGAGGTCATTTGATTCTCTGTGGTTGAGATGCCTGGGACCTGAAGAGGTGAAAAGAGTCGTTCAGGAAGTTCAAGACGGGCTATGCGGTTCTCACCAAGCCGGGCCGAAGATGAAGCTGAAGATCAAGCGGATGGGTTTTTATTGGCCCACGATGATCCAAGACTTCCTCAAGTATGCGAAGCAATGCCACTCGTGCCAGATCCCTGGGGACTTCATCCATCAGCATCCAAATCCACTACATCCAACAGTGGCTAGCTGGCCATTCGAAATGTGGGGAACTGACATAATCGGCCCCATCAAACCAGCATCGTCCAGGGGACATCGATTCATCTTGGCAACAACTGATTACTTATCCAAATGGGCAGAAGTAGTACCGCTGAGGGAAGTGAAGACGGAGAATATTCTCCACTTCTTCAAGACGCACGTTATTTATCGGTTTGGAACTCCACGACGGATCATCTCCGATAACTGACCAGCCTACAGAAGCCACAAAATCAGCCGCTTCGCACAACAACACAACATAGACTGGAGATACTCCTCAGTTTATAATCCCCGATCTAACAGTCTAGCTGAGGCTTTCAACAAGACCTTGACGAAGATCGTGAAGGAGACGGTGTCCCAAAATAAGAAGGACTGGCATGAGAGACTGCAAGAAGCTCTCTGGGCATATCGAACTACGTTCAAGACGGCCACGAACACAACGCATACGCGTTGGTATTCGGTACAGAAGCAGTACCCCTCTCAAGATAGAATTACCCTCTCTACGAGTGTCAGTCCATTACGAGCTGACGGAAAAAGAAAACGCTCACTTTCGGCTTGAGGAGCTTGATGCCCTTGATGAAACCCGGCTCATAGCGTAACAAAATCTGGAGGCTTACAAAGCAAAGATGACACGCTCATATGAAAGATTGACCAAGCCGAGGACATTCCGCCAAGACGAACTCGTGCTTGTGGTCAAAAGACCTATGATCCCAAATCGCGCCAAGCGGGGAAAATTCGAGCCGAATTATGAAGGCCCGTACATAATAGACAAGGTCTACCAAGATGGAGCCTATTTACTCATGGACATGCATGGTGAAAGACCTTTCAGGCCAATAAACGGTCGCTTCCTGAAGAAATACTACGCCTAACGAGTTATGGCCTAGGTCAATGATAGATGACGACGACTATGTCCGCTCGCTATCTTCCTAAGCCCAAAACTCTATAAGTAGTAGCTGGTTAACGGACCGAAACGTCCCTAAACTAACAACGGACTACTATGTCCTAAAACTAGCTGTTGACCGAGATGTCGATAAGCTACGGTGGATTGCGGCATCCCACAGCTGATAAAAAAAAAAGAGAAAGAATAAAAAAAGGTATGTTCATAAGTAAAGTGGGCACGGATGAAAACCCGAAAGGGCTCCGTGAGCAAAAACAACAGGACTACCGGCGAGTGTTCGTGAAAACCCGAAAGGGCATAACCTCGTTATATAAAAAAAAGAGAAAAAAAAGAAGAAAACGGTATGTCCATAAGCAAAGCGGGCACGGATGAAAACCCGAAAGGGTTCCATGAGTAAAAACAGCAGGGTTACCGGCGAGTGTTTGTGATAACCCGAAAGGGCGCAACCTCGTTAAGAGACACTTACAGGGTCCTCTCGACCTTGTGAGAAGAAACCACCCGTGTGAGATCCTTACGACTCACAAGGGAGCAACACACTTAGGGATCCCCACGATTCCTAAGGAGAAATTACACTTGCGAGATCCTCACGACTCGTAAGGAGAACTCTCTTATGGGACCCTCACGGCTCATAAGATTTGAAAGTCTTAAGATACAGAGACCTGAACCAGTTCTTAAGCAACCCCCACAACCTCCGATACTACCCTACAAGTGGCTCAATATTGGCCCTTGTATACAATCCACAGGCGCGAATAAACATTTCCCTAACCAAGTCCCATCCGTGACTAGGGATATGTTCGCATGGTGAACAACCCTTGTGAGTCCTCTCGACTTATAAGAAGAAAACTCTCTTATAAGATCCTTACGACTTGTAAGTCTATGGTAGCGCCCCGGCCGTCTACAGACGCCAAATGCGGAACAAAAACATTTTAACTGGCGCTATCGTATACTTTAACCCGGATCTGCCATTATTGCTAAACTAACAAACTGTAAAGAGTGTAGAAAGGTTATACCGAACGATCTGAGTCCTTCGTTCTTTAACCATTATCCCACGCTCCGTTGTGGCTGCTCCGATCTCGTCGATCTCCGATCTTCTTGTCCAGGTGGCACCACGTCAACGATTCTTTAAACGGGCTCCCGCCTCTGACTCGAGGCAACTCGGTCGTCAAGTTTGCTAAAAGAGACGACCAAGATTAATGTAGAGAATGAGTAGAAGACTTTGTCTCGTTCCATCCAAAGCTATGGACGAACGGTTAATGAAGTTGCCGATTGGTTCAGGTGATGGAAAGAAATGAGCAATGATATTTCCATACACCCCAAAGCTATCATAATCTTTTTTCCAAAATGAAACAACAAGTGAGAGAGAGAGAGGAGGGGGCCGGCCATATATAGGGATGGGGGGTGAGTGTAGGAGAGAGGAGAGTGACCACAAGAGTGTGAACACAAATAAATATCTAGTGTGAACACAAATAAATATCTAGTGTGAACACAAAGAAAGCAACCAATGAAACAATAACACCTCACCGCTTCTAGAACCTTCTAGAAGCATCCACACTCATCCAAAGAAAAGATAAATCCGTCTTTAACTGAATGTTAAAAGACGGCTGATAGAAAACTGGAAACTGGCAACTTCCAAAAGTGATCCCGAAACGAATTTCAGGATAACCCCGTAACTGTATAAATATACCCGCATTTGTATTATGACCGAATACAAATGCAACTGAGACAAAGATATTATATCTACTCAATATAATACTCGGATCCGGCTTAAACCAAATCCGACCAGTATCATCTGCCCGAAATCTGACACGTGCGTAAACGCACGTGCATTTTCCGAACCCTGCCATAAAACCATACGGCCTCTACAACGTTTCGCCCGAACTTGGGAAACTGTCTGTGGGGGACTCTAATGACTCGTCAGTACCCTGGTAGTGGGTTTAACCACAAACCGTCAGCGGCACTAGCAATGCGTAACGGCTGCCCATGGACTGACCTCAAGGGATGCCGATGAGCGAACTCATCCGGAAACCCTACTGAGCCTAACAGTGACAATGTATATACAGTCCGGTCCTTTCGTCTATGAGTATCGCATATCTGCCTAGGGGGCTAGTAACGTCAGACCCCCAATAGCAGTATAAGTCGTGTCGGAGTGTAGCCCAATAACACTCTGAGATACTACTGGAGTACCTACCAGTAAATCTCCTGCCACGGCCGTGGGCTTTGTGTAATGGCTCTCCTAGACACAGCACGATCTCGCCCCCAATACCGGGAGAGACGAATCCCCTGCCGATCCGCTCACGTGCCTCCATGTGGCTCAGGACTGTACCCAAAAACTACCTGTTTGCACGACTCCTTTGAGCCGTGGTAGGGTAGAAATCAAAGCACAGTGGGAACTCACACGAGACAAATGACGACCTCAGGTCGATGAACTAACCTGTACACATGTCACCAGGGAACTGCTATCTGACGATATGTATAATACCAACTAGCAGACTCCCGGCGAGTCCTGTCCGGTGTACTCATAACCCAATGAGCACCTGTATACATCTTAGGTGATCCAACTGACACCAGTGGCTTGTGAGACCGGCCACCGCCCTTCGTCGGGGTCTCGACTGTATACACTAGTCTACTCCGGAGTATCGATGCCCTGTCTCGAAACTCCCATGACCAGGGACCACAATTAAGGATATGCATATAAACTACCCAACTCTCACGTATATGATCGCCGTCATACAGTTGGTAGTAAAGCAAGATCCTAAGGGCTCTATCAAAGTGTAACATGTAATCAGTCACCTGAACATGTACACGACTGATAAAGGCAAACCAGATAGCATACTATCATCTCGAGTAAGACTGTCCTACCGGTATAGGTCCTCCGCAATCATTGCAATCACATACCTGTGATCCAATAATTGACTATGAGGGCACTATCTCCAACAATCTCCCACTTGCACTCAAGGCTAATTATTGCGATGTCGACTACTCACAGCCCGTGTGAAACCGAACATCCAACTCCTCTACTAATCAGTTTCACAAAGCCCGTTTGTAAAACTATTGTGTTCGAGAAATAGCCTCAGTGAGTGGATCCGCCTAGATGTTTCTTTCTATATCTCTCTAAATCTCAAGTTCGCGGAGAAAGCCATCTCCCGAATCGAATAATACCTGTCTTAGAATATGTCTGGATATCTGATGGGACCTAGTTCATAAATGAACTCCAAATCCAAACTTCTTAGACTGTATCGATCACTGAACCTAATCAGTATCCGGCATCATGCCACCCACAGTATCCTCTTGGACCACCTGTCTATAATACTGTCCCTCGTCAGAGGGAAAACTAAAACTCTGACAATCACTCTGTCATCCACGTCACCTTTGAAGCCTGGAATGATAATCGTCTCCCCAAGGAGGCTGCTATCATCAAATCCGTAGAACATCCACTTATGTTCTATAACTGCTTCCTTATGTCTCTCCAGGATTGGATTAATACAAACTTATCGCATCTAGTGCAAAAACAACATCTGGTCTGATATTTGACATCTCACGATTGACTCAATTGCCTAAGCAAGTGATCTGCCAATCATGCACAGCCCTCTCCCCTTTAGTCTATACGACACCTTTAGAGAGGGTGACTCCATCACCTGCAGGTACACCACCATGTTAGGAGTCAACTATTCTAAAAACCATTTGAATATCTATCAAAGTACCCACATTGGGAAACTACCCAAATCTAGATCTAAAACCATAGATCCAGAAACCAGAATGTCAAATATTATATCCATATCCTGTCTGGAGAAACAACTGTGTGACGACCACAGTACAACCGATCGTAGTATAGGAATTTTACTTCCTACTCTGTGTATGTCATCCAGATACCATGACATCATACCCTACTACCTTCTTAACAGATTCATCCCCTATTCTGATGAAGTCAAACCCATGACTGTCACATCAAAATTAGATGATCTATCTCCGCTATAACTGCTCTAGTCTATAAATAGACATAAGCTACTTGCCCACTATGCTTCCGCTACTCCCACTGACCACAACAACCCTCCTACCGGGTCTCATAGCCTGGAACAATGGTAGTGTCAAGTCTGGGTAGATAAGAACCTCCCTGTCACCGTCCTTGAGGCTACCGAAGTACCTTTCGGGTGTCTGAGGTTACCCACCATATCTGCGGAGTGGCTAATGGAATGTCAAACCTGATTGAATATATAGGTCCTATTAAATTTTCCGTAATCCTTCGCGGTTCTGGAATCACTTCCAGTTCTACCATACTTCCACTACTGTTTTCTGAAAAAATCCATTTTACTAAAACTGTGGCGAGTCAAGAACAATATCACTATTGATATTCTAAATGGTAGAATATCAACCCTCGTCATAGCCAGGGTCAACCCACAAACAGCCATTACAGAAACGTGCCCTGAGTTATCCAGTGTCTGGTTTTAAGCATAAGCTGGACAACTCCCCGTACCTTAACATCTTTTAAGGTACGAACTATTCTATATCCAATATAGAAACTTTGGCACTTATTTAATTGGAACCATATTTAATCATGCAGCTGTCTCCAGTGCATATCAACTTAATGGAGAGAGGCTAATTAGCATTACTCAACTTAGGAATCCTTCCATTTATGAGTAACCTGAAAGAGAAACAAGTTTCTCAAAATCATTACTATCATCTGAATACCAATCACAAGAATCTACATCTTCGATCTCTTTGAAGAATCCCGATACTTGTGACACCTGGTTCTCTACTTTATTCTTATACCCACAACTTCTCAAAACTTAGACCTTGTATTTCTACGAAACACTTGTCTAAAAACTAGAGAAGTTATAAGTAAACAGAACATAGTACGAGGACCTGCCCCTTTGACCTGATGGACACTGGACAACATACAATACTCTGTATAAGTCCACTGAGTTGAATAACTCAAAACCTGTGCTTCGTAGGTTGAAAACTGTACCCTGGCGATTTCCTCAAATATCACCAATTACAACGAATTCCGATATAATGAGGATAATTACCTAATTCCCAATAACTTACTCCCACTCATCATCTGTAAAACCATACAGATATGAGAATGAAACCTGGTAAATACATACCCTTGGAGTAAGTATCTAATCGGGAAAACAGTTTTCGTTTAACAATGCACTGAAACATGAAAATGTTTCGTAGGGGTATCCTGGTATTCCTAGTAATGCCTCTTCCATAATCCAATTCATGACTTTAACTGTATATTTCTTTGCCTTCTCTCCAAATCCCTTTATTTGTCTTTAGTCGTTACCTTCTGTACACCTTCGTTAGGCTAAATGGTTTTCTTCCTTCCCTACCGTTCGGCACCAGTCTATGGTTTGGAAGAAAACTATCCAGTAAGCATAATAGGTGTACCATCCTAAACCAAGGAGTACTCGCATCTTGAGAGAAGGTGATGATAAAAGACAACTGAATAATACCTTATTCTTTTAAAGGTGAAATAGGAGTGGCGATGAAGTACGCGGTTTTGGTCGTGAATGATAACAGTCGCAATTTACTTTGCTCTCTTTCTAATCCCTTTATTTTGTCTTTAGTTATTGCCTTCTGCACACCCTACTTAGGCTAATTGGTTTTCTTCATTCCCTACCTTTCGGCACTTGCCTATGGTTTGGAATAAGACTATCCAATAAGCGTAATAGGTGTACTCTCCTAAACCAAGGAGCCCTCGCAACCTGAGAGAAGGTGATAATAAAAGACAACTGAATAAACCAATTCTATTTCTCCTGAACCTGGATCCATCCTCGAAGAAGTCCCTTCGAGTTCGTATATAACCATACGATGGATCTATCCAATGGAAGTGGATGTCCATAGTAATACGGGTGTTCTGAGAAATGCAAAGGGTAGAAGAAGGAGTGGCAATGACTTATGCAACTCGGACAATCCAAAAGCCAGTATTTTAAGAAGGTTCGGTCAACTTGGTCAATGAGTCATAGTCTAAGGTCGGTCAAAGGTCGCTGCCAAAGAGAGAGAGAAAAGAAACACTCTGTGTGCATTCTAACCTAGATCAGAATGGTTATCACTTTATCTAATCCGGAAACCTCCCACTGTCCTGTCAAATTCTCCTCCAAACCTGAAAGAAGAATCAATCGGGATCACCCGAAGAGTAAACCAACTCATCAGTGGGAATCGGGATCCAACTCTCATCGCATGATAACGTGATGGAATGCATCCACGTTACTCATACTCCAGAAGGTATGCGCATACTTGGCAAGTTTCAGTTTCTTTAGAAACTCCCGATAAGATTTTTGCCCCATGCTCTTATAACCTTGGCGTTAGGTCAAAATGTCATAAGTCACATGCCAAGTTCTACCCGTCACTATCTTGTTAATTTGAACCCACCCGCACATGCCCTTGGCGTTAGGTCAAAATGGCAGAACGACTGTCCCAAATCAACTCATCTATCTATGCAACAATGAATACCCAGCAGCTACCAAACACTATGCCTTGGCGTTAGGTCAAAATACATAGCTTGAATACTACTGAATACCCAAAAGAAGTGACGGAGGGATACGGCTGGTTTTTGGCGAAAAAACCTTTAACGTAGTGAACTTGATATCGCTGAAGGAACCTGATAGCTTTTTAAAATATAGTGGCGAAAACCTTTTGCTAAAGAGGTCACTTCTGGTGAAGGGATCTCGGCTTTTTCCTCGTGGAATGAGGTGCAGGATATTCCACTGAATACCGCGATGCAAAGCAACTTGTAATCGACTATAGTGAAGTTATTACCCTGACGCAAACTTCTGCCCAAGGGGTCAGTCCCGGTGAAGGGATATCGGCCCTTGCCCCGTCGAATGAGGTGCAGGATATTCCACTGAATACCGCTATGCATAACAAAAGGAAACGTCTTTGTAATAACACTTTTTAAATTTGTTCCAACAACTGCAAATAGGTTTGTTTTACTTTGCATTGATCAGAATCAACGCAGTCCCATCAATCAATCATACCAGAAAAGAACGAAAATAAAATGTACGTATATGCCATCCGCATTCGTCACTGGGTCCCGTCATCACCCGTTAGGTTACTTAACTAACGACAGAGCGGGGACTGGACTAGCGCGAGTGTAAAACATATACAACATCTAATAGTATATAAACTAATATACAATAATCGCTCCAGGCGTGATAATATGCAACATTACAGAAAAGTAATAAGCATCACAGAACAATACAGATAATCTGGGATCCCCGAGTTTCACAGAGCCGCTGCTGAAACCCGACGTTCCCCTGTCGTGTGGATAGCCTGTGCAATGAAACCTAGACCCCTACGAGTGCGGCAAGTTACCCGCCAAAACCTGAAGCGAGGCAGCCCCCTACAACAAAGTGAATGGACCACCCTGCACTTCACGGAATCCGGTAATCTTGGGCACCCCTCCATGGGTCAACCTGTACCCCCTACGAGTGCGGCGAATAGTCTGCCAATTCTAGAGTGAGGCCCCTCTGCCTCTCAAAGCCATGAGATGCGGACCCGTTGCCCCTCAGAACCCGGCTATCCGTGCACTCCGTCGCGGGACAAAACTTAGTACAGAAATGAATAATAGTACAACAGGTACATCGACCGCAACCTGGTCATGCCCCAAAAGAATATTATACAACAGGCAGTGACGGCAGTCCACAAGTTGGACGCTCGCCCCGCAATATCAAATGTACAAATAAATCCAAACTGCACTATCATTGCACACTGCTATCCACCACGACAAATCCGCAACATCACAGCACAACACAGAACATCAACGCGAATGTCACGTTCGCAAACCCGTCTAAAAGAACTATAGCAATCAGACGCGGTTTACCGATCAAATGACATTCCCGGTCGGAGATATAATGTAAGCACTGTAAACTAACATGTTTAAATTTCGATCGACTAAATATCACGAAGTGGGCGCCACGAACATCTGTTGAACAGTAACAAAATCTGGGCCCAAAAGATATATACCAAAAACCCCAAATTCCAACAGAGAAGACACTGTGCAAATTTGGTGCACTGATTCCATAGAATGGCCGTGGATGCGCGGCCAAACCATGGGTTTGGCCGCGATTCCGCGGCTGTTTGGTGGAATCACGTGCTCAAATTTGGTCGGTGTGCTTCTAAAACCCTGCACAACTTTCTGTGATATGTAGAATAATTTTAGGACATCATTTAAAATCTACAGAAACTGTAAACTTGAAAAATGCGGTTTTTGATATCCGGTTCGATCGATGTTTTAAACGCGTTAGCACAAATTAGTAAAGCAAAATGGTGAGGCTTTGATACCACTGTAAGTCTACGGTAGCGCCCCGGCCGTCTACAGACGCCAAATGCGGAACAAAAACTTTTTAACTGGCGCTATCGTATACTTTAACCCGGATCTGCCATTATTGCTAAACTAACAAACTGTAAAGAGTGTAGAAAGGTTATACCGAGCGATCCGAGTCCTTCGTTCTTTAACCATCATCCCACGCTCCGTTGCGGCTGCTCCGATCTCGTCGATCTCCGATCTTCTCGTCCAGGTGGCACCACGTCAATGATTCTTTAAACGGGCTCCCGCCTCTGACTCGAGGCAACTCGGTCGTCAAGTTTTCTAAAAGAGACGACCAAGATTGATGTAGAGAATGAGTAGAAGACTTTGTCTCGTTCCGTCCAAAGCTATGGACGAACGGTTAATGAAGGTGCCGATTGGTCCGGGTGATGGAAAGAAATGAGCAATGATATTTCCATACACCCCAAAGCTATCATAATCTTTTTTCCAAAATGAAACAACAAGTGAGAGAGAGAGGAGGGGGCCGGCCATATGTAGGGATGGGGGGGTGAGTGTAGGAGAAAGGAGAGTGACCACAAGAGTGTGAACACAGATAAATATCTAGTGTGAACACAAATAAATATCTAGTGTGAACACAAATAAATATCTAGTGTGAACACACAGTGTGAACACAAAGAAAGCAACCAATGAAACAATAACACCTCACCGCTTCTAGAACCTTCTAGAAGCATCCACACTCATCCAAAGAAAAGATAAATCCGTCTTTAACCGAATGTTAAAAGACGGCTGATAGAAAACTGGAAACTGGAAACTGGCAACTTCCAAAAGTGATCCCGAAACGAATTTCAGGATAACCCCGTAACTGTATAAATATACCCGCATTTGTATGACGACCGAATACAAATGCAATTGAGACAAAGATATTATATCTACTCAATATAATACTCGGATCCGGCTTAAACCAAAGCCGACCAGTATCATCTGCCCGAAATCTGACACGTGCGTAAATGCACGTGCATTTTCCGAACCCTGCCATAAAACCATATGGCCTCTACAACGTTTCGCCCGAACTTGGGAAACTGTCTGTGGGGGACTCTAATGACTCGTCAGTACCCTGGCAGTGGGTTTAACCACAAACAGTCAGTGGCACTAGCAATGCGTAACGGCTGCCCATGGACTGACCTCAAGGGATGCCGATGAGCGAACTCATCCGGAAACCCTACTGAGCCTAACAGTGACAATGTATATACAGTCCGGTCCATTCGTCTATGAGTATCGCATATCTGCCTAGGGGCCTAGTAACGTCAGACCCCTAATAGCAGTATAAGTCGTGTCGGAGTGTAGCCTAATAACACCCTGAGATACTACTGGAGTACCTACCAGTAAATCTCCTGCCACGGCCGTGGGCTTTGTGTAATGGCTCTCCTAGACACAGCATGATCTCGCCCCCAATACCGGGAGAGACGAATCCCCTGCCGATCCGCTCACGTGCCTCCATGTGGCTCGGGACTGTACCCAAAAACTACCTGTTTGCACGACTCCTTTGAGCCGTGGTAGGGTAGAAATCAAAGCACAGTGGGAACTCACACGAGACAAATGACGACCTCAGGTCGATGAACTAACCTATACACATGTCACCAGGGAACTGCTATCTGACGATATGTATAATACCAACTAGCAGACTCCCGGCGAGTCCTGTCCGGTGTACTCATAACCCAATGAGCACCTGTATACATCTTAGGTGATCCAACTGACACCAGTGGCTTGTGAGACCGGCCACCGCCCCTCGTCGGGGTCTCGACTGTATACACTAGTCTACTCCGGAGTATCGATGCCCTGTCTCGAAACTCCCACGACCAGGGACCACAATTAAGGATATGCATATAAACTACCCAACTTTCACGTATATGATCGCCGTCATACAGTTGGTAGTAAAGCAAGATCCTAAGGGCTCTATCAAAGTGTAACATGTAATTAGTCACCTGAACATGTACACGACTGATAAAGGCAAACCAGATAGCATACTATCATCTCGAGTAAGATTGTCCTACCGGTATAGGTCCTCCGCAATCATTGCAATCACGTACCTGCGATCCAATAATTGACTATGAGGGCACTATCTCCAACACGACTTGCAGGAGAACATACACTTAAGAGTCCCCGCTATTCCTAAGGAGAAAACACACCTACGAGATCCTCACGACTTGTAGGGAGAAATACCTTTGTGAGACCCTTATGGCTCATGAAGTCAAAAGCCTTAGTCCACAGGATCCTAACTCTGTCACTAAGCCACCTTTGTTCGATATCGACAAAGGCAAATGATGGTTCGCTTCTGGCAATATCTCAGTTGTAGCGATGCTGATGCTGAAATCGGTGTCTAATCCCAAGCTTGCAGTGAAAATCCAGCAAGCCACACATGCATACGAAATAGCCAAAATGATGGGGAAACTTGCGACAAAATCAGCAAGTAAAAATCTATGCATGCGAAATAGCCAAAATGATAGGGCAACTCGCAATAAAAAACAGCGAGTAAAAATGAAATAAATAGCCGAAATGATTGGGCACCGCGAAAAATAGCCGAAATGATGGGCCAATTGCGACCTTCGCGATATAAAAGCTGAAATGATAGAGCATCGCGGAAAAAGAAATAAAATAAAAATAAAAAAAATGAAATTTATGCCCTACAGGTGATATCACAACAGTCCCTGTATACAATCCAGGGGTGCAAACAGAGAGGGAATCACACTCCTCCCCCAGGTTCACAGATAGCCTGGAAATCATCTCAACATTGGTCCCAGTAGACACAACTTCAAGCAAAGCGGAACAGCGGCAACTTCCAGTTCCATGACTCGGCTGTGTACAGATGACCGAGAGTCAAGTCCCAACTCCGTGAAATGCGGATATAATCAACAAAATTCCTGGACACGTGGAATGCGGATAACGTCACTTCTGACCTCATGGAAAACGTCCAGAGCGGATCCTAGTCCTCGTAGAGCACGGCAGTGAATCGGTATGAAGCATCCAGAGCGGAGCCTGGTCCTTGCCGAACTCGGCAGTGAACCCGTGGGAAGCATCCAGAGCAAAATTCCTAGCTATGTGGAACGCGGATTATGTCACTTCTGACCCCGTGGAAAACGTCCAGAGCGGATCCTGGTCCTCGCAGAGCACGGCAGTGAACACGTGTGAAGCATCCAGAGCGGAGCCTGGTCCTTGCCGAACACGGCAGTGAACCCGTGGGAAGCATCCAGAGAAAAATTCCAGGTTACGTGGAACGCGGATAACATAACTTCTGACCCCGTGGAAAACGTCCAGAGTGGATCCTGGTCCTCGCAGAGCACGGCAGTGAACCCGTGTGAAGCATCCAGAGCGGAGCCTGGTCCTCGCCGAACACAGTAGTAAACCCGTGGGAAGCATCTAGAGCAAAATTCCTGGTTACGTGGAACGCGGATAACGTCACTTCTGACCCCGTGGAAAACGTCCAGAGCGGATCCTGGTCCTCGCAGAGCACGGCAGTGAACCCGTGTGAAGCATCCAGAGCGGAGCCTGGTCCTCGCCAAACACGGCAGTGAACCCGTGGGAAGCATCCAGAACAAACATCGGACTGTGGAGTCCTTAAATCCACGGACTATGATGTCCTTAACCTCGACTGTGATGTCTTAAAACTAACATTGGACTGTGGAGTCCTTAAATCCACGGACTATGATGTCCTTAACCTCGACCGTGATGTCTTAAAACTAATATTGGACTGTGGAGTCCTTAAATCCATGGACTATGATATCCTTAACCTCTACCGTAATGTCTTAAAACTAACATTGGACTGTGGAGTCCTTAAATCCATGGACTATGATGTCTTTAACCTCGACCGTGATGTCTTAAAACTAACATTGGACTGCGAGGTCCTTAAACTCATGGACTATGATGTCCTTAATCTCGACCGTGATGTCTTAAAACTAACATTGGATTGTGGAGTCCTTAAATCCACGGACTATGATGTCCTTAAACTCGACTGTGGTGTCTTAAAACTAACATTGGACTGTGGAGTCCTTAAATCCACGGACTATGATGTCCTTAACCTCGACCGTGATGTCTTAAAACTAATATCAGACTGTGGGGTCCTTAAACCCATGGACTATGATGTCCTTAACCTCGACCGTGATGTCTTAAAACTAACATCAGACTGTGAGGTCCTTAAAACTCATGGACTATGATGTCCTTAACCTCGACCGTGATGTCTTAAAACTAACAACGGACTGTGGAGTCCTTAAACCCATGGACTATGATGTCCTTAACCTTGACCGCGATGTCTTTAAACTACGGTATCCTGGAAAATGTCCAGAGCGGAGCCTGGTCCTCGCAGAACACGGCAGTGAACCCGTGAGAAGCATCCAGAGCAATTCCTGACTCTGTGAAATGCGGATAAGGGCAACTTCATCCATCACTTATGGATCCTCACGACTCGTAAGGGAGTAAATTCTCTTGTGAGATCCTTACGACTTTCAAGAGAAAACACACTTAGGAATCCTTACGATTCTTAAGGAGAAATTACACCTTCGAGATCCTCTCAACTCGTAGGGAGAAAAGCCTTTATGAGACCTTCACGGCTCATAAAGTTGAAAAGTCTTAGGTGATAGATCCTACCCCTGTCTCTTAAGCCATCACTATTTTATAAAGAGTTCAAAATTAACTGTTATCTACCTTATATGGGCCACACTTGCCAAAGCTACATGTCACTGAAATAGGGAAGTTACTCATGAGCATATAAACTACTTCATGCCAGAGTAAAACATAAAGGAATAGAAGGGTACGGCTCATGGAGCTGAGGGTTTGGGACTATACCCCTTAAGAGTTGAGATTTGAGTCAATGATAAATGACGACGCTTGTGTCCACTCGTTATCTTCTCAGATCAAGATTCTGAAAATTATATACCAGCCCGAAACTGGTCATACACTATGAATTACTCTGCACCACTTCACCTACGTATATACAAACGTGGGCAAAGTAGTGGGGGGCATTTGTTCCCGCCAAAAATTTCTGCACAAAAGAGCCCAAGGCATCAAATGGCAGCGATACGCTTAAGAAAATATGAACCTGTATTTTGATAAACTCCAGAATGAGAAATAGATAAATTCCGATGGTATCGAAAGCATCTCAAAAAATCCTTCGATTTGATATATTATGGGCCTCATAATTCATCCAGGATCAAAAGTTATGAGCAAATGTCTATGCACATGTGATCTAAGGAAGAAGATGCGAACCGGTATTTTCCGAGCTGTATTTTGACAAATACCGGAATGTGAAATAGATAAATTCTGATAATATTGAAAGTATCTCGAAAAATCCTTCGATTTGATATATTACGGGCCTCATAATTCATCCGGGATAAAAAGTTATGAGCAAATATCTATGCGCATGCGATCTAAGGAAGAAAATGCGAACCAGCGTTTTCCGAGCTGTATTTTGACAAATTGTGGAATGAGAAACAGCTAAATTTTGATGGTATCAAAAGTGTCTCGAAAAATCCTTCGATTTGATATATTATAGGCCTCATAACTCATCCGAGATCAAAAGTTATGAGCAAATGTGCTATACACGTGTAATGTAAAATAATGCTCTACTACATGGGGAATGCATTTTTAGTCTCACATCGGGAAAAAGAGAGATGGCTTCTCTACCACTCCCATATAAATAAGAGGGGATACCTCTTAGAAAGGGGAGAGTTCAATCCTCAAAGGATTCAATTATCAAAGGAGCTTAGTTCTCCATAGGAGCTTAGTTCTCCATATATAGAAGCCATGTCTCTCCCCATAATGCGCATGTGCGCTACGTGCAACGCACGTGTGCCCGCCACGCGCGCACTACGTGTAACGCACGTGCGCACCATATGAGAACATTTAATAATATTAAAAGGATCTTAGTTCTCCAAAGGAGCTTAATTCTCTATATATAGAAGCCCTGCTTCTCCCCATAATGCGCATATGCCCTACGTGCAACGCACGTGTGCCCGCCACGCGCGCACCACGTGCAACGCACGTGCGCACCACATGAGAACATTTAATAATATTAAAAGGAGACTCGTTCTCCATAGGAGCTTGTTCCCCCCCATAATGCGCATATGCGCAAACTCCATGTGCGCTACGTGCAAATATGAGCGCCCAACACGTGCGACGTATGTGCGACGCACGTGCTCGAACGCAAAGAAGCCTTTTTCAGCAGCGAGAAGCTTAAGCTCCAGCCTGTCCTTCCCCCCTAATGAATGAGACATGGTTCAAAGGGTACATTCCTCCACACCTTCGATATATGACACTGTAATCTCTCAGTGTCGTCGGAGAGATGGTGGGTCCCAACGACCAATGATCCTTCTTTCTAAAAAAAAAGAATTTGAAAGGCAAGTGACCAACAACCAATGACCAATGATCCTTCTAAAAAAAAGAAAATATATACAGAAATAGGAAAAAGGGAGAACTCTGAAAAAATTTGAAAGGCAAGCCTTTGAATAAAGAAGATCATCTTCTTTAAGGTAAAGAATTAAATTCTTGGAAGAACAGAGATGAAAACACCTCACAAAAAGAAGAATGTCTTCTAAAAAGATCAAAGATCTAAGAACAAGATCAAGATCTTCACTACAAAAAAGAAAAAAGATCAAAAAAGATCCAATCATAAAAGATTAAAGAAGTAATTTACTTCATCCCTAGATCTTTTGATCTATATAAAGGCACAGCCTTTTGATGAACCATTGGTTCTTGAATCTTGAGGTAGAAGCTCTTTAGAACAAGAAAAACTTGTTTCTTTGATCTAAATTGGATCAAGATGCGCTCTGCGCTATTGGACAGTGCCTTGCACTTTTTAAATGAGCATTTGCGCTCCTTGGATTGGCGCACTGCACCAGAGAGCGCCACGTGTCAATCACAGAACAATCTGCGCTCTGCTCTCCTAAATATAGCGCACTGCGCTCTTGGAATGGCGCACTGCACCAGGGCACGCCACGTGTCAGCAGCGCCCTAGTTCAGCGCACTGGCGCAGCGCACTGCGCTAACAGACTTGCGCTCACCAGAGCGTGACACGTGTTACCTCCACATGCTCTGGCGCCTTGCGCTCATGAATTGGCGCAAAGCGCCTGACAGACCACGTGGCGCGCTGTTAGATTATTAAATGCTATGCATTGTTTAAAAAGGGCAGAGCCCAATTAAAAGTCTAACAGACCAATTCAAATGCCGTGCAGGCTAATTTTAAATGCTATGCATTATTAAAAAGCCCAATGCTATGCATTGTTTAAAAAGGGCAGAGCCCAAGCAAAGGCCTAACAGGCCAAAGATAAATAAAATGTTGAACATTTTCAACTGGACTTAACCCAATTCCGGTCATAAGTCCTCAATATAAATTGAACTAAGCACGACTGCTCTCCCAATCAATTTACACCTAGTTCGAGGGTACATCTCTTTACTCCTTTGGCATCCATCGTTGTAATCCCTCAACGTCGTCAGAGAGGTGACGTGTCCCGACAACCACACACTGCAACTGACTGTGAGGTCCTTAAACTCATGGACTATGACGTCCTTAACCTCGACCGTGATGTCTTAAAATTAATGCCGGACTATGATGTCCTTAACCTTGACCGTGATGTCTTAAAACTACCATCGGACTGTGAGGTCCTTAAGCTCACGAACTATGACGTCCTTAACCTTGACTACGATGTCTTAAAACTAACACCGGACTATGGAGTCCTTAAATCCACGGACTATGATGTCCTTAACCTTGACCGCAACGTCTTAAAACTAATATTGGACCGTAATGTCCTTAAACTACCGATCGACCGCAATGTCACTAAACTAAACAATAGAGCCCCCAATCGCTCTCTTGTCGGATCTAAATGATCCCGTTAAGTTGATCTTAGTCTAAAGTTAGACTAACGTGTCCTTAACGAACGTTTAAGTCGATCTTAGCCTCAAACAAGGCTAACGTATCCTTGAACACACACCCCCCAAACCCAAATCTAAGAAAGATACGGATTTGGACTAATCCACGTCCTACAGGCGATGGCATAACTTAGTCTCCGTATATAATACACGGGCAACCAAACACAAAACAAACACACACGACACGAAGTGACCATATGGAGAAGGAGAAAGTTGTTACCGCGGTGTAGTAGCGTAATTAACTGCAGGGGCTTGCGCCTGCAGGGAAGAGCGTCTCCACAATCAAAAACCCCTCGAGCGAGGGGGAATCTGACGAAGTCTGCTATATCGGCCGCATCCGTTTAAACCTTCGATACACGGTGCCATAAATCAACTTGGCATCTTCGGAGAGGTGGACGGATAGCACCTATTAGCATCTGCCCTAAATCTCAGGCAAGACGTCCCTGTCTTGCGTGTCTTTCGGAGGGGAACAAGCGCTAGGTTAACCTTGGTTCGAGTCCAAGTTTGACTATGCGGAGCCTAGAGCGTTTTTATATATTCGGAACTTAGGCTTGACCTTACAGAACTTAAACTTAGTCGAGGGGATATTAGACCCGAACTTTCGTCGCATAGGTTGATCTTGGTTGATGGAGTAGGTGACTTGAGTAGAGTGACGTACCGTGTGTATGTTCCGCGGCATACTTACGATACGCTACTCCGCTTAAGGAACCTTAGGATGTACATTTCCTTGCACAGTATTATATTCATTCCTATGATCTATTCTCATCGATATCGGTTATGATTTTGCTGCCACGATTACACGGGCAGAGAGAGCTATGGCTAGTATTGCGGTCAGCATGAGCTCGTCACAGACGAGGACTAACCAGGGCGTGATTCCAGGGAGATAAGATTTTCATAGAGAGACGTCGTTTTATTGTGTTTTCGCGCCATTAGCGTTTGATGGATCGCTTTTACAAGATTACTCGGACGTGCAGATCAGAACCAGAGGATTGGGCCACTGATAGAGGCCAGTGATTGGTAGAGATTTTACGATCAAAAATATAATTACCGCAATCAGAAACGGCGTCGCTTCGCAGCTAGCCGGTGAGTGCGGGTCGATCCACAGAGACGGGTAAATTTCTTTTATGTGTTTTAACGAGTTGATTCTTTTTGTCGTTTTGGTTTTATAAAAATCTAGATCTAAAACTTAAAACTTAATTAACCTAATTTAAATTCTTGCTAGGGTTAGGCTTAGAAGAAGTTTTGGAGATTGATGTTTCCTCACCGCTTTCAATGCCGTAGATCCATTAGGTGTTATAGTAATTATCGATAAAGTGGATACGACTCTTTTGGGAAGATGTTTTCTTCCTCTAGATTCGTATCCTTACTTTATCGTTAATTACCCTAACCCCCATGGAAAACGCGCGCAACCGGCCCTTTATACTGCGATTCACCGTTACCTCGAGGGGTAGGGTGCCGCAGGGAGCGGTTGTGCGCGCATGCATGGAGTTCTTAATGGTTACGTATTGAAAGGGGTGAGAGATCTCATCTCTCAACCCTTTCCCTAAGGCTAACCCTAACAAGCGAGGAGACTACTCGCTCATTAGGGGATGAAATAACATTATAATTAAAAGAACTAAAAGCAATGAAATAAATTACCTAAGATTTGATGGCTCCCTCCAAACGATAAAGAACAGATCTGAATGTCACCTCCAGAATTTCTGAATTTTATTTATTGAAAAGAGGCATACCATTTTTAGATCTAAAATTACAATTTATAGGAAACTAAGAAACCTAGGGTTACAGGCTCTCGCACATGCGCAATTACTGATTTGCCCACTTAAAATCACAACACCCACAACAGCGCACCGTCACAGAAAAACTACGCCGACACGTGCACTAGATGGACGCGGAACCGCGGCTCAAGGTAGGGTTTGGCCGCGGTTCCGCGGCCAATTAAGGGAGTTGGGCCATGAGACTTTTGGGCTTCTTTCTCTGCTTCTTGGGCTCTGTCTTTTTATATGTATTTTCTCTGTTGGGCTTCTGAGTCTTCTCCAGAATTTTTCAGTGAATACTTGTAGCGATCTTTCAACCGTTCACTTGACATTTTGGACCTTGCACTGTTCTTCGACTAGGCTCGACTAGGATCGGTCTACTTGTTGGTCAAAAGTCCCTTTTTCTATTGTTTTGTGTCTTTTTCACTGTATTTGCTCCAGAAACCTGTAACCTGTAATATGCAACAAACGTGCGTCAAGAGTACCTGTTTATTTATAAAAAAGGATAAGAATAGGGGAATGATAAATGCACTATTATGGTCTGAACAAATACCCCCAAACTTACCTTTTGCTCGTCCTCGAGCAAACTTATTATTTTATTCTCTACAAAAAACCTAACCGCACTTTCGCAGGGAAACGCGATTGCACTGAGCACGTGCAACAAGCCGTTAAACCTCTAGGTGTCCCTAGTAGGAGGAGTGTTGTCTCCTGAGGGTTTTCAGCGGATACTACCCACAAAATCCTATCAATTTGGCCCATTGACTTTTGTTCTCCAATTAGGTCTTCTAATAAGGAATTCTATTATCTTCTACTTGTAAATTATCTACCCATATTCTTCACACTTCCTCATTATTTAACTTAAGATTATATATGTTATGTAGACTTACTTAGCTTTCGGCATTTCTTAAGTTTTCCTTCTAGGGTTACATCTCCACTCAGGAATTTTCTATCAACTCTATTAAAGATACAAATTTTATCTTTCATTCCTCTCTCTTATCTAAATTCCAATCATGTACCCCTACGTGTGTGTATAGATCACCCCTACACTTGGAAATTCAATTCAAGCAATCATGCCTTTGTCCATTGTCCAAAGTACTAATTAGATGGTGAATAAAATTTGCTTACACATCCTTCATGCGACCGTTAATACTTCTTGAGGTACCAACGACCGATTACAAAATGCGTTTGCACTTTAAAGCGTACTTCCTAGTCTTTGCAACACCCAAGGCTTTAGCAGTGACTCCCAAACCAGTTGGTCTAAGGCACTAGGTGATGAAGCACCCTCGCTAAATATTTTTCTATTTTTACAGCCTTAAGTAATCACAAAAACCAGTGTCCATTTTTTTGTTTATTCACTTTTTTTCTTTTTATTTTCATTGTACTAAGGGCTTTAGACAAGAGCGTTTCAAGGTCTCTTCTACTATTCCAAGTTTCAAGGTGCGTGAATGTGCAAATTGTAGGGTATATATTTTCAGAATCTAGACTTAAGCTAGGAACTATTTTTCAAATTTATACTCTAATGAGAACATCAATACTCTTCCCTTGTTTCGACTTAGCCCAAGAAGTGAACCCAAAATTTGCCTATTTCTAAATAAACTACAAGGCATATACTTTCCACCGTTAAACTTTAAGGAAGGTTATTTTTAGGGTTTTTAATTTACTAAGTCTAAGATCTAGTTTTTCCTAGCTAGTTAACCTATTTGTCAAACTCAATCAATTAGCCAAAATTGAATACAATAATTTTTATAATTTTTGAAATTTTTCAAATTTTTATGGGTTTTCAAATAAGTATGCAAATGCAAAAATATATACAAATGAATGCGAAGGAAGAAGACGTACCGAGCATACCCCCAAACTTGAACTTGACAGTGTCCTCACTGTCATGCTAAACCAAGAGGGTCAAAATACCGATACTCCCCTGTTTATTTATTTATAATTTTTTTATGTTTTGAATTTTTTAATTTTTTTTTATAGAAAAAGAAAACAAAAGGATATATACATATATACAAAGGTTCCCCCCAAACTTAAGCTTGGCCTTACACAAGCCAAAGGTTAGCACCAACCATTCAAAGATCTTATCGTGGTAATGGTATAGTTGGTGCAAGAATAGGGTGCGGAGGAAAGAAATGAGAGACACGCGAGACCGTGTGGGAAGATGGGTAGAATACGGTCTCGGTGGGGGAGAAGAAAGATGGAAAGAAGAAAGAAGTGAAGTGCGATCTTGAGGGTGTGAATTGAGTGAATAAATTAGCGCAATATGTGATGACCGATGTGTTAAAAGCGATTGCGCTAACTTATCAACTCGTCGTGCAATGGGGTCAAATCCCTCAAGATTCGCAAGAAAACATGGGTACGCCGAACTTGGTATAGGAGATGAAAGCGTAATGGTCATTTGTTCGGTCGGAACAATAGGAAGGAGGGAGGATGATATAACAGTCAAAGGTTCAGGAGGCTGAATTGGAAAATCTGACACATCAAATAAAAATGGTTCAACCTCGATATTATCCGCAAGACTCTCCTCAGTACTATCCTCAATATTTAATTCATCCATGCCATTATCATCAAAATCTAGACGCATATGAGATTCGGGAGAAACATTTAATAACTCAGGATGATGATTTGAACATAAAATTTCTATTAAATCGACAGGTTCATCATCCGAAATATTCCCGGCGTCTATATCCTCAATCAAGTGAAAATCAATTTCTTTAGACACTTCATCCACAGCATGGATATTTATCAATGTAGGTTCTAGAGTGGAGGTGTAAAGATCGAAAGGGTTAGGTGCGGTTTCACTCGAAAGGGGTTCCTTACAATTTGGCAAATCAAACACTACAAAATCACACAACTCATTTTTATTTTCAACTGGTGAATCATTTGGAACAATCGATGGGAAACCGGAGTTGTGGGTTTCAATTGGGTAAGGGTAGGTTTGATTTGAAAATCCTCTCTCATTCTCACTCTGTCCAACTGCCGCCTTACACATCGAAAAATTCGGAGCTAGCGGGACACTAGCTACCGGTTCACTAGGTTGCGTAAGGGCGGCCATGGATGCTTCCATTGTCCTCATCATTTTATTTGTTGCAGCAATATATGCTTCCAACGACTCTTCTAAACTAGACTTAGGTGGTGAGGGGGTTTCAGTAAAAGATTCAAAATTGGTTGGATATGTGAAACTCCCTAATGGCTGTGAAGAAACAGTGTCTAGTGAAGATGGAAAAGTCGGGTAGGACTGATAGGAAGTGGGTGGTAGGACAGGAGTAGGGTCAACATATGGATAAGAAGGTGAATAATCGTGTGGATCCCTAAAACTAAATGAGTGGAGAGGGGTGAAAGATCGACTGCGAGATTGAGCAATACGCTCAGCAATGGATATCGGCCTATGAGTGACAGAAGGACTTGAAGAAGTGGTATCAACATATGTAGGTTGTAAAGGTTGACTCGGTTGACACAAAGTGGGTTGAAAAGTCAAACTATTTCTCCTAGACTCCTCTATGTGATCTTTCAAAGATTTTTTTGGCAAGGAGGGATCATTTTTAAATTGACCGAAACAATTGACGAACGACGCAAAGTTAGGTTCGGGATACCAAGATTCGGCAAGAGATTTATGATGTGGGGTACCCATGATAGAAGAATGCAAGGATTTCTTAGCGACAAAATTTTTGCAAGTTTTTAAAAGATTTTTCTTTAATTTTTTATTGGAGAGTTTTGCAAGACGGTTTTAGAAAATGGACTCGTGACACAAAAGTATCAACCACACATGCACAATCAGGCCTAGATCTAGGGTTGCCTAGGTCTACTAGACAGCTCCTAACTAGGGCTAGAAATAGACCTCAAACCGCCTCTTCACGGACAAATACGGCCAGGTAAGTGGGAAGGAACCACCACTACAGTGGGCCTAATTAAAAACCACTAGCCTAGACACCGCAATGTCGGTTAGGATAAACGGCTGATGCCTACCCTAGTCCTTTTCCTATTGAGCTCGCTGTCCTTAGGTCTGAGTCTAATCTTTTTTAATTAAAGGTGGTTGATGCAAAATGCTTAGGTGTTTTCTGGGGTCCTGGGAAGGGTGATGAAATCCCCACCCAATCTGGATTTGGTCAAATAGCCCCTTAGAATCCGATTAAAATATGCAAAACAACAAAATCACTTGCAATCAGAATTTTTTTAGCGCGGCGCAAAGAAACCTGCAGAAAATCTGTTATCGAGAAGGGGGAGAAAGATTTTTTTTTTTTTAGCGCAAGAACCCTGCAGAAGATTTTTACAGAGAAATTTATGGGAGGTTGCAGAGGGGAAGAATAAGGAAACAAACAGTGCAAAAATCTCGCAGAGAAGGCTCCAAGCTGCGGCGGAAGCGCGGCACGAGCTAGGGTTATGCGGCGGAAGCGCGGCGCTATGGGGGCTTCAGGTCTCCAACTTTCTTCAGCTGCTCTGGAATTCCAATATCCTCCTTTTCTGATGTATAGTTCTCTGTCTCCCTTTCAGTGTTGCTTTAGATCCGTCAAGCCTGCAAAGATTCACAAAGAAACCCTTCAAACAATAAAAGATATATTTTTTTTTATTTTTATTTTTTTATTTTTTTCAGATTTTTATGATTTTTATGTTTTAGATTAACCCGAAATTACAAAAAGAAAATTTTACGCCATCCCCGGCAACGGCGCCATTTGATTGGTAGAGATTTTACGATCAAAAATATAATTACCGCAATCAGAAACGGCGTCGCTTCGCAGCTAGCCGGTGAGTGCGGGTCGATCCACAGAGACGGGTAAATTTCTTTTATGTGTTTTAACGAGTTGATTCTTTTTGTCGTTTTGGTTTTATAAAAATCTAGATCTAAAACTTAAAACTTAATTAACCTAATTTAAATTCTTGCTAGGGTTAGGCTTAGAAGAAGTTTTGGAGATTGATGTTTCCTCACCGCTTTCAATGCCGTAGATCCATTAGGTGTTATAGTAATTATCGATAAAGTGGATACGACTCTTTTGGGAAGATGTTTTCTTCCTCTAGATTCGTATCCTTACTTTATCGTTAATTACCCTAACCCCCATGGAAAACGCGCGCAACCGGCCCTTTATACTGCGATTCACCGTTACCTCGAGGGGTAGGGTGCCGCAGGGAGCGGTTGTGCGCGCATGCATGGAGTTCTTAATGGTTACGTATTGAAAGGGGTGAGAGATCTCATCTCTCAACCCTTTCCCTAAGGCTAACCCTAACAAGCGAGGAGACTACTCGCTCATTAGGGGATGAAATAACATTATAATTAAAAGAACTAAAAGCAATGAAATAAATTACCTAAGATTTGATGGCTCCCTCCAAACGATAAAGAACAGATCTGAATGTCACCTCCAGAATTTCTGAATTTTATTTATTGAAAAGAGGCATACCATTTTTAGATCTAAAATTACAATTTATAGGAAACTAAGAAACCTAGGGTTACAGGCTCTCGCACATGCGCAATTACTGATTTGCCCACTTAAAATCACAACACCCACAACAGCGCACCGTCACAGAAAAACTGCGCCGACACGTGCACTAGATGGACGCGGAACCGCGGCTCAAGGTAGGGTTTGGCCGCGGTTCCGCGGCCAATTAAGGGAGTTGGGCCATGAGACTTTTGGGCTTCTTTCTCTGCTTCTTGGGCTCTGTCTTTTTATATGTATTTTCTCTGTTGGGCTTCTGAGTCTTCTCCAGAATTTTTCAGTGAATACTTGTAGCGATCTTTCAACCGTTCACTTGACATTTTGGACCTTGCACTGTTCTTCGACTAGGCTCGACTAGGATCGGTCTACTTGTTGGTCAAAAGTCCCTTTTTCTATTGTTTTGTGTCTTTTTCACTGTATTTGCTCCAGAAACCTGTAACCTGTAATATGCAACAAACGTGCGTCAAGAGTACCTGTTTATTTATAAAAAAGGATAAGAATAGGGGAATGATAAATGCACTATTATGGTCTGAACAGCCAGCCAGATTGTGATGACCGTCGATGCACCGATTATTATTGATGATTGAAGCACTGTTCAACGTGCAGACGAAAGAGCCAGTTGTTGCTGCGAATGACGAGATATCGCCCCAGATGCTTGGAGCTATTGCAGCACGAGTTTATACTTGAGATATGATAGAAGATCACTAGTCACCAAGGATGAATGACTAGGACATGCGGTTTGTTCGCTTACCACGATGCGAGGTCATCAGATAGATTGATTTCAGCTAGAGACGACTTCACGCAGGTACGTTGAGAGTCGATGGAGACGATCGAATGTCCAGAACCCAATTCCAAGTTTAAAGTATTCGGAAAGATGTTGTCACGCTCCGCTTCCTAGAGTACTCTAAGATAGGCACGTGACATAGCTAACCATGCTACCTGTGGATATGAAATATCTTTCCACAGTCACATTATGGCTGTAGAGATATCAAGAACAATAATAAACTATCTAACACATGTCCATAAGCCAGAATAAAACGAGTCAAGAATAAAATAATGCGGAAGCAAAAGATCCAATACAAGAATAAACTGGAATGTACGTCCCATAATGCGGGCTCACATCAAGCATGAAAATACCGAAAGTAAAATGAACTAACTACTAACAAGTCCTCACTGCTCAGCCTGCTGACTGAAATACTCCTGCTCGGCCTGTAGCGAAGGTAAAGAATCTGGGCTACGCAAAACCCAGACGTCAGTGCGTCATAACATCAAGTAATAATATAAACAGAGGTAGCAAGACATGAAGGTATGATCATGAACGGTAAAACAGGTAACACGATAATATAAATAAGGACAGTGAAGGGTACTGTGCAGTGAGTAATCTAAACTGGTCTACTGTGTTAACTACTCTCAAGTCTTTGAAATCAATTTGATGAATCATCGATATAACTCAATAGTATCCCGTACGTGCCCGGGATACGGTCTATGACTTTCGGGCTGAATCCGAGACGTGCCGCAAGGCAGTAAAGGGTGGTAGCTAATGACGAGTGATGTCAGCAGCATCACCCCGGGGCTGGCCTAGCCCGTAAGACTGATCAGTAAAGGGGTCGAACTGTCGAGTTACAAGTCAGGTTTCATCATTGATTTCCCCATACTCCCAAGTTATATATGTCAAGTCAGGTATTAATAAATCTGGAGCTAATGCCAACGCAGAATCAAGCAGGTATAGGTTGGTCTGGATAGACAATAGGAAATGTCCGTAGGGGCAACAGGAAATGTCCGTAGGGACAACAGGTCAAGTTTGTTCACATTAGTAACAAGATCAGGTAGCAGGTAAAGCCATGGTACGTCAGGTCAAGTCAGGTAATATATAGGTATCATGTCATGTCAAGAAGTGCACGGTATCACGTCGTGTCAAGAAATGGTATATCAAGTCATGTCCGGAGTGCACAAAATGTCACGTGGGTGCTCATAATCAAACTAAAATAAGAATGGGTATACAAAACAAGTATGGGGTACTAATGGAACAATAAAATGGAACATTGTGATGTTATATGCAAATAGGTACAGATTAAAGCATATGGATGCACAGTTATCGATTTGGGTTAAGGTGATAGTTCTAACATTAATTAAAATACACTTTATCAACTATGGAATGTTAATATCACATTATTATGTATTAAATGATCTAGGAATGCAATTGTATATATAATAGGCTAAAAGGATGCAAACGGTGTCCGAAAGGTTATAAACAATTAAAATGGTATTATGTGATATGCAACCAAGCACTATGTGATATAAATATGGACGTGGGTACCACGTATCGTAATCTAATATGCAACATGAAGTGTTTCAGTTTCTAGATGTAAAAAATTTATATAAACGGAACATCGAAAAGGAAAATAGAACATATGGCATTAGATTTAATCTTCAGGTTTAATATGCAGTTAAATAAGTATAAAATAATATAAATAGCATGTAGCAAGTTTTACTTGCCTCGACAGATCAATAAACGGGTGTACAGAACGTCTCACATCGGTGGAAAAAGTCGCGACGCACGCACGGTACACGGAACGAATCCAAACAATGCACAAGGTGATCACACGGGTCAGGTACGCTCGCTGGGTCATCGGAATCGTCGACGGCACGACCGGATTCCGGCAATCTAAAATCGCAGTGAACATTGATATAAAGACAGAAAAGAAAGAAAAGAAAGGATGAAGAAAAGGAAGAGAAGAAGGGGTTGAGCAGAAGGTAAGCTCACTGTGATTCAGAGAGGAGTCATGAGGTGTCGATGGCGTCGACGGAGCTCCGGCTAAGCGATCTGCAGAGAACAGCGGCCTCATAAAGAAAAAGAACAGAAGAAAAGAAAGAAGGGAGAAAGAGGAAAGAAGGAGAGGAGAGGGAGTCTGAGAGAGGGGGGGAGAGAGAGAGAGAAGAGAGAGAGGGAGAGGTGAATAGGAAGGAGTGAGAAATTTGTTTTTATTTGGAGGAGAGAGAAAGAGATAGCGGTGAGGGGGAGAGAGAGAGGAAGAGAGAGAAAGAGAAGAGGAAAGAATAGAGAGAGGATTAGAGTGGGGCCGACGCAAGAGAAAACGAGGCTGGAGATTAGTTAAAAATTTAAAAAAGATTTTATATTTAAAACCAAAAGGATTCGTTTGTTAACGATATTTTAAAAGGTAAAATACGGTAAAATATTAATTAAATTTGAATTTAGGCGGGATACAGAAATATTCCAAAATGCGCCCGGGTCGGGTCTAAAAAGTTAGATTTTAAATATGAAAAATAAATGCGACTTCCAAATTTTAAAATGAATGATTAGGTAACGAAAATGTATACCCTCAAGAACGGATCCATGCACGTGCGCGTAGCCATCCAAACACGTCCGTTTCACAGAACGGGACGAGAACAAGATGCGCGGACGCTACCACGGGGTTGGGGGTATCATGCAGGCTATGAAATGAAATTTTAATTTATTTTATATTACCTAAAATGTTATATGATAAAATATACGATGCTAGATGAAATGCCAATATGCAGTATACATGAGATGCACGTGTCTATTTAACAGGCCAGGGTAGTCTATAAATGTGAATCAACCAGTCCAAGCAAGCGGGTCGGGTCGAATGCAATGTCAAATATAAACTACCATTCGCACCCAAACAAGATAAATCAATAAAATACCACATATATATAAATACAGGAATTGGAATTGGTATAAATGAACTCGGTTGTTACATTATACCCAACTATAAAAAGAATTTCGTCCTCGAAATTCCAAGAACAAAAAGGATAAACAAACAACAAACTACAAGAATAGATGTGGAAACTTCTTCCGGATTTCATCTTCTCGTTCCCAAGTTGATTCTCCATGTGAGCGGTTTGCCCAAGAAACAAGTACAAGAGGGATAACTTTGTTCTTAAGAACCTTTTCTCTTCGATCCACAATCGACATCGGTCGCTCCTCAAAAGTCAAATCTTCTCGGACAGTCAGCTCCGAATGCTCCAGCACGTGTGTTTCATCTCGAACATATTTACAGAGTTGAGATACGTGAAACATGTCATGAACATTCGCCAAGGATTGCGGTAACGCTAATCGATACACCACTTCTCCAGCACGCTCCAAAATCTCAAAAGGTCCAACAAATCGAGGACTAAGTTTTCCTCGTCTTCCGAAACGAATCACCCCTCTAGTCGATGATATACTCAAGAATACCAAATCACCAACGGCGAACTCTAGAGGTCTTCTCGATATATCTGCCAAATTTTTTTGTCGGTCTTGTGCCGCTTTCATATGATTCCGGATAGTATTAACCTTCTCAACTATCTGCATGACCAAATCCAGTCCCAACAATTTTCGTTCTCCAATATTGTCCCAACAAACAGGTGAACGACACTTGCGACCATATAAAGCTTCGAATGGAGCCATCTGAGTAGTCGCCTGGAAACTGTTATTGTAAGAAAACTCCACTAAGTGTAGATGATCCTCCCATGAACCCTTGAAGTCTAACATGCAAGCTCTCAACATGTCTTCAAGAGTTTGGATCGTTCTTTCTGACTGGCCATTTGTCTGAGGATGATAAGCTATGCTAAATTTCAATCGAGTCCCCAAACTTTCTTGTAAGCTCCTCCAGAAGTGTGATAAGAAACGAGTGTCACGGTCGGACACGATGCTTATCGGTACTCCATGCAATCTTACAATCTCCTACATGTACCGCTCTGCCAAAGTTTTTGTTGATTGACCAACTCGAAAAGGTATGAAATGAGCTGTCTTGGTCAATCTATCAACAATCACCCAAACTGCATTGTTACCCTTTGGATTCCGCGGTAAAACCGTCACGAAATCCATGGTTATATGTTCTCACTTCCACTGAGGAATCAGAAGTGGTTGCAATAAACCAGCAACCCTTTGATGTTCAGTCTTGACTTGCTGACACACCAAGCACTTTGCCACAAAGCGGGCAATCTCCCGTTTCATGCCTTCCCACCAAAAATGCTGTCATATATCTCGGTACATCTTCGTGCCTCCTGGATGTATGGAATATGCTGAACCGTGCGCCTCCTTCATAAGCTCTTCGCGAATATCTCTCTTTGGCATACACAAACGGCTACCATATTGCAACGAACCATCTTCATGGATCGGTAAGTCTGTTCAAAGTCCAGCTTCAACCTGTTCTCGAAACTTTTGCAATCTAGGGTCCTGCGACCGCGCTGCTTTAATATTCTTGATCAACGATGGCTGTACTTGCAGCTACATCAACTGTCCAGAAGAATGTGGAAGCACAACCTCCAAATCAAATCTTCGAAAGTCTTCAATATGTTCCTTTTGTGCAGTCAACATCTGAATTGCTGGCAACCGACTAAGCGCATCCGGCACGACATTAACTTTCCCCGGATGGTACTTAAGATCAAGATCGTAATCAGCTATCAGCTCCAACCATCTACGCTGTCTCATATTAAGCTCCTTCTGCGTGAACACATACTTCAAGCTTTTATGATCGGTGAATACTTCGACCCTTTCGCCCAATAAATAGTGTCTCCAAATTTTCAAAGCAAAAATCACAGCTGTAGCTCCAAGTCATGAGTTGGGTAATTCTTCTCATGGGTCTTCAACTGTCTCGATGCGTACGCTATAAGCTTCCCATGCTGCATCAAAACACATCCCAATCCTTTCTCGGATGCGTCGCTGTGAATCACCAATCCTTCGGAACTGTCTACCACGGTCAGAATAGGAGCGGTTATCAATTTTTGCTTCAACGCCTCAAAGGCTGACGCACACTTATCCGTCCACACAAATGGTACCTCCTTGCGTGTAAGCTTGGTCAACGGCTCCGCCAGACGAGCAAAGTTCTCCATGAACCTTCTGTAATACCCAGCAAGTCTAAGAAAGCTTCTGATTTCTGCAACGTTCTTCGGAATCGGCCAATCTTGAACTGCTGCAATCTTTTCGGGATCAACGGTGATTCCTCCTCCAGACACGACATGCCCCAAAAACTTCACTTCTTCCAGCCAAAACTCACACTTGCTCATCTTTGCATACAATTTTTCTTGCCTCAACATCTTTGCATACAATTTTTCTTGCCTCAACGTCTGCAGTGCGATCTTCAAATGTTCTGCATGCTCTTCAATACTCTTCGAGTAGACCAGAATATTATCAATGGACACTACTATAAACTGGTCCAAGAATGGTGAAAAGATTCGGTTCATCAAGTCCATAAATATCGCTGGTGCATTCGTTACTCTGAAGGGCATCACTAAATACTCGTAATGTTCATACCGAGTTCGGAATGCCGTCTTGCAAATATCTTTTGTTTTAACTCGGACCTGATGATATCCGGATCGCAAATCCAGCTTCGAGAATACCCTCGCGCCACTAAACTGCTCAAATAATTCGCCAATGCGAGGGATCGGGTACTTGTTCTTAATAGTCACCCGGTTTAATTCTCTATAATTGATGCACATTCTCCTTGTACCATCTTTCTTCTTGACTAGAAGAACTAGAGCTCCCCAAGGTGAGTTGCTGCTGCGAATCCAACCCTTCTCAAGTAATTCAGTAACCTGCTTCTTGACTTCTTCAAACTCCACTGGTGCCATTGGAGAGCACGCTTTAGAGACTGGCGCTGCACCAGGAATAAGGTCAATCGCGAACTCCACGTCTCGCTTCGGTGGTAAACCTGATATGTCCTCAAACACGTCCATGAAATCTCGAACAACAGCTGGCGCTTCATCTTTAGCAACCTCCATCGATGAAAGAACACTATTTGTCGGCCTAGCCCTAAACTCGACTGGCCCGACAGAACTGCTTCCTCCAGTGAATATAAACTCTGGATGTTCGGGAATCTGGAAAATTACTTTCTTTCCCTACAATTGATGTGAGCGTGGAAAGTGCCGAGAAAATCCATTCCCAAGACGACTTCATAGCTGCATGTATCAATCACTAAGAAATATGCAAACAACTCCCGTCCGCAAACAACAACTGCACAATCCTTACATTCTCTACTAGATATGATCTTCCCATTCCCAGTGTGTATGTCCCAGAAACTAGACAGGATCATGCAAGTAATCGAGTGTGTAGCAATAAACTTGGACGACATAAAACAATAGGTTGCACCATAATCGAATAACGTTAATGCGGGAAAACTATGAACAAGTAGAATACCTGAAACAACTTCTCCTGAAGCCTTAGCTTCCTCAGCCGTCAGGGTAAATGCTCGAGCTTGATTGGGTCCCTGAGTCAGCTGCTTCTGTCCTTGAAACGGTTTCTGCGGTGGCTTCTGAACATCATCCTTCGTGAAAAGCTTCGACGGACAAGTGTTGATAGTATGATCCGCCGATCCACAAACCAAACAGAGTCCCTGCCTCCTTCGACATTCCCTTTGCACGTGCCCAGGTAAATGGCAGTAGTCACAAATTACGGTCCTTCTCTGATCAACAACAACAGGCTTCTTCATCGGTGTTACGCCACGTCGGTTCACTGGAATACCTCTGCGTCTATGCGCTCGGTTCGGTGCAAATGCCGACTTCCGCACTGTAACCGCTGGCTGCTGCGTACTCCCAGTCTTAATAGATAGGCTCTGCTACTCTTGGGCCGTTGTAAGTACTTGGGAGAAAGTGGTCAAACCCAGCGAGACAATCTGTCTCTGGATGTCCACATCCAAACTGTGCATAAACCTCCTTGCCCTATCAGTATCATTGGCAATCAAAGGTCCAGCGAATCTACTGAGCCGTCTCCACTCAGCTGCATGTACATCTACAGGTGCGCCGTTCTGCTTCAAACTGATGAACTTCTCTTCCATTTCCTCCCGTGCACTCCCCGGGAAGAACTTCTCCAAGAAACTCTTCAAAAAAATCGCCCATCTAATTGGCTTGGGTAAGCGGGTCTCTCCCACAAGCCACCATTCACGGGCATAATCCACCAACTGGATGCGTACCACATCCACCCTCTTATCCTCTTGAATCTGTGCCGCAGCGAGTAAGTTATCTGTGTCAACCAGCCACTGCTCCGCTGGCAACGGCTCTTCCAGGCCAGTAAAGACAGACGGACCCAGTCTCTTGAAATCCGCTATAGTACCCACACGATCAACTGGTCTGGCCACCACATTGTTCACGGACTGCTGAATGGTCCGCAAACCTTCCTGAAAGCTTCAGCTTGCTGCTGGTTCAGCTCGGTCTGTCGCTTTTGGTTCTCTAACATCCCACAGATTACTCCAAGCATAGAGGCTTCGTCAACACGCCTCTGGTATGTTTTCAGATTCTTGTTTGCCATGTTCCTGAAATCAAAGCACCAAAAGGATTAACATGATAACAGATTCAAAATATAGATCAAGGATATGGATCAAGGCTAGAACTGCTAGTTACTTAAATAGAGTACCGCATTGTAACCATGCCGCGGTATCATAGCTACAATCACATAATTCCACCCAAGTCGCCTAAGTTCTAGAGATAACAAAACGGAAACCAGGTTTCGAGTCGATATGCAAAGGAGGTTTGCATATCGTAAAATTAGAATCAGGAGGAAGTCAAGATTCAAAAATGGTAAGACGGTAAGGCGGCAGGACATGTTTCTTAATCACGAGTATTCTGATTCGTGTATTGGGTCCAATACCCAACTATAAAGGAATCAAACCTGATTAACTTAAATCCTATGGCTCTGATACCAAAAGAACCATGTCATGCCCCGCTTCCCAGAGTACGCTAAGATAGGCACGTGACATAGCCAACCATGCTACCTGTGGATAGGAAATATTCTTCCACGGTCACATTACGGTTGTAGAGATATCAAGAACAATAATAAACTATCTAACACATGTTCATAAGCCAGAATAAAACGGGTCAAGAATAAAATAATGCGGAAGCAAAAGATCCAATACAAGAATAAACTGGAATGTACGTCCCATAATGCGGGCTCACATCAGGAATGAAATACCGAAAGTAAAATGAACTAACTACTAACAAGTCCTCACTGCTCAGCCTGCTGACTGAAATACTCCTGCTCAGCCTGCTGACTGAAATACTCCTGCTCAGCCTGTAGCGAAGGTAAAGAATCTGGGCCATGCAAAACCCAGACGTCAGTGCGTTATAACATCAAGCAATAATATAAACAGGGGTAGCAAGACATGCAGGTATGATCATGAATGGTAAAACAGGTAAAACAACACTATAAATAAGGACAGTGAATGGTAGTGTGCAGTGAGTAATCTAAACTGGTCTACTGTGTTAACTACTCTCAAGTCTTTGAAATCAATTTGATTAATCATCGATGTAACTCAATAGTATCCCGTGCGTGCCCGGGATCACGGTCTATGACTCTCGGGCTGAATCCGAGACGTGCCAAAAGGCAGTAAAGGGTGGTAGCTAATGACGAGTGATGTCAGCAGCATCACCACGGGGCTGGCCTAGCCCGTAAGACTGATCAGTAAAGGGGTCAAACTGTCGAGTTACAAGTCAGGTTTCATCATTGATTTCCCCATACCCCTAAGTTATATATGTCAAGTCAGGTATTAATAAATCTGGAGCTAATGCCAACGCAGAATCAAGCAGGTATAGGTTGGTCTGGATAGACAACAGGAAATATCCGTAGGGACAACAGGTCAAGTTTGTTGGCATTAGTAACAAGATCAGGTAGCAGGTAAAGCCATGGTACGTCAGGTCAAGTCAGGTAATATATAGGTATCATGTCATGTCAAGAAGTGCACGGTATCACGTCGTGTCAAGAAATGGTATATCAAGTCTTGTCCGGGGTGCACAAAATGTCACGTGGGTGCTCATAATTAAACTAAAATAAGCATGAATATACAAAACAAGTATGGGGTACTAATGGAACAATAAAATGGAACATTGTGATGTTATATGCAAATAGGTACAGAATAAAGCATATGGATGCACAGTTATTGATTTGAGTTAAGGTGATAGTTCCAACATTAATTAAAATACACTTTATCAAATATGGAATGTTAAAATCACATTATTATGTATTAAATGATCTAGGAATGCAATTGTATATATAATAGGCTAAAAGGATGCAAACGGTGTCCGGAAGGTTATAAACAATTAAAATGGTATTATGTGATATGCAACCAAGCACTATGTGATATAAATATGGACGTGGGTACCACGTATCGTAATCTAATATGCAATATGAAATGTTTCAGTTTCTAGATCTAAAAAAATTATATAAACGGAACATCAAAAAGGAAAAATGGAACATGTGGCATTAGATTTAATCTACAGGTTTAATATGCAGTTAAATAAGTATAAAATAATATAAATAGCATGTGGCAAGTTTTACTTGCCTCGACAGATCAATAAACAGGTGTACGGAACGTCTCACGTCGGTGGAAAAGTCGCGACGCGCGCACTGTATACGGAACGGATCCAATCAACGCATAAGGTGATCACACGGGTCAGGTACGCTTGCTGGGTGGTCGGTAGCATCGACGGCATGACCGGATTCCGGCAATCTAAAACCGCATTGAACATTGATATAAAGACAGAAAAGAAAGAAAAGAAAGGATGAAGAAAAGGAAGAGAAGAAGGGGTTGAGCAGAAGGTAAGCTCACTGTGATTCAGAGAGGAGTCGTTAGGTGTCAACGGCGTCGATGGAGCTCCGGCTAAGCGATCTGCAGTGAACCGCGGCCTCATAAAGAAAAAGAACAGAAGAAAGGAAAGAAGGGAGAAAGAGGAAAGAAGGAGAGGAGAGGGAGTCTAAAAGAGGGAGAGAGAGAGAAGAGAGAGATCGAGAGGTGAGAGAGAGGGAGAGGTGAATAGGCAGGAGAGAGAAATTTGTTTTTATTTGGGGGAAAGAGAAAGAGATACCGGTGAGGGAGAGAGAGAGGAAGAGAGAGAAAGAGAAGAGGAAATAATAGAGAGAGGATTAGAGTGGGGCCGGAGCAAGAGAAACGAGGCTGGGGATTGGTTAAAAATTTAAAAAAGATTTTATATTTAAAACCAAAAGGATTCGTTTGTTAACGATATTTTTAAAGGTAAAATAAAGTAAAATATTAATTAAATTTGAATTTAGGCGGGATACAGAAATATTCCAAAATGCGCCCGGGTCGGGTTTAAAAAGTTAGATTTTAAATACGAAAAATAAATGCGACTTCCATATTTTAAAATGAATGATTAGGTAACGAAAATGCATACCCCCAAGAACGGATGGACGCACGTGCATGTAACCATCCAAACACACCCGTTTCACAGAACGGGACGAGAATAAGATGCGCGGACGCTACCACAGGGTTGGGGGTATCATGCAGGCTATGAAATGAGATTTTAATTTATTTTATATGACCTAAAATGTTATATTATAAAATATGCGATGCTAGATGAAATGCCAATATGCAGTATACATGAGATGCACGTGTCTATTTAACAGGCCAGGGTAGTCTATAAATGTGAATCAACCAGTCCAAGTAAGCAGGTCGGGTCGAATGCAATGTCAAATGTAAATTACCATTCGCACCCAAACAAGATAAATCAATAAAATACCACAGATATAAAAATAGGGGAACTGGAATTGGTTTAAGTGAACTTGGTTGTTACAGACGTGCAAGCAATTCTATGGACCCTCTAGAAGAATGAAACCCTAACTCGACATAATGAGCGTGTGAAAACCTTTGAACCTTAAGGTTTGTGGCAGTTCCGCGGTGCCATTAGTGAGGCTTGGGTTTGCCCTTCTATGGATGGTCCACCGATACTCTGGTATGTACTCGATACTATTAAATTGTACCCAAGATATTGATCTCTTGGGGGATTATAGGGTTTTGACGAATCGATCGAAAGGTTCGACATCTTTCGGATATCATGTGATGTGATGCATTACTTGGGAGACTCTAGATACGAATATAGCCGTTGGAGCACAGTCCATGAAGCACGATGAGACGAGTCCGAAGCAGTTGACCGCAGAGAAAAATAGAATTAGAGGTTCGTACGAGATCTTGACGAGATGACGTTCCACTCCGCCGACATCAGAGATGTGATACGCATGCAGAGGCATTGATTATGGATATATCTTCCAGAAGGAGTCGCGATGAGTATGCAGCCGTTCCGGAACAAGAAATAGATTTAGTAAAGGACGATAACTTCCGGGCAATTCGGTAGAAACGAGATTTGAAAGAGACCTCGACAGGACCTTTCTGGAATACTATACGAGAAGACTTGGACCAAGGAGCGGTCATATTGCGCACACCCAGCAGGCCAGAGTTCGGCATTGTCGACGAGATGGTTGGCCAGAGATCTGTTGAGGATGTGCCAGAGCGGGACTGTCCCGTCGTCACTCAATATTGGGCCGTTGAGCCGAGGAGCTATAAAACTAGCAATGCACAGTGAAAGACGGGAGCTTAAAAGCACCAGACGACAGGTCATGAATAGGAGGCAAGTAGATATCTTGCTCTGCTAGTATTGGATGCGCCGACACTTTCTCGACTTTGAAAGAGGAAATATCGACGACGGTATTTATGATTTGTGATTAGTGATTCGATTATCACGTATCCGTCACCTTAGATATCGGTATTTCGGTATTTTGGGCGATCTATTCGCATGATTTAGTCTCGATGACTGAGTTTCATGATATTGTTTTTGTGCACCATGGTTGCACCTACTGGGTATTCATATTTTGTGCATAGTTATTACCCTTGAGATATGCTTTATACACCGTTGTGTTGAGTTGATTTATGCACGCTGATGCACATGGTTGTGAGATTATATACCGCGGTATACCTGATTTGAATTGAGCTTTATTGTATACCGTCGATTTCGATTATGATATTGATGTTGATTTTGTGCACTCCGTGCATTTGATTTGGATTCTTGCCCATATTTGGCACGCTTGGATTGCATTTTGCGCATGTTCGGCGCTTGATATTGGATTTCGTGATTTCATGCATGTCGGATGCACATGATTTAGATTTTATTCGTGCATGATGGATGCACCTGATTTGGATTTTCGCGCATGTAGGGCATATTTGTGGATTTTGATTGTCGTGCGCACCAGACGCATGTAGCATTCATATGCACATTTTGGGATTTATTCTTATGGAGCGGTACCTTTTTTATGATATTTGCTATTTGTTTTCATACTGGGCCGGACTAGTCAGAGGACAGTACCTGGATATATTTTGCATGCATTGATAGTTATCGAAGGGATTTCCAAAAAGGGAGCTATAGTCTCAGTATTTACCTACGTGTCTGATATGACATGAAACGTTTAAAACAAGGAAACCCTTCTAAATTGTTTTCAAAACGGCGGTACGTGCATTTAAACAAAGGATATATATATATATATATATATATATATATATATATATAGTTATTTTCTTACTCGAGACGTCCGCTAATATGCAGTGTTATGCGCATCACACAACGACTTAAAAAGGTTTGGCATGCATTTCCTTCAGATATCTACATGTATAATTTTGATGTTTGCATGTATAGTTTTGATGTATAGCATGTTGGGTTTCGTATTGGAGTTGACATTGGTGTCTTCACCATGACTCCGATGATTGCAGGATGCTTGATGGAGTTTTGATTTTGAGTTATCTGCTCATTGTTCATGCGCATGCATTGCACTATGATGCGTTTTATGTATTGATAATTTCGGAGCCCCGACGACTTGGACTTTTTACTGAAATGTTTTATTATTTGAGGGGTTTAAATTTAAATTTGGGGACAGAATTTCTTTAAGGGGGAAGATTGTAACATTTCAAAAAATAAAATATTATTTTTGGGAATTTTTATAATTTAATAATAAAATATTGAATATTTTAATAAGACAGTATAATTAAATACCGATAAATGTGGAAAATTTAAAAAAATTATGGAAATTACTAAAAAAGAGGGTACTTTATGTGATTTAAGAAAATTATGAGAGTTTATGATTTATTTGACACTATTTTAGTGCTAATCGCGATTAAAAATCGCTGATCGGGCTTTAAACGTGTTTTGTGCATATGACATGCACATGTCATTTTTAACACTTGTTACATTTTTCTTCATGATTCATGCATGTCTATTTGTTTTGGGTTTACTATTGAGGAGAGAAGAAAACAAAGGAAAAAGAAAAGAAAAAGGATTATGAATAAAGAAATGGGGTATGGGCATGAGAGAGAGAGTGTGAGGGGTCTTCATTGACCATGACATTGTTTCCTCCTTCATCATTCTTCATTATTTTCTCTCCCTCATCTCAAGGTGCTGCTGCCCTCACTCCCTCCCCCTCTTCACCCTCTCAAACTCTATTAAAAACATCTCAAAACTCAAAACCCACTTCATTAAAAATGTGCTTGAGCTCACTACCTACACTTTGGACCAAGAAAGCTTGCATTTTGGTGCCGTAGGAGGATTCATGAGTGCCTAATGAGGTAATCCTTTCACAAATACTGTAGTGTTTCATTTGCTTAAGCCACTTTTCAAGTTTGGTATCGATTTGACGAAGTTTAGCGAACTTTGGAAAACCCTAGAGAGGGTTAAGGTTATTTTGAGTTGTGGTTGTGTAATTGGACTTTAGTAGTGACCTTAAACTCCCCAATTGTCCAAAACCCAGACCTAACCAAACATGAAACCCAAAAATACGGATTTACAGAACTTTGCAACGTCGGTTTGTGAACTTAGAGCGTGAAGGGAAATCTGGGATGGCCTGGGTTGATTACGAGACTAGCAAACAACTTCAGGAGCTTAGAATTGACCCTAGGAAGACACCCTAAGAGCATGAAACCTAGAGGAGTCCCCAGGGCTGGTGAGACCGGTTTTACATGAGAGAGGGCTTGGCCACTTGGTGAGGGTGAGGGTCCACGTTTTTCTGTAGGTCATATATACCCTATATATCACCCTAGTGTTGTTTGCTCACATGGTTTTCACCCTCATACAAATCTGGGATCAATTTCCTACAATGTAATAGTATGACAATGCCATAACTTAAACTTTAGATACCAAATCTTGGTTTTTGTGTTATATTGGTAGCCTACAGGGAATCTGGAGTGACCTTAGACACTTACTGGAAAAGCTAGCAAGACCATTACCCTATATTGACTACCAGGGGACTACCCTACAAACATGACACCCCAACTCCCTACCAGGGGCGAGGTCGCCGGAATTTTAGGGTAGGGGGCCGGCCACCTTGTGTAGTCAGGGGTCCTGGTTGCTTCCATAGCTCATTTACACTTTATACACCAATCTAGTATTGTTTTGGAACATTGTTTGCACCTTAATCAAAATCTGGGACTGAATACATGTGTTGCTATTTTGATTCGAGTTATGGTTTTGCGTATTAAATTCTGGATTTTAGTATTTGTGCTTTATCTCGATCATGTAACATTTGTACGTCTATATCTAGTAATATCGGGTTGTTTTCCGAGGGCAAACCATAGGTTTTGACCTGTGCGAGTTCCGCGTGTCGTTTTGGTTTCGACTTGGTTTTTAATACGATACGATACGCTATGATGTGTAGGTACCGTTATGAAGACTTCGAGACGACAAGCAAGCGCGTGGCGACATCGACATCGGCAAGCGAAGGTCAAGGTGAGTAGATTATATCTACGGGGGAAGTCGGGTGGATGGCGTATAGCACCCCCGCAATTCGATGAATAGTATATATATATATATATATATATATATATATAAGATATCTTTTATGTGTGACATGGATTTTCAGGATATGATTAGGTGTTCAATGGTTAGTTTGGGGTTATTAGAAGTGAAATAGTATAGCTTCCTAGACGCGAACCCAAGAATAGGTTTAAACTCACACGCACACACATGCTTACTGTTATACTTATGCGTATTTGGGAAGATACACACACACACATGTATGGGACTGTATATATATATATATATATATATATATATATATATATATATATATATATATAAATACTCGTATACCTACACTTGGATGATGAGGATAGTGGATGATATTTGGAGATGAGTCAATGAGTTTAGGCATGGTGCCTTGAGATCGGTGATATGATGTGGTTCGTATAATGAGATACGGCATGAGATTTTAGCGGGCCCTTGGGCGTATGTTTTACACACGCATATATATATATATATATATATATATATATATTGTCACGACCCAAGTTTGGATGTGACCGGCACTTAGATTGTATCATATCTAAAGATATGCACAAGTCCAAGTAAGCCGAAAACCAAGATCAAAATACCTTATTGCGGAATTATTCATAAAAATTTAGTTTTTAAGTAAAAATCCCAATTTATGAGGTTAATTTATTAAACAACTAATAAAGGTTAAGTTTAGTTGTATTCCTAGTTGGAATCAACAATATTAACAATGACCATGAATATAAACATATAGAACATCACTATGAATCTCATAAAGAAAGAAACTATGATACTAACCAACAGATCTCAACTGTCCATATATATATAATCTCTCATTCTAAGTCAAAATACAGATTTGATGGAGACTTTCTAGATACAAAATACAAAATCAAAAAGGAAGGTTACTACATGTAACCTACCTATCAAAAGATGAAATACAACTGCAAAAGTAGCTCTGCCTCGCAGCTACCCGTCCACTCTATCCCTGCAAGGAACTGTAGCACAACGGGGGTGAGTTGCCAACTCAGTGAATATGACTAACATATAACGGTGAATAAAGTAAATATGACAATCATACTACTGAAATATGAATCAGCATGAGTATATGTGAAGTTCAACAATAAAATCTCATGATACTACGGAAATCTCAACTCAATAAAATCATTTCTCAGTGTCCATCAACGACACAAAACTTCCATTTCTTATAGGCATCATTCCCCGAATGATCCTGAATCAACAATACCGGTCGTTATCCTCTAGATACACGCCGTATATTTATCACTAACTTCGGTATCGAGTAACCTCGCTAGGCTCCCCCGTCTCAATACGGCTATCCTGCCCCTCGGTCTCGACCGGGTCCACCATATATCCAACTGTATATCTCCCCCACTCAGTATGGATAACGTAAAATCCGCGACCGTATATCTCCCCCACTCGGTCCGGAATAAAACCAAAACAGAAATCATCTCATGGTGGACATGACACATCAATCATGAAAACACTGGATTTATGTAATAGTATTCAAAACTCAAAACCATAAATCCTCAATTCTGCATTTACCTCATATATAACACAGAAATACGCATAAAGTAACATGATGTAAACGATGCAATTTACTACTATTATTGATATGTGAAATACGATATAAATCCATGTTAACAAGTATGACGTTTAAGTGCAAGTGACAAAGTAATATCGACGAGGTGTGTGTAGCATATAAGATGTGCACGTGGCATGACTCGTCGATAATTGTGAAGTGTTCTAACAACTAAGCAATTTATAAATATTTATAATGAATGCAATTTATCAATTTAAGCATACTAATATAAAACATTTAGTTAAGTAAAATTGCGGGCGAAACACGCCATCTTTATAAAATTCCCCGGTAGATGTTTAGTCTACTCATCGGAAAGATCGAATCTACTCCGGAATTGCTAATCCTTTCCCTTTCTTCGCTGCTTCCGAATTTCTCGTACTCGAATCTAAATTTACAATTTAACTTATATAAGAAAAACGGCTATTCCGATATGTCGGAAATGAAAACACCCTTTCCCACTTACAATTTCATACTATTTGATTATATCAAGTTATTAAACACTTAATCTTGCTGGATTTTAATCTCAATCTGTACTGTTACAGAATATAAAACGCGACGTGTTTTCGTCGTATCGTATATAGTGTTTTGAATTACCCTTTCCGATATATATTCCCAGATTTTAACTACTGTGAAACTAATTTAATTAAACAACACCAAAATAACCAAAATTGTGTACTGTAAACTACCCAACAGAGAAAACCCACCTAGCTCCTAACATGGCCGGCGACGCCGGATTTTCCCTTATAGCCGCCGGCCCAAAGCCGGCCCCTTGGTGTCGTGGTCTTGTGGTTTACACTAGTTGTTACCTATATCATTTTAACTCTGTTTAGTTCAATTAATTATATTTTAAACATTAACAGATTTTAACAGAGCTAACTTTAACAAGAATTCAATATTATGTGACTTGATTAACTCTAAACTAACTAAGCTACAGAATTTAATCCCTACTGTGTCTAAGAGTTTTACCCTCCTATATTGCTGTAGGAATAACCCTCCAAGATGCTAAGTCCTTCCTAGCGTGATGATGAACAACACTCAAGAACAAAGCTCCTTCTTCTTCTTCTTCCTCTTGTTTTTCCTTGTTCTCTTTTAAATTTCCTTTTCTTTTAAACTTATTTGAGTTTTAATCTTTGTTTTGAACTGAGAATGAGCTATATAAATGAATGGAGGAAGGGATAGGGTTAAGGAGGTGGTGTCAAGTGTTGAAGTGTGTGTATTTCATGCAAGGAGGAGGTGAAAGGCGAATGTGCTCATGCAAGCATGAGGTGGTTAAGCTTTATCATCACATTTTCTTTTTAATCTAAATAAAATTCTGAACTAATTTGACTTTTCCACCACTTTCAATTAAAACCTTAACTATCTTATATTTGCATAAAAACTTAAACTTTACAAATTAACCCCTCATAACTTAACTTATTATAAAACACACATTTTATTAAAATGAAGCTAAATTTATCACTAAAACCCTTATAACTTATTTAATTTGCATTCAAAAATTCTAATTTAATTTGTACTATATACAACTTATGAAGATTGACATATTTTATTTTAACAGTTTTGGGATTTATCAAATTATTATTAAATTAATTAATTTTATTTATTTCTAAATATTCCAAATGTTACAATATTCCCCCCTTAAGAAAATTCAGTCCTCGAATTTAAAATAATTACTAGACATACCTACGAAAAGATGTGGAAATTCCTTTCGCATTGCGTCTTCCGTCTCCCAAGTAATCTCCTCGCGATTCTTTCTTTGCCAGAGAACCTTTACAGATGGAAGTATCCTTGATCGTAGTTGCTTTTCCTGCATGTCTAGAATAGCGACTGGCTGCACTGTGTAGGATAAATCTGGCTCAAGCTGTAAGGTCTGATGCTGGATCGCGTGAGATGGATCGTGAAGATATCTGTGAAGCATCGAAACATGAAACACTGGATGCACGTCGGGAAAACTAGGTGGAAGTGCTAACCGATAAGCTACAGCGCCCACCCTCTCTAAGATCTCGTAAGGTCCAACATATCTGGGGCTGAGCTTCCCTTTCTTCCCGAAGCGCATCACACCTTTCATTGAAGATACTCGAAGGAACACATGGTCTCCCACATCAAACTCGAGTTTACGTCGTCGTCGATCTGCGTATGACTTCTGTCTACATTGAGCCGCTTTCATTCTATCTTGTATCAATTGAATCTTCTCTGTAGTTTCCTGTACTATTTGCGGTCCCAAAATGCCACTTTCGCTAAGTTCCGTCCAGCAAACGGGTGATCGACATTTCCTCCCATACAAAGCTTCAAAGGGTGCCATCTGGATCGTCTCCAGAAAACTGTTGTTGTACGAGAATTCTATCAAAGGTAGATGACGATCCCAACTACCACTGAAATCTAGGCTACAAGCCCGTAGCATATCCTCTAGTATCTGAATGGTCCGCTCCGACTGACCGTCTGTCTGTGGGTAGAAAGCTGTACTAAAACTCACTCGTGTACCAAGAGCGTCCTGAAGTTTCTGCCATAGCCTGCTAGTGAACTGGGTATCTCAATCTGATACTATGCATATCGGCACTCCATGTAGACGTACAATCTCATCGATGTAAACCTGTGCATACTGAGCAAATCCATACGTCGTCTTTACTGGAAGAAAATGAGCGGCCTTTGTCAATCTATCTACAATCACCCAAATGGAATCATACCCTCTGCTAGTCCTGGGTAGACCCACCACAAAATCCATGGAAATCTGTTCCCATTTCCACTCTGGAATGGGTAAGGGTTGTAGCTCCCCGGCTGGCCTCTGGTGTTCTGCTTTGACTTGCTGACAAGTCAAGCATCGTGAAACATAATCTGTAACATCCTTCTTCATTCCTTCCCACCAATAAATATCTTTCAAATCACGATACATTTTGGTGGAACCAGGATGAATACTGTATGCTGATCTGTGGGCATCCTCCAAAATCTCACGCCTCAATCCGTCAGAATCTGGAACACAGAAACGAGTCCTAAAACGTAATACTCCATGATCATCAATCACGAACTCCGTTTCTCTACCCTGCCTAATCTGATCCATAATCTCCATCATATGAGTATCTGTAGGCTGCGCCTCTCGAATGCGATCTAATAACTGAGGTCTGGTGCGAACATGTGCTAGCTGGCCTCCTGCTGATGAGAACTCAAACTGTATATGACTATCACATAAGATCTGCCAGTCTGTAGAAGACTGTCTCTGCAAAATGCTTAACTGAGATAAATTACCTCCAGGCCTCCGACTCAAGGCATCTGCTACAACATTCGCCTTGCCTGGATGGTATAAGATCTCACAATCGTAATCTTTCACCAGTTCCATCCACCTACGCTGCCTTAGGTTCAGATCTTTCTACTGAAAGATATACTTTAAGCTTTTATGATCTGTGAAGATTTGACACGATTCTCCATACAAGTAATGTCTCCAAATCTTCAATGCGAAAACTACAGCAGCCATCTCTAGATCATGAGTGGGGTAATTTTGTTCATGCCTCTTCAACTGTCGAGAAGCATAAGCTATAACTCTGCCGTGTTGCATCAGCACACAGCCTAGACCCACTCTAGAAGCATCGCAATATACGACGAAACCCCCTGACCCGGAAGGTAAAGATAATACAGGTGCAGTCGTCAAACGCGTCTTCAACTGTTGGAAACTCTGCTCACACGCATCTGTCCACTGAAATGGAACTTCCTTCCTAGTCAATCCTGTCAAAGGTGCCGCTATCCGTGAGAAATCCTGTACGAAGCGTCTGTAATAACCTGCCAGACCTAAGAAACTCCGAACCTCCGTAACTGACATAGGCCTGGGCCAGTGTTGTACCGCTTCAATCTTCTTTGGGTTCACACATATACCTTCTCTCGTAACTATGTGACCCAAGAACTCCACACTATCGAGCCAAAAAGCACACTTGGAAAATTTTGCATACAGCTGATGCTCCTTCAAGGTCTGCAACGTGATACGTAAATGCTGCTCGTGCTCCGTCTGACTCCGAGAATATACAAGAATATCATCTATGAACACTATAATAAACCGATCGATAAATGGTCTAAAGATACGGTTCATCATATCCATAAACGCTGCTGGGGCATTGGTGAGTCCGAATGACATCACCAGAAATTCATAATGCCCATATCTCGTACGAAACGCCGTCTTCGGAATATCGTCCTTCCGAACCCTCAACTGATGATACCCTGACCTCAAGTCAATCTTCGAGAAAACCCAGCTCCTTGCAACTGATCAAACAAGTCATCTATACGTGGTAATGGATACATGTTCCGTACAGTGACGCGATTCAGCTGTCGGTAGTCAATACACATTCTCATACTACCGTCCTTCTTCTTTACAAATAAGACAGGAGCTCCCCACGGTGAAACACTGGGACGAACAAGTCCTCTATCTAACAACTCTTGCAACTGGCCTTTGAGTTCCTTCAATTTCGTCGGTGCCATTCGATAGGGTGGTATAGAAATAGGCCCCGCACCCGGAATCAAGTCGATACAAAATTCGATATCTCGATCAGGTGGCAATCCTGGTAACTCAGCAGGAAATACCTCAGGAAATTCTCGCACGATCGGAATCTGATCCAATGGAACTTCAGCGACCCCTAAGTCCTGAACGAAAGCCAAGAATCCATGACAACCCTTCTTCAAGAGTCGCCCCGCACAAAGAGCAGAAATCATGTTGACAGGGGTTAACTTGCAATCTCCCTGCACAACAAACACCGGTTCACCTGGAAAAAAAAATCTAACCGCTTTTCCTCGACAATCTACATAGGCATGACAAGCGGCTAACCAATCCATACCAAGAAGTATGTCAAAATCTAACATGTCCAGGAGAATCAGATCAACTAGCGAATCTCTATCACCAATGCGCACCGAACACGATCTGAATACGTGCCGAGCTATAAAAGAATCTCCAACCGGAGTAATCACTACCAAAGGTAACTCTAATAATGACGACTCTTTCCCCAACAAAAGTGCGAATCGTGAAGATACATAAGAATGTGTAGAACCGGGATCAAATAAAACATGTGCCTCTAATGAGCATACTGTAAGAGTACCTGTCACGACTGCATTTGATGCCTGGGCATCCTGTGGAGTCAGCGCAATTACCCGTGCCTGGCCCCTACCCGCATTCTGTCGTCCTCTACCTCTATCTCCTCGACCTCTCTGAGCACGTCCTGCAAAGCCTCGACCTAGTGGTGCAACTGCCTGGCGTGTAGCGCCAGCTGGAGGAGGAAGTAAAGCCATCGGTGTAGGAGGTGGAAGGGGTAAAGAAACCTGTGGAGCAACGGTCCCTCCCTGAGATCTACAATCCCGCGCAAAGTGTCCGGGAAGTCCACAACTAAAACAGGTAGATGGTGATCTTTGATCATCAGGATAAGAACTGAACATCTGGCCCTGTGTCCCACCTCGTCCGACACTGCGGCCTGGAGTATATCTGCCTAGATATGACCCTCTACCTCTGCCAAACTGTCTATTCATCGGCACGACCGGTCTACTCCTCTTTGGCTCCGGAACGATTACTGACTGGCTCAACCGCTCCTCTACTCGAATCGCCGCATCCATGGCCTGTGCATATGTATCAAAATGATGGGAGCCTATCGCCAGATACAACCGTGTGTCCAAACTCCTTAGGAACCTTTTCACCCGAAGCTCCTCCGTAGGTACTAAGTATGGGGCATATCGCGACAACTGGGTGAATCGTAAGTCATAATCTGCTACTGACATACTTGCTGATTTCCTCAACGCTTCGAAACTGCTAGCTCTAGCGTCCCTCACACTTTGGGGAAGAAATCTGGCAAGAAAGACTGTAGAAAACTCGGTCCACGTCATCGGAGGAAGATTCGTAGCTCGCCCTCTCTCCATCGACTCACACCACTCCTGTGCAAGTCCCTCCAAACGAAAACTAGTCAGCTCAACTGACCTGGCATCAGAACATCGCAATGGTCTGCCAATCCTCGCCATCCTATCAAGAAAAGACTGAGGATCTTCCGCCACATCGGTCCCTGTGAATACCGGGGGTCTCAATCTCATAAAATCTGCAAGTGATACCTCCATCACTCTCGTATCTACTAGCGCCACCGTCTGTGTAGGCTGTACCTCGGACTCCGCTACGGTCGGTGCTAGATCTGGTCTCAGTACTCGAGTGGTCTCAGCTAACTGTCCTACCACTCGCTGTAATCCCAACATACTCTCCTCAATCCTAGTCATGCGATCTGGAGGAGGAGGATCAACATGCTCATGCACCGCCGGAACGTCCGGTGTACCAGTCGTCATCACAGGCGGACTCGCCCTAGCTGCATCTCTGGCTGCGGCTCGCCTAGCCCGCGTAGCCATAGCAACTGGAACAAGAAACGAGAGTTGATAAGGTGTAGGAACGGAAGCAATCAATAACGGAGAATCAACGGAAGAATAGATCAAGATAAACATCCTATGGTTAGTTAGGCTGAATACGATAACGTAAATATGCCGCGGAACATACGTACGGTACTGCATTCATCCTAATTCACCTACTCCATCAAACCAAAGGTCATCCTAACTCTCGGACTTACATCAACCTATTGAAATTCCTTACAGAATTCCATAAGGTTACTCCTAAGCTCTGATACCAACTTTGTCACGACCTAAGTTTGGATGTGACCGGCACTTAGATTGTATCATATCTAAAGATATGCACAAGTCCAAGTAAGCCGAAAACCAAGATCAAAATACCTTATTGCGGAATTATTTATAAAAATTTAGTTTTTAAGTAAAAATCCCAATTTATGAGGTTAATTTATTAAACAACTAATAAAGGTTAAGTTTAGTTGTATTCCTAGTTGGAATCAACAATATTAACAATGAATATGAATATAAACATATAGAACATCACTATGAATCTCATAAAGAAAGAAACTATGATACTAACCAACAGATCTCAACTGTCCATATATATATAATCTCTCATTCTAAGTCAAAATACAGATTTGATGGAGACTTTCTAGATACAAAATACAAAATCAAAAAGGAAGGTTACTACATGTAACCTACCTATCAAAAGATGAAATACAACTGCAAAAGTAGCTCTGCCTCGCAGCTACCCGTCCACTCTATCCCTGCAAGGAACTGTGGCACAACGGGGGTGAGTTGCCAACTCAGTGAATATGACTAACATATAACGGTGAATAAAGTAAATATGACAATCATACTACTGAAATATGAATCAGCATGAGTATATGTGAAGTTCAACAATAAAATCTCATGATACTACGGAAATCTCAACTCAATAAAATCATTTCTCAGTGTCCATCAACGACACAAAACTTCCATTTCTTATAGGCATCATTCCCCGAATGATCCTGAATCAACAATACCGGTCGTTATCCTCTAGATACACGCCGTATATTTATCACTAACTTCGGTATCGAGTAACCTCGCTAGGCTCCCCCGTCTCAATACGGCTATCCTGCCCCTCGGTCTCGACCGGGTCCACCATGTATCCAACTGTATATCTCCCCCACTCAGTATGGATAACGTAAAATCCGCGACCGTATATCTCCCCCACTCGGTCCGGAATAAAACCAAAACAGAAATCATCTCATGGTGGACATGACACATCAATCATGAAAACACTGGATTTATGTAATAGTATTCAAAACTCAAAACCATAAATCCTCAATTCTGCATTTACCTCATATATAACACAGAAATACGCATAAAGTAACATGATGTAAACGATGCAATTTACTACTATTATTGATATGTGAAATACGATATAAATCCATGTTAACAAGTATGACGTTTAAGTGTAAGTGACAAAGTAATATCGACGAGGTGTGTGTAGCATATAAGATGTGCACGTGGCATGACTCGTCGATAATTGTGAAGTGTTCTAACAACTAAGCAATTTATAAATATTTATAATGAATGCAATTTATCAATTTAAGCATACTAATATAAAACATTTAGTTAAGTAAAATTGCGGGCGAAACACGCCATCTTTATAAAATTCCCCGGTAGATGTTTAGTCTACTCATCGGAAAGATCGAATCTACTCCGGAATTGCTAATCCTTTCCCTTTCTTCGCTGCTTCCGAATTTCTCGTACTCGAATCTAAATTTACAATTTAACTTATATAAGAAAAACGGCTATTCCGATATGTCGGAAATGAAAACACCCTTTCCCACTTACAATTTCATACTATTTGATTATATCAAGTTATTAAACACTTAATCTTGCTGGATTTTAATCTCAATCTGTACTGTTACAGAATATAAAACGCGACGTGTTTTCGTCGTATCGTATATAGTGTTTTGAATTACCCTTTCCGATATATATTCCCAGATTTTAACTACTGTGAAACTAATTTAATTAAACAACACCAAAATAACCAAAATTGTGTACTGTAAACTACCCAACAGAGAAAACCCACCTAGCTCCTAACATGGCCGGCGACGCCGGATTTTCCCTTATAGCCGCCGGCCCCTTGGTGCCGTGGTCTTGTGGTTTACTCTAGTTGTTACCTATATTATTTTAAGTCTGTTAAGTTCAATTAATTATATTTTAAACATTAACAGATTTTAACAGAGCTAACTTTAACAAAAATTCAATATTATGTGACTTGATTGACTCTAAACTAACTAAGCTACAGAATTTAATCCCTACTGTGTTTAAGAGTTTTACCCTCCTATATTGCTGTAGGAATAACCCTCCAAGATGCTAAGTCCTTCCTAGCTTGATGATGAATAACACTCAAAAACAAAGCTCCTTCTTCTTCTTCTTCCTCTTCCTCTTGTTTTTCCTTATTCTTTTTTAAATTTCCTTTTCTTTTAAACTTATTTGAGTTTTAATCTCATTTTTGAACTGAGAATGAGCTATATAAATGAATGGAGGAAGGGATAGGGTTAAGGAGGTGGTGTCAAGTGTTGAAGTGTGTGTATTTCATGCAAGGAGGAGGTGGAAGGTGAATGTGCTCATGCAGGCATGAGGTGGTTAAGCTTTATCATCACATTTTCTTTTTAATCTAAATAAAATTCTGAACTAATTTGACTTTTCCACCACTTTCAATTAAAACCTTAACTATCTTATATTTGCATAAAAACTTAAACTTTACAAATTAACCCCTCACAACTTAACTTATTATAAAACACACATTTTATTAAAATGAAGCTAAATTTGTCACTAAAACTCTTATAACTTATTTGATTTGCATTCAAAAATTCTAATTTAATTTGTACTATATACAACTTATGAAGATTGACATATTTTATTTTAACAGTTTTGTGATTTATCAAATTATTATTAATTTAATTAATTTTATTTATTTCTGAATATTCCAAATGTTACATATATATATATATATATATAGGTGGTATCGGTTTTGTTAGTTATATATATGCCCTAGTGGCCATTGTTGTACATATGATGTATATTATAGTAGATGCTTGGATATATATAGAGAGGACTTTCTTACTCGACATGATAGTATGCTATTTGGTTTCACTTTGTCTTAACATATTGACTTGTATTAGTTTACTGTCTTGGTTTCACATGTTGATAAAGCCCTTAGGATATGTAATCGACTACTGGGACTATGATGGGATCATACTAGTGGGGCCGGGGTAGTCAACGAGTACATCCTATAACTGTTCCTAGTCGAGGGTGTATCAAGACAGGGTATCGATACACCAGAGTAGACTAGCGTATACACATCTTGATCCATATGATGGGCGATGGATGATCACATATCCATCGGTGTTTTGACATCAAAGATTGTGTACGGGTGCTCAGTGGAGACTGGGTACACTGAACGGACTCGCCGAGAACTCCTAGATGGTATTATACCAATCGTCAGATAGCAGTTCTCCGGTGACACTGTACAGGTTAGTCTGTAGACCCGAGATCGTCATAGGGTCTTGTGTGATTCCCACTGTGCTTTTGATTTCCACCTTACCACGTCCAAGGGGGCGTGCAAAATGGTGGCTTTTGGGTACAGCCCGGAATCACATGGAGGCAATGAGCGATAGGAGGGGTTTCGTCTCTCCCGGTATAGGGAGTTGATGTTGTGCTATGTTCGATTGGCTATAACTGGAAGTCCCTGGCCAGGGCTGATATGGAGTGCTACTGGTAAGTGTTATCTTTAGTTTCTCGACCTGTTATGAGCCTCACATTGACACGACTTATCGGTTACTGGGGTCTGACGTTTACCACCTCTAGACTTGATATGCGACATATCAGACGAAGAGACCTGACTGTACGGTAGTGTTACTGATTGGATTCACAGGAGAATGTACAGGCTTGCTTGTTGATCTTCTGAATGCTCAATACCTGGGTGGCTGTTACGTTTAGCTGACCGCTTGCAGCTTGTGGGTGTTCGATATGATCATCACCTACTGCCGGAGTATTGACGATTCTTTAGAGTCCTACACAGAGGTTTCCTGGCTCAGGCAAAACGGAGTAGAAGCACATATGTAATATGTGCGGAACCGAGAATATTACGATATGAGATACCGTATTCTATTCTCGTGATATGTGATATCGGTCGGGTATATGAGATATAGCCAGGTCATCGGATCATGTGTTGATTCGATGAATCGGTAAATGTTATATTAGTCGGTTATATGCTATATAACCGGATTGTCGGATCAAGTGTTGATTCGATAATTTAATGTATAATTATATATGTGATATATTATATTACGTTAACTAATATAAACTCGCTTTATTGATTCATTTTCTCATCGGATAATACATTGATATATTTGCGATATATATTAATTGTATTATTTTCTTTTGTTACAAAAATATATTATATATGAGATATATAATATTGTAACAAGTTAGGGTTACAAATGCAACATGTTTTATGGATTTTAAACAAGTTAAAGTTTGGATTTGGGTTAGCTTTTGGGTTAGCTTTTTCATGAAGCTTCATGAAGCTTTCTTTTGCCTTTAGCTTGATATTTTGTTTAGATATTTTTTAACCCAACCCAAACCCTTTACCTATGGTTTATTCTCTACAATGGTTAAACCTTTCATTCTTAACCAAGGGTTGCAATTGTAATTACAACAATAATTGATTATTCATCACAAAAGCTTTCTTCTTCTTCTTCCTCCTTGAAAAAGCTTGCTAGCTTTTTGCATGTGATGATTGAGTGTGAGAAATTGAAAACAAAAGAGAGTATAATTCCTACTTCATCATCCTCATCTATTCTAACCACTTAGATTAGGGTGTTCACTTCTCTAATAAGTTTATTAGTGAAGTGTAAGCTTGGGTTAGAGATTCTTCAAGGTAGATCATCTTAGATCAAGAAGACTTCAACCAAGCATGGATCATTCGACTTGTGAAGCCTCTCTAAAGTCTGAGAGTTCATGGATTGCGGCGAAGAGACTACTACTCGGAGCTTATGAAGTGAAAGAACGGACTACAAAGGTTGTAATCCCTCTCTCTTAGATGTAAAGTTGTTTATATGCAAGTTAACCCTAATTCTCTAGTTAAGATCTTGGTTAGGGTTTGTTTAGCACCCAAATTTTTTTTAAAGTAGCATGATTGATGCTTTCCAAAACCATCACAAGGTTTTATGCTAACCCAACAGTGGTATCAGAGCCAAGTTAGAGTATTTGGCGTTGTCTAGACGAAGTTTGAAGTCCGATCGAACTCCGAAACCCCGATAAATCCCATTTTCTGGAAATTTTTTCAAAAGTTGAAATTTTTCATATTAAAAATACTCAGAAAATCATGCAGGGAATTCTAAGAATTACTGTGAAGTACGAAGCCAAAACTCACTTAAGCCACCGCGGAACCGCGGACAAACCATACGTTTGACGGCGGTTCTGCGTTCAACTTTAGGAGTTGGGGGCTAATACTTCAGGGGTTTATTCTTGGGTATTTTTTCATGCTTCTGGGAATTTTTAATTCTATCCAAGTGTTGAGTTTTTTGGGAAATATTGGGAACTCATTGATTCGATCGTAAAGTTTAAATTCGTTTAAGTTTTTCCGGGTAATTTAGAACGTGTTAAAAGGTTCGAACGGATATCAATAACTCACTTTTTTCCCTGTAGGAAAACTTTCAAGTTTTGGATTTTTCCTGAGTTTAAACTTTCAGAAAATCATGCAAGCAAATCTATGGACCCTCTAGAAGAACGTAACTTTAACTCGATTATGTGACCGTCAAAACCGCCACTGAACCATATGGTTTGTGGTAGTTTAGCGTTGCCACATGTGAGGCGTTGGTTTGACCCTTCTATGGTTGGTTCATAGCGGCTGTGACATGTTCTGGGATTTTTTTGAACCCCGCTCAAGTGTTGAGCTATTTGGGAAATCTTGGGTGTTTGTTTATTCGATCGGAAAGTTTAACATTGTCTACTTATCTGGAATGTGATACAATATGTGGAATTCATATAGTTAGGCATGAAATCCGTAATATGTGATATTTCGGGTTTATGATGTCTAAAGAGATTGTGGATTTCAAATATTGTAGTTTTACATTTTCTTTTCTGTAACCGTATGTGTAATATGTGGTATATCGCCATTTTCGTCGCTATATATCGACGACAATTGTGATAGGCATATTTACATATGTTGATGACATGTGTTGGTATGTGTTGCTGTGATATGTTATATTGGATCGTCGTGTTCTGAATAGCCGGGGGTTTTATGTGAGATGAGGGTTTTAATTTTCATTCATGTAAAATTCATTGTATGTAATATTCTTTTATTGGGGCACTTCCGGGTTGAGGATGATGTCACTATTATATATTATTTACTTTTTCGCATTAGGATAGACCCGAGGAGGGGAACACAAGTAACCGGGTTCTAGGGTCTAGTGGGAGGTCATCTCAAGGAGTCGAGATCGGGTCTCTTAACCCTAGAATTGGCAGTGTTTCTTGCCGCTCTCGTAGGGGTCTAGGGATGTGGGTTTAGCTATTCATGGCGACCGTGGAATCCGTGTTTTATACAGGCTCGAAATAAAATAAGGACGTCCTAGTATATCCAATATTTCATATGTTATCTTCTGCTGCAATGTTCTATGATGAGATCATATTACTGCCTGAGACGAATGCTTAAACTATATATATATGATGATATATAAATATTACTGCTTTCGTTTCTTCTGTGATGCTTAGGAAGCATAATTGATGGGATTTATTAATGAGATTAATAAAAGAAAAGAAACCGAAAAGATGTTGTAGAATCAAATTTTCAAAAGGGGTAGCTACAGTTTTTGCTTTGCACAACGGTATATATGATATACCCCGCACCTTATTCGATGAGGAAAGAGCCGAGATCCCTTCACCGGGAGTGACCTCTTTAGCAAAATTGGCAGATGCTACAAACTCATGGTTTATTTTTTGACTGCTTCTATAGTTCTTGCTTTGCATAGCGGTATATATGATATACCCTGCACCTTATTCGATAAGGAAAGAGCCGAGATCCCTTCACCGGGAGTGACCTCTTTAGCGAAACTAGAAAAACCTAAAAAACACTCCTTTTCAAAATCACCTGTTTCTATAACGATATTAAGTTCATTACGCAATAGGTTTTCTGAAAAACCTGCGTAGCCCTCCGTCATTTCAGATAAATCCTACTTAGTATTCGTGTTGCGTTTGTTGACCTTGTCAAGGCACAGTGTACGGTAGCTAATTAGTGTTTATGTGCTAAAACATGAGATGTGATTGGATTAGGGTATTCGTACGGCCTTGTTGACCTTGTCGAGGGTCATGTGGGTGGGTTTAATTCAATCGGAAAATGACGGGTTGAACCTGACTTGTGATTTATGGTTTGTTGACCTTGTCAAGGTCATAGATCGCTACGGGCAGAAAATTATCAGGAATTTCAAGTGTTGAAATTTGCAATGAGATTGCATACCTTCTATGAGATAGATGGATCCTGATACCCACTGCGAGTAAAACTTACTTCTGGGAGAATTTTACACAAGGCAATTAGCCGATCAAGTAGGTGTCTAGAAAGGTGTTAACAGGGTTATGCTTCTGGGAAAACGAGGTTTATTTTAATTAGGTCCGTACGAAAGCACGGGGAACCTCCCTCAAAGTACCAACACTGGCCTGGCCGAAAGATTTGCGAACTTGTAAGGTGTAATTAATCCCGGCTAGTCTTACCTTTTAAGGTTTGAAGGAAGATTTGATAAAAACAGTGGGAGCCATCCTGATTAGATAAGATAATAACCAATCTAATCTTGCAAGAGCATACGCTGAAATGTTTTCTTCTCTCTCCCTCTAGATAGCGACCATGTCAGGCCTTAATCAAGATAATAATATGGATGTATTGACTGAACCCGCTTATTATAATCAACAGGGGAACATTGGTCCCATTCTTTCTTATAAGTGTTATAAGACTGAGCAGGGAATAAGAGAATATCCGGATTCTCACGCCGCCCAAATGAAGAACAAGCATGTTGATGCATCTTCTTCGGGTGTGTTAGTTATCGAGAACTGTTTCTCAGTTCACTCTACGTCCTGTGTATTAGATACCGGATCGGGATCCTACATATGTAATATGTTACGTGGGCTACGTAAGGTAGAGAACTGGGAATGGGTGATCATTCCGTAAGAGTAAGGAATGGTGCTGATGTTGCAGCCAAGGCAATTAGCGAATATCACCTTGTATTACCAAATGGTAATACATTGGTTCTGAGCGAATGCTATTACATTCCGACCCGGATATGTAATCTTATATCAATTTCTTTATTAAGCAAAGAAGGATATAATTTTTTAGTACAGGATAATGTTATGAACATATTCCTAAATCAAAAGTTGATAGGATCAGGATCGTTAAATAATGGCATATACGTTCTCAACTAAACTACAGTACTTAATGTACAAAACACACACAAGCGGAAGAGTTCAGAAATGAACAAATCTTTCTTATGGTTAGACTAGGTCATATCAATGTGACACGACTAGCCAAGTTGCATAAGGATGGATATTTAAATCCCTTCAAATTTTCATCTTATGACACTTGCCAGTCATGTCTTAAAGGCAAAATGACCAAAACTCCGTTTAGTGGACACGGAGAAAGAGCTACGGAACTCTTAGAGCTGATACATAGTGATGTATGTGGCCCTGTGTCTACACATGCCAGGAACGGTTCTTCCTACTTCATTACATTCACTGATGATCTCTCAAGATACGGACATGTGTTCCTAATGAAATACAAGTCTGAAGCTTTTGAGAAATTCAGGGAATATAAGCACGAAGTAGAGAACCAAACGGGCAAAAGTATTAAGATCCTACAATCTGATCGAGGATGAGAATACTTGAGCAATGAGTTTCCGGACTATCTAAAAGAGAATGGGATTCTCTCTCAACTTACTCCTCCTTATACATCACAGCACAACGGTGTATCGGAGTGGAAGAATCACACCCTATTAGATATGATGCTCTCTATGATGAGCAATGTTGAGTTGCCTGTTTCCTTCTGGGGGTATGCGCTTGAGACAGCCATAGACATATTGAATAGGGTTCCCACCAAATCTTTACCAACCACTCCATATGAGATATGGAAAGGAAAGAGACCACATCTTAATTACATTAAGATATGGGGTTGTCCGGCATATGTGAAAACATAACATCCGGACAAGCTCGAGGCAATGTCAATTCTGTGCAAGTTTATTGGATATCCCATGCACTCGCAAGGGTATATCTTCTACCACTTCAAGGAACAAAAAATGCTTGTTTCTCGACATGCCACCTTCTTAGAAAAGGGTTTTCTTATGAAATAAGATAGTGGCAATGAGGTAGAACTAGAAGAAGTTCCAGCGACACAAACTGCAACTGAAAATTTAGTAGAACCAGAGGATTCAGTAGTTCCCAACGAACCCCAGCCTCTCCGCCGATCTAGTAGGGTTTCTCATCCATCTGAGAGATACTACGGTTTTCTCGTTGATGGTGGGAGCAAAGATTACATCATGGAAGATGATGACCCGACTAGCTTCGAGCAGGCCATCACGAGTGGGGACTTTGTGAAGTGGCTGGATGCAATGCGATCTGAGATGGAATCCATGTACACCAACAAAGTATGGACTTTGGATGTTGCTCCTGAAGGGGTAAAACCCATTGGGAGCAAGTGGATCTTTAAGAAGAAACTTGGTGTAGATGGAAAAGTGGAGACTTTCAAAGCTAGACTTGTTGCAAAGGGTTTTCGTCAACGACCAGGTGTGGATTATGACGAAACATTTTCTCCAGTGGCTATGCTTAAGTCCATCCGGATTCTACTTACCATTGCTACATACCATGACTACGAAATCTGGCAGATGGATGTTAAGACCGCCTTTTTAAATGGTGATTTAGAAGAATGCGTGTACATGACTCAGCTAGAGGGCTACATAGACAGTGGGAGTAGCGGAAAGTGTAAGTCGACGTTAGACACCCCACGAGTTGCGGGGAGGCAGAATATGTAAAACAATCATTTTTGTTTAAACTAACATCGACTAACCTACGGATCTTTGCCAAACCCTAACTAACAACATCATAGGAGGGATTAGCTACTATGAAAGAAGATTATACCTAATGAACCAAGTCCTTCTTGTTCTCATTGACCGCCTCCTCGTCGGCCTCCTCTTTGTGATAGAAGATCCACCCGAGAGCTACTACTCCAAGCTTAACCTCTAATCTTAAGGTAACTAGGTAACTAAGAGTGCTAATCAAAGCAATCTAGAGGATATAGAATAGGATTAGGGATCAATTAGTCTTGCTAACCCTTGATCTCAACACATGAGAGGTTAGGGTTAGGGTTTGAAAAGAGAGAACTTGAGGAGAGAGAAGGTGATAGTGAGAATGAAATGGAAATTGACTCATTTGTATATATGTATGAAGCATAATATATCTTGCAAATAAATATCTTTGCATAAATATCTTTATGCATCATTTAATTAATGCATAATGAATCATCTAGCGAGTCATTAAAAACATAAATGCTTCATTAACTCTCTTGATGAATCATCTCCATGAGTCACAAAACCATTTAATGCATATAACACCTAAGCTCTCCATGTCATAAACCTTCTAGAAGCTTCTCGATAATTTACGAGAACGCCCCTCCTATCCGTGAAAACACGGAAATACTGAGACTGTATAAATCCAATAATCCAATACTAGAATCTGGCTTAATCCAAAGCCTGCTAGTAAAAACTGTCCGAATATCGTACGTGCGTAAAAACACGTATGCGTCCGAACCCTGTCGTAAAACCATATGACCTCTATATCGTTTGGCCCGAAGCAGGGAAACTCTCTATGTGGGATTTTAAAGACTCGACTACTACACTGACAGTGGGTTTAACCACAGACCGCAAGCGGCACTAGCTGTACGTAACGATCCCCTGGTAGATGTCGATAAGAAGGCCGATGAGGAAACCCATCCGTACTCCTAGTGAGCCTGATGTGACAATCTCCATATAGTCCGGTCTGTTCGTCTAGAACTATCGCATATCGGGCCCAGACGGGCGGCAAGCGTCAGTCCCCTAAAAGCGGTATAAGTTGTGTCGGAGCGAAATCCATTACACCTTGAGAAACTACTGGAAAACTTACCAGTAAATCTCGCCTGCCCCGGCTCGGGACTTTGCGTAATGGCTCTCCAGACACAGCGCGATATCAACTCCCAATACCGGGAGAGACGAATCCTGTCTAACCGCCATTTCCTCCAAGTGCTTCGGGACCGCACCCAACTGCTACTTATTTGCATGACTCCTTTAAGCCGTGGTAGGGTAGCAATCTAAGAACAGTGGGAACACACTCGAGGAGAAATAGCAGTGTCAAGTCTGCGGACTATGTTGTACTTATGTCACCTGCGAACTGTTAACTGACGACGGGTATAATACCAACCAATAGTTCCCGGCAAGTCCTGTCCGGTGTACCCATAACCCAACGAGCACCTGTATACTATCTTAAGTACAATGTACTGATGGCTGTGGGACAGACCATCTCCCCAACTGGGATTAGAAGAGTACACACTAGTTTATTCCGGAGTATCGATGCCCTGTCTCGATAATCCTACGACTAGGGACCTGAAAAGGATGTGCTTGTAGACTACCCAGCCCCCACTGGTGTGACTGCCATCACAACGCTGGTAGTCAAGCAAGATCCTAAGGGCTCTATCAATACGTACACACATATTAAGATAGATACAAACCAAGTAGCATACTACCATGTTTAGCAAGACTGTTAATATAACTGTGAATATCCCAAGCTTCCATTAAGTAATATACAAGCTAGTATGATACAATAATGGCCCTTAGGGCATATACACTAACAATCTCCCACTTGCACTAGGGACATGTACTGGCGTATCGAAGACCGATCATCTCGAGTTGCCTCTCAAACTGAATCTGAGGTAAGGCCTTAGTGAATGGATCAGCAGTGTTCTCCTCTGTAGCAACTCTCCGGACCTCGATCTCCCGGCTATCTATGATCTCCCTGATCAGGTGATATCGCCTTAAGATGTGTCTGGACTTCTGATGGGACCTGGGTTCCTTCGCTAAAGCTATAGCTCCGTTTTTGTCGCAATACAACGGTATTGGATCAACAATGGTAGGAACCACCTGAAGTTCTATTAGGAACTTCTTTATCCAGACTGCTTCTTTTGCGGCATCGCAAGCAGCAATATACTCCGCTTCCATCATCGAGTCAGCAATGGTGTCCTGCTTGGAACTCTTCCAGCACACCACCCCTCCATTGAGGGTAAAGACATAACCTGATATGGACTTAGAGTCATCCTTATCACTCTGTAAGCTGGAATCAGCAAAGGCCTCGATCTTGAGGTCTTTTCCGCCGTAAACCAAGAACATCTTCTTAGTCCTTCTCAGGTACTTGAGAATGTTCTTTACCTCTATCCAGGGCTTCTCCCATGGATCTGACTGATACCGGCTTACCACGCTCAGTGCGTAAGCTACATCTGGTCTGGTGCACAACATCACATACATTATAGAGCCTACCGCAAAAGTGTAGGGTATAATAGACACGCGATCCCTTTCCAAATCAGTCTTGGGAGACATCTCTTTGGAGAGGGTGATTCCGTGATAAGCCGGTAAACTACCGCGCTTAGAATCTTCCATACTGAATCTTTTCAGTATAGTGTTGATATACCTGGACTGCGAAAGTCCCAACATCCTTTTGGATCTATCATGATAAATCCGGATCCCCAGAATGTAAGAGGCATCACTCAGGTCTTTCATGGAGAACCTGTGTGACAAGAATCCTTTGACAGATTATTGCATAAGAATGTCATTTCCTATCAAAAGAATGTCATCCACGTACAGGACGAGGAATACGGCAGTTCATGCTACAATTTTACTATATATACATGGTTCATCTGGATTTTTGATAAATTCATATTCTTTGACCGTTTCATCAAAACAAATATTCCAACTTCGCGATGCCTGCTTCAGTCCATAAATGGACTTAAGAAACTTGCACACTTTCCCATTGCTCCCACTCTGATTGATGCCTTCTGGCTGATCCATATAGACGCACTCTTCTAAATTACCATTTAGAAAAGCCGTCTTTACGTCCATCTGCCAGATTTCATAATCATGGAAGGCAGCAATGGCAAGAAGGATATGAATGGATTTGAGCATAGCCACTGGAGAAAAAGTTTCGTCATAGTCCAAACCAGGTCTTTGACGAAAACCCTTCACAACAAGTCTAGCCTTATAGGTTTCCACCTGTCCATCTACACCAATCTTTTTCTTGAAGATCCACTTGCATCCTATAGGTTTTACCCCATCTGGAGCAAAGTTCAAAGTCCATACTTTGTTTGTGTACATGGACTCTATTTCGTTCTGCATTGCATCCAGCCATCTTACCGAGTCGCCGCTCTAGATGGCCTGTTGGAAGCTAGTAGGTTCATCATCATCAATGATGTAATCCTCTCTATCCCCATCTACGAGAAAACTATAGTATCTCTCAGGCGGATGAGATGGCCTACTACTCCTACGGAGGGGTGCGGGAATGTCCTGTTCTTCTTGAACTACTGGTTCTACCAAACTTTCAGTAGTAGTTTGTGGTTCTGGAATTTCTTCCAGTTCTATTGCGCTCCCACTTGTTTCCTTTTCTAAAAACCGCTGTTCTAGAAAATGGGCATGACGAGAAACAAAAACCTTTTGTTCCTCTGCGTAATAGAAGACATATCCCTTGGAGTTCTTTGGATATCCCACAAACTTACACTGTACTGATCGTGCCTCGAGTTTGTCCGCATGCTGCTTTTTAACAAAAGCTGGTCATCCCCATATCTTCAGATACTGAAGATAGGCTTTCTTCCCACTCCACATCTGATATGGCGTGGTAGGCACAGTCTTGGTAGGAGCCATGTTCAAAAGATATGCCGCTGATTCTAGCGCATAACCCCAGAAAGATCACGGTAACTCAGCATTACTCATCATGGAACGTACCATATCTAATAGGGTTCGATTCCGTCTCTCTGATACACCGTTGTGCTGTGAAGTGTATGGAGGAGTAAGCTGTGAGAGAATTCCTTTCTCTTTTAGGTAACCTAGGAACTCGGCACTTAAGTATTCACCACCTCGATCAGATCTCAGTGTCTTGATACTTTTCCAGGTTTGGTTTTCTATTTCATTCTTATATTCTTAGAATTTCTCAAAGGCCTCGGATTTATGTTTCATCAAGAAAATGAATCCGTACCTAGAGTAATCATCCGTAAACACCTTGGGTAGTATTTTCTTAGTTGATGCAATCATATCATGAGGACTAAATTTAAGCTATTATACATATGCATATGTATTTTTCTAACCTAATATATCACACACACACACACACACACACACACACAGAGAACACCAGTTTGGTAGAGAAATCAGGTAGCAGGATCCTGAAGAAATGGAGTCCATAGCATTGCTCATCATCATCATCCATGATCCCTTTGATAATATTTTTTCAAAGGGATCATGGATGATGATGATGAGCAATGCTATGGACTCCATTTCTTCAGGGTCCTGCTAGCTGATTTCTCTACCAAACTGGTGTTCTTTCTCTCTCTCTCTGTGTGTGTGTGTGTGTGATATATATTAGGTTAGAAAAATACATATGCATATGTACAATAGCTTAAATTTAGTCCTCATGATATGATTGCATCAACTAAGAAAATATCTACCTAAGGTGTTTAAAAGCTTTAATTACTTTATACGAATAATACTTTCCATGTTCTGAAATATTTGTCCATGATGCCTGACGCATTCGCACGCGCACCACGTGTGTAGAAATAAATATCTCTGGATTGTCATCGCAACTTTGAAGTTTCGATGTATCGGTATGCTATATATCTGTATTTTAGCTTTCTTTCTTATGCATGTCTTTTAATGATTCGCAGCCGGTTCCGAATAAATTTACCAAGCAGATTAGTAAGATGGTCAATAGAAGAGAAAATGCTAACCTAGTGAGCCACAATGGATAATTTGTCATTGTTAATCCATCTTTCTGAAAACGGTTTATACGGAGGAAGTATATTTCATTGTACTTGAGAAAAATATATGTTGAAGTCAAAAGCTATCAAGATTTAAATGCTCGCTTATAGTCTTCCAAGATATTTTATATTCCAAGGCAAGGTGACAATAAGTGCATGCTTTTGCATGATTTGGTATGTAGATTCAAGGTTATGCATGGCTACGACCCTTTCTTATGGTTTCTTATCATAATTTTCTGCACACTTATAGTTTATAGATGCAGTTAGATCATATCTCTATAAGGGAAAACTTAAAATAATAACCTTTATACTAAAAAAATTATGTATGCTATTACTTAGTAGTTTATGGTTTTTAGACGCAAAAGCCATTTGAGAAATACTTTTCCTACCCACTATTAATCCATATTCTCAATATAGTCATTGAATTTGCACGCGCACATAATAAGAAGGAGAAGACAGTAATGTGGCAGAAGAAGAAGGAGAAGACAGTAATGTGGCAGAAGAAGAAAAAAATGACATTCCTTGTTCTCTGTTTTAGCATCAATCATCTGATATGAACTAATGATGGCTTTCACATAGGCTTTTCCCTTTAGAGACTTCTTAGTGTCTAATTGAAAGCATACATCAGATTTGTGCAGGTCAGGTTCTTCTATGACTTTCATGAGTCTCAACTGATTCTGTAAATTACACCCTAGTTGGGTGATACTTTTATCACTTCTCACTGCAGGTGCGCTCTCTAATATCCATTTTGAATATCTATAATATTACATTCAAAATGGATATTAGAGAGCGCATCTGCAGTGAGAAGTGGTAAAAGTATCACCCAACTAGGGTGTAATTTACAGAATCAGTTAAGACTCTTGAAAGTCATAGAAGAACCTGACCTGCACAAATCTGATGTATACTTTCTATTGGACACTAAGAAGTCTCTAAAGGGAAAAGCCTATGTGAAAGCCATCATTAGTTCATATCAGAAGATTGATGCTAAAACAGAGAACAAGGAATATCATTTTTTTCTTCTTCTGCCACATTACTGTCTTCTCCTTCTTCTTCTGCCACATTACTGTCTTCTCCTTCTTATTATGTGCGCGTGTAAATTCAATGACTATATTGAGAATATGGATTAATAGTGGGTAGGAAAAGTATTTCTCAAATGGCTTTTGCGTCTAAAAACCATAAACTACTAAGTAATAGCATACATAATTTTTTTAGTATAAAGGTTGTTATTTTAAGTGCGCGTGCAAATTCAATGAAAGTGGAAACTCCAGTGACAAACTTAGGTTGCATACGTTGTTGCCAATTCACATACATCCAGTCCATAACCCTGACGTACTCATGGGCCATGTTAGACTGTATCATATAAATTGTAGGTTATGATGACTATATTGAGAAATCTAAGAACGGGATGGTTACTGACAAAGGAGAAAATCCGTGTATATGCTTTCTGTGTGCGTTTGTCGTTGAAAAAAATAAATTATCGATAATTAAAGTTAGATTTGAGGATACCCATGTATGAGTTGTATTCTATATATGTGTGTTTCGATTTATGATTTCGCTTAAGTGTAGGGTTGTTTTTACTTAAAGAAGTATCACCATCTACTATATATAAAAAAATGTAGCAAACTAGGACTAGAACTCATTTAACATTATCAACTAGTGAGATTTCAATGTCGAAAACTCCCTAAAAAGGAAAATTACTAAAAGGAAAAGACTCTTTGAACAAAACGCATCCACTAGCAATAATATGGAACTGAGACTCGATCATGATTCTCTGGACTAAAAAATTCCAAGGAATTGCTATTTGAATTACGTTAATTTGGAACACGATCGTTGTAAGTTGTACTTTCCAGACTTGTGCCATGCCCATGAGCACACAAACTTCTCCCCAATCACAAATCCCAGTCCAGATTTTTATTCAAAATTTATTTAATTAGTTTGTGATCCACATCATTGATTCGTTGCTTGAGGCATCAATGTAGGCACAAATATCACTGAAGCAGCCTAAATCACCATATGAACCGGTTATCGGTTTCAATTCCACCAGAATTAGAATTTCATCTGAACAACTTTCACACAGTAATCGGAACCTGGTCAACAAATTTGTCATGCCTGTTGTGGTTTTACTTATGTACAGTACTTCCACAAAATACGTGCTGTCATTTCTAAATGGAAGTTTCTCAGTGCCACCATAGTAGCAGAAGATGGAATTGTTTATCGCAACTAGATTATGCTAAGCCTCGGATAGATTAGGCAAACATGATCTAGAAGAATATAATTAGCAGAGGAAAAATATAATAAAACAAAACAAAGCGTAGCAAATAAGATAAAATAAAATAAAGATATAGAAAATAAAAGAGAAATAAGTTTTCGAGAGGAGAGGTGCAAGATATCATGTGCCCCGAAGAAAAGGAGGGCAAAAACAGTGTTGGCATTCATAAGAGGAAAGCTAGACTAACAAGAAGAAACATTACAAATATTACTATGTTTATGAATTATCACAGAAAATCAACCCAGAATCTGCAAGAAAATCAAAAGTATGGCTCAAATATGAGACGAACAAATATCTTTTCCTCTCTTATCTTTTCTTTTTGAAAACAAATACCAGAAGATGTTGACTTTCTGGATAGATAGGAGTGGATATGATAAAAACATGTAAAGGGTGCATGGAAGTGCTAACAGAGACTCTTTGTTGCAACTTTATAGTAAACGGAACAATAACTGGCATATTCAAGTTAAAAGAATTGAAAGAATAATGAACATGGCTTACAAACTTGGGTGAGAACGATGTGACACTCAGAAAAACATCTAAAAGACAAATTCATAAATGCGGTTAGGCCAAAACCGGACTAAATCCTGCCATGCGACTGATATTCCTTGATGTAGAAGTAAATATAACTGTGGCACACACGCACACATGCACACAAAAACTATGGCACAAACAAGTGGAAATATGCAAATAAACATGCATGCATGCAGACATTAAAAGATTAATATAACAGAGATGTCTACTGATGATTTGTAAGATGTTATCGCAGGTAGGACAACTGCCAATTCTATGGCTTGTGGCCACCAGCGACTGCTTTCTCACCACAGTAAAAATAATGAGGGACTATAACATATCATGAATTCGATATGCACCGTGATTTCATAGCATATGTCTATTAACCTATAATGTACAAGTTCTCGGCATTGATTGCAGAGGTGCATACAGTCTGAACTAGTAAATATACGTAAGAAGGAAAAAGAAGAAACGATTCATAAATATGGTTGGGCCAGAAACAGACTTAGTCACTGGATGACATATAACTGATATTCCTTGATGTAGAAGTCAATACACCTTTGATAACAAACTCATTCTTTTTTGGGAGATATATGAATAACCGACTCTGACCCTCAGCATTCCATTAAACACATGGAAATCCATCGTATCTCATATCCAGCCACCTCACTTCACCGATCCTATGATCGCCCTCTGGAGGACGCACAGCCCTAGCCGCAGCCCGAGCCCCAGCCCCAACCCTAGCCCTAGCTGCAGCCCAGCCCTAGCCCCAGCCCGCAGCCCCAGCCGCACCCCCAATAAAAAATTTGATAAATTGACCCTACCCCGACCCCGACCCCGACCCTAACCCTACCCCGACCCCGAACCCGACCCCGCAGCCCAGCCCCTGCCCCAACCCTAACCCTACCCCGACCCCGACCGCGACCCCTGCCCAACCCCAACTCGCGCGCCATGAACCCTAAGCCCAAAATAATCCAAAAATTCTTTAATTTACCTTGAGATTTACTCACCTGAACGGCTGCTGGGGCTGGGGCAACGACCTGAATGGCGGTGGCGACGACCTGAACCGCAGTGGCGACGAGAACGGCGGTGGCGACGAGGAGAACAACGTTGGCGACGATGGCGTGGCGATTTGGGGCTTATTTTCGAGCGCGATCGAGAGAGAGAGAGGAAGTGAGCGTAGGCGATCGATCTAGGATTTTGTTAAATCGATATTTACTTGCCTCTACGGACATACCCGTAGGTCCTTTGTTTGCGGCTCCGTAGGGGCAAACACCTAATTAAGAATTAATATTTTTATTCTTGGACGTCTTTGCCCGTAGGGGCAACCTTTTAGCCCTACGGATTAATCCGTAGGGCCAAGTTATATCTGCCCCTACGGATTCCAATATCCGTAGGGGCAACCCCCTATTTTACTAGTGCATATTGGATTTTCTACGAATCCGCATTCCTTTTAAGCCTGCAAAGAAAGACGGATTACACAATCGCGATGAATAGCCAAAACCCCACCCTAAACCCCTACGGGTACGGCAAACTACCCGCCAAGTACCCGAAGTGAAGCGGTCTCCCTCAACAACGTGAGTAGGCCACTAAACACTTCAAACTACGGTAGTTTGTGCACCCCACCTTGGGTCTATCCTAGGAGAAAAATCAGTAAATGAAATAATACAATGGTGGCTACAACCTCAACCCGGAAGTGCCCCGCAAAAGAATATTACAACAATTTACAAATTACATTTGAATGAAAGAAACGCTCGTCTCACATCCCCGGCTATCCATTCACGACAATCCAACAAGTCCACAAACACAAACAGTAAAAACCATTACAGAAACGTGCAACCCCCTGCCAACCGACATACTGGCAGTTAGGGGAGGTTTACGGACACATTAAACAAATCAGATATAATCAAATTAGCCAAACATCGTAGAATTTCGATCAAGCAAACACAAATGATTTTACTGCAAATACTTCACTGTGCACCTTAAACTTGAGCAGAAACAAAACATCCCAGAAAATACAAAATTAACACAGAAGAGTTACTGGGGAATTTTGGGCTAACTCGGCCCCAACTCGGCGGCGGATCCGCAGCGGATCGCTTGGATCGGCCACGGATCCGCGGCGGTTTGGCCGAGTTAGGATCCTAAATTTCTCTAGTAACCTTATAATTCCCTGCTTGTATTTTTAAGGGTCCCTGAAAAATTTTTAGACCCCATTTTAAAATCGACAGAAACTATGTTAAAACATCGTATTTTCAGGTATTTTTTGCGATCAAATTTCTATCGACTTTGCTAACAAGTTAGTTATGGTTTAGTGAGGCTCTGATACCACTGTAAGTCGACGTTAGACACCCCACGAGTTGCGGGGAGGCGGAATAAGTAAAACAATCATTTTTGTTTAAACTAACATCGACTAATTTACGGATCTTTGCCAAACCCTAACTAACAATATCATAGGAGGGATTAGCTACTATGAAAGAATATTATACCTAATGAAGCAAGTCCTTCTTATTCTCGTTGACCACCTCCTCGTCGTCCTCCTCTTTGTGATAGAAGATCCACCCGAGAGCTACTACTCCAAGCTTAACCTCTAATCTTGAGGTAACTAGGTAACTAAGAGTGCTAATCAAAAAAACCTAGAGGATATAGAATAGGATTAAGGATCAATTAGTCTTGCTAACCCTTGATCTCAACACATGAGAGGTTAGGGTTAGGGTTTGAAGAGAGAGAGAGCTTGAGGAGAGAGAAGGTGATAGTGAGAATGAAATGGAAATTGATTCATTTGTGTATATATAAGAAGCATAATATATCTTGCAAATAAATATCTTTGCACAAATATCTTTATGCTTCATTTAATGCATAATGAATCATCTAGTGAGTCATTAAAAACATAAATGCTTCTTTAACTCTCTTGATGAATCATCTCCATGAGTCACAAAACCATTTAATACATATAACACCTAAGCTCTCCATGTCATCAACCTTCTAAAAGCTTCTCGACAATTTACAAGAACGCCCCTCCTATCCGTAAAAACACGGAAATACTGAGACTGTATAAATCCAATAATCCAATACTAAAATCTGGCTTAAACCAAAGCCTGTTGTTCCCCTCCGAACGGCGGCCAAGGCATGGACGTCTTGCCTGAAATTCGGGGCAGATGCTAATTGGTGCTATCCGTCCACCTCTCCGAAGATGCCAAGTTGATTTATGGCACCATGTATCGAAGGTTTAAACGGATGCGTTCGATGTAGCAGACTTCGTCAGATTCTCTCTCGTTTGAGGGGTTTTTGATTGTGGGGATGCTCTTCCCTGCAGGCGCAAGCCCCTGCAGTTAATTACGCTACCGCATCACGGTAACAACTTTCTCCTTCTCTAGATGGTCACTTCTTATCGTGTGTGTTTGTTTTAGGATTGGTTGCCCGTGGATTGTATACGGAGACTGAGTTATGTCGTCGCCCGTAGGGCGTGGACTAATCTAAATCCGTATTATCTTAGATTTGGGTTTGGGGGTTTGGGGTTTAAGGATACGTTAGCCTCGTTTGAGACCAAGATCAACTTAAACGTTAGTTAAGGATACGTTAGTCTAGTTTGAGACCAAGATCGACTTAACGGGATCGTTTAGATCCGACAAAAGAGCATTCGGGGCTCTATTGTTCCAGTTTAAGGACATAGTGGTCCATAGGTAGTTTAAGGACATTGCGGTCCAATGTTAGTTTTAAGACGTTGCGGTCAAGGTTAAAGACATCATAGTCCATGGATTTTAAGGACTCCACAGTCCGGTGTTAGTTTTAAGACAACACGGTCAAGGTTAAGAACGTCATAGTCCGTTGTTAGTTTTATGTCACGACCCGATAATTTGGCCCGTGACCGGCACTTAGCCACGTAACGTCTACAGGCGTAACGCGACTAAGTAAGCCAAGACCCAGAAATCAAAACCATTAAATATAGAGTGTTTAAAACATTTCTTTTGTAAAAACAGTTATAATTGTCTAGGAAACCTTAATTAATTTACTAGAAATCCTTTTTAAGTTCAAGAGTTATTTTTGAATAATTTTGGCAACATTTCCTTTATAAACATTTGTCCCACAAGTCGGGTAAAGGCAAGGTGTAATAGAAATAACATGTGAAATGAATAGAGCATCACAATATGATATACGACGCCGTAGCGAAGAATAAGCAGTAAGGCAAGGACAAATATCATAAAAGGTAAGACTGCATAATAAAAAGTCGGCTCACATGCGAGCGCGACACTAGAGTACAAATCATATACATCGTCCTCACAACTGTCTCTAAGTCAATACAGGAAGGTAGATGGAGAGTACTAGATACGTCAATGTACAACTGAAAGATAAACAGATACCGTACAAAACGCACCTAATAGCAAAAGGGCTAACACGCCTCAGAAATAGTATATGTGCCAAAAGATGCGGTAAACAGCCAACCGCGACTACACCAAAGGGCAACCTGCAAGCACTGTGGCACAACGGGGTTGAGTTGCCAACTCGTGAATAGAAGATAACATATAAAGGTAATCGCGAGTATGCACGTGCTGCGATACTCTAAACTATGCCAACTAATAAACATCTATATAATGAACTGGATGCTCAATATCATGCAACAAGTACTATCTAATAATCATCTCTATGTGATGAGTAAGATATATGATAATCAGGCATGGCGATGCATCTAACAACCCTATGTATATAATAAGCAGGGTACGCAATAATATGCCAGCATGTGTACTCTACCAGGTATACTAGCTACAGGATGAGATGTCAAGTACTGAATGCTGAGTATGGAAAAGAATAATATCAACACGGGATATCAACGTGGAAAAGAATAACTGGTGTCTATCAATGCAGCAAAATCCAGTACAACTCAAACGTCGTCATCCACATCGGTCCTCAAAATACTGTAATCTCATAAACCGGGAGTGCCCATCACCGGCACTCAAAATATCATAAAGTCAGCCGTGTCCAGCATCGACACGCAAATCCTCCAATATGGGGCGTCCGTCCATCGGATCTGCCCACGGGCTCCGTCTGCGGAATCGGCCCTCGGCCCCGGCAGTACGCGTCGTCCCGTATCCATCAAGCTACTCTGGTCAGTATCCTCCGGATAAGCGCCAGGTCCAACCAATCACTGGTAGGTAGTAGTCCCTCCGCCGGGCTTACCGTCTAACAATACGAGTCTTCTCGCCCCGGGGTACCGTACCGGGTCCACCATGTACCCGCAATCGGTGCCTATCTCTCCTCGAATCGGGTATACTCACACAAGCTCTCTAGAACCGAGAAAACTCATGGTGGACGCACTAAAATATCATATCAAGGGAAACCGGGTTTTTCAAACAGTGCGTATTTTCTTAAAATAGTACTCCGGTTCCCAAATCCAGAAATCACAGAAATCAAATCAAATGCGTAGATCCATGCAATGTGTCGTATGACACTACAAGTTAAAGAAAGGGAAAACCGCTCTTTAAAAGGTCCACTTTTGAAAATATCGTTTGCGGTTCTTTAGTTTTAAATCAAGTCAATATCATCCATGTATGCAACATATGAATGTGGTAACAGTATGGATGTGCGAATGGATAAGTACGCAAAGTGAATATAGCAATGTATATGTGCACTAATGTAGACCTATAATGCATATGCGCCCGAGTATGAATATGTGTAAGGTATATGGCCCAAGTATGAATATGTAGGATGTATGCGGCAAATCACGTCAACATCAAATAGGCAGAATCAATATAATATGCGGTTATAACAATCCTACGTTGTGAGTGGCATGGCAATCACTAACGGTGTGAGTGTAGCATATAAAACGTGCTCGTGCAACTTGGACCGTTAGTGACAGTGCAGTGTTCTATACTACCAGTATATCTATATGGATACTCATGACTACAAATCCTATTACGCCCTGACGCCTAACGCCATACGGGCGATTTCCCTGTAGATGTTAAATCTACTCACCTGGTCGCGTGCTAAGTATAGCCGACCACCTGCTTCCCTTTCCTGGCGACGTCTGACGTACCCGCCTGTGAACCTGGAAATTACACACGGAATCCAATTATATAAGCAAGAATCTCGCCAAAACGCGATATTGAAACAAAACGTGAAACTCGCGTCGCGAATCAACGCCTGTGTGTGCGATACGCTGGAACGTGTGTGCACGCGTCTACGACTCAGCCCGACACGCCGCGATACGCTGAATCATAAAACCCACTCGCATATCGTGCGTATCGCGCAAACTAAAAACACCAGAAAACGATATATCGTCCCAGATCCTACCCAAGTTACAATATTACAAAACTACATATACCATGGACCTACAAAACATAGCAGATACCCACCCTAAAAACCCTAGATCCTATCTCCCTGCTCTGGCCACAATTTGCGTCCAGATTGATTATTTCGGCGGTCTGAAGGTTGAGTGGTGGGGTCGGGCTCTGGTGGTGGGGTCAGGGCGTCACGAGTAGGCTGGGGTCCACTCAATTTTATTCTGGAGTCACCAGGGTAACAGCAGATATCAGAAAGCTAAATTTTTGCTTAAAAAGTCACATTTTGCACAAACATGAAAATTCAGGGTATTTTGGTGTAACCTGGGTTTACCTAGGTTTACTTGGCCTCAAAAGCACCTAACTAACTTAGTCTAACCACAACTTACCTTACTTAAGCAAAGATCTCACTAATCACCACAATTATCGCTAAAAACACCAAATCTAGTGATAACAGCTACCAATATACACTAATTAAACTAAACCAACGCACAAGTCTAGCATACAAGCAACTGAAGTTCAAAAGTTATACCTCACTTGACCCTACGACGCTGGTTCAGGAGAAGAAGAGAAGAAGAAGAAGAACCTGCTACAGAAACTGCTTCTGTTCCAGAAGCTGTTGCCATTGCTACTGCTGATGCTGCTGTTTGTAGTTGCTGTTGATGGTGTTGCTGGTGCTAGGCTGAAGTTGTTGGGCTGAAGCTGGTGTTGCTGGGGCTGCTGCTACATGGATCTGGGGCTGCGGGGGCTGAGCTGCTGCTACTAGAAATGCTGATGTAGTTGCTGTTGTTGTTCTGGTGCTGGTGTTAGATACAGCTGCTGCTGCAACTTCTGCTGAGGCTGAAGCTGATGGTGTGTGTATGTAAGAGTGTGAGAGAGAGTAAGTGAGATATGAGAGGGTGTGATGCAACCAAAGAATGATACACAAGAGAGTCAAGCCCCCATTCTCTCTCTCTCTCTCCACATTAATTGCAAGCATGGGCTTGCCATGATGCACCTCTCTCAAGTCAACCAATTACATTTTAAATCCCTTTTCCATTTTTAAACAAAACATAACCTTAATTAAAATCTTTTGTCTTAACAAGGGGGTTTAATCCACCATGGTTGTGAAACATAGTATAACCCAAATTTTAATCCTAGTTTACATGCACAAGTTTGTGCAAGCTTGGTAAAATTCTAGAAAAATATTTATTAAATTGGAAAAATTATTTGAAAAACAATTTGGTAAATTTTTTTTTTAAAATCACATATTAAAATATAATTAGCCACTAAACACATCCTAGGGTGTTATAATCTTCCCCTCTTAAAGAAATTCGTCCCCGAATTTAAAATATAAAGCAACGCATACCTTCAAAGAGATGAGGGAACTCCTTCCGCATCTCCCCCTCGGCCTCTCAAGTGATCTCATCACCATTCAGGCTGCGCCAAAGCACCTTTACTGATGGCAAGACCTTCGATCTAAGTTTCTTCACCTGCCGGTCTAAGATCACGACTGGCTGTTCGGTGAACGTAAGATCGCGCTCGAGCTGAACGGCCTGATGCTGAATCAAGTGCGAAGGGTCATGCAGGTATCTGCGAAGCATCGACACGTGGAAAACGGGGTGAACATCTGGGAAGTCGGGTGGAAGAGCCAAACGATAAGCTACTGCGCCCACACACTCGAGGATCTCGAAGGGACCTATGAATCTGGGGCTAAGCTTCCCCTTCCGGCCAAACCTCATCACTCCCTTCATCGGAGAGACCCTCAAAAACACGTGATCGCCAACTGCGAACTCTAGTCTGCGGCGGCGCCTGTCAGCATACGATCTCTGCCTGCTCTGAGCTGTCCTCATCCTGTCTCGAATCAGCTGTATCTTCTCCGTCGTCTCCTGTACGATCTGTGGCCCCAAAATACTGCCCTCGCTGAGCTCTGTCCAACAGACAGGCGATCTACATCTCCTCCCATACAAAGCCTCGAAAGGTGCCATCTGAATAGTATCCTGGAAGCTATTGTTGTAGGAGAACTCTATCAAGGGTAAATGATGATCCCAGCTACCACTAAAGTCTAAAACGCAAGCTTGGAGCATGTCCTCGAGAGTCTGAATGGTCCGCTCTGACTGTCCGTCGGTCTGCGGGTGGAATGCCGTGCTGAAACTCAAGCGCGTGCCCAAAGCCTCCTGAAGTCTATGCCATAATCTGCTGGTAAACTGGGTGCCTCGGTTGGACACAATACAGGTCGGGACCCCATGTAGTCGTACAATCTCATCGATATAAATCTGGGCGTACTGCGCAAATCCGAAAGTCGTCTTCACTGGCAGGAAGTGAGCCGCTTTCGTCAGACGATCGACGATCACCCAAATGGAGTCATACCCCCGCCTAGTCCTGGGTAGGCCCACCACGAAATCCATCGAAATCTGTTCCCATTTCCACTCCGGAATGGGTAATGGCTGTAGCTCTCCTGCGGACCTCTGGTGCTCGTCCTTGACTTGCTGACAAGTCAGGCATCTCGATACGAACTCCGCGATGTCCCTCTTCATTCCGTTCCACCAGTAGGTCTCTTTCATATCATGGTACATCTTGGTGGAACCGGGATGGACACTGTACACCGATCGATGTGCCTCCTCAAGAATATCGCGCCACAATCCCTCAGCATCTGGTACGCACAGTCTAGACCCAAATCGTAATATCCCCTGATCATCAATCACAAACTCGGAGAATCTGCCCTGTCCAATCTGTGTCATGATCTCTGAACAACGGTCATCCCTGCGCTGTGCCTCATATATACGGTCAAGCAACTGTGGGCGTGCACGAACATGCGCGAGCTGTCCCCCGATCTGCATGAACTCGAACTGCACTCGGCCGTCGCATAATATCTGCCAATCTGCCGATGACTGCCTCTGCACTGCACTCAAACACGCTAGACTACCCCCGGGCCTCCTACTCAAAGCATCTGCTACTACGTTAGCCTTGCCCGGGTGATATAAGATCTCGCAGTCGTAGTCCTTCACTAACTCCATCCGTCGGCGCTGTCGGAGATTCAGGTCTCGCTGCTGAAATATGTACTTGAGGCTCTTATGATCAGTGAATATCTGGCATGACTCGCCGTATAAGTAATGTCGCCAGATTTTAAGTGCAAAGACCACTGCAGCCATCTCCAGATCGTGAGTGGGATAGTTTTGTTCATGTTTCTTCAATTGCCGGGAAGCATAAGCGATTACCCTGCCATGCTGCATCAATACACACCCTAGCCCCACTCGTGAAGCGTCACAATAAACTGCAAATCCGCCTGATCCTGAAGGCAACGATAATACTGGCGCCGTAGTCAAACAAGTCCGTAGCTGCTGGAAACTGTGCTCGCAATCCTCTGTCCAATCGAAGGAACTCCCTTCCGGGTCAATCCGGTCAAGGGTGCAGCAATACGGGAAAAATCCTGTACGAATCGCCTGTAGTAACCGGCCAATCCTAGAAAACTGCGTATCTCAGTGATGGATGTAGGTCTGGGCCAACTCTGAACGGCTTCAATCTTCCTTGGGTCCACACATATACCATCCCGTGTAATCACGTGACCCAAGAAGTCTACATTGTCGAGCCAAAAAGCGCACTTGGAGAATTTTGCATAAAGCTGGTGCTCCTTCAAGGTCTGCAGTGTAATCCGCAGGTGCTGCTTGTGCTCCTCTCTGCTCCGGGAATACACCAATATATCGTCAATGAATACGATGATAAACAAGTCGAAATATGGCCGGAATATACGGTTCATCAAGTCCATAAAGGCTGCTGGCGCGTTGGTGAGCCCGAACGACATCACCAAAAACTCATAATGGCCATAGCGTGTACGGAAAGCTGTCTTCAGAATGTCCTCCTGTCTAACTCGCAGCTGATGATAGCCCGATCGTAAATCGATCCTCGAAAAATATCCTGCCCCCTGAAGCTGGTCGAACAAATCGTCGATACGTGGCAAAGGATATCTGTTCCGCACGGTCACCCGGTTCAGCTGCCGGTAGTCTATACACAAATGAAAGCTTCCGTCCTTCTTCTTGACAAACAGAACTGGAGCACCCCAAGGAGAAACACTGGGTCAAATAAGTCCCTTGTCCAGCAAATCTTGCAACTGACTCTTCAACTCACTAAGCTTCGTCGGGGCCATCCGATAAGGCGGTATAGAAATAGGCCCCGAGCCGGGAATCAAATCAATACAAAAAGCAATGTCACGCTGAGGCGGTAGCCCAGAGCTCGTCAGGGAACACATCAGGGAACTTACACACAATCGAAACCTGCTCCAACAGAACATCTGTGGCTCTAGTGTCACAAACATAGGCTAGGAATCCTGACACCCCTTCCTCAAAAGCTGTCCAGCGTGAAGAGAAGAAATCAAAAGGTGAGGAGTGGCACCACTGTCACCCTGTACGACAAAGGCAGACTCGCCGGGAAAACAGAACCTCACTGTCTTCTCGCGGCAGTCCACAGACGCATAGCACGTGGATAACCAATCCATGCCCAAAAGAACGTTGAATCCAACATCTCAAGAAGGATTAAATCGACTGCAGATCTCTATCGCTAATACGGACGACGCAGGATCGGAACACGTGCCTAGCAACAAACGACTCTCCCACGGAGTGGTCACAATAAGCGGCTGATCAAGCAGACCGGACTCTCTACCCAAACTCGGAATGAAGTGTGTAGATACATACGAGTGCGTGGATCCGGGATCAACGAAACAACTCGTGTGCATCAACAGAACATACTGATATATACTTGAGACCACCGCATTGGACGCCTGCGTCTTGATGTGTCAAGGGAGAAAACTCGTGCCTGTCCTCCACCTGCAACTGGCGGTCCCCTACTAGCAGCTGGGCTGTACTCTGCCGGTGGCTGGCTGTCTCCTGCCTCGACCGCCTCGCCCTCTAGGAACAAACCCTCCGCGACTACGGCCTCTCTGTGCCTGCGTCTGACGCGGAGTAACTGTGGGTACAATAGGCAACGCCCTCTGGGGTGGAGAAGTGGAAGTGTGACATGAGGTACGGCTGGCTCCCTCTGACGTGTCTCGGTACAATCTCTGACGCGATGATGAGGACTACCACATCCAAAACATCCACGGGACGACTGCTGACCCTCCTGGGGGTATGAGCTGAACATCTGACCACGCCTGAATCCTGCCACCTGTACCACGTCTATCACGGCGTCGGAATGGATGTCTCTGAGCTGCTGTGTCAGTACGAACCCTTTTCGACCCTGGAACTACTGAAGTCTCGGCAAGGCGCTCCTCAACCAATAGGCTGCATCTACCGCTGCGGCGTAAGTCTCGTAATGCTGGGAGCTGATCGCAAGGAATAGCGGGTAAGCAAGCCTTGGACAAATCTCTTGACTCGCATCTCCTCAGTAGCTACTAGGTACGGAGCATAAACTGATAGCTCGGTGAACAACACATCGTATTCTGCCACTGTCATCTCTGGCGTCTGGCGCAAGGACTCAAATCTGCGTGCTCGGGCATCCCTAACACTCTGGGGAAGAAGCGGCAAGGAACACCTTCACGAACTCGTCCAGGTAATAGGAGGAAGACTGCTGCTCTGCCCTTCTTAACTGATTCGCACCATTTCTGCGCAAGACCTTCCAGGCGAAAGCTCGCGAACTCGACCCATCTCGCATCTGCGCATCGGAGGGAACGGCATATCCGGGCCATCCTATCAATAAAAGACTGTGGGTTCCTCGGCTGCATCCGGCCTTGAGAAACCGGAGGCTTCAGCCTCATGAACTCTGATAGCGATACTGTAATCACCTCTGTGGCTGCAGGGGCAACTGGCTGTACGGTCGGTACCATCGCGGTCCCTGTGCTGGTGGAGCTGCCTCTGGTCGCTGCGCTCGAAGCGTCTCAACTAGCGATCCTATCATCTGGCGCATCTCCTGCATGCTGGATCCCACTGTCTGGCGCTTCTCCGGCATACCAGCCCTAACGTGGCGATCTGATCTGTCATGGGAGGAACAGTCTGCTCGGTACGACGGGTGCACTGCCCGGATCAGTCCTCGTCTCGGACGAGTCAACACGAATCTCGGCCCTCACGGCCGCTCTCTGCGCCCTCAGTAGTCTTTGCGGCAAGATGGCTCAAAAGGAAAGTAGGATTCGATAAGGATCTCGAAAGATCGCTAAATGTAATCTTTTATATATTAACTTTTTACATTATTATAATTAGATTTTTATTTTATTA